>CM039124.1:11313468-11913468 GCA_022036555.1 Microstegium vimineum | reverse complement strand
TGATGATTTTTACAGAGAAGTTATTAGCATAATTTCTGAAAAATATTATTAGAATATTAAGTCATGTATTTCCGCTGCTAAGAATAATTTTTGTTCTCTAATTAAATTCAAACCAACGAGCGAATTTAATTTTTGGAGAAATTTTAAGTTTAGAAAATTTTATAATGTTGTTATTATTAATCATCTTTGCTGATATCAATATTATAATTATTAGTCCATGAGTTAAACTGCATTATTCCTATTTTTACCCAACGGTAATATAGTTTTAATGTCGCAAGGATTGTATGTATTAATTCTGACCAACGTTGTTTTAATACATGGAATTTTCAAGTTAAGATATTTATTTTGATTCAGTTTTCTCACCCAAAATTATATGAATTTTAGGATTTAGCAGCTGGATCTCGATGATTCCGCCTCTCACCGAGACCAACTATAAGTTGTGGCGTGAGCAGTATGAGCTAGCTCTTGTCATGACAGAAAATGACTTAGCGCTCACCTCACCATGCCCTAATGAACCGGTTGCACCGGTGAGGGAAACTGGTGAGGCAGATGAAGTGTTTGCTACACGCAACCACAATCATGCAGACCTGAGGATGTCCTATGATCTTAACAAAGCTCTATGGGACAAATCAAATAAGAAATGTCTGACATTAGTTAAGGCAACTATCTCAGAACCAATCAGGGGTCACTTCCTGAATGCACTACTGCCACTGAGTACTTAGAAAGAGTTAAAACTCAGTTTCATGGAACCACTAAGAGTCAAGCTAGCACGCTTATTAGAGAGTTCATAACTAAGAAATACATTGGTGGTGGTATTAGAGAGCACATACTAAGAATGAATACTTTGGCAGCTAAGCTCGCATCAATGAACATGGTTCTTCTAGATCCATTTGTCATTCATGTGATTTTTCCTCTCTGCCAAAGGACTATGAGGCTTTTGTTGTGAACTACAACATGGCCCCCGAGGATTGGACCATAGATAAGCTCATTGGTCAGTGTGTGCAAGAGGAGGAGAGACTTAAGGATTCCTGTGAAGACTCTGCTCTCTATGTGAATAATAATAATAAGAGAAAAATCTTCAATAAGAATGCCAAACCACAAGGGAAACCAAAGTGGAATGGTAGCTCTTCCTCTAGTGCTCAGGATAATGGAAACCACAGGAAGGGAAAGGTCCCTATAAATGAGAATAAGCCTCAGGCCAACATAAGACAATCGAATTCAAATCGGGGTGGCAAGAAGCCTGAAAGGATCAAGATGCCCAAGAGGGGGGTGAATTGGGCTTGTTTTAAATTTCTAAAGCAAATATAAAAACCTATCAAATGCCAATCACCCCCTAGTGCCTACCGTCCGTGTGTCCTAGCTAAAAAGCGGTAGCAGTTCATAGGAAATAAAAGCAACCTAAGCAATTCTAGTAGGAGATGTAAAAACACAACGGAAAGTAATGCGGAAAAGTACGAGCTAGGGAAAAGAAAATCTCATGAACGCAGCGATTTTTTCCCGAGGTATCGAGGTGTCGACACACACCCCTAGTCCTCGTTGGAGCACCTCGCAAGGTATCGCTCCCCCTCTACCCGCGCAAGGGTAGAGTGCTCTCTACGGGCTGATTCTTCGCCACTCCGGCTCGGTGAATCGCCCACAACCGATCACAAGAGCTTGGAGAAGAGCCGCCAACAATCTCCCGGCGCTCACTTCCTCCGAACACCACCAAACCGTCTAGGTGTTGTCGAACACCAAGAGTAACAAGCGCAAGACCTTCACTTGACCAACTCAAGGCTAGGAAGGTGGATGGATGCACACAAGTCACTCCTGATCACTCTAGGAGGGAAGAACAAGATGAACTCTCTCTAATCTCTCCCTCACTAGTCTCTTGGCTCTACAAAAGATTTCTCAAGGTGTCACCAGCTGAAACAATGGCCAAGAGTACCTCTAAGGACCAAGGGGGCAACTATAAATAGTCCCCACCTCCAAAACTAGCCGTTTTTTACTTTTTCTTCTCTCAGCGTAGCCACCGAACTAGTCCGGAGCTCACACCACCGGACCATGCACACTGGTCCGGAGCTCACTCTCGTTTCAAACTCAGGCACCGTCGGACTACTCTGCTTGGTCCGACGCACTGGTCCGACGCTCTGGTCCGGAGCCTCGGTGCTCTCTGAGTGAAAACCTTTCTCTCTTTTACACACCACGGACCACTCTCCTTGGTCCGGTGCCCTGGTCCGACGCTCTGGTCCGGAGCCAGGGTGCTCTCTGCATAAACCCAAACCCCTGTCATGAGGCGTCGGACTAGCCATCGGACTAGTCCGGAGCCTTCTGTCTCTCTGAACCAAGCCACCGGACCACTCTCCTATGGTCCGGTGCTTTCCAGACAGGTGGTCCGGAGCTCCTCGAGCTGAGAATCTGCCTAAGTCAGGGACCGTCGGACCACTCTCCTATGGTCCGACGCCCACTTAGCAGAGTGGTTTGGAGCCTCTTTCTCCCTCTTTTTCAACCGTTTTTGCTGAGGTTTCTTAAGGGATTTTGCTCCTACCATTTCTAGGGTTTATCAAGGGCTGAAAGCAAGGTCTCTAGGACTAGTTGTGACAAGTGTGCATATACCCACTTTCCTAAACTCTCCTAGGTCAAGCTACTAATATCATACCCCCCTTTATAGTACGGTCAAAGGAAAAACAAAAGCCCTAGCTATACTTAGTGCGCTTCTCAACCTTACGGCACTAAGAACTAGTCTAGTCTTCAACTTGTATCATCCTCCTTTGCAACCGAAATGATTTCCATCTTGGGGGCATGAATATCCATTAAGCCCATTCACAATGCATCACTCATGACCTAACATAAATGACTTTGTCTCTGCAAAACACACGTTAGACATAGTGATCTAGTATTGTCGTTAATCGCCTAAACACAAGGGTCCATGATTCTACAATCTCCCCCTTTTAGGTGATTGACGACAATACAAGCTTGAGTAGAGAATAATGAGTGAATTTTGATAAGAGAAAACATGACTTGACATGAGATAGGCATGGGTTAGTTATAAGAAAGACAAGTACATGCCTAACCATTCAAGCCATGACAAGCACAATAGATATGAAATGAAGATAGTACTTGATTTCAAAAAGGATATGCTATAGCCAAATGATCAGAGATTAGCGCGGAAGCAATATAGCATAACCAAGTGACATGATATATATATAGGAATGTCCACACATGTCACACAACCATCAAGTCTCAACCATCACACATATCATACAATGCAATAAGACGGTAAACGTGATGCATGATGCAATAGAGTTTATACACAACAAAAGAACGAGTCCTACTAGCTCCCCCTAAAGCTAGCCCATCTACTCGACTCTCCCTCTCCCCCTTTGGCGTCGAAACACCTAAACTAAGCGTCTGGAGGTGGAGTGGAAGCAGCCGTGGACCGGTCAAGCACCCTGAAAGCTGCCAGATAAGTCTCATCATCTGAATCCTCCCCCTGAGTGTCTGTAGCTGGTAGTGAAGCGGTCTGGGGGTCAAAAGCTGAGAGGTCTGCTGCGGTCGAAGACTCGGGAGCAGTAGCTGGAGAAGCAGTAGGAGCGGTAACCGGTGCCAGTGTCTCTGCGGGAGCCGCAGGAGCTGCGGTGTCCGGTGGTGCCTCATGCACTGACTCGACTGGAGTCTGAAGAACCGGAGACTGCATAGGCTGTACTAGAGTGAAGGTGACAACTGTAGCATCGGTAGCAACTGCAGCTGTACGTGGAGTAGACACGGCTGGAGCCCGACTGTCGTGTGTAGCCTCGGAGGAAGCTACTGAGGAACGGTGCTGATCGGCTGTCGGTGCAACGAGCTCGGCCTCAACCTCTACTGCTATCTGAGGACCAGTGGGGGACCGCTGACCGGTAATGTCACTGAAGGACGCTGACAGATCTCGAGCAGTAGCACCCATCGTAGCGGTAAGAGGAGTGAAACCTGTAGTGAGAGGGGTGAACTGCTGAGTGGGTCCAAAGGCGTCCAACCACTGAGTCACCTGAGTCGTCGGTGACTAGAACGGGGTGGTCAATCCAACACCCTGAAGTCTACTGGACTGTATGGCTGGGGTGGGAGTGACTGACTGACCGGCGGAGCTCGTAGGGGCCACTGAGGGGCCAACTGAGGGTCCTACTGAGAACTGTGGCCCTCCAAGCTGCCCAACTGACTGTGAGGGCTGAGACGTGCTCATCATCTGTATCTGTGGAGCTGCAGGAAACTCTAGAGGAGGAGCGCCAGTCCACTTCATCATGTGGGCCATAAAGGCCTTGTTCTGCTGCTGCAGCTGCTGGGACTGTAACTGAAGGCGCTGAGACTCTAGCTGCATAGCGAGCATCTATCGCTGCATCTCGAAGTGACGCTCCTCTGACTGTCGCTACATCTCATCCTGTCACTGCTGGACCTGTGTAACTGCAGTGACGAGAGAGCTCTGCTGCTCATTCATCCTGTCAAGGAGCTTGAGCATCATCGTCTCAGTGGCAGAGGCAGAGCCGCCAGCCTCAGTGTCGTGAGCCCATGGGGGCATCTGTGGAACTGGCTGGAAATCGGCGTCTGAGCTGTCTGAAGTATCCTCAGGAGTCACATCAGCTCCAGTATCTAGTCCATGGAGCTCCTGCTGCTCAACACCGCGAATCGCCTCATCCTGAGCATCAACCTCTGCTCTGTCAGCTGGTGCTGTCCTCTCTCTGACAAGTCGGAGGACCCGGTTTCCGAACCGGCTATCAAACGACCCCAGGACTCTGTAATCTGGGAAAGTAGTCGGTGACTGATCCAGTAGAGCGCGGAGTCCAGGGTGCGCTCCCTCAAGCTCAATAGCAATAATCGATGAAATTCAGTGAGCATAGGGAAACTGTCGTCGGGCCCTCATGCCATCTGCTATGACATCCTCTATCTCTGACACAAGAAAGTCTGCAACATCGAATGGAGTCTGAGATACCAGAGCCTAAAGGAGAAGCTGCTGCATGTTGGTCAGACCTTCTTTGTAACCCGTGCGAGGTAGCAGAGTACGACGGAGCACCTCGTTCAACCTGTGAACTGTAGGCCTGAGCTCTGCTGGGCTACGCCTGGAGCCCTCTGAGAAGGGTGGCTTGAAGAGAGGAGCCACCTCCTGCACTAACAAAGTACGGCCTCCTCGAGCTCTGCGAGGCACTGAAGCTCCTCGGTAGCACTCGTAGTGTAAGTCAAGCTCACCACCCTGCTGACGGAAGCGAAAGATCTCTCTGAGTCTGGTCAAGTATATCCTGTACCTCTCGCCTCTGAAGGTGTATTGCACAAACTTGTGCTCTGGATCCACCCAAACTGAAGCATAGAACTCTCTGACCCATCTTTCTATATAGTTACCAGAACGCCCGAGTAAATCGGCGAGTCCCGGTTGGTAAGTCAAGAACGGCCTGATCTCCTCACCTGCTAGCTCAACTATGCTCTCTAGGGAGCAAACCCTGTGTGGTCGTATCTGAATGCTAGTCAACTGAGCTGCTCGGTAGAAATCCTCCATGAGAGGTGTATGCCAACCTGGTGAGGCTCTGGGGTCTCTCTGATCCAGACACCACTTCTCTAGAGCAACAAATCTGAGCTTCTTCACTTGCTTCGCTGTAAGATTCCTCAGATCGAGGTGAACTGAGGCTGAAGCTGTTGTGGGAGCCGCTGACTGAGGTGACTGAGCAGACTGGGAACGTGTGGAACGCCCCCAAGAACTAGGTGCCAACGGTGTCCCCAGAGCTTCAGTGACAAGCTCTGGCTCCTGTGGAGTGTCCTCAGTGTGTGACCCAGCTGGAGGTGAAGAGGGAAGATCCCGCGGAGGGGTGCCGAGTCTCACGGTACCTCGGCGACCGCCTCGCTTTGCGCGGTCCGCTGCATCAGCCACTGCCTCGGCTTTCTCAGCCTTGTGAGCTTGCGCTTCTTCTTCTTGGCTTTCTCAACAACGGGCTTCTTGCCCTTATCACTGGAAGGACGTGGAGGTGGAGGAGCATCATCACCGGACCCAGCTGCACGAGCACGAGTACTGCAAGTCATACTGAATCAAGCAAAGTACCACTGCCCACTGACAATCACAAGATCACTGTCAACTGTCAGAACTACTACCCACAACTGAAAGTTGTAAGAACCAACTGTCAACTGATCAAACCACAAGCACAACTGTCAGAGGGGCCTCCAAGCCACTGGACTGAACCTCTGAGGCTTTGCCTCAATCCTTACTCACGAGCTTTGCCCCGAGTTTAACTACCACTGACTGCTGCTGGATAGGATAGACAGGGTATACATAAGCATATATAACATCTAGAGATAAGAAACTGTATAGAAGCAAGCATCTAGATAAGTGATAGAATGAAATCTGACATGATACCTGAGGTAAGAAAGCGTATCTATTCAGAGCAATCTCAAGTACCAAAGCACTCTCCGAACGAGATTTACCAGCTGCGAATTACAATTGGCAATAGGATTTAGTGAACTAGATTGAATATGGAGAAGTGATTTGCAAGGAATAATACTAGGGCATAACTCACATAACTCAATCGACGACTCAATAAAACGCGATATCATAAATCGAAACCATACCCTAGTGAGACAATGCGGAGTCGACGGCGACGGAAAGGAATCGGTCGCGGACGAAGACGTCGAAGTCGATGACGAAGTGAGTTCGTTCGAGGACGAATGCGTCAAAAATCACCGAACCTTCCTAGGGTTAGGGCAAACCCTAGGTCCTCTGAGTTTTGCAGGAAATGTCAAAGGGAAGAAGGGGGGAAAACGTAGGGCTGGCAGGGACGTGATGGAGCAGCGCAGTTCGCCGGCGGCGAGGTGGAGGACGGCGGCGCGGCGGCGATGGAGTGGAGTGGTGGTGCAGGGCGGTGGAGAGCGGTGGCGCGGCACGGCGAGGAGTGGTGGAGAGGCGGCGGAGCTGAGGAGGAGAGCTCACAGGTGGCGAGATTGGCGCAGGAGAGCTAGGGCGAAACGGCGGCGGGGAGCTGAACGGCGTACGGACGGCGAAGGTGAGACGGACTGCCGAAACAGACGCGCATGCGGGGGGTTATCCACAAATTTTCGAAGCGTCGGACCACTCCGCTTGGTCCGGTGGCTGGTCCGACGGGTGGTCCGATGGTACCAGAGAAGGGAATACAGTGAGCAACCGACCATCGGAATACTGCGCCGGACGATTCACCGGACTAGTCCGATGGAGCACCGGACTGGTCTGACGGTGAACCGATCGATATGACAGAGGCACCGGACAACTTGTCATTGGTCCGGTGCAGCGTCGGACACTGGTCCGACGGTTTCTTTGGCTGGAAAAGATTTATGCAGTGAGGGTCGAGGCGTCGGACCAATGCAGAGTGGTCCAGAGGGTGGTCCGGTGCTTAATTTTGCTCTGAATTTTCCTATTTTTCTCTCCAATCCTTTCTCTTAGCCAAGTACCAACATAAAAGAATAGAGAGGAACACATGTTGGACTTAACATAAGAACCATCTCTCAAACCCTCAATTTTAGAAGTAGTTTGCCATAGGCTAGGATTAGTTTTCATAAGAAAATAGTTCAATAAAGCTCCAAGGGTCACCTTAGGAGCAAAGAGGGGTATTAGCTGAAGCTAGAGCGTTGAATTGCTCCCCCTAAGTGTTGAACCTAATGATGACCAACAAACTTAACCGAAAAGAAACGAAGAAGCAACACTTATGCATATGCAATGCAAAATGGAATTTGAATCTAGGTTGCTTGCAAGTTTAAACCGCGGTTAAGCTTTGTCACACGCTTTGAAGGCGGTTATCTTAACCGCGTTAGCCAAGCCTATGTGCATTACCAAATTAAACATGTTATAATACAAATGAATGCATGATTCACACAAGCTCATCTTTTAGTGAAGTTAGAGTGATCAAGCACATTCAACTCGCTTCTCAACCTACAAAAGGTTGTTTCATCGAGTGGTTTAGTGAAGATATCCGCCAATTGATCTTCGCTCTTAACTCCAACTAGTGTGATGTCTTTCCTAGCCACATGATCTCTAAAAAAGTGATGGCGAATATCAATGTGCTTGGTGCGAGAGTGTTGAACCGGGTTGTTAGCAAGCTTTACGGCGCTTTCATTATCACACAAAAGTGGAACTTCTTTTAAAAACACGCTGTAATCAAAGAGAGTTTGGGTCATGTATAAGATTTGTGCACAACTTGCTCCCATGGCAATGTATTCCGCCTCGGCGGTTGACAATGCCACACTGTTTTGCTTCTTTGAGGACCAAGAAACAAGTGATCTTCCTAGCATGTGGCACCCGCCAGAGGTACTCTTCCTATCAACCTTGCACCCGGAATAATCCGAATCGGAATAGCCAACTAGTTGAAAGGGAGCTCCTTTGGGATACCAAAGACCCATGCTAGGGGTGTGCCTTAAGTACCTAAGGATTCTTTTAACCGCACAAAGATGCGACTCCTTAGGTTTGCTTGAAACCTAGCACACATACACACACTAAACATGATATCCGGCCTAGAAGCGGTGAGGTAAAGTAAACTACCGATCATAGAACGATAAAGAGTTTGGTCAATCGGTTTACCTCCCTCATCGAGATCGAGATGCCTATTAGTAGGCATTGGGGTCTTGATTGGCTTGCAATCCTCCATCTTGAACTTCTTAAGTAGATCATAAGTGTACTTTTCTTAAGAGATGAAGGTCCCTTCTCTCATTTGCTTCACTTGAAAGCCAAGGAAGAAGGTTAGCTCGCCAATCATTGACATCTCGAACTCCTTGGACATCAAGTCACCAAACTCCTTGCAATGGTCTTGGTTTGTTGACCCAAATATAATGTCATCGACATATACTTGGCAAACAAAGATCTCTCCATTAAGCTTCTTGGTGAATAGTGTAGTGTCGACGATCCCGATCTTGAAGCCCTTCTTGATTAGGAAATCCCTTAGCCTCTCATACCAAGCTCTTGGAGCTTGCTTTAATCCGTAGAGTGCCTTGGACAACCTATACACATGATTAGGCAAGTTTGGGTCATCAAACCTGGGAGGTTGTGAGACATAGACAAGTTCATTTATGAAACCATTTAAGAAGGCGCTCTTCACATCCATTTGAAAGAGCTTCATTTTGGGATGTGAAGCATACGCCAAAAGGATACGAATGGCTTCAAGTCTTACAACCGGAGCAAAGGTATCTCCAAAATTGAGTCCTTCTACTTGAGAGAACCCCTTTGCCACCAATCTTGCTTTGTTCCTCACAACCACGCCTTGATCATCTTGCTTGTTTCTAAACACCCACTTGGTGCCAATGATTCTTGCATCCTTTGGCTTCTCTTCAAGTGTCCACACTTGGTTCCGGGTGAAGTTGTTGAGTTCTTCATGCATGGCATTCACCCAATCCGGATCCGCAAGTGCTTCTTCTACACTAGTAGGCTCAACAAAGGAAACAAACGAGTGATGTTCAACATAAGATGCAAGTCTAGAGCGAGTCATTACTTCCTTTGATGGACTCCCTATGATTTGATCATGGGGGTGAGCTTGAAGGATGGATGTTGATTTTCTATTTGTTTCTTGATGAGGAGGATGTGGTGCTTCAACATTGCTTGCTTCGGCCTCGGCTTGATCTTGAGGAATATCAGTGTCTTCTTGAGCTTCCCTCACTTGATCTCCTTCATCAACTTGAGGCGTGTGAGGTAGAGAAGGATCTTGATTTGCTTCATCTTCAACTTCTTCCACCTCTTGCGGGTTGATAGCACCAATTGGCATATTCTTCATGGCCTCCCTCAAGGGTTCATCACCTACATCAATATCCTCAAGTGCTCCTTGGGAGCCATTAGTTTCATCAAACTCCAAGTCATACGTTTCTTCAACTAAGCCGGTGGCTTTGTTAAATACACGGTATGCCTTGGATTTAAGTGAATAACCAACAAGGAAACCAATGTCACACCGCCGTTGGAATTTACCCAAGTGTTGGCGCTTCTTGTAGATGTACACCTTGCAACCAAACACCCGGAAGAATGAAATATCCGGCTTCTTCCCATTAACAAGCTCATAGGGGGTCTTCTTTAATAGCCTTTGGACGAAGAGACGGTTTGCCGCATAGCAAGCGGTGTTGATTGCCTCCGCCCAAAACTTCTCGGGAGTGTTGTACTCATCAAGCATAGACCTTGCTAGAGTTATGAGTGTTCGGTTCTTCCTCTCTACGACACCATTTTGTCGTGGAGTATATGTGGCAGACACCTCATGCTTGATCCCAACTTCATCACAATAGTCTTCAATCTTTGTGTTCACAAATTCGGTGCCATTGTCACTTCTAATCTTCTTGATCTTCACATCAAATTCATTTTGAGCTCTTGTAGCAAACTTCTTGAAGATGCCTTGTGTCTCTCCCTTGTCTTGAAGAAAGAACACCCAAGTGTACCGAGAGTAGTCATCCACTACCACTAAGCAATAGAGATTTCCTCCAAGACTAGCATAGGTGGTAGGGCCAAATAAGTCCATGTGTAGCAACTCTAGGACTCTTGAGGTTGACATGAAAGCCTTGGTTGGATGAGTGTTTGCCACTTGCTTGCCGGCTTGACATGCACTACAAAGTTTGTCCTTCTCAAACACCACATCCTTGATTCCTCTAACCATTTCCTTCTTGACTAGCTTCTTCAAGGTTGACATGACCACATGAGCTAATCTTCTATGCCATAGCCAACCCAAAGAATTCTTGGAGAATAGACAAGCTTGCAAGTTTGCTTCATTTGAAGTGAAGTCCACTAAGTAGAGGTTGTTGTGCCGGAACCCTTTGAATATCATTGATAAATCTTCAATCTTGGTCACAATCACCTCATTTGGTGTGAAGAGACAATGAAACCCGAGATCACAAAGTTGACCAACCGATAACAAGTTGAAGCTCAATGATTGTACTAGCAAGACATTTGAGATTGATTGATCTTGGGAGATAGCCACTTTGCCAAAGCCTTGAACTTTGCCCTTTGAATTATCCCCGAAAGTAATCTTGTCTTGATTTGCACAATCCTCATCAAGTGTGGTGAACATCCGGGGGTCGTCGGTCATGTGTTGAGTGCAACCACTATCAATTACCCAATGGCTCCCACCGGTCTTGTAGTTCACCTACACACAAGCAATTTGGAGTTAAGCTTGTTGTTTGGGAACCCCCTTAGTGCGGGGCCTCATTGCCTTGTCAACCAACTCCTTAGCAACCCAAAGAACCCTAGGCTTGTTCTTCATTGGTGGTCCAAGAAACACCACAAGTGGTCTACCCTTGGAATCTTTGTTGATGACATAATGAGCATCATGAGCAAATGGCCTAGTGTGCTTGGGCAAGGTCTTGGGAAGTGGAGTCTTGCATTGAAATGATAGATCACCAATTTGTCCACATCCAAAACACCTCTTAGGCTTGGGCTTTGGCTTCTCTTGATTGTAGCCATTGTACTTGTTCTTGTAGTAATTCTTGGCTTCAATCTTGACCTTGGCCTTCATCACTTGGTTCTCCTTGTACCCAATACCGGTCTTGTCACTCTTCATGACGGTGCTCATTAGAAGCTCACTTTGGAGATTATGGCCTTTGGTGAACTTTTCAAGACCACTTGTAAGCTTGGTCTTGTCATTCTTGAGCTTGGCAATTTCTTCTCGAAGAGAGTTGATCAAAGTGATAGCATCTTTGTCTTCTTCTTGAGCCGGCTTGATGGTGAAGGGCTTGTTTGCCTTGAGGTTGATTAGCTCTTCCTTGAGCTTTGAGTTCTCTTCACTCATCTTCACATAATCATCATACTTGTCGGCTTCTATAACTCTCTTGCCCTTGCACTTGGCACTTTGCTCAAGAGCCACATCATCAAGCTCGATATCACAAGAGGTAGCACTTGCACACTTAGCACACGGGTTAGTAGCAACATGTGTAAGATCTTGAGTAAGTAATTCATTTGCTACCACTAGTGTGCCATGATCATTTTTCACTTGGTTGTAGTCATCTTTTAGCAAGTTAAACCTTGTGAGGAGCTCTTGGGATGACCTCTCAAGCTTATCATGTTTCTCATTGGCTTGCTTAAGAGAGGCTTTGAGCTGCCTAGTGCTAGATGTGAGAGAGTTAATCTCAAGCTTCAAATCATCATTAGCACTAGACAAGTTATCAAGCTTATCATGCAAGTTTTCCTTGATTTCAAGAAGTTTGTCATTTTCACTCTTGTACTTCCTTATGATGCTAGCATTTTTGTTGCAAATTTTAATTAGCTCATCATAGGAGGGTGCTTCTTCATCATCACTATCATCACTAGAGAGGTCATCACCATCATCCTCTTTTTGTACCTTCTTGTCACCTTTCGCCATAAGGCATAGGTGTGTAGAGGATGAGCCCGGCGATGAAGGAGGAGGTGGCGGTGGAATCGAAGAACCAATCACCAAAGCGGCCACCTTCTCTTCTTCACTCTCATCATCGGAGGAGTCGCTTGAATCATCAATGTCGGTGAGCCAATCACCCACAATGTAAGCCTTGCCATCCTTCTTCTTCTTGTGGAAGTTGAAGTTCTTCTTCTTCTTGTATGGCTTGTCTTGATTCTTGTCATCATTACTTGAGTCATCATTGCCGCCCTTGTTCTTCTTGAAGTTCTTGAACTTGTTGTTCTTGAACTTGTCTTTCTTCTCTTCGGGACACGCATGGGCTAGATGACCAAGAGTGCCGCAATTGTAGCACTTCATTTGGGAGATTGGCTTCCTTGAAGAGCTTGTGAAGAATTTCTTCTTCTTTGAGTCAAACTTGACTCCGTTCTTGTTTAGCCTCTTCAACATCTTGGCAGTCTTCTTCACCATGAGACCGATGTTGTCTTCATCATCATCATCACTTGTACTCTCAACGACATATTGAATCTTGCACTTCTCCTTGGAAGATGCCTTGAGAGCCAAGTCCTTCTTCTCCTCCTTCTCTTTCCTCTTGGAGGATGATGAAGTTCCATCATTGATCTTCATGTACATCTCATGAGCATTGATCTTGCCCAACACTTGCGTTGGTGTAGTTGCGGAGAGATCGCCTTGATGAAGGACCGTGACGATGTGGCTATACTTGTCTATTGGAAGGACACAAAGTATCTTGCGCACCACATCGGTCGGTGTCATTTGAGAGAGCCCAAGGCCATTCAACTCCTCTACAAGCACATTCAAGCGAGAGTACATTTCATTAGCATTTTCATGAGATAGCATGGTGAAAGCATTTAACTTAGCAATGATAAGGTGATAGCGCTCTTCTCTTTCACATTTAGTGCCCTCGTGTAGAGAACAAATGTTTGTCCAAATCTCATGCGCGGTTTTGCAATTCCACACACGGTTGAACACATCCTTGCAAATGCCACGGAAAAGAATATTCTTGGCCTTAGCATTGTTCTTCTCAAAGTATGGGTCCTCGGCGAACACCGATCCACCTTGGGTGGCGGCTTTGTGAACGCCGACATCCATGGCCTCAAGATAGGCCTCCATCCGCACTTTCCAATACGGAAAATCATCCCCATCGAACATGGGTGGCGGTCCATCCCCATGGGACATCTTGCTCTAGGCGGTGAAGCCTAAAATAGAGCAACCAGGCTCTGATACCAATTGAAAGGATCAAGATGCCCAAGAGGGGGGTGAATTGGGCTTGTTTTAAATTTCTAAAGCAAATATAAAAACCTATCAAATGCCAATCACCCCCTAGTGCCTACCGTCCGTGTGTCCTAGCTAGAAAGCGGTAGCAGTTCATAGGAAATAAAAGCAACCTAAGCAATTCTAGTAGGAGATGTAAAAACACAACGGAAAGTAATGCGGAAAAGTAAAGAGCTAGGGAAAAGAAAATCTCATGAACGCAGCGATTTTTTCCCGAGGTATCGAGGTGTCGACACACCACCCTAGTCCTCGTTGGAGCACCTCGCAAGGTATCGCTCCCCCTCTACCCGCGCAAGGGTAGAGTGCCCTCTACTCCAGTTCGGTGAATCGCCCACAACCGATCACAAGAGCTTGGAGAAGAGCCGCCAACAATCTCCCGGCGGTCACTTCCTCTGAACACCACCAAACCGTCTAGGTGCTATCGAACACCAAGAGTAACAAGCACAAGACCTTCACTTGACCCACTCAAGGCTACGAAGGTGGATGGATGCACACAAGTCACTCCTGATCACTCTAGGAGGGAAGAACAAGATGAACTCTCTCTAATCTCTCCCTCACTAGTCTCTTGGCTCTACAAAAGATTTCTCAAGGTGTCACCAGCTGAAACAATGGCCAAGAGTACCTCTAAGGACCAAGGGGCAACTATAAATAGTCCCCACCTCCAAAACTAGCCGTTTTTTACTTTTTCTTCTCTCAGCGTAGCCACCGGACTAGTCCGGAGCTCACACCACCGGACCATGCACACTGGTCCGGAGCTCACTCTCGTTTCAAACTCAGGCACCGTCGGACTACTCTGCTTGGTCCGACGCACTGGTCCGACGCTCTGGTCCGGAGCCTCGGTGCTCTCTGAGTGAAAACCTTTCTCTCTTTTACACACCACCGGACCACTCTCCTTGGTCCGGTGCCCTGGTCCGACGCTCTGGTCCAGAGCCAGGGTGCTCTCTGCATAAACCCAAACCCCTGTCGTGAGGCGTCGGACTAGCCGTCGGACGAACCATCGGACTAGTCCGGAGCCTTCTGTCTCTCTGAACCAAGCCACCGGACCACTCTCCTATGGTCCGGTGCTTTCCAGACAGGTGGTCCGGAGCTCCTCGAGCTGAGAATCTGCCTAAGTCAGGGACCGTCGGACCACTCTCCTATGGTCCGATGCCCACTTAGCAGTGTGGTCTGGAGCCTCTTTCTCCCTCTTTTTCAACCGTTTTTGCTGAGGTTTCTTAAGGGATTTTGCTCCTACCATTTCTAGGGTTTATCAAGGGCTGAAAGCAAGGTCTCTAGGACTAGTTGTGACAAGTGTGCATATACCCACTTTCCTAAACTCTCCTAGGTCAAGCTACTAATCTCATACCCCCCCTTTATAGTACGGTCAAAGGAAAACAAAAGCCCTAGCTATACTTAGTGCCCTTCTCAACCTTACGGCACTAAGAACTAGTCTAGTCTTCAACTTGTATCATCCTCCTTTGCAACCGAAACGATTTCCATCTTGGGGGCATGAATATCCATTAAGCCCATTCACAATGCATCACTCACGACCTAACATAAATGACTTTGTCTCTGCAAAACACACGTTAGTCATAGTGATCTAGTATTGTCGTTAATCGCCTAAACACAAGGGTCCATGATTCTACAAAGCCTTGGCTAGATGATGATCAGTGCCTTTACTGTGAGAAGAGAGGCCATCAGCAAAAGGATTGCATTGGTTTCATGAAGTTCCTGAATAATAAAGGTGAGGACTCATTCACATTTGTAGATGAATCTCTGTATATTAGTTATGAAAAATCTACTTGGTGGATTGACTCAGGTGCAACAATTCATGTTGTTAATTCTTTACAGGGATTCCATACCAGGAGGATCTTGCAAAGAGGAGAAAGAACAATTAAGGTGGCTAATGGAGTACAAGCCGAAGTCGAAACCATTGGAGATTTATCTTTAGAATTGTTAGATGGTTATGTACTTAGGCTATCAGATGTACTTTTCGTTCCTTCTTTGCATCGAAACTTAATAAGTGTGTCTAAGTTAGATGATGATGGATTGGCCTACCATTTTGGAGATGGAAGATGTAAGATATTTTTAAATAATCAGTGTGTTGGTCTTGCCCTCCGACAAGACAAACTTTATTTGTTATCAGTTTCTTAGAATGTGAATTCCATATCCACTGAGAATAAGAATTGTTCCTCGTCTACAAATGTAAGTATAAAGTGTAAGAATATTCCGGTTGACTCTTCAAAATTATGGCATTGCAGATCAGGCCACATTTCGAGGGGGGAATTGATAGATTAGTCAAAGCTGAAATTCTTCCGCCATTACAACTTTCAGAATTAGATCAATGTGTTGATTGTGCTAAAGGTAAGTCGGTAAGAAAATTAAGAAAGATGTCAAACGAAGTACAGGGAACTTAGAAATAATTCACACAGATATATGTGGACCTTTTCCTGTTAAGAGTGTGGATGGTTATGATTCATTCATAACTTTCACTGATGATTATTCGCGTTATGGCTACATTTATCCAATAAGAGAAAGATCAGAAGCTTTAGATAAGTTTAAGATATTTAAGGCAGGAGTAGAAAATCAGCACAATAAGAAAATTAAGATTGTAAGATCAGACCGTGGTGGGGAATATTATGGGCGACATACCCCGTATGGCCAAATTCCGGGACCTTTTGCTAAGTTCCTTCAAGAAAATGGCATAGTTGCCCACTATTCCATGCCAGGTGAGCCTCAGCAAAATGGAGTGGCTGAGAGAAGAAATTGTACCTTAATGGATATGGTAAGAAGTATGATTAGCTACTCTACTTTACCGGTAAGCTTGTGGATAGAGGAATTAAAAACCGCCATTCATATTCTTAATCGTGTACCAAGTAAGTCAGTGCCTAAAACACCATATGAGTTATGGGCAGGCAGAGTACCCTCACTTAAGCATCTAAGGGTGTGGGGTTGTCCAGCTGAGGCTAAAGTATTTAACCCAAATTTAGGTAAGTTAGATCCTAAGACAGTTAGCTGCCATTTCATTGGCTACCCAGACAGGTCAAAGGGTTACCGCTTTTATTGCCCTGACAGACATACTAAGTTTGTGGAAACCAGACAAGCTGAGTTCTTAGAAGATCTTATGATCAGGGGGAGTAAAGTAGCACAGGAGATTGGTTTAGTGGACAAAAGGGTTCATGCCCCTACTCCAATGTTTCAAGAACCATACTTCGTGCTACCTATTGTTGCAGGAACCACAGTGTTAGACACGGTGGTGCCAGCACCTGTTGCTGATGCTCCATTGCCGACACCTAATGAGAATCAGGAACCTGTCCTTTAGGATCCGTTAGAACCACCTGTCGTGCATGAAGAAGAAGAACAGTAGCCCCAAATAGCGCCAAATAATGAGAACATTAGAAGGTCACAAGGAGTTAGAACATCAGCTATATCAGATGATTATGAGGTTTATGAGACTGAGGAATTTCATATGGAGGATGATCCCACTACATATGAACAAGCCATGAGAAGTGAATACTCTACAAGGTGGTTAAAGGCTATGAAGGATGAGATAAAATCCATGGATTCCAACAATGTTTGGGAACTAATGGATATTCCTAAGGGAGCTAAGAAGGTTGGTTGTAAATGGGTTTATAAAACTAAGTATGACTCCCAAGGGAATGTTGAGAGGCATAATACCCGACTTGTGGCAAAGGGCTTTACACAAAGAGAAGGAATTGATTACAATGAGACATTTTCTCCGGTCTCTTGTAAAGATTCTTTTAGAATAATTATGGTGCTACTAGCACATTATGACTTAGAGTTGCATCAGATGGATGTTAAGACGACATTCCTTAATGGGGATCTTGAGGAAGATGTTTACATGGCACAGCCAAAAGGTTTTGTTGTGGAAGGAAAAGAAAAGATGGGATGTCGCCTAAGGAAGTCCATTTATGGACTAAAGCAAGCTTCAAGACAGTGGTATTTGAAGTTTGATCAAACAATTAGAAAGTTTGGGTTTAAGGCGAATGTAGAGGACAATTGCGTTTACGCAAAGTTTAAGAATTCTAAGTTTATTTTCTTAGTCCTATATGTGGATGATATTCTTCTTGCGAGCAATGATGTCACTCTACTAATGGAAACAAAGAAGTTCTTGTCCTCACATTTTGACATGAAAGATCTCGGTGAAGCCTCTTTTGTTCTGGGGATTGAGATTCATCGTGATAGAAACAGAGGGGTATTAGGACTGTCACAGAAAGCATACATAGATAAGGTTCTGTTAACACCATATTTTGGTATGATCAGATAGATACGAATGAGGGTCAAAGACGGAAGATGTGTTGCACGCAGGTGGACCCAGAAGACTGGTTAAGGTAACGTACCGACTCAGAGGAGATAATGTGTATCGGTTGTTGAGATACGTTTGGTGGGCTGCACCGAGGATTGAGACCCAAGACACCCGGGTTTCCTTATTCCAGCCAGCGGTCGGATTTGCGCTAGGGTTACGCTATGTGATCTATAAATAGCAAAGGTTAGGAAACGAGAGAGACATCCAATCAATCAAACATACAACATAGTCCTTAGTTTCTGGTCTTCGGCCACCCCTAGGAGTAGGAGTAGAGTAGAGTATATTTCGGTGAACCTTCGACGGATTGGGCTGTATCGACTAGATCGACCTCCGGTTTTGCTTGTAAGTCTAGCCTTGGTTCATGTCTCGTTTGTAAGGTTGTATTGTGTAACTCGTGCAAGCTCGGTATGAGCTAGTTATCGGTTTGAATCTATTGTTCATGGGGCTGCATTGCTTCAATCTCACGTGAATCGTGGCTTCAAGCTAGTTACCGGCTCTATTAGATTGGCTATCTAATAGATTCATCAAGTTATCGATATTGTCTGTTATGCTCTGTTTAATCTATTGCTACAATATCTTGCCCAATCTTATCTAATGGATTGGCCCATGCTTTGTTTCTATCTAGATCTATTTGCCTATGTTGCTTTCTTTATTTACATTTAGAGAGGCGATGGATCTATGATCTTATCGTCCAATTCATTAGTTGCGGTTGTTACATGTTGCGGGTTCGAGACATATGTTCGGTTATCAGATTGGTTTGAGTATGGTTGGATCTGGTTCAACATACACGATACAGCTGCATCTTACGAACCCCAATGTCGTGTATGTTGGGTCATGTCTGCACATACTTAGATCCGTCCGGTGTCGAATACATGGATCTTGTTCAAGCTTCATGGATCCCATATAGGCTAATGTAGTTGATCTGGTTATGCTTTAATCATACGGTGCATGCACTTTGTCGTCTCGATCTGCTAGATCTATTAAGTATACTAGACGTGGCTTGATTTGTTTACTTTAATGGCTGCATGGAACCACCCCAATGCTAGTAGATTGGTCAGGTTATTGGGTTAATTGTCATCATTGTTGCATGGGAACACACCTCTGTTGATGGTTAATCTTTATCTGGTATACTCAGTAGATTTGGTAGTTCGATGGTGATATTGTTCATGCATCGAATCTTTACTTTAATCTTACCGTACGATCGGCTATTTACACACCTTGCATATGATATCTTGTAACAGCCATTCGTGCACCATTGTTATGCTTAACCCTGCCCGGAGCTCACTCTTTAGTCAATCTCCTACATTCATCGGCTATATGAGAGCCGCATACTCATGCAACTGTCTGGCAACAACCGGCAGGTTTCATAATTTAACGTTTCATTCTCTTGTCAATTGTAGGTCAAATTGACTGGCACGCCTGGAACCGATCATTGAAGTGGCTTAAGCCGCTTAAGGGGTCCAAGAGATCAAGCTCTGTTGCTGCACGGTCTCCGCAGGCCCTACGCAGTGCTGACGTCAGAAGCCCAATTTTTTGCGTCAACAGGTTCTTAAGAAATATAGTATGCATAAGTGCAGTTCATCCCTGCACCCATAGTCAAGGGCGATAAGTATGGGAACATCAGTGTCCCAAGAATAAAGTCGAGCTCGAGCAAATGAGATCAGTACCTTATGCTTCAGCTGTCGGAAGCTTACAATATGCTCAAATTTGTACTCGCCCTGACATATCTTTCGTTACCGGGTTACTTGGCAGATATCATAAAAATCCAGGAGTAGCACACTGGACTTTAGTTAAGAAAGTCTTGCGTTATCTACCAGGCACAAAAGGCTTCATGCTATGTTTTAGTAAGACTAACTCCCTAGTGATAGTGGGGTTTTCAGATTCAGATTATGCGGGAGATGAAAGAAGATCCATGTCAGGTTATATATTCACTCTCGCAAATGGGGCTATATCGTGGAAGAGCTCCAAACAAACACACGTGACATCATCTACGATGTACGCGGAGTTTGTAGCATGTTATGAGGCCTCGGGTCAGGTGAATTGGCTTAAGAAATTCTTGCCCGGTTTAAGAGTGGT
Organism: Microstegium vimineum; assembly: GCA_022036555.1. Taxonomy (NCBI): domain Eukaryota; kingdom Viridiplantae; phylum Streptophyta; class Magnoliopsida; order Poales; family Poaceae; genus Microstegium; species Microstegium vimineum. Next base: position 11,893,512 of record CM039124.1, on the reverse strand, counting down.
AGACAGCATTGAGAGACCACTTAAGTTATACTACGATGATAATCCAGCAGTTGAATATGCTCACAACAATAGATCAAGTGGTGCTGCCATACACATTGACATTAAGTATTATGTTGTTGAAGAAAGAGTTCATGATCATGTTATAAGTCTAGAGCATATTAAGACAGAGAACATGTTAGCGGATCCGCTCACAAAAGGCTTACCACCCAACGTGTTTAACAACCACCTAGCTGGCATGGGTTTAAGGGAAAGCTTATGATTCCTGAACACTTAGGGCCCTTAGTTAGAACTCTATTTCAATTTAGAGAGATGTAATGTAGCTGTCAAGTCCAACGGAAATTTTCTTCTGTGACAATGAGACACGCTCTACGCCTTTCTCTATAATGAGGTGGAGTAAAATAGTTAAGTTTTAAGTTAAGACTAAGATAAGATTAAGGTAAGATATTAGAAGAGATCAAGGGGGAGTGTTAGTATTGATCTCTCTCTCTAATGGGCCCAACGGTCCACTAGGACCTTGATCTGCTCCAGATCGGGGAGCTCAGCCCATCTATGGCTGGAGGGCCCCTGTCACACAGCAGTACATAAATAGGAGGTGGAGGTCAGGGCTCTAATCACGAGTTGATTAACGAGCTACAGTAAACCCCACCGACATCCTAACCCTAGCCGATCTAGGGTCTGCTGCTAGTGACGGGAAGAACACCTCCGCCGCCACAACGACGACCACGACGCCGGCGCCGTCCCCGACGCATCCCCAAGACTCCAATGCTATGGCCGACCAAGCCAAGACCACATGAGGATCTATTGATGGTGGTAACCTATCCCTAATCTCCTCTTCCTCTCTCTGTCTTCTCATATCTGATCAATTACCTTTATTCTAAGTGATGTACTCTACTGTTAGTAGATCCCTAAGAACTATCAATGTGGACTTGAAGTGGACATTTTTTAGCGTTCTAGGAACTTGGATGACACTCTAGAATAAGTTTAAAGTTTATAAATGGATTTTAAAAGTGAGGCGACAAGTTTAAGGATGAAATATTAATTTTAAAAGTTCAGAACAAAAATAAAGACCCAGTGATAAGTTGCTCCTGTACTCTACTCAAAATAAAATTACGCGTCATGTATGCTACCAACAGACTGTTGTGCAACTACTTTACGGCTATCAGCGCAGCAAACTTAACTTGAGTACCTGACTAGATTCATATATTGAAACCAAATCGGTGGATGCTCGACTGGCTATCTGAATGATTCGATCGATCAAGAAACAAACAGAATCGTTCATAAAAAAGGTAAAAAATAACACCTCATACAAATATGATAGAATCGAATGGAATTCCGATGGCTCTAGTTTATTCTCCGTAGCTAATCACAATGAACCCGGCTTTTTGCACACCACTCATGTCCTCTGGGGCCTAAAGATTCCATGTAAACCAAGAGGACAAATTGTTAGAAAGCATCCTTTAATTACAACTGCAGTTGCAATAATCAGCAGATCCTGCCATCATCACTCGCAAAACAAAGCGCAGCTCACGGAAGAGTATGTTATGCATTCAAAGCCCCTGACCTTCCACTCTTGATCATAACACCGCCACTCGTTATCGACATTCGGGCGGAGATTGCACGATAAAACAGTGCATTTCAATCCCACTCCTAGTAGTGCGACATACGTCCCAGTGAACTGATTTGGAGGACACTCGCCATTGTACCTTTTTCTCAAAGGGCAACGACACGGAGTAGTTGGGAGACTTTGTTTCCTAACTACGCCAGCCGTTTTGCTTCTTGGCCTCAAATGTGGCTCCATCGTTGAGCATGTCCTGCGCATCCGTTTCCATGCCGAGCTTTGAAAGAGCAAGGGCTTGGAGGTAGAAGGCTGTAGGCCACTCGGGCATGCAGACCTGAGCCTGCATAGCGTCCCGTAGAGCAAGTTCTGCTTGCCCATTCATCAAGTAGGAAAAACTGCGCCTAACAAAAACTGTAGCTGAAGGCGTCGACATCATTGCAACTAGCTGCATTAGAACAAACAGGCTTTGTCATATAAGCTATAAATACAATGTTTCGGGGGTTTTGATCAAGAGAAAAGGAAGTAAAGTTGTCCTGTATGTGCTGCTAAGTACTTGAGCTAACAGGACAAAGGCCCAACAACATGGGAACATTGACTTGTGCCCAGTTTAACAGTTACAGTACATCAGATGACTCTTTCTGTGATAGTCTCCTACCATAATTACGCAGAAATGGAGAAGAACAAACATGTTGATACCTTGGAGTAGTAGTCAATTGCAGTCTTAAAATCCTTATCTCTAAATGCAATGTCACCAAACTTCTTTGTGTTCAGCATCTCTTGCACTTGCTGGGTCCATTCTTGAAAGGATAACTTCAGTTTTTAAACATGCACCAGACGAAATAGACTTATCTTAAAAAACAAAAAGTAGGACTCCATAATTTCAAAATACTTGAGCAAGTAGACACAGATAAAAATATTTGAAAGTTTACATCAGATTTGGCACACACAATGAAATGTGAAGACAAGTCCAAAGTCTAGTCAGCATTACAATCTCCTGAATTAAATATACTGACAAATGTGTGGTTATCCATGAAAATTATTTGCCTTTCAGACTAAAACAAACCATGATGCAATTTATATAAGATAAGACTACTTCTCTGCATAGCCAAGAGCAAACGTCACATATACGCATTTCACATTCTAAATGCAAACGATGAGCCACAGCGTTTCTTCTTTCTTCTAACCATGCAATGATGCAAAGGTCTGAGTGAAAGGAACAGTGAGGAAAGTTCATCACAAATTGATGGCATAAATTTGATTGTTAGTTACCTCATTTTCTGCACCTTCATCATCTTTATAACCTGTTTTGAGCAAAATATCATGCACCGCCGAAAGATCCATACCAGCGCAGGCCTTCCCAAGTGGAGAATAAATGGTTGGCAGTACTGATGTGGCTTTTGTAATACCCATGAACACATGTGATGCCACCTGCATTAGGATTCATCACAGGAATCGACAATGTTACTAGAAGCAATGAAGGAGGATGAACGGCAGGAAAAAGGTGCTCTAGCTACTCACCTCCTTTTGATTCTGAAGAGGACCAACAGAAGACAAAAGATACTTTATGTTTGGTCTATCCCTAGATTCAAATTGCAGACACTTTGATGCAAGATCAACCAATTTTGAAGCATCTTCATTAGCATACTGCCCTTCTAAGGAGGAATCCATCAGCAACAGTATATTCTTTCCCCTTATTAAATCTAGGGCCTAGAATTCCACAAAAAAAAAAAAGAGATGATAACTCATTGTCATAAATAAATACTGACATATAGTGATAAACACCTAGAGCTTTTAATGATGTTGTGGTCATTATATGTTACGGAAAATGAAGCACCTAGCAACAGCTGTCAGTTCAAGTACATGGTTCAAGGCACACAGCAGTCCACCATCGCAAACATTGTACCGAAAGGCAGTGTGATGTAAAGGAATTGCTAAGAGATATTCCAGAAATATATTCTTCTTGAGAAAAAGCAAATGAAGCATACATGACTAGGAGGAATGTGTTTTCCGCTCAAAAGATCCAATAGGACAGTTCCATAGCTATATATCACACTCTCGGCAATTACTCTGCCTGTCATTCAAGCACAAATTATTCAGTGCAGTCCAAAATAGCATATTGTAAACAGTACTACTATGAATAGCGTATTGTAAACTTGAACAAAACAATACTCCCTCCGTTCCAAATTATAAGACATCCCAAGAATCTTGGAGAGTCAAACTATCTCAAGTTTGACCAAACTTATATAACAATATAATAACATTTATGATGTCAACTAAGTATCGTTAGATTCGTTATCAATTATATTTTTAAAGTATGCCTATTTGATATCATAAATCTTGATAGTTTTCTCTATAATTATTGGTCAAACTTGAGATGCTTTGACTCTCCAAGATTCTTGGAAAGTCTTATAATTTGGGACGGAGAAAGTAGATGATAAATCTGCAAAGAATTTACTGTAACCCAAAAGTTTTACAAACCTAATAGTTTTACAATTGTACTATCAGGAGGCATATTAGCTCACAAGAGCTTTTAACTTCATCTAACCGTTAATGATTGGGCTTATAATTAGCTCAAATGATCTACACCAGGGTGCCAACAAGGGTATGTAATAGTAACCAGTAAGCACCACGGGGATCTTACCAGTTCGTAGAAACTCTGGTGGAGTGTAGGCCAGGTTAGTACTATAACTTTTTCCATCACGGCTGTTCTTCATTAATCCAAAACTTGACAAGCGGGGATCACCTTCCTGATAGGGAATAGAAATTGATTACAACAGTTGAGGTATTCTTGGGGCAGCTACAATAATCAATTATAACAGGTGAAAAATCACATAGGCAACTACAGATGACAGTAAAATTTTCCAAAGTAAACCTTACAGATCAAAAAATGGTTCACAGATGAAGAAAATGTAGTTACAATGAAAAAGCCAGCGGAAAAAAAAAATGCAGTAAAAACTAGAAGCTGTCAGCAAACTTGATGTGTACCTCATCAAAAAGTACTCTGTAAGCATTCAAATCATGATAGATTTTCCTGTTCTCGGCATTGCAATGGTCGAGAGCTTGCGCAATGAAATATGCAACCCTCAGCCTCATTTCCCATGGTAACGGCTGCTTATCCCCTGAACAGAAAGGTAGTGCACAGCAGAGTCAAACAAGGGAGACAAGGTCGAGAGGACACACCCACCTAGTCCGGGCAAACCACATTTTTGCATGATCTGTATAGTCAAATGCAGCAATGGTGAAGGACATAAGGTGCATTAAGTCATTGTGTTAATGCAGATGAGATTGAGATTCACGGTTGGTGTGATCCGCCCACTAGGACGGAGGATCATCATCAAGTACGTCACCAAAGACGACACAACTCCAGCCCGCATGGCCCAAATATAACAGAAAAAGGCTGGAGTACCCCTAGCAGGTGGATAGGGTAGGGATAGGGAGGGATTGGGGAAGACCCGGAGAGCACGTACAGTGGAAGAGATGCTTGGACAGGGTGTCGTTCGGCATGTACTCAGCGACGAGCAGCCTCTCGTCACCCTCGGCGCAGCAGCCAATGAGGTTGACGAGGCGCTTGTGCCGCACCTTCCCCACGCCCGCCGCCTCCGCCTGCAGCAGCAGCACTGCATCACATTGCGAGATCCGGGGCAGGAGGAAAAATCACACGTAGCAAGCAACGCAAATCCATACGAGGAACTGCTGCGGGTCAGGCCAGGAGAGGCGCGAGAAGCGCTTGACGGCGATGAACCGACCGCCGTCGAGGCGGCCGCGGTAGACGGCGTTGGGCGCCTTCTCGCCGCTCTCGGAGACGATGAGGTCGGCGCTGAACCCCTTGGTGGCGGCGCGCAGCTCGGCAAGGGCGAACTCCCTGAACACCGGAACCGCGCGCTTCATCGCCTCCTTGTCGTCGCCGTCGCCTCCCCCGTCGGCGCCGCCGTTCGCCGCCTCTGCCATTCGATTGGACACAGCAAACGAGACGCAAGCACGCGCCGCGGATTAGATGGATTCCGCGGGGTTAGGGTTTAAGCGGCGGCGGGGGCAGGGGCGTGATGCTTACCGGGATCTGCAGGCTTGTCGGCGGGGAGCGCGGCGGAGTCGTTGGGCGGCAGGGGCCCCGCCACCTTGGACTGGAAGCACCCCATGGGCGGGAATGGGGAGATCTACGATGCTTAGCGAAGCAAGAGCGATATGGTCGGTGGGAATGGGACTATGGGAGTGCGAGTGCGAGAGCGTGCGCTCAACTCGACTCCAGTCCAGCGCGGGGGAGTTTAGAATGGAGCAGCAGAAGTGAGCTCGTGAAGGTGGGAGGCAGCAGGAGGCAGGGCTCCGAGAGAAGCGCGGCAGCACACAGGGACAGGGGTGGTGGGGGATTCGGTAGGTGCGCCCGCAACACCAAGCATCCCCACCTCCGGGCTCCGGCTTTCTTTCTTTTTATATAAAATAAAAATTTAAAAATAAATAAGACCCTGAAATCTCGTCCTAGTACTTGTACTACTATTAGTATTTTTCTCTAATTAAAATAAATAAATTTCGTATAATTTAAGGTGGTGCGTCGTTTTGTCTGATTGATGAAACCAAATGGTTTCCAATGAAAAATCATAGAGGGTGTAGGGTTTTGTTAATCATCTTCAGAAGTCAGAACACAGAGTCGGAGAGAAATGGCAAGGAGACAAGGGGACGGACGCATATGGCATTGGCATGCAGCTTTTGGGCTCATGTTCCGAGACGACGAGTTTGGTAGTGTAAGGACAATCCCAATGCAGACTCTATCATAGAGTCTAAACCTATTTATTACCTTGAATATTGTGGATTTGGAGTCTAAATAAAACTTAGAGTCTTATTTTTTTATCATCTCTCTTCAATAAATACACTGTCACATCAACAAAATGACATAAATAAGTGATAATAAATAGTCTTAGACTCTATGATAGAGTCTTGCATTGGGAGTGCCCTAAATACGAATTTAAGAGTCAAGTAATGCTGACACAAGTTCCATTCGTCAAGCCCTCCTTCAAATTTTTAGTTACATCAAATTTTTGGACTCATATATAGAGTATTAAATCTAAGTAAAAAATATAATTAATTGCACAATTTATCAGTAATTTATAAGACGAAACGCTACAGTGCTAACTTTACTGGATCTAAACAAGGCTAGCTTATTTTAGTTTATTCTCTCTCATAGACGTTATTTAATTAGTCATAATCAACTGACTTTTGTACCAACCGAATACAACATATCTATCTAGGAACGTATGGTATGGAAATCAGGTTCCCATGGAAACTATGAAAACTCGCACGTGGATCGTTGGATCTAAATCCGATGGATATGGTGGGAGGGGTTAATTGTTAATCTCTCCCACCACGCCGAGTGATTAGATGTGGATGCAGTGGGAGAGGTTAATTACTAATCTCTCGCACCATTAGTCATATCTATCGGATTTAGATCCAATGATCCACATGCGAGTTTCCATACTTTTCACGAAATCTGATTTTGCGTCCGTTCTCATCTATCTATGGCCACGTACCGAAGGAGTACCAAAGTTCCGATCCTGACTGCTGCCTTCTTTTTACTGGGGAAGGTACAAAGCTGCGTGTGTTAATCGGCACCAACAGCACACAGGCCACGGCACACGAGCGAGCCGGCAGCAGCAGCGTGCAGCCAGAATGGTGATCGCCTCCATGACTGGCCGCGTCCGGGTTCGCCAGCCAGCCACGACCACGAGCCATCGATGCCATGCCAGGGACCACACGAGTCGCAAACGTCGCTGTCGCAGGCTCGACACGTGGGCTTCCTGCAGCGCCGCGCTGTCTCTGCTCCGCGCGGGCCCCACCATGGCCTCTACTCTGTCGCTCCGGCAGAGGCCCACCAGTCAGGGGCGACACGACGCCACATCCTGTCGCTGCCACTCCACCACATTCAAGTCAACTCGACGTCCACTAGCAGCGCTGGGTCGGCAATCGGCTGTGGCTGGTCCCATCGGTTAGCCAGCGAGCGCCTTTCTAAAGCGCAGCGATTCCGAATCACAGAGCACCAAATACGTACTAAGTACCCCTTTGTCAAAAAAAAAAAAACAATTCTAGCTATGAACCTGAACGTGCGTTTGTCCAGATTTATTTTTTGGGACGGAGGAAGTAGTCTTAATTCACTACGAAGGTTCCAGATCTTTTAATGGGTTATCTTTACCTAACACGGGTACTAGTGCTTTGGAGTATTTATGCACTAATTGTGCACTAATTGTGCCTCTGGGTTGTAAAAGTTTATCATTTGGTCAAGATTGAGGGGCTTGCTTTGATTCCCAACTAGAGGGGCAATGGCTGGAATTATTTATACCTTTATCTTAAAATACGGGCATCATAGGAGTTTTCACATACTTCCTACGCCCTAAAATGAATCAACCTTACAATTATCTTAAGCCACATGATTTTATACTTGATCAAATTTATAGAAAAGAGCTCGAATTGTTTTACCTAAAATCTTCTGAAAATCAGGTGTGCTACCTTAGTCCTAAAATACTTGGGATCATAGAGATTGTCACGTATATTAAGGAAGATGTGAAATGATCTTGGTTGCCCCCTATTAATGAGCTCTTGTTGTGTTCTTAGGTACACATCATTTGAAAACCTCAATTAACGTATATTTGGATCCATTAGCTACTAATAGTTAGCTACTAGCTAGTAATATGTTACAACTAATATTAGTTGTTATTAGCTGCTAGTTGGGTCCAACTAGTTAGACATGCAGCTGACATTTAGCTAAAACTTTTAGCTAAATCTCTTTGGATTTAAAAAGCAAATTATTAGTAGCTAACTATTAATATTGGCCGCAACAAATCTTTTAATGCTGGCAACTTATGTGGGTCCCATTATGTATCCCTGCGAGAAAACATTATTTTTTAAATATTTTTCATAAACGCTTAAATGCCAACTATTTTAGGACACATAAATTAATTCCTTTTAAATTTCTAAGCTCCACAAAGTAAATCTTTTTTAAATTTGTTTTCTAGGATCCAAACGGTCCATTACCAATTTGCATGATTTAGAGCAACTTCAATAAACTTTTTATATCATTTGAATATAGATTTTAGTAAAAAGTGTCCTCCATCAGTATATTTAATTAGATCTCCAATTATAATCATCCTTTATCCTGGATTTGTTGCTAGACAAATATAGCGGGGCTAGTTCTCTAAGTGTGTACAAGATATAAAAAAATATTGGAGGATAGAAAGATATAGCGAGCGGGTTTTTCAAGTATCTCCCCAAATGATAATTTATAGAGTGAGTCCAAGAAAAACTCTTGGACACATTCCTATAATTTTCGATATAGCTCTTTATTGCAAAATTCAGATAACAAACAAAAAAACTCTAGTAGACTCTCTAAATCACTCTTTATGTTTCTCCCCTTCATTCAAAAATCAAAACCACCCTTCTCGCTCTTGGGAAAGGCCACATGGGTCTCAAAATACAATATATGGTAGTTTTCTCATTATTTTTTCACACAAGAAAAAAATATGATAAACTATTAGAGTGTAGAGAATAAAAATTGAAGAATATGTTCGAGCCAGATGAGATATAGAAAGAGAATATTCGTTAAATGATTCTCTAAACAGAGAATTAGAAGATTGAAAATTTATAGAGGCTGAAGTTGCTCTTAGAGAGACCATTTTGCTCTCCATCTGGTAAGTGAGAAACTAGAAATAATCTAATTGAAAAAGTTAATGGAGGACCTTTTCACCAAAATCTTTATTTTTAATCGATACATAAGAATATAAAGAGATTATTAAATTGACTATACCATAGTGTAACCAGATAGTGCCACATGTCTTATTATTAGAAAAAAGCTCAACATAATTAGCCAAATTTACAAAACAAGCTGTTAAAAATAGTTGAAAAGCAAGTTCTTCCGCACACGAGAAGCTGAGGGCCGTGGTTAACTGGTTGCCAACTCAGTAAAATTGATGAGGTCAACCAGATAACAAAACCGAGGCTTGAGTGTGCAGCTTTGCAGGGGATCCTAGGTGATCATGAGAACCTAGCAGCAGGCTGGTTCATGCACTTCGCGTATGGTGATGAATGTGGGTCCCGTGCCCGATCAGCTCGGGCACACATCCACTGCCATGGTTATCACCTTGAAATGATGTCATGATGCGCAGAGCAAAGGCTAGAAAGCATCATGACACCACAACAATGACCATGACCTCCTGTCTCGGCAGAAAAGAGTTCAGACTTTGGCTTTCTGGCCATGCATGTGTCGTCTTGCACGCATCATTATTACAACAGTTTAAACTCAACAGTTCGGAGTACTAAGGCCCCATTTAACAATAGTTACCACCCTGTTAGTGCTAGCTCCTTTTGTAACAAGAAACTAAAATCAAGTTTCACAAGAAAGCAAGAGCAGTATAGGTAAACTTATAACACTCCAGTGTGAAACAACATGTGAAAAAAGTTAAGATTTAGAGTCTACACGTGAATTCGACACAACATATAACTCGACGTAACAATTTCCTGGTAAAACATTAAATTACTCGCATATGATGATGATAACACTTCTGGCGGCGCTATCAAAATTGCTCCGACGACCAATTCCCACCGGCACATCAGACCTGAACTTTGCTCACTTGAATGTGGTGAGTGGATTCCTCTCTCCAGATTGAAGTCACTCCGCTCTGAACAAGAGTGACGTAGTCTCCCTTCTTCACATATTGTGCTTTCTGTTCAACATTCGATCCATGAATGATCAGTAAAAATAAAAAAGGAAGGACAAAAAATTCAAGTAAAACAGAGATGTGTTTATCTGATAAACTGACTGGAAAACATCAGCAATGAAACTTCACAGCACATGGCCTTACCAGCAAGCTGCTAATTGCTCTGGAGAAAGTTTCTTCTGCATCGTCAGAGAACTGCATGTGAATAGGGATGACCCCCTGGTAGAGTGCTAGCCGTTGCTTTACTCGTTCCCTGCAACAACCGTTCCCCTAAATGTCAGTGTACTCCAGAGCATATTTGCCTATTTCGATCATTTGATTCATGAAGGCTATGAACTACTCCCTCCATCCTAATATATAAGGCGTAACCATCTCTCGTTTAAAGACCAAGAACACATTTAACACAACACTGCATCGATATATGTGTGTTTAGAGAAAGCACGCCTTATATTATGGGACATGAACAAAAAGTGGTTACGTCTTACATATTAGGACGGAGGGAGTACCTTCATGCAACAGCATGTTTCATAGATACAAGATCACATTAAAGATTATGTTATTCTCATGAAGGGGAACCACAAAGGAACTCACTCGTTTGTAAATGCAAATAGTGTAGATGAGGGACGATAGTGGCTCAGGAGGACAGCCATGGAGCCTGTCTGTGTAAATACAATGATTGGTGTGCGAAGGGTGTTGGCCATCATCGTTGCATGAGATCCAAACATTTTACTTAGCTGGCTTGGGGAAAACTCCTCATTCTGTAGACCCTGCCAAAAGAAGCATAAAGCATAAAAAAAACAAGATATCAAAATAGATGGATATAAATTTCGAAAACAAAATGGTAATAACACCAGATGGTGCCTTTGCCTTAAAGAAGCTAGCTAGTCATGACTGAGCAGTGAACATTGAAGAATGCTAAAACCACCAAGTGGCAAATTTGGAAGGAGAAGGAACCAAGATCCGAAAGGACCTGATCATACCTGTGCAGATGCAACAAGACTAGGGGAAGTAGCTGGGTTATAAAGGCTGGATTCTGTTCTGAGCGCCACAGTGTGCATCACCTTGACTGCCTTTAGTGGGTACCTAAACACAGAAATACGCACAAACCATCTGAGTCCCAATACACACAACCAAGCTAATTCGAGCTCTGGAACCCTAGCCCCCATAGGGAGGTCAGTGTCACCTAGCCCTGCTAATGGGTCAGATTCCAACCCATTTCCATTTCCACCCCATTCCAAATCAACTTTTACCCAGCCTGTCCTGGGTTGCCATTGATTCTGCTATAGTGGCTTGTCATGGGCTCGTCCACACTACTGCTCCGTTTCTCTTCTGTTGAGGACGGAAAGAAGCAAAGGTACAGGCAGGAAGAAATCACTGACAATTTCTGTTTCAATAAACAGTAGTGAAACTCCTGACGGCACACAGGTTACACGCAATGTCTGCTAGATTATAGCAGTGAAAAGCAGAGAACATGCAGATGACTGTAATGAAACCTGTGTTCAGAGAATGATTACAGGTAGCAGTAGCAGTACCAAAAAGCCATGAGCTGAGCTCAGAAGCTGGAAGACTGAAATCATCATTTCACCATCTACCACCCTTGCATCCTCTCCATTCTGAGTTTCCGATACACAAGAAAGAGGCAAGAAAAGAGTCGAGTCATCGTACAAGGAGCAGCCGGCTGTGTGCGTGATGCCACACAATAGCGTACCAGGTGCTGGAGGTGAAACTGATCTCGTCCAAAAACCTGAAGTGGGTGATGCTCTTCATGAAGATTGTGTGTACGCTGTGGCGTCCATCTCCGGTGGCGACCCGCAACTGCCGACGCACCAGACATATGCCAACCAAAGGGGGACATAACCCGATGTGGCACGCCCCGCTGCGATTCACCATCCCTCCCGCCACCAACTTGCGCGACCTTGCCCTGCACGTGCTGCTCCAGGCCGAGCACGCCTTTAACGTCCGCAACGTCAGCGAGGTGGTCGTGCTTGTCCAGGATCTTGCCGCCACGTCACCCGAGGCCGGCACCGCCAACGCAGAGCAAAGACACCTCAGCTACCAGGTGCGCCGCCCCATCAGCAGTCATAAGCGTGGCATACTCCACATCTCCTACAGGCTCTCCGACACACCGGCGCTGGCGCCGGACGCCCACACCCACACGGGCTGTGGCCGTCGTGCGATTGGCGGCATCGTGTTTCTGCAGGTGCCTGCAACCGAACGACACTAGGTCGTGCAACATCTAATTGACCCGTTCCAACCCACCCAACCCACCCCACCCCACCCCAACCCATAAGGTATTTAATCCCGCTTCCACCCGTCCAAATAAACTCCATAGCAGAATCTACCCCAAGAAACCTGTTTCTACCTGACCCATTAGCAGGCCTAGTGTCGCCTTTGTGCAGTGCCTGTTTCAACACTACTTGTCCTTCCACTCACGCTTGCGTTTTGTAATGTTATATTTTACTGATCTTAATGAAACACGCGTCAACGGACACGTTCTCGAAAAAACCAAGCTAATGGAGGCTGAAGCCTCCACATAACAGAAAATTATAGTCTTCAAAGGGTTTAAAGAAATGGATTACCCTTGTGGCTCTACCAAAATTTCAAAATATAACTAGAAGGGCATTTAAACAGCAACAAGTGTTGAAACTCACTTTCCATGAGCAGTTTCGCCAGATAACATGATGGCATCAGCACCTTCCCGGACTGCAATAGCTATGTCAGAAACTTCTGCCCTAGTTGGAGTAGGATGGTCAATCATGCTTTCCAACATATTTGTAGCGACAATGACTGGTTTTTCCATGCTTCGACATGTTTGGACAATCTCTGCCTGAGAAAAGAGAAGTAAAACAGTCACAATTTATATTATGCTGCTGCATGGTTGCAGTTTTACACAGCGTTCTTTACTAGATACAGCAATAAATGACTTGGTGCACCTAAAACTGTACATGTAATGTGATCTCACCTGTAGCAAAGGAACATCCTCAATCGGAAGTTCAGCACCAAGGTCTCCACGTGCCACCATTGCCTGAAAAGATTTCAAGTTCAGTGTCTAGCAAACTAGAATTATAACAAAGAAGTACATGTTGGTGTTATTTTCATTGTTTATCAAACCTAGACCAGTATATAAAGTCAGCCTGCATCATAGTGTACATAAGCCAGAGAGTAGTAGTCTTTGTTACATAGAAACACCTCTCAAGAAACATAGGAGACAAGAACGATGTGGATCTAACAAAGTTCCTAAACACAGCTTCCTTCATGTGTTTATCATGCATGGCAACTACCCAAAAATATACACTCACTTTACCATCACAAGTCCTTTCCCTTTCTATGAATTTACATTTTTTGGTATCAAAGGATTGCACAGCCAGCTTTAATGGTCTTACCCCATCTGAAGCAGCAATAATGGACTGCAGATTTGGTATTGAGTCTGCACTTTCAATTTTTGGAATGACATGTATATCTGCATTAGCACCTGGGAATGAAAAGAGCACAAAACATTAATCAGGTTCCTGTTTCCCAGCAAAGATAACCACGACTTGCATAAATGAAGCACGCATTACCTTTAAGGTAGTCCTTTAATTCATGGATAACTTTGGCATCCTTCACAAAGGAAACTGCATAGAAATCAACACCATTTTCGACACCAAATTTTATGTCTTCCCAATCCTTCTCTGTTGGATCAGAAGCATGTTAGGATGTTGGATGCAACTAAATGGCAGCTAGACCAGTCAGGAGATTAACTAACCAGTGATAGATGGCAAAGTAGCACTCTTTCCACGGACATTTAGGTGGCGCCTTGATTTCAGTTCCCCACCGTCAACTACTTCACACTTGACTGTATCAGCTGTTTTAGACTTCACAGCAAGCGACATCATTCCTCCTGTAGCACACAAACAGTACAATGAAGGATTGATGTATGAAACATAATATCATATATATAATGTTTAATTGCAAACAAATGAATCAGTTTATGGAAGGAGACAACAAAAGAATCTGACAATACCCATTACAGGATCGTAGTAATACAAAATCAACATAATCAATACTTAATCGAATGAAATAAGTTAGATTGCACAAGAAACAATGAAACATGATCGTAGGGATAAGTTGAACACACATCAGATGACACAGCATGAACAAGAATTTGCTTCAATAAGTAACTAATCATCTACGCACATTCAAAGTAGGATATGACAATTGAGAGTTTAGCTCACCATCCACTAATAGTATGTCGCCAGCTTCAACATCATTTATGAAGTCATCATAGTTCACACTGACAGTGTCTTCAGTGCTCACACCCTCTTTTAATCGTGAAATTGAACTCTTGCCCTTCATTGAGCATGATTGGCTCTGGAACATCCCCGCTTCTAACTTCAGGACCCTGTATCCATCAAATTCAGTCATAAGAACTTAAGTTGCTCTGCCATTTGTTTTAATGTATTCAGCGGTGATATACCTTAGTGTCCAGCATGATGGCAATAACATTGCCATCAGTGTTCTGTGCATTGTACTCCTTGACCAAATCAATAACCTTCTGGTGTGACTGGTGGTCACCATGGGACATATTAAGGCGTGCTACATTCATTCCAGTCTCTGCAAGCTTCCAAATCATCTCACGAGTGTTGGTTGAGGGACCTATGGTGCAGACTATCTTTGTCTTTCTCCTAGAATTTGCAGTAACTGCCTGTGAAGTGATTGCACTAGTAGCCTCACTATTCAGCTGCATCAGAAATGGTAAAATCGTCACCACATAAAGTACCTTGTCACCACATGAAGTAACCACTTAAGGCCTTGTTTGGATGCACATGTATCTCCTTCAAACCACATGGTTTGGAGTGGATTGGAGTGTATATTAGTTCAAATACACTCCAACACATGTGGTTTGAAGGTGATACATGCACATCCAAACAAGGCCTAAATGATTAACTATCCTATCATTCATACTCAAAAGTAATTTATTACTAAAAAGTCTAAAATAAGCTAAATATTGGTTGCAAACTTCAGATAGTGGTAGAAATAGCATCAGGTACTTCAACATCATGAAGCCAGAACGGGCATTAAATCAGATGAAGCAAAAGGAGCAAAATGCTATCTATATAAAATGGCCTGGAAATGAGCAAACATCTATAAATGTAATGCTATTTCTGTAGCTCTATTCACCACTGAAATGACAATCATCAAATCTCTGAGCCTGGAGCTCGGGATCAGACGACCAACCTCTGTTCACTAACGAGCCCGCAGCAACAACTAAACTACGATAATCAACTGGGAATTACAACGCTTGGGATCCAATCGCCAGACAAAAAACATGGGATTAATCCGATGCAAGACCAAAGCAAAACCTGAGACTATTTTCCTCTGCGAACCAAATCAAGCACCATGCACTCGGAAATAGAAAGTGTCTGTACACTATACTGCCAAGCAACCAAGCATGCAAGGAGAAGGCAGAGTCCCGAAGGCAAACGTGCTAAAGGATGCCACTCACCTGAGCATGCACCGCGCCGTTGGTCGTGCCGGCGAGATCCGCCGTCAGCGTCTCGGTGGCGGTCGTCCGCAACGACTGCGCTGCCACCGCCCTCCTGGGCTGCGGTGGGGCCGCCGCCGCCGGAGCTGGGTGCGCAGCCGGCCTGAGCGCCGCCCCCGCCACTCTCGCCGCCGTGAAACCACCGATCTCCGCCGCGGCCGCCATTTGTTGTCCCCGTGCTCCGCGCCGCACTCGAGGAGAGTAGCGCACAAGCACGACAAGTCGTGGAGGCAGGTGCGGACTGCGGAGGCTGCGACGCGCGTGTGTGGGTGTGGGAGGCAGAGCGCTCCTCGCCGCGAGGGTTTTCGTATGATATTCCGGCGACGGCGTGGCGGTGGCCGTGGGCCGGTTCTTTATACGCCGCAGAGGAAGATGGAGGAGGCGGGCCCACGCGCCAGGTGTGCAGAGCGCGGTCCACTCGATGCCTCCAATCCTCGGTTCCAACGCCCGAGAGAACCGGAGCTTGGCCCTGCTAGCTGGCACGAACCCGAACCGGTGGGCCGCTGTTCTGATGGGCCCAAAGGTCAGTGGTCGTCGATGATCTTATGGTTCCCGCATGTCAGATACGGAGTTCGTTTTTTTTCTCTGGGTCCAATACGGGATTGTGGAATATGCCACGACACGGCGACGATGCCAAGCGAAGTCCGGGGCGCTGACTGACATGTGGAGCCGGCAGCAAGGGCCAAGGGCGGAGATGGCGAGGCGGGGGAATTGCTGTTAGACGTTTGCGTCTAAACAATGCGAAAGCGATGCTCTTTCCTCTTCTCCAGGGGTCCGCCCAGGTCTGTGCCGCCGTGCATCTCTGATCGCGTCACGTACGTCACGCCTAATGCTGCCGAACGAATCATCGTCGCCTGGGCCATGAGATGGGCTGTTTCTCCTAATTTGGACGACCAAGCAGAGGACAACACACACGGCCGGGTACGCGTTCCTCGCCAGTACCTAGCAGAGTGAGAAATCAGAAGTCTAGCTAGCACCGGTGAGACATGCCCTGAGCGTCACTGTATAGCCTAGCTTAACTCTAGCTGAGTTCATACAACCAAACACACCGCGGGCATGGCTGCAGCATGTACACAAAACCAAACACGCCCAGATCTGTGTATCCTCGTCAACCAAAAGAGACTCAGCAACCATAATGTATATGGGCTAGATAGTTCGTATAAACAATTTTTGTATAAGTGGACTACAGCTATTGTTGTTCTCACAATATATATGGATAAACCAGGTTGGAATCTAGAGTGAGAGAGAGATAGAAAAGCAAGAAAGAGTAATATTTATTTATTCCTTATAGATAATCTATAGTACTATGGATATATTTTGCTATGAACTGTTATAGGGACTACTTCTACAATGTTTTAGTTAGTCTGTAGAGAATATTTTAATGACTATGAACTGATTTTGGGTAACATTATGGTTGCTCCTCAGGCTTGTGCAGCTGCGCTTGCAAGAACTAGAAAAGCAAGAAGATAGACAACTTTAGTTTGGGCATGACAGCATGATCCAGGTCTTCCGACAGCGCGAACGAAGCGAAGTACCATGACAGGAACCACCACTCTTAGAGCAACCACAATGTATATGGACCAAGTAGTTCATATGGACAACTTTTGTGTAAGTAGACTATAGCTATGGTTGTTGCCACAATGTATATAAACCTTTCATGATGGAATCTGAAGTGAGAGAGAGAGAAAGAACAAAGGATAATATTTATTTAATCCTTATGGGTAGTTCATAGCACTATGGATATCCTTTGCTATGGACTGCTATATGGATCACTTCTACAATGTTTCAGCTAGCTGGTACATAATATTTTAATGCTTATGGATAACTTTTCTGCAACATTGTTGCCCTTATTTCGGTGTAGTGTACACTGCGTGAATCTTCTGTTAGCCGGCGATTACAAAGAGAACAGTATGCTACAAAACCTAGGCGGCCTTTCCTAGACACCAAAACAGCATTGTCGATGGTTCAGACGGATATTGACAATTCAGCTCAGTTGGCTATCCATCCGAAAGAGAGAACGCCTTGCCCAACTGGTATAAATAAAAGGTAAAAGCATTAACAAGTGGCTCCATAGGGAAGAACTGCAGCTGCCACCGGCCTGCCCTCCTCGTTCAGGATATTATATGTTGAAGCCGCATTCCTCTGCAAACCATGGAAGCATTGTATTATAAGCACAGAGGAACATCACAAGCTTACTTCCTATTGGAATTCTTAAGCTTTGTTTTCGAAAGAGGAAAAGACGATGAAACAGTGCAAAGGAGAAGAATGCCATATCAAACAGTGCTTCTAGTTTCGATATTAAGCCATTGAAATGCATACCGAATCAACTGCTTCTAGTTTCATTCCAGTTGACCGAATGAACTTTCGCAGCTCAGGACTCACCAGCTGGATGTGTCTTCCACAACCAAGAATCAAGATCTCTGGAGAAAAATGGCATATCAAATGGTGCAAGTAACTTTAATATGTCTACCTATGAGGACGATGAAATATACAGAAAGGATTAGAAAACAAGATCTGGAGCACTAAATTGAGCCCCACCATGACAAAATGTTTGCACATCAACCACAAAAGGACTGACTGTTTAACTAATAGACATAAACATGAAATCTCTCACAATAATTATAAAAAAAACATGCATGCCTTATGCCTTTCTAATAGAGCAGCACCACGGGTTCGCATAAAACCAAGGAATAAGGCCCATACAAAACATTGGATTGTGACATTAGCACACCAATATGCATGAAGGTAGCAGAGCATTCGCCAAGCCAAAAATACCTGGGATAGGGTGCACAACTTTGAAGATTGATAAACTGCATTGTTTAAGCAAGGAAAAGTGTCAGAAAATGACTTATAAACAGGAATATTACCATCAATACAATGACAAACAAAAAGTAACAGATACTTCACCAAACTCTAATTGCACACTGCAAGAGCACTAAAGTATCAAAGCATCAATGTTCATATTAGCATATATACAGTGGAGTATAAAACACTTGCACAAACTCCAATTTCAAGTGTGAGTCCTACCTTTCAGCAGTTATCTCTGAGAACGTTTTGGGTGCCCATGTCATTATCTTGTTCTCTACAATCAATAAGCTGCCTTCATATTTGACATTGTTAATTTTGAATCCAGTGTCATCATACCTACAAACAGCAAAACACACTTGAGACACCTGACCCAGTGTTCCAGTTAAAACTGAGCTACGGAACCAAATGATACAGCTTACTGGCTCTTCTTTGATAAATATATAGAAAAAACACACAACACCAAAACATTACATAGAACTCCAAGCCTCCAAGACATGGTATATGGCGACATTAAATTACCTTCTGGACAATAGGTTTTCCCATTTGTGTGTTACTTCTACTAATTGCATATCAGTGAAGCTGACAATTGATACAAAAAAAAAAGCACTAAAATTTGCATAGCAAATTGAGGATTACAAGAAATTCAGAACGTCGTGTCCTATATTGGAAAATGTATTTTGAGAGGAATACCCAGAGACCTTCCACTGTCTAATTGGCACTTATAAATGGTTATCTCAACTCCTATTACACATTTAAGAAGGAAAGTTTTACTTCAGTTTATTAATGGAGGCTTTCTTGATTGCTAGGTGGTGAAATATTGAGGTAGCACAATAGTTTGACTTTTTTATCATAAGCTGCACTCCTATCAAAACTAGACAAGATAATTTTAACAAGAAAATTATCCTACACCTACAGTAGGATATAGGATTAAAAACAGATCTACACCCACATGTTTTTCGATCGACACCTTTCAGTTTGGAGCCATTTTACTTTGGACCCAGTTTCCTTAGTGCCATTGAAAATTATATGACTTTCTTGTGTACCACTGAAATTGTTAAGTTCACTTGTGTGCCAATTCAACAAATGTTTTTGCCTTCCTTGCGACTACCATCACGTGGCTGTTATACTGGTGTTAAGTTGTTGTGGAAAAAACGCTTCCCGTGATTTTGCTTGGTTGCCACCCCCCCCAATGGATGTCGCTGCTAGGATTTGGTGCAGAGCAAGAGCAAAGGGCCTGTGTGGCTGTGCCTATTCGGTGCTCTTGGCCTAAGGAAGAAAAGGTTTCATTTGATAGGACCTGTTCTGTCAGTCTAACTGAGGCAACATTGTCATTTCAACTGGCAGCAGTATCTCTCCCTTGAACATTTATCCAAACACGTAACAGAACATGACGGTAGAGGCAAGGAGGGGATAAAACTTTGCTGCACTGGCACACAAGGACATTTAACAATTTCAATGGCACACAAGGAAGTCATAATTATTATTGGCACTGAAAGAATTAACTCTTTGTGAAATGGGATACCTATATCCTTTCTACCCCCTGGGTCTGTTGCGTTGCTGTAGCATTCCCACAGGGTGTTTACCCTACTTTTCCACTTGTACAAATTTTGACTTCCCATTTTTAATAGAAGATCACTGAATTACAACGCCTATAACATAACAGAGAACTATAAGCCCTTCAAGTGGAGAAAGTCAAGCATGTATTTTGAATAGCCTTTTTCCATTTGTGTTGCTCCTGCAAGTTGCATAACAATGAGGCTAACAGGTTGATCCCCATAGAAAGAGTACTAAAATTAGGGAAGCAAATTAAGAATAAGAAATACAGTACATAGTTCAAATCTCATGCCAATATCGCCAAGTTAACATATTAGGCCAACCTTCACTCACAGAACATCACAATAATGCTGTCCAGAATCAATCAAAGCTCTAAGTTATGTAGTACCAAACCCACTAAAACACAGAAAAGGATCACTCCTTACTTTTAAAAGAAGCAATAACATGAGCCAACCAAGAACCAACCATATACTTGAACTCGGTAGATGGTATTTTCATTGTTTTTCCCATCACTCACATGTTTATATAGTTTTCTCAATACCAATCAAGGCAAGCAACCAATAACCATATTAGTAAGCCTAAGGCAAACACATTTCGGAGATAACAATGACTTATGGGCTTATCGCACAAAATAAACTATGCAGGAACAGAAAAGATTGAATCGTCACCATAGCAGAAAAAGAGGCAAGTAAACGTTAGGTGAACTCCAAGATCAGCATGACCAGAACAAAAGGTAAGACAACACATCATCAAGTGTCCCTCTGTTCTGATCTATAATACTCCCACCGGTCCAAATTATAAGACGTTTTGGCTTCTCTAGATACATTGTTTTTATTATGTATCTAGACATAGTGTGTATCTAAGTGCATAGCAAAAACTATGTATCCAGAAAAGCCAAAATGTCTTATAATTTGGAATGTAGGGAGTAGATAATTGTAAATCTGCTAGTTGAAGAGAATATATTGCATGTCTAAGCTGCTTTTTTCTAGGGAAAATAGAAGAGAGCAAGAGCAACAATATATTTGGCCATCAATATTTTCCTCTTCACACAGCCAGAAATGCATCAGTTTTTTTTCTGAAAATTAGTTATCGACAGATGTACATAACAATTTGTTCTAAATCATATCCCTCCAAACGAAAGGAGTAAGGACCATGACATTGGCTTTGGGATAAAGTGAAAAAAGTCAGGTGACCCTCATGCCCCAATCAATACTAGTTTTAAAACAGGCTCCATCACAGGCTCAAAGCCATTTATGCTAACAGAAGATCATCAGGTACTATACCCTACCTATTCTAACATGTCATGGATAAATGTCATAAATGTGACTAGAAGAGAATATAACACCAACTAAGGAAAATTTGCATAGCAAAAAAGGGAGAGGACTTTAAAGCAAAAAATATTTGCCCTTACGTATTTTTTCCCTCTATGTTCAGCCAGAGAGGTAATGGTTCACTTTTGTCAATGTCAGTTATTTACAACTGCTCATATCGATAACAGTTCCAATTTCTTACTCCCTCCGTCCCAAAAAGGAGGTCGTTATGGGATGCGTGCAGGTCAAACTTTATCAACTTTGACTAAGTTTGTAGAAAATACGTGCAACATTTATATCTCCAAATAAATTTGTTAAAAAACTAGACTTAAAAATCTTTCCGATGATACTAATTACTTAGCATAATTATTTATATATTTTAATATATAATTGGTGGCATTTTAAAAATGTTGACTTCTCGGGAAGCGAGAATGACATCTATTTAGGGACGGAGGGAGTATGACTCTAAAAGCTAAACCATCACAGTATTGTCTTGGCACATGTTTGGTTCCCGGCCACACAGTGCCATGCTCCTACAGTGGCGGCGCCACACTCCATGGCGTGGAAAAACAATGCCACAGTTGTTACGAGAAAACGGCTTCAAATGAACTAGAATCGTATGGCATGCCAAACATTTGTTATGAACCAAACAGCCGCCTACTTTTTCTGTGGCCGCTGAAGCCTAGGTGAGGTGAATGAAGGCTGGCAACCAAACAGCCGCGTGAATTCTTGATGATAACAAAAAATGAAAAGGGCAGTTTAACCTCATTTCTCAATTCTTTACCAGTTTTCTTTTTATTTTATACAAATGCTGCAAGTCAAGCTCTGCAATTTATTTGCGAATAACAAGAAGAACAATTTCCGAGCTTCTGTCTTACAAAGCCGTGACTACTTCCCACCAAAACATAATGGTCTTCGACGCAAGCAATTAATACCTCAGAGAATTTTGTAAATTTCTGTTACATACAATGATTGTTCATCCAAAATCCAGACCTTAACTACAAAAAAGAATTACATGCATTGCATATGCATACATAATCATATAAAAAATTAGGAAATAGGGAGCACAGCACACCCTTAAAAACTCTTGGCATTAATTAAACAATAATAAAATGGAAATAATGATGCGAAAGGATGCAGGGAGAAATTGCGTACGACTGGAATCGGAGCTCGTCTTCGGGGACGCTGTCGATGAGGTTGATCTGGTCGTACAACGAGAAGGTCCTCCTGCTCATATCCGCATCCCAAAGACATCAGATAAAATCAAGTAGAGAGAAGAAGAACAGCAACAAAACGCATTTCCTCGGTCCAGCAGGGATCCAGCGTATACCTGAGAGACGGAAGGTGCCTGAGCCGTGCGCTGCCGGAGACGGAATCACTCCGCAGCGACTTCACCAGCTGCGGCAGAGCCCCCAGCGCCTTCTGCCCTCGAGCTGCCGCCATCGCAACCCTCCCGCTTCGCCGGCCGGTCGGCTCCTCGGCTGGGGCGGTCGTTCTAGAGGGGTCAGGGAATTTTGTATCTAAGACCTTGTAAATTGTACAGATATTCGAACGGGTCCCCACTTGACGCTTGGATTGGAGATTATTCGATCCATTTTTAACCGCGGTTGCAATGGGGTCGGCTGCAGTTGGGCCTTTGGTTATTTACACATTTTCAATTCCGTACTGGGCGAGTGGGCGTAGCCGCGTAGGCGTAGGGCGAGCTCCCAATTCGACGTGGCTGGCGGGGATGGCTGCGATGGCTGGCGGCGGCGGCGGTGGTGGTGGTGGAGGGGCTAAGGCGGCGGTGGCGGAGCAGATAGCACAGGCAGTGCGGTCCACCTCCAACCTCCTCCAGCTTATGGAGCAGTCCTCCCCCGCCCAGGTCTCCCGCCTCCTGTCCCATCTCGTCTAGTCGTCTTGGTTGGTTCTCGAGTGTTTCGATTGTGATCATGATTTCACAGCCGTTTGCTGATCACATGAATCAACGCTTTCCCAAATTTGTGCCAAATTGACTAAATTATGCGGTAGTTCGTTCATGATGTCACTCTTTACTCTTTAGAGACAATGAGGTTAGGAATTTTGATGGGTTTACTTTTGCCTTGAAGGTGAAATGATTGTCCAATTCATTAATGTGATTATCTTCATCTTATACTACATAACCTAGAAATTATTCTTTTGGAGTTCGGCTGGTTCTTCTCGCCCTTGAGCCTGCGAGCGAGCAGTAGGGTTTTTTTTTTTTTTTTTTGTCGATGTCATCATTGTTTTGCTGTATACAAAGATCGCTTGAGCCTGCGAGCGAGCAGTAGGTATTTTTTTTTTGGTCGATGTCATCATTGTTTTGCTGTATACAAAGAGCGATCGAATGAATTCTTACATGGGTGCCTGGGTGTACGTTGTAACTTGTAAGGGTGCAGCTCTCCTGAGTGCTCAATAAAACCTAGAAATTGTTGGCATTCGTACATAACCTAGGTGGATCCTCTACTTCAGGCTACGATTACCAACATGCCAATTCACTTATTTAAGGAGTGCTGCTAAGCTTATGAGTCGTTCTATAGTTCACTTTTGTATTTTCAGCCCAACCCACCTCTTTATCCCCCAATCCCCTTGTGATTCTTCCTAATTTTTTCTCATATAAATCAATTAAGGTTCAAACAGTTCAATGAACTGTCATACTTTCCTTCAGTTCATAAGTTTATGAAACTGCGCCCACAACAGACATGTTGGGACATTATGATGCTATATTGTTGTTACAAGTACAAACAATCAGTTTGTTAACCAAGATTATCAGCAGAGATGTACTTGTGGTCTCAGGTTCACTTGGCAAAACTACCCAAGAACCTGTTGGAAAAAGCATCCTTTGCAAAGAACACAGAGCATGTAAGAAATAAGTGTAGCATTGGATGCCAAAACTAGTTGTAAAGTAGTCATTAACGTCTGTGTCCTGTTCTAGGTGCTGCATCAGCTACCTCAAGTAATTTCATCCTTGGATGCTTATATGGACAGGAGTTTGCAAAGGTTAGCTTCCCCTATATGCATATTTATTCATTATCTTTTCACTAGAAGTTCTAGCTTTTCTCTAAAACTTAGTTATGGAGCTTTTTTAGCTGCAATTTTTCTGTCCAGATTCCAACCAACTAGGCTGAAGTTTATTTTCTCTCTTTGCCTTCCAGAAAAGGATCACTTATGCCAATTTTGTGGCATATGATTGTTATGTCTCAATTATTTACCTACTCGCAAAAAAAAAAAAATCTCAATTATTTACCAGTTTTTTTCTTTTTTAAAAAAAGGATGATGCAAGACAGACTCATCAATTTATTTCTGAACAAGAAGATCATTGGCTAGCTTCTAGCTTACATTGGAATGACCATTTCCCACCAGAACAGATTGGTCTAGGACACATCAATCAGTAAACTGAAATCCCAGCTTCTAGTTCTGTAAGACACATAATGGTTCTTCTAAACTGCACGCGTGACCAGATTTCCAACCAACTAGGTTGAAGTTTATTTTCTTCAATATAACCTCTAATAAACTCTTCTTTTGTATATTAAAAAAATTGTGCAGTGCCTCTCAAATTAAGACTGTCACACAGCTGTTGTCAAACATGGAGAACACTCAGCTGAGATCCGTGTTGCCATCCTCTCAAACAAAGAAAGATCACAAGACTACTGAACCTTAAGAACTCAGGATTGACTGATGTGTTTCACCGAGACATAATGGAAGGATGCCGTCTTGTGCTAAAGAAATTTGAGTGTTGTGGTTCAAGAGATGGCTTGGCTCTATCCAGCATAAGCATCGATCGCTGCTTACTGTTTGTTCCACATTTTCTGAGTTCGATCGGTTGGGGAATGCTGTTATTGTAACTACTCGTCAGGTGCCATGTTACGGCTGCCTAGAAAATGTATTATAAGGCAAGCATGCCTGTTAATTGTGACACTTTCTGGTCTATGAACATGCTATTTTCTTGTAATTGCATTGATTGTTTTTAGCAGTAAATTAAGGTAGAAATTAATAAGTGATCAAATGTTTAACGTGGCACTGCTCTTTGAAGTTCAATTGCATCGCATCCATACCATATGAAGTGAGTTGTATGCCGCCCCCGCCCCTGCGCACCAGCAGGCTTATCTATGAGTGTGTTTAGTTTCTTGACTTAGGTGTAGCCTGGTTAAGATCCTAGCCTGGCTAGGCTAAACCTGGCTCCAGGAAGCTAACATGAGGTTGTTTGGATGCTTGTATTATCTAAGTCTGGCTAGCCTCACAACGTGTTTGGTTGCGTGGTTTATTTTGATACAGTGACCTCTTCTTCAAATTGGTAAGTTTACCTCTTTGAGTAATTTCGTCGAACATATGACATGCATACTCGACGAGCAGCATCACACGGTAGCACCATGAGTCCACGATGAGCACGACAAGGAGGACACGCAAGCAGCACGGCACGATGAGCACAACAAGGAGCACACACGGCGAGCACACGCAAGCCGCAAGGCACGGCAAGCACGACGAGCTTGTTGGCTACCCGGCCTGCTCGAGCTCGGCGAGCACCGAGCAGGACCCCACAGGCCGCCAGCACCTCCCCTCTGGTGACGACGTTGCGGGGCGAGCAACGGGCAGTAGCACACGCGGGAGCATCAAGGCGATCACGATGAGGTGCCAGAGATCTGGATGGAGCACAATGATGACATCGACCAAAAACAATGGAGCACAATGCGTTTTTCCAGGGCCTCCCCTCCCCTCGAGGCTAGCCAGAAAACGATCGGCAACTGTGTTTTTCCAGGGCCAGGCGTACGGTGGACACGCGGAGCTAGGTCCTAGCTCATGTACAGACAACCAAACATGCTAAAATTAACTTCAGAAAATTATGCTAGAAGTTAGCCACTTAACCAAACACACTCTAAGACCGACTTTAATAGTAAGTCTGCCGAGCTAATTAGTCGGGTTGAGAAATTCCGGACGAGGGAGATAGAGTCAACGACGGTTGTAGGCAGATTAGCCAGGTTGGAGAGTCTAAGAGCACGTACATCGCAGGCGCTTACGACTGCGCTAGCATGCAGTTTTTGTTTTTTGGTGTCACGGTGGAGCCTCATAGGACGATTCAGCTTGCGTCCGCTGCCAAGTTAAGCGTCCGACGCCTCTACTCAATTATGTACGAAAAGCAACAGTTACAGTATAGATTAGTACCAAAATTAACTTATTCCATTGTAGGTTAGGGCTCTTGTATAAAAACAAATTAGCTTATTTTCTTTAAGCGTCTGTACAATCGTCTCGGCGATGTACATGGCCTAAGACCACCGAGCCAATTAGACCACGATGAGCCAACCTCGGAGCTGAAGCGAGCTGACTGGGTTGCAGATAAGGATGCTGGTAGGTGAAGCGAGCCAGTCCAATTCATCCATACGTCGCACTCTCGTTGGGACGGCATGGTGCCACGTATAGCCCGGTCGTACCCAACTTTTTTCCTATTACTATGTCATCTATTATGTTAGAAGTGCGCAACAGAATCCGGTAGAGTTCGGTGTAATCACGAGCCGAGCCGGTGCTTCTCAAGTCTAGGTTCATCGGAGCTCATAGCAAACTCACCCTTAGGCTTAATTTAACCCAAAAGACTAACATGATACCTAAGGGTTGTACACACCTTATATGTCATGTTCCCCTACCAACGATTACCGATGTGAGACTAAGTTTAACAATCTTCTTCCCTACCAACGATTACCGATGTGAGACTAAGTCTAACAATCTTCTCTGTCACACATCGGACTCAACTCTTCCATCACACTACACCGTGCAATCTTCGAAAGCCATTATCTAGGCCCCGAGTCCAACGCTCTATATCACACAAAATCCGTGTGACCTTCGAGACGTTAACGAACTCCTCCGTTACCATGAGACCTCTGAGATTTTTTAGGTTTTTTGACCAGGATCTCTAATACCACTTGTTAGAGTGCTCAGCGAAATTCGACCCAGCTCGTTACCCACGAGTAGGGTTCACGAAACGGTCGGTAACCGGCCAAACTGCCCCCGACCGGTTCGGTTTCGTTACCGGTTTGAATTCAAATTTCAAATTTGAATTTAAAAAAATTAAAAATGCTGAAAAATTCCTAAAAATAGTTCATGATTTATAGAGTCGAATGGTGTACAAATTTTTCAAATTGGAGTTCGTTTGCTATTTATTTTGACGTGTGCAAGTTTGAATAAAAAGAAAAAAATCTTTTAGCATTTTCGATTTTTTTAAATTCAAATTTGAAATTTGGTTTGGAGCGGTACCGTCGGTAACCGCCCAAACCGGACGGTAATCGGCCCTAACCGACCGGTTACCGGTCGCAAACCGTTTGAACTGCGCCGTTTGAATTTAAAATCCAAACCGTTCGGTTTGGGACCGGTAACCGCGGTAACCGTCGGTAACCGGCAAACCGCCGGCCACCGGTTCCCGTCGGCAAAACGGTTAGTAAAACCCTGCCCATGAGTCGGTGCCCCTCGGGCCTAGGCCCACTGGAACCCATAACATATCCAAGTCTTAGTTCTAACTCAAAACAAAAGACTAGCCTCATAGATAAGGGCTGCCCCTGTCTTATATGTCATGTCATCCACCTTCAATTACCGATGTGTGATTCCTAACGTATCCTTAAGAAACACATCTAAGGTGATAACCTTCAGGCTCCAATGCTTTGCTTGCATATCGAAATTTATCCCTTTTATCTTCACGCTCTAGCAGTGTCTAAAACCACAACTAATATGGTCTTCAGAAAATAGTATGCATAAAAACTATTTTGTTTTCCTCTAAAAAAATGTCATTACGAGAACACCAGCAGATAGAAAAATCCATTTTTATCCTCACTCCCGATTCCCTGAGCTATCCTCCAAGCACGTGAGTAGTAGATCTAACCCAATAGCAATATAAGGTATGAGCAATATTCCAAATAGGCTTAGCAGGTAGCAATAAAAAAGGTGATTTATTGTTTTTATTACAATCAAACAACACTTTTGGAAACCAGTCCAGTTTCTTGTAGCTAAATTATTCTTTGTTAAGAGCATCTCCAACAACTCCTTAAAACAACTTGTTAGCGCATCTCCAAGAGACTCTGTAAATATACTAGCTAAATTTAGTGATTTAGTTACTCTCTAAAATAGATAATACTATATTACTCCAACAGACTCTTTAAATGAAGAATCTAGATGGCTAGTGAGGTAGACTATCCAAAGATAGAGAGCGAATAAGGTGGAATGAAGATTTTCTAAATTTGAAGAGTCATTTACAGAGTTTGTTGGAGACATCTTTTCCTTTCATAATAGCCAAATTTACATTTAGAATACGATTTGGCTAATCTCTTGGAGATGCTCTTATCCTTATAATTTTGGCAAAATCACAAAATTCCCTCTCCAACAACTCCTCAAACCAACTTGCTATTTTTCCCAAGTTGCTATTCACGGCCTTCGCGTGCTTATATTTAACAAGTTGCTATCCAACTTGTTATCCTTATAAATTTGGCAAAATCCCAAAATTTCCTCTCCAACAACTCCTCAAACCTTTTGCTATTTTTCCAACTTGTTATCAGTCTCCTGTCTTTTCTTTTCTTTTCTTTTCTTTTTTCAAAAATTTGGCAAGTTGGAATAACAAATTGTTGGAGAGAGGGGTTTTTTCCACTTGTCAAATAATTTAGCAACTTACCAAACTATAAGATTTACAAGTCAATTTTTCAAATTGTTGGAGATGCTCTAAGATAACACCTTTTAATAGGTACCAGGAACCAAAGGAAGATTTTTTTATCTCAAAAGAGAGCTTTAATTTCCAAACAATTTATTAGTAGACCTGTTGGAACATTTAGAAAACATACACAACATACATCTGAAAACAACTGAAATATACACTCGCAATATACGTGTGTAGACATTGCAACATGTGCAATATTTCAATCTACTTTTGCAACATCTAGATGAAACACTCGAAACGCTTGAAAATATGATTGCAACATGTGCTTTTGGTGCAATATCATCTTAGTACTTGAGCTAATGGAGGCTCGTCGTGCATGAGGTCACCGGTGTAGAGCTTGCCGGCAACACGGAGTTGGGCAGCAACACTAGCACTAGGACGGGGTGGGGTGGTGCGGCGGCGACAATGCACATGGCGAGTGGTGGGGGTGGCGACTGTGACATAGAGGGTGGGGTGGGAAGTTGCGACAACAACGACGGTAGCACAAAGCAAATGGTAAATGCGGAAGGCAGCAGAAGGGCAGAGGATGAGGATAGAGGCAACATCGATGATGGAGAGGGCAAGTTGAGCAGTGGCGGCGACAATATGCTCACAATGGCCGACGTAGGAGCAACAACATGCGGGGCGCGGGCACGCACGAGTACAACAACTTGTGTGCATACTAGTCGCACCGTTCCAAAATAAAAGTCATTTTCACTTTTCAGAAAGTCAACATTATATAACTTTGACCAATTATATATAAAAGAATAATAATATTTATAATACATTAGTATCATTAGATATATCGTTGAGTGTACTTTTATAATAAATTTATTTAGAAATATAAATATTACACATATTTTCTACAAACTTAGTTAAAGTTGAGAAAGTTTAACCTACACATCCCATAACATCATCTATTGAGGGAGTAAAAGCCTTTATGTAAGGAGTAACAACACGAGCAGGAATCAAATTGGAGAGATGATATGTGAGGAGCAAATATGTGCACACAAACAAGCGGTGAAAACTTGTAAAGGTTACAGTGCATCACATGCGTCTGAATTTTTTTAGAAACCGTGTATGCAACGGTGGATGAGGGGAGCAAGCCTGTGGATCGGTTCAGCTAAGAGCGTCCGGAAGGACAGGGCGAAGGACAGACGCCCGTTATGCAGCATTAGCAAAAAAAAATTCACAACTAAACGTTGGATATACACGTTTTGTTTGAGTTGCTGTAAGAGCAACTTCAACAGTTTGACAAATGTATTTGTACTCTTGTTTTTTTTACAAAATTTACAAAATAACATATCCAATAGTTTGACAAATGGACTTGACATTTTTATCAACTTAACAAAAATCAGGTGTTTACGGCATATATGCGCGCTTCGTCCCGCTTGGCATTCCTGGCCGCGCGCGATTCTTCCCCTCGCGCGCTATTCCCGCGTCGCCAGTTTCTTTCCCGCGAAACCAAGAAGCTGGTGTTCGACACCCTGGCACCTTGACGTGGCTACAGTTGAGCATGATCCAGAGTTTCAATTGTTTATGATTCCATCGTTGCTACGAGTAGCTTGTAGGGTTCTGTGGGGAGTGGATGGGCTGATGTGCTACAGTTTGCATTGTTCCATCAACTGTTTGTATACAGACTCCATGATATACATTACGTTTTATATGTATCGATGTGTATCCATGGGTAGGATCTTAAAAAGGGTAAATAACTTAGAGAGGTGAATAAATCTGTCAAAAATCAACTCGAGTAGATGTGAGAACAGATGGCGGCACTGCCGACCTACAAATAATGAACAGGAAGAGATGAAGTTTGGCAGAGAGAGACTATACACCAAGATGAGTCATTCCCTGCAATTTCAACAAAAGAACCAGCTCGAAGACTGGTTACCATAGATATGCTTCTTTTCCTCGAATCAACAACACAACCCTAGCACAAGATATATATTGCAAGAAGTAAACCCTAGGGGACCAGCACACAAGACACGATATTTATCCTGTGGTTCAACTCGCCACAAAGGCTTGCCTAAGTCCACGTTGTTGAGGTACCACAAAGGCTAGGAGCTTTGCAACTCTAACTCAATCTCAAGTCAAGGAAGTGAATCCTTGAGATGAGGGGTAATACCTTAGCTTCACAAGTCGATTACAAACCTCCCTAGGCTGCCACAAAAGAGGGGCAAGCTCTAGGGCGACGCCTAGCCAGCTAGGAGCAAGCTCCAAGGGTAACAAACCCTAGCACCACCGGCCAAACGAGAATCACAAGCTCTTAGACTTTGGAAAGTAGTAGATCCGCTCTCTAGGAGTGTTTTGCTGCCTTTTCCCTCAAGAATCTATGATTGAAAGTGTGAGATTGCTTGGAGGGTGAAGGTCAACAATGGAGTGAGAGAGAGTGAGAGAGAGCTCTGTTTGCAACAGTCTGATTTCGAGGAAGACGAAGGGGTACTAAATTGGTGAGGTAGAGACCTTTCCAGCCACTATTTATACTCACGAAAAACTGCTGGGAAAGGAGGTCGGCACTGCCGACCTAGCACAGAGAGCCTGTTGGGTATGAGGTTTGGATATGTCTCTGGGCTAGCTGAGTGTATGTCATTGGTAAAGATTGAGCATGTGATTCACATCTGACCATAACAGTACTAGAATCCCCCTTAATAATACGACGTTCCTATACTCAAATTCAAACGATAAAATGAATTTAAACCTTAGAAGAGTAGAGAAACCTCCATAAGAATTGGGGTACCTCCACCTTCTCTAACTCTTCCTCTTTTTGCTATTACCTGCATGTCATCTCGATAGTTCTCATTAGTCCTTGAATTAAGTGATCATCAACACCAAAACCCACTTATGGCTTGATTGCACTTTCAATTCCTCTCTTTTTTGTGATTGATGACAACCCAATTCAAGCTCACAAAAAATAACCAATAATCTGAAAACTACAGGTCATGGATGTAGAGAACTCCCCCTAAATATGTGAATTGAGATTTGAATTCTCAAATTGGTATTATAAACCAAGTTTCACATACTCAAAGTCATTTGAGGCCTCCCCCTACATCCATGCTTGTTGTGAGGTGTTCAAAGTATGTGTCACAGAATAAGACGTGATGCATATGCCATATTATATGAAATAAAAACACCTAGGCCTGACTGTTGCAGCAGAGGTCGGCACTGCCGACCTAGCTACATCAGTCAGGTCACAGACAGATTTCTACACAAACTAAAACAGGTCTAAAGCAACACAGCCACAGAATATTATAAGCTAAATCAAAATCCATAAATACATGTCCATATCCAACACAAATAGAGTCAAACTAATACCTTATTACATAAAATAGAGTTTTGCGGCGGCACTCAACCTCACAAGCTCAACGGATATGACATGAAGCTCAAACTGCAGCGTAAAAGAATTGACCCCCTCTAAACTTCTCCCCCTTTGGCATCAAGCGCCAAAAAAAAGAGAAGAAAAGAGACGGGGAACCAATCACTCCTCCATATCCTCATCATCGTTGTAGATCACGGCACGCCCAGCCCGGTGTGTAGTCTGAGTGAAGCGCGGAGCACGCTGACGGCCGGAACGGCGAGGTGGAGGTGCAGCTGTAGACAGCCCTGAAATCTCCTCCTCATCCTCCTGCTGCTGCTGCTGACGGTGTGGCCTCCTGCCATATACACGGTCACAAGGAGCCCACTGAGAACTGTTCCACTGACCCTGTTCTCTGATCTCATCATCATCATCATCCTCATCACTAGAAGCTGACAAACATGACAGGTTAGGAAACACTGGAGGAATCTTCACTGGAGGAAGTGGTGGAAGTCCCTGCAACTCCATAGCTCCTGCAACGGCCTCTCTGCTAGATATCTGCTCCTCATAGGTGATCCTGGCCTGATAAGTGCACGCAGTAAAGATGGCCTTGATCCACTCTCCAAGCTTCTTCATACTCCTCCCACTCCTGGATCTCACGTGAGAGCGAGAGCGAGAATGAGAACTCTCTGCAAAATCCCTCTGCCTGTGAGAAGTGTCACCACCTGTAGCAGGTGGAATTGGTGGAGTAGTAGCTGGTGGTGCATCTCCTCTGGTCTTCTTAATCACACACATGATGTGCACACAGTCCTTAGGAAAAATACTCCCAGTAACCCTCTCAATCATGAACTGAAGGTAAGGAGCATATGGAAGCCTCATGTTGGCTTTATCCATAGCCATAGCCAACTCCACCCAAAGGAACCTGGGAATACAGAACCTCTCACCATTAGGGAACTGAGCAAGGACATTTGTGATGTATCCATTAAGATCTGTGGCATTGTCCTTAGGATTTAGAGTCACCCTGATGAAGTTGTTCAGAAGGTAGTAAAGGCTCCTGAGGTTGGTCCTGGACCAGTTGGGCTCCCCCTCAATCTGATCCTCCCACATAAAACTCACTGACTGTGGCTTAGCTCTAGGACCTCTATGGATGCTGGGTAGCTCCCTATGCTCACGCCCAAAAACAAGGATGCGACAGAAGGTCACATAATCACAATGGTAGTGACTCCCATATGTCATCCAGTGAATCTCATCTGCCTCCTGATCCCAATAATAAGTGGCATGGAACTAAGCTAGAATCTCAGTGTTCCAGTCGTACCTGAAGCTAATGAGATCAGTCATCTGAAAGCGGTCACATACCCTGATGGCACCAGTCAGCTGCAAGTCCTCCCTGCTCTCAAGCTCTGGAAAGTCGATGTACTGCATCATGCATATCTTGCTAGCTGACCTGTTGAAGATGGCGGTAGCATAGAAGTTGGAATGAAAGACATTCCAAAACCTGTAATCAATACCTCTCATCTTCGGTGTCGTGTAGGGGTTGACAGATCTCGCCTCCTCTGTGGCCTTCCATGATCTGGCATAGTCAGTGGCAGGGTGTTGCACTGTGTCATGAGGTGTTGTAAGCTCATAGTCACCCTCAACCTCCTGCATGTACCCATGGTAGTACTCAGAGATGTGCATTGGTGTCTCAGGCCACCCAGGGATGACATAGCCTTCCATCTGATCTATCTCTTCTTGCTCAAAGGTTGCATCTCTATCATACGACATCTGCATCTTTCCACTGGCCTTGCGACTTGGCTCCTTGCCAACCCGCTTCCTCCTGCCACCGGCTGCACTTCCTTCACCTCCAGGATTTATCTATGCAACACAAATATAGACTAGATAAGAAACTGTATATGACAAGGTGTAGATCAAATTTAAAAGCAGGGGTTAAATAGAGGAAGAAATTCAGAGAAAACACCAGGTGAGAGCTTGTTATTTGAATCAGCATGGGTAGGTTGGCACTGCCGGCCTCTGAGGTCGGCACTGTCGGCCTCAGTAACTCCACTGGATTTTCTCTAGACCTCTTTCCCTATCTAAAACCTGATTTCAACAACTTCTACACCTAGTCAAAATATGAATTTGGCACATCTGGGCCTACCCATCCCAGAAAACTTCTATGTCACATTTGGCACATTTGGCACATCCACCAAGTCAAACTTCTTTAGCATGTCTTGAGTGTACTTGGCTTGACATAGAAAAATCCCTTCCTTCAATTGTTTGATTTGAAATCTAAGGAAGAACTTGAGCTCACCCATCATGGACATCTCAAACCTCTTAGTCATGGTCCTACTAAACTCCTCACAAAAAGAAACATTAGTACTACCAAATATTATGTCATCGACATATATTTGGCACACAAATATATCTTTATTGAACTTGTAAGTGAAGAGGGTAGGATCGACTTTGCCTATTTCAAAGCCTTGCTTGAGCAAGAATTCCTTAAGGCATTCATACCATGCTCTTGGTGCTTGCTTAAGCCCATAGAGCGCCTTTTGGAGTTGGAAGACATGGTTGGGGAACTTGGGGTCTTCGAAACCGGGTGGTTGCTAACATACACCAACTCTTGTATTGGGCCATTGAGAAATGCACTCTTGACATCCATTTGATATAGCTTGAAGTCATGATGGGCAGCGAAGGCTAGAAGCATCCGAATTGCTTCAAGTCTTGCCACCGGTGCATATGTTTCTTCAAAGTCCAAGCCCTCTACTTGAGTGAACCCTTGAGCCACCAATCTTGCCTTATTCCTTGTCACCACACCATTCTCATCTTGCTTGTTGCGGAATACCCATTTAGTGCCTATCACATTGGTATTGGGCCTTTCCACCAAAGTCCACACTTGATTCCTCTCTAAGTTGTTTAGCTCTTCTTGCATTGCCATAATCCAATCCGAGTCATCAAGTTCTTGCTCTACCTTCAAGGGTTCCAAGGAGGAAACAAACGAGTAATAATGACAAAAGTTTGCTATATGAGAACGAGTTGTTACCCCCTTGCGGATGCTTCCAAGAATGTTGTCAACGGGGTGATCCCGTTGTATAGTTTGACGTAGTCTTGGGTGTTCAACACCTCCTTGTTCTTCTGATGTACTAGCATCTTGTTCTTGTTCAAATATAGGCTCTAGGTTCAGCCCTTGAGGTGATGGAGTCCTTGGTGGACTCCCTGCTGCTGGTTCACTGAACAACAGCAGGTGTGTGCTGCTGTTGGTTGTTGAGTATCACAGCGGAATCTTGTGCAGCACCATATTGAGGCACCTCATGCTCAACATCTTCTTCTTCCAATGTCCTAATATCTCCTATGGCCAAATCCTTGATTGCTTCACATGGTGGATCTTCCTTTCCTACAACACTTGCATCAACTTGCTCTACTTGAGAGCCATTAGATTTATCAAACATCACATCTATCATGATCTCAACTCTACCAACGGTTTGGTTGTAGACATGATAGGCATGCTCATTTGATCCATAACCAAGTAATATGCCAATGTCAACTTTAGGAGCAAACTTAGAGGTTTTGGGTCTTTTGTTGAGAATGAATACTTTTCACCCAAAAACTCTAAAGTAAGACACCTTTGGTTTGTTACCGGTTATGAGTTCATATGATGTCTTTTGAAGCTTCTTGTGTAGATAGAGTCGGTTGATGGCATGACAAGCGGTGTTGATTGCTTCACACCAAAAGATGTCTGAAGTCTTGTATTCATCAAGCATTGTCCTTGCCATATCAATGAGAGTCCTATTCTTCCTCTCTACTACACCATTTTGTTGAGGGGTGTAAGGAGCTGAAAACTCATGTTTGATGCCCTCATCATCAAGAAACTCTTCCACCATTGTGTTCTTGAACTCGGTCCCATTATCACTTCTCACTTTCTTGATTGGGAGACCAAATTCCTTTTGAGCCCTTCTCACAAATGTTTTTACCTTGTCTTGTACCTGAGACTTATCATAAACAAAGAACACCCAAGTGAAACGAGAATAATCATCAACAATTACTAAACCATATTTGTTACCCCCGATACTTATGTAGGCAACCGGTCCAAAGAGATCCATATGAATCAACTCCAAGGGTTGAGTGGTGGTCATGATACTCTTTGGTGGGTGAGGTACACCTACTTGCTTTCCGGCTTGGCAAGCTCCACATATCCTATCTTTCTCAAAATGAACATTTGTTAGTCCAAGGATGTGTTCATTCTTTACGAGTTTGGCCAAGTTCCTCATCCCAACATGGGTTAGTCGGCGATGCCATAGCCAACCCATGCTAGATTTTGCCACTAAACAAGTCTCAAGCTTAGCCTTACTTTTGTTGAAATCAACTAGGTAAAGCTTGCCCTTCAAACGACCCATAAAGACAATAGAGGAATCTTCCCTCTTAAGAACTTCCACACCCTTATCCGTAAAGAGACAATTATAGCCAATCTCACAAAGTTGTGAAATGGACAACAAATTGTAGCTTAACGAATCAACATGCAAGACATTAGAGATAGAATGATCTAGAGTTATAGCAACTTTACCAAGACTGATCACATCCCCCTTTGAGTTGTCTCCAAAGACAATGTTCTCACTTGCATCAGTTGAGGGGTTATATGAACTGAACATACTCCTTTCTTCGGTCATATGATTTGTACATCCACTATCAAGCACCCAACTTGATCCACTGGAGGAGTATGCCTACAAAACAAGTTTAGTTGCTTGATTTAGGTCCCCAAAGATTCTTGGGGCCTTGCATGTTAGTGACAAGGGTCTTAGGAACCCAAATGAAAGCATTAATATAAATATTCTTTTCATTGCCAATGTGCTTGGCAATCACTTATCCCTTGTTGTTATTCTTCAATTTAAAGCAAGACTTCAAACTTGAGCGAGATGCTTGGGCCTTTGATTGATATGAATATCTATTTGGGGTAGCCCAGATAGTTTCCTTTGGCTTTTGCACCTCATTCTTTGCCATATACACCTCTTTAGCATGCTTGCTGTGAGCAGCAGAATTTTAGGTAGCCTTCCCTTTTCTGCGGGGAGCAGCACTGCCGACCTCCTGGGCGGCACTGCCGACCTTAGTTAGCTGTGCTGCTCAGGATGAGGCTTGTGCCACTGTCTGTGCAAGCCTCTCTGTACCTATTCTGCCACTGCTCACAAACTGAACACACTCAACTCATTTGACAACCTTTCTTCCATTCTCTTTGCCTCCACGAGTGAGGCCAAGTCCATCTTTGATGAAAGGATGTCTTCCATCTTTGAGTTTTGGCTTCTTTGGTTGATCCACTTTGCCACTAGCTGATTTCTTATCATCATTGCTCTTTTTATTTAACAAAGCATTGAGCCTAGCAATCTCCTTCTTCATGGCTTCCACATTAGCAAGGTTAGTGGAATAAGCATTTATATCAATTTCAAAACATCTTCTACAACCTTGGCTAGTGGAGGGAATAGAGGTATCCTTTAAGGTAGAGGGCTGTGGGTTGCTCTCCCAAAGAAGTCTATATTGCAACTCTATTTCTTTGTGCTTTTCATCCAAGACACAATACTTTTCATGGAGTGAAATATTTTCCTTCTTAGTGAGAGCATGATCTCCTTGCTCTTTAGCCAAAGTCTTTTGCAAGGATTTCACCTCACTTCTCTCTTCCTTAAGAGCTTCCTTGTTGGCAATATACATTTTCTCAAGCTCATCAAGGTCATTATCTCTATTGTCCAACTCAATTTGGATTCCCTCTAGTTCCTCCTTAAGCTTAGAGATTATTAGTGTGATCTTAGGATTTAGGTTCTTTATAATTTCATCCATTTCTTCATCACTAGACCTTCATCACAAGAGCTATCACTAATATCACTACTAGAAGCATCATGAGAGGGAGGAAGGGGCTTTGCTTTTGATTTTACGTTCTCACCCTTTGCCATGAGACAAATGTGAGGGGAGTAGTAGTCATCATCATCACTCATGTTGTTGAAGAGCTTCGGTGTAGAGGATGACTTTTGGATAGCAATGGTTGCAAGCTTTTCATCATCATCACTTAGTAAAGAGTCCCATTCATGGCTGATGTGGGCTTCACCCACTTGCTTGAACCTTCTCTTGTTCTTAAATTTTCCATCTTGTCTTCCTTTCTTGCGGAAGCCATCTTTCTTCTCATTTGGGCAATTTGCAATAAAATGCTCGGTGCTCCCACAATTGTAGCAAATTCTCTTCTTCTTGCTAGGGAACCTTCTCTTCACAAACTTGTACCCATTTTGTTTCAAGCCCTTGTTGTACTTCTTGATGAAGAATGCCATGTCCTTGATCTCTTCAAAATCAGCCCCCTCATCTTCATCATCACTTGAGGAGGAAGTGAAATCATCTTCTTGTTGTATTTCCTTCATTTTCTTGGGCTTGCTTGTGGATGCTTGCTTGCTACCCTCTTTCTTATTTGGGAAGCTTTTCTTGATTGCTTTGCTTGAGATGAGAGCCACATCCTTGATCTTCATGCCATCAAGCTTTAATTGCAACTCTCCAAGCTTTCTTCTTTCATTTGCTTCCTCTCTTTGCATGTCAAAGGTCAACAATCTTCCAAGCACATCATTAGGAGTGAAGTGCTCAAACTTCTTATCTCTAATCAAGGTTGAAAGGATCAAGATGCCCAAGAGGGGGGTGAATTGGGCTTGTTTTAAATTTCCAAAGCAAATATGAAAATCTATCAAATGCCAATCACCCCTAGTGCCTACGATCCGTGTGTCCTAGCTAGAAAGCGGTAGCAGTTCATGGAAATTAAGAGCAACCTAAGCAATTCTAGTAGGTAAGATAAAAAAACAAGACGGAATGTAATGCAGAAATGTAAAGAGCTAGGGAAAAGAAATTCTCAGTGACGCAGTGATGTTTTCCCGAGGTATCGAGGTGTCGACACACCCCCTAGTACTCGTTGGAGCACCTCACAAGGTATCGCTCCCCCTCTAGCCGTGCAAGGGTAGAGTGCTCTCTACGGGCTGATTCTTTGCCACTTCGGCTCGGTGAATCGCCCACAACCGATCACAGAAGCTTGGAGAAGAGCCGCCAACAATCTTCCGGCGATCACTTCCTCCGAACACCACCAAACCGTCTAGGTGCTGTCGAACACCAAGAGTAACAAGCACAAGACCTTCACTTGACCAACTCAAGGCTAGGAAGGTGGATGGATGCACACAAGTCACTCCTAATCACTCTAGGAGGGAAGAACAAGATGAACTCTCTCTAATCTCTCCCTCACTAGGCACTTGACTCTCCAAAGGATTTCTCAAGGTGTCACCAGCTGAAACAATGGCCAAGAGTAGTCCTAAGGACGAAGAGGGCAACTATAAATAGTCTCCACCTCCAAAACTAGCCGTTTTTTACTTTTTCCTCTCTCTGCGAAGCCACCGGACTAGTCCGGAGCTTATACCACCGGGCCATGCACACTGGTCCGGAGCTCACTCTTACTTCCAACTCAGGCACCATCGGACTACTCTGCTTGGTCCGACGCCCTGGTCCGACGCACTGGTCCGGAGCCAGGGTGCTCTCTGAGTGAAAAACTTCTTCTCTTTTTTCGAACCACCAGACCACTCTCCTTGGTCCGGAGCCCTGGTCCGACGCTCTGGTCCGGAGCCAGGGGGCTCACTGAGTGAAACCAACCTCCTGCCTTGAAGCGTTGGACTAGCCGTCGGACTCACCGTCGGACTAGTCCGGAGCCTTCTCTCTCTCTGACACAAGCCATCGGACCACTCTCCTATGGTCCGACGCTTTCCAGACAGGTGGTCCGGAGCTCCTCGAGCTGAGATTTTGCCTAAGTCAGGGACCATCAGACCACTCTCCTTGGTCCGACGCCTACTAGGCAGACTGGTCCTGAGCCTCTTTCTCCCCCTATTTCAACTGTTTTCGCTGAGATTTCTCAAGGGATTTTGCTCCTACCATTTCTAGGGTTTATCAAGGGCTGAAAGCAAGGTCTCTAGGACTAGTTGTGACAAGTGTGCATATACACACTCTCCTAAACTCTCCTAGGTCAAGCTACTAATCTCATACCCCCCTTTATAGTACGGTCAAAGGAAAAACAAAATCCTAGCTATACTTAGTGCCCTTATCAACCTTATGGCACTAAGGACTAGCCTAGTCTTCGACTTGCATCATCATCCTTTGCAACCGAAATGATTTCCATCTTGGGGGTATGAATATCCATTAAGCCCATTCAAATTGCATCACTAATGACCTAACACAAATGACTCTGCCTCTGCAAAACACACGTTAGTCATAGTGACCTAGTATTGTCATTAATCGCCTAAACACAAGGGTCCATGATTCTACAATCTCCCCCTTTTAGGTGATTGACGACAATACAAGCTCGAGTAGAGAATAATGAGTGAATTTTGATAAGAGAAAACATGACTTGACATGAGATAGGCATGGGTTAGTGATAAGAAAGACAAGAACATGCCTAACCATTTAAGCCATGACAAGCACAATAGATATGAAATGAGCATAATACTTGATTTCATAAAGGATATGCTATAGCCAAAGGATCAGAGATTAGCGCGAAAGCAATATAGCATAAACAAGTGACATGATATATATAGATGAAAGTCCACACATGTCACACAACCATCAAGTCTCAAACATCACACATATCATACAATGCATAAAAGAAGGTAAACGTGATGCATGATGCGATAGAGTATATACACAACAAAAGAACGAATCCTACTAGCTCCCCCTGAGGCTAGCCCATCTACTCGACTCTCCCTCTCCCCTTTGGCGTCGAAGCACCAAAACTAGGCGTCTGGAGGCGGAGTGGAAGCAGCCGTGGAGCGGTCGAGCACCCTGAACGCTGCCAAATAGGTATCATCATCTGAGTCCTCCCCCTGAGTGTCTGACGCTAGAAGTGAAGCGGTCTGGGGGTCGGTAGCTGACAGGCCTGCTATCGCTGCTGTCGAAGACTCTGGAGCAGTAGCTGGAGTAGTAGTAGGATCAGAAACCGGTGCCAGTGTCGCTGCGGGAGCCTTAGGAGCTGCG
Organism: Microstegium vimineum; assembly: GCA_022036555.1. Lineage (NCBI taxonomy): Eukaryota > Viridiplantae > Streptophyta > Magnoliopsida > Poales > Poaceae > Microstegium > Microstegium vimineum. The sequence continues at coordinate 11,852,107 of CM039124.1, read as the reverse complement.
GTATCCGGTTGTGCCTCATGCACTGACTCGACTGGAGTCTGAAGGACCGGAGACTGCGGAGGCTGTACTGGAGTCAAAGTGACCACTGTAGCATCGGTAGCAACTGCAGCTGTGGGTGGAGTAGACACGGCTAGAGCCCGACTGTCATGTGTAGCCTCTGAGGAAGCTACTGAGGAACTGTGCTGATCAGCTGTCGGTGCAACAAGCTCTGCCTCAACCTCTGCTGCTGTCTGTGGACCAGTGGGGGACGGCTGCCCTGTAATGTCGGTGAACGACGCGGATAGATCTCTGGCAGTAGCACCCATCGTAGCAGTAAGCGGTGTGAAACCAGTAGTGAGAGGGGTGAACTGCTGAGTGGGGCCGAAGGTATCCAACCACTGTGACATCTGAGTCCCCGGTGACTGGAACGGGGTGGTCAATCCGGCACCCTGAAGTCCACTGGATTGTACGGCTGGGGTGGGAGTGACTGTCTGACCGGCGGAACTCGTAGGGGCCACTGAAGGGCCAACTGAGGGTCCAACTGAAAACTGTGGTCCTCCTAGCTGCCTAACTGACTGAGAGGGTTGTGAGGTACTCATCATTTGTATCTGAGGAGCAGCTGGAAACTCAAGCGGAGGGGCGCCAGTCCACTTCATCATGTGGGCCATAAAGGCCATGTTCTGCTGCTGAAGCTGCTGAGACTGTAACTATAGGCACTGTGACTCCAGCTGCATAGCTAGCATCTGTCGCTGCATCTCAAAATGGCGCTCCTCAGACTGCCTCTGCATCTCATCCTGTCTCTGCTTGACCTGTGTAACTGCAGTGACTAGAGAGCTCTGCTGCTCATTGAGACGGTCTAGGATCTTCAGCATCATAGTCTCTGTGGCAGAGCCAGAGCCACCAGCCTCAGTGTCATGAGCCCGTGGGGGCATAGGTGGAACTGGCTGGAAGTCGGCGTCTGAGCTGTCTAAAGAGGTATCCTCAGGAGTCACATCAGCTCCAGTATCTAATCCATGGAGCTCCTGCTGCTCAACACCCCGTATAGCCTCATCCTGAGCATCAACATGAGCTCTGTCAGCTGGAGCAGTCCTCTCTCTAACCAGACGAAGCACCCGGTTCCCAAACCGGCTGTCAAACGAACCAAGGACTCTGTAGGCCGGGAAAGAAGTCGGTGACTGATCCAGCAGGGCACAGAGTCCAAGGTTGGCTCCCTCAAGCTCAATAGCTATGATCGATGAAATCCAATGAGCATAGGGAAACTGACGTCGTGCCCTCATACCATCTGTTATCACGTCCTCAATCTCTGACACAAGAAAGTCGGCGACGTCGAATGGTGTCTGAGAGACGAGTGCCTGAAGGAGTAGCTACTGCATGTTAGTCAATCCTTCCTTGTAACCTGTGCGAGGCAGCAAGGTACGACGTACAACCTCGTTCAACCTGTGAACGGTGGGTCGGAGCTCTGCGGGGCTACGACGGGAGCCCTCTGAGAAAGGTGGCTTGAAGAGAGGAGCCACCTCCTGAACTGACAGTGTACGACCACCTCGAGCTCGGCGAGGCACAGAAGCTCCTCTGTAGCAGTCATAATGAAGATTGAGCTCGCCACCTGTCTGACGGAGGTGAAAGATCTCTCTGAGCCGAGTCAAATAGAGCCTGTATCGCTCTCCTCTGAAGGTATACTGTAGGAACTTGTGCTCTTGATCAACCCACACTGAGGCATAGAACTCTCTGACCCATCTCTCAATATAGTTTCCGGAACGGCCAAGTAAATCGGCGAGTCCCGGAAGGTAAGTGATAAACGGTCTGATCTCCTCACCAGCCAACTCAACTATGCTCTCCAAGGAGCAAACCCTGTGCGGTCGGATCTGGATGATGGTAAGCTGAGCTGCTCTGTAGAAATCCTCCATGAGAGGTGTGTGCCATCCTGGAGAGGCTCTAGGGTCACGCTGATCCGGGCACCACTTCTCAAGAGCGACAAACCGAAGCTTCTTCACCTGCTTGGCTGTGAGATTCCTTAGATCGAGGTGAACTGAAGCTAAAGCTGTTGTGGGAGCTGCTGAGGCACTCTGAGGTGACTGAGCTAACTGAGAACGAGTGGATCGCCCCTAGGAACGAGGTGCCAATGGTGTACCAAGAGCTTTTGTGACAAGCTCTTGCTCCTCTGGAGTGTCCTCTGTGTGTGATCCAGTAGGAGGAGTAGAAGGTAGATCCCGCGGAGGGGTGCCAAGTCTCACTGTGCCTCGGCGACCGCCTCGCTTTGCACCGTCGGCTGCATCTGCCACTGCTTCTGCTTTATCAGCCTCTGTGAGCTTTTGTTTCTTTTTCTTAGGCTTCTCAACCACTTGCTTCTTGCCCTTGTCTCTGGAAGGACGTGGAGGAGGAGGAGTATCATCACCTGACCCAGCAGTGCGAGCACGAGAACCACGAGCCATATGGATCAATCAAAGAATCACTGCCCACTGAAAGCAACCACTGACAGATCACAAGCACTACTACCACAAGAACCACTGATCTCTGTAAGTATCAACTGCCAACTGCTAGAATCAACTGAAAGAGGGGCCTGCAAGCCACTGGACTGAACCTTCTGAGGCTTTGCCTCAATCCTTACTCACGAGCTTTGCCTCAAGTTTAAGCTGCCACTGACTGCTGCTAGATAGAATAGACAGGATATATATAAGCATATATAAAATCTAGAGATAAGAATCCGTATAGAAGCAAGCATCTAGATAAGTAAAGAAATGAAATCTGACATGATACCTGAGGTAAGAGAGCGTATCTAATCAGAGCGTCTCAAGTCCCAAACCACACTCGGAAAGAGATTTGCCAGCTATGAATAACAATTAGCAATTGATTTAGTGAATTTGAATTTAATATGGATTTTCAAGGAAATACTCTAGGGCATGACTCTATCTATGACTCGACAAAACGCGACGTCGTAGATGAAAACCATACCCTAGCGAGAAGATGTGAAGTCGACGATGACGAATCGAGTTCGGTCGAGGATGGTGACGTCGAAACCCCTCCTAGGGCTAGGGCAAACCCTAAGGGATAAGGCCTCCCTCTTGATTTGCAAGTAATGTCAATGCAGAAAGGGGAAACCCTAGGTGTGCACGAGCTCGGCAAGGAGGAGAGTGGAAGCTTGGACGCCGGCAAGGTGGGATCCTTGGCGGCGACGGCGCGGGAGAGTGGCGGTGCTGATGCACGGCGGGGAGGAAAGGCAGCTGCGTGCCGAGAGGAGCTCACCGGCGGCGGCTGTGGAGGTGCAGGGGAGCAGGCGGCGGAGCAGGCGTGGTGGAGGAGCTGCAGCGGAGCTGTGGCGGCGGAGGAGCGTCGGCGTACGGACGGCGGACGAAACAGGCACTGAAGAAACAGAGCCGCACGCGGGGGGTTATCCGCAAATTTTGAAAGCGTCGGACCATTATGCTTGGTCCGGAGGCTGGTCCGACGTGTCGTCCGACGGTGCCAGAGAAAGAAAACAGGGAGCACCTGACCACCGGACCAGTGCGTCGGACTACTCACCGGACTGGTCCGACGATGCACCGGACTGGTCCGACGGCGCTTGGATAAAACTGATAGAGGCACTGGACGACTTGCCAATGGTCCGGAGGAGCGTCGGACTGTGGTCCGACGGATTTTGTGACTGGAAAAATTTTTATGCAGTGAGGGACATGGCGTCGGACCACTAGCGTCGGACCATGCAGAGTGGTCCGGAGGGTGGTCCGGTGCTTGATTTTGCTTTGAATTTTCCTATTTTTCTCTCCAATCTTTTCTCTTAGCCAAGTACCAACACAAAAGAGCAAAGAGGAGCACTTGTTGGACTTAACATAAGAACCATCTCTCAAACCCTCAATTTTAGAAATAGTTTGCCATAGGCTAGGATTAGTTTTCATAAGAAAATAGTTCAATAAAGCTCCAAGGGTCACCATAGGGGTACAGGAGGGGTATTAGCTGAAGCTAGAGCGTTGAATTGCTCCCCCTAAGTGTTGAACCTAAGAATGACCAAAAAAACTTAACCGAAAAGAAACGAATGAGCAACACTCATGCATATGCAATGCAAAATGGAATTTGAATCTAGGTTGCTTGCAAGTTTAAACCGCGGTTAAGCTTTGTCACACGCTTTGAGGGCGGTTATCTCAACCGCGTTAGCCAAGCCTATGTGCATTACCAAATTAAACATTATATATTACATATGAATGCATGGTTCACACAAACTCATCTTTTAGTGAAGTTAGAGTGATCAAGCACATTTAACTCGCTTCTCAACCTACAAAAGGTTGTTTCATCGAGTGGTTTAGTGAAGATATCCGCCAATTGATCTTCGCTCTTAACTCCAACTAGTGTGATGTCTTTCCTAGCCACATGATCTCTAAGAAAGTGATGGCGAATATCTATGTGCTTGGTGCGAGAGTGTTGAACCGGGTTGTTAGCAAGCTTTACGGCGCTTTCATTATCACACAAAAGTGGAGCCTCTTTTAAAAACACGCCATAATCAAAGAGTGTTTGGGTCATGTATAAGATTTGTGCACAACTTGCTCCCATGGCAATGTATTCCGCCTCGGGGGTTGACAATGCTACACTGTTTTGCTTCTTTGAGGACCAAGAAACAAGTGATCTTCCTAGCATGTGGCACCCGCCGGAGGTACTCTTCCTATCAACCTTACATCCGGCATAATCCGAATCGGAATAGCCAATTAGTTGGAAGGGAGCTCCTTTGGGATACCAAAGGCCCATGCTAGAGGTGTGCCTTATGTACCTAAGGATTCTTTTAACCGCACAAAGATGCGACTCCTTAGGGCTTGCTTGAAACCTAGCACACATGCACACACTAAACATGATATCCAGCCTAGATGCGGTGAGGTAAAGTAAACTACCGATCATAGAGCGATAAAGAGTTTGGTCAATCGATTTACCTCCCTCATCGAGATCGAGATGCCCATTAGTTGGCATTGGGGTCTTGATTTTCTTGCAATCCTCCATCTTGAACTTCTTAAGTTGATCATAAGTGTACTTTTCTTGAGAGATAAAGGTCCCTTCTCTCATTTGCTTCACTTGAAAGCCAAGGAAGAAGGTTAACTCACCAATCATTGACATCTCGAACCCCTTGGACATCAAGTCACCAAACTCCTTGCAATGGTCTTGGTTTGTTGATCCAAATATAATGTCATCGACATATACTTGGCAAACGAAGATCTCTCCATTAAGCTTCTTGGTGAATAGTGTAGTGTCGACGATCCCGATCTTGAAGCCCTTCTTGATTAGAAAATCCCTTAGCCTCTCATACCAAGCTCTTGGAGCTTGCTTCAATCCGTAGAGTGCCTTGGACAACCTATACACATGATTAGACAAGTTTGAGTCTTCAAACCCGGGAGGTTGTGAGACATAGACAAGTTCATTTATGAAACCATTTAACAAGGCGCTCTTCACATCCATTTGAAAAAGTTTCATTTTATGATGTGAAGCATACGCCAAAAGGATACGGATGGCTTCAAGTCTTGCAACTGGAGCAAAGGTCTCTCCAAAATCGAGTCCTTCTACTTGAGAGAACCCCTTTGCCACCAATCTTGCTTTGTTCCTCACAACCACGCCTTGATCATCTTGCTTGTTCCTAAACACCCACTTGGTGCCAATGATTCTTGCATCCTTTGGCTTCTCTTCAAGTGTCCACACTTGGTTCCGGGTGAAGTTGTAGAGTTCTTCATGCATGGCATTCACCCAATCCAGATCCGTAAGTGCTTCTTCTACACAAGTAGGCTCAACAAAGGAAACAAACGAGTGATGTTCAACATAAGATGCAAGTCTAGAGAGAGTCATTACTCCCTTTGATGGACTCCCTATGATTTGATCATGGGGGTGAGCTTGAAGAATAGATGTTGATCTTCTATTTGTCTCTTGAGGAGGAGGATGTGGTGCTTCAACATTGCTTGCTTCGGCCTCGGCTTGATCTTGAGGGATGTGAGTGTCTTCTTGAGCTTCCCTCACTTGATCTCCTTCATCAACTTGAGGCATGTGGGGTGGAGAAGGATCTTTATTTGCTTCATCTTCAACTTCTTCCACCTCTTGCGGGTTGATAGCACCAATTGGCATATTCTTCATTGCCTCCCTCAAGGGTTCATCACCTACATCAATATCCTCAAGCGCTCCTTGGGAGCCATTAGTTTCATCAAACTCCAAGTCATACGTTTCTTCAACTAAGCCGGTGGCTTTGTTAAATACATGATATGCCTTGGATTTAAGTGAATATCCAACAAGGAAACCAATGTCACACCGCCGTTGGAATTTACCCAAGTGTTGGCGCTTCTTGTAGATGTACACCTTGCAACCAAACACCCGGAAGAATGAAATATCCGGCTTCTTCCCATTGACAAGCTCATAGGGGTTCTTCTTTAATAGCCTTTGGACGAAGAGACGGTTTGCCGCATAGCACGCGGTGTTGATTGCCTCCGCCCAAAACTTCTCCGGAGTGTTGTACTCGTCAAGCATAGACCTTGCTAGAGTTATGAGCGTCCGGTTCTTCCTCTCTACGACACCATTTTGTTGTGGAGTATATGTGGCGGACACCTCATGCTTGATCCCAACTTCATCACAATAGTCTTCAATCTTTGTGTTCACAAATTCGGTGCCATTGTCACTTCTAATTTTCTTGATCTTCACATCAAATTCATTTTGAGCTCTTGTAGAAAACTTCTTGAAGATGCCTTGTGTCTCTCCCTTGTCTTGAAGAAAGAACACCCAAGTGTACCGAGAGTAGTCATCCACTACCACCAAGCAATAGAGATTTCCTCCAAGACTAGCATAGGTGGTAGGGCCAAATAGATCCATGTGTAGCAACTCTAGGACTCTTGAGGTTGACATGAAAGCTTTGGTTGGATGAGTGTTTGCCACTTGCTTGCCGGCTTGACATGCACTACAAAGTTTGTCCTTCTCAAACACCACATCCTTGATTTCTCTAACCATTTCCTTCTTGACAAGCTTCTTCAAGGTTGACATACCCACATGAGCTAATCTTCTATGCCATAGCCAACCCAAAGAATTCTTGGAGAATAGACAAGTTTGCAAGTTAGCTTCATTTGAAGTGAAGTCCACTAAGTAGAGGTTGTTGTGCCGGAACCCTTTGAATATCATTGATGAATCTTCAATCTTGGTCACAATCACCTCATTTGGAGTGAAGAGACAATGAAACCCGAGATCACAAAGTTGACCAACCAATAGCAAATTGAAGCTCAATGATTGTACTAGCAAGACATTGGAAATTGATTGATCTTGGGAGATAGCCACTTTTCCTAAGCCTTGAACTTTGCCTTTTGAATTATCCCCAAAAGTAATCTTGTCTTGATTTGCACAATCCTCATCAAGTGTGGTGAACATCCGGGGGTCGCCGGTCATGTGTTGAGTGCAACCACTATCAATTACCCAATGGCTCCCACCGGTCTTGTAGTTCACCTACACATAAGCAACTTGGAGTTAATCTTGTTGTTTGGGAACCCCCTTAGTGCAGGGCCCCATTGCCTTGTCAACCAACTCCTTAGCAACCCAAAGAACCCTAGGCTTGTTCTTCATTGGTGGTCCAAGAAACACCACAAGTGGTCTACCCTTGGAATCTTTGTTGATGACATAGTGAGCATCATGAGCAAATGGCCTAGTGTGCTTGGGCAAGGTCTTGGGAAGTGGAGTCTTGCATTGAAATGAGAGATGACCAATTTGTCCACATCCAAAACACCTCTTAGGCTTGGGCTTTGGCTTCTCTTGATTGTAGCCATTGTACTTGTTCTTGTAGTAGTTCTTGGCTTCAATCTTGACCTTGGCCTTTATCACTTGGTTTTCCTTGTACCCAATACCGGTCTTGTCATTCTTCATGACGGTGCTCATTAGAAGCTCACTTTGGAGATTATGGCCCTTGGTGAACTTTTCAAGGCCACTTGTAAGCTTAGTCTTGTCATTCTTGAGCTTGGCAACTTCTTCTCTAAGAGAGTTGATCAAAGTGATAGCATCTTTGTCTTCTTCTTGAGCCGGCTTGATGGTGAAGGGCTTGTTTGCCTTGAGGTTGATTAGCTCTTCCTTGAGCTTTGAGTTCTCTTCCCTCATCTTCATATAATCATCATACTTGTTGGCTTCTACAACTCTCTTGCCCTTGCACTTGGCACTTTGCTCAAGAGCCACATCATCAAGCTCGATTTCACAAGAGGTAGCACTTGCACACGGGTTAGTAGCAACATGTGTAAGATCTTGAGTAAGTAATTCATTTGCTACCACTAGTGTGCCATGATCACTTTTCACTTGGTTGTAGTCATCTTTTAGCAAGTTAAACCTTGTGAGGAGCTCTTGGGATGACCTCTCAAGCTTATCATGTTTCTCATTGGCTTGCTTAAGAGAGGCTTTGAGCTCCCTAGTGCTAGATGTGAGAGAGTTAATCTCAAGCTTCAAATCATCATTAGCACTAGACAAGTGGTCAAGCTTATCATGCAAGTTTTCTTTGATTTCAAGAAGTTTGTCATTTTTACTCTTATACTTCCTTATGATGCTAGCGTACTTGTTGCAAATTTTAATTAGCTCATCATAGGAAGGTGCTTCTTCATCGTCACTATCATCACTAGAGAGGTCATCACCATCATCCTCTTTTTGTACCTTCTTGTCACCTTTAGCCATAAGGCATAGGTGTGTAGAGGATGAGCCCGACGATGAAGGAGGAGGTGGCGGTGGAATCGAAGAACCAATCACCAATGCGGCCACCTTCTCTTCTTCACTCTCATCATCGGAGGAGTCACTTGAATCATCAATATCGGTGAGCCAATCACCCACAATGTAAGCATTGCCATCCTTCTTCTTCTTGTGGAAGTTGAAGTTCTTCTTCTTCTTGTATGGCTTGTCTTGCTTCTTGTCATCATCACTTGAGTCATCATTGCCGCCCTTGTTCTTCTTGAAGTTCTTGAACTTGTTGTTCTTGAACTTGTCCTTCTTCTCTTCGGGACACGCATGGGCTAGATGACCAAGAGTGCCGCAATTGTAGCACTTCATTTGGGAGATTGGCTTCCTTGAAGAGCTTGTGAAGAATTTCTTCTTATTTGAGTCAAACTTGACTCCATTCTTGTTTAGCCTCTTCAACATCTTGGCGGTCTTCTTCACCATGAGAGCGATGTTGTCTTCATGATCATCATCACTTGCACTCTCAATAACATATTGAATCTTGCACCTCTCCTTGGAAGATGCCTTGAGAGCCAAGTCCTTCTTCTCTTCCTTCTCTTTCTTCTTGGAGGAGGATGAACTTCCATCATTGATCTTCATGTACATCTCATGAGCATTGATCTTGCCCAACACTTGCGTTGGTGTAGTTGCGGAGAGATCGCCTTGATGAAAAACCATGACGATGTGGCTATACTTGTCTATTGGTAGGACACAAAGTATTTTGTGCACCACATCGGCCGGTGTCATTTGAGAGAGCCCAAGGCCATTCAACTCCTCTACAAGCACATTCAAATGAGAGTACATTTCATTAGCATTTTCATGAGATAGCATGGTGAAAGCATTTAACTTAGCAATGATGAGGTGATAACGCTCTTCTCTTTCACATTTAGTGCCCTCGTGTAGAGCACAAATGTTTGTCCAAATCTCATGCGCGGTTTTGCAATTTCGCACACGGTTGAACACATCCTTGCAAATGCCACGGAAAAGAATGTTCTTTGCCTTAGCATTGTTCTTCTCAAAGTATGGGTCCTCGGCGAACACCGATCCACCTTGGGTGGCGGCTTTGTGAATGCCGACATCCACGGCCTCAAGGTAGGCCTCCATCCGCACTTTCCAATAAGGAAAGTCATCCCCATCAAACATGGGTAGCGGTCCATCCCCATGGGACATCTTGCTCTAGGCGGTGAAGCCTAATTTAGAGCAACAAGGCTCCGATACCAATTGAAAGGATCAAGATGCCCAAGAGGGGGGGGTGAATTGGGCTTGTTTTAAATTTCTAAAGCAAATATGAAAACCTATCAAATGCTAATCACTCCCTAGTGCCTACGATCCGTGTGTCCTAGCTAGAAAGCGGTAGCAGTTCATGAAAATTAAGAGCAACCTAAGCAATTCTAGTAGGTAAGATAAAAAACAAGACGGAATGTAATGCGGAAATGTAAAGAGCTAGGGAAAAGAAATTCTCAGTGACGCAGCGATGTTTTTCCGAGGTATCGAGGTGTCGACACACCCCCCTAGTCCTCGTTGGAGCACCTCGCAAGGTATCGCTCCCCCTCTAGCCGTGCAAGGGTAGAGTGCTCTCTACGGGCTGATTCTTTGCCACTTCGGCTCGGTGAATCGCCCACAACCGATCACAGAAGCTTGGAGAAGAGCCGCCAACAATCTTCCGGCGATCACTTCCTCCGAACACCACCAAACCGTCTAGGTGCTGTCGAACACCAAGAGTAACAAGCACAAGACCTTCACTTGACCAACTCAAGGCTAGGAAGGTGGATGGATGCACACAAGTCACTCCTAATCACTCTAGGAGGGAACAACAAGATGAACTCTCTCTAATCTCTCCCTCACTAGGCACTTGACTCTCCAAAGGATTTCTCAAGGTGTCACCAGCTGAAACAATGGCCAAGAGTAGTCCTAAGGACGAAGAGGGCAACTATAAATAGTCTCCACCTCCAAAACTAGCCGTTTTTTACTTTTTCCTCTCTCTGCGAAGCCACCGGACTAGTCCGGAGCTTATACCACCGGACCATGCACACTGGTCCGGAGCTCACTCTTACTTCCAACTCAGGCACCGTCGAACTACTCTGCTTGGTCCGACGCCCTGGTCCGACACACTGGTCCGGAGCCAGGGTGCTCTCTGAGTGAAAAACTTCTTCTCTTTTTTCGAACCACCGGACCACTCTCCTTGGTCCGGAGCCCTGGTCCGACGCTCTGGTCCGAAGCCAGGGGGCTCACTGAGTGAAACCAACCTCCTGCCTTGAAGCGTCGGACTAGCCGTCGGACTCACCGTCGGACTAGTCCGGAGCCTTCTCTCTCTGACACAAGCCATCGGACCACTCTCCTATGGTCCGACGCTTTCCAGACAGGTGGTCCGGAGCTCCTCGAGCTGAGATTTTGCCTAAGTCAGGGACCGTTGGACCACTCTCCTTGGTCCGACGCCTACTAGGCAGACTGGTCCGGAGCCTCTTTCTCCCCCTATTTCAACTATTTTCGCTGAGATTTCTCAAGGGATTTTGCTCCTACCATTTCTAGGGTTTATCAAGGGCTGAAAGCAAGGTCTCTAGGACTAGTTGTGACAAGTGTGCATATACCCACTCTCCTAAACTCTCCTAGGTCAAGCTACTAATCTCATACCCCCCTTTATAGTACGGTCAAAGGAAAAACAAAATCCTAGCTATACTTAGTGCCCTTCTCAACCTTATGGCACTAAGGGCTAGCCTAGTCTTCGACTTGCATCATCATCCTTTGCAACCGAAACGATTTCCATCTTGGGGGCATGAATATCCATTAAGCCCATTCAAATTGCATCACTAATGACCTAACACAAATGACTCTGCCTCTGCAAAACACACATTAGTCATAGTGACCTAGTATTGTCGTTATTCGCCTAAACACAAGGGTCCATGATTCTACAAAGGTGACCACGGTCTCATTCCTAGGTGAGTAAGCTTCCAACATGATTTTCACCACCTTGTGATCATCAAGGTCCTCACAACCATATCCTCTAATCTTGCCCACCATGGTCATCAACCGGTCAAACATCTTTTGTGCACCTTCACCATCCACAATCACAAACCTATTGAGTTTGGCCATCATCAAGTCAATCTTGGCCTTTCTCTCCTTATCCATACCTTCATGAGCTAGGTGTAGGGTGTCCCAAATTTGCTTGGCCACATCCACATTCATCACTCTATTGTACTCATTTCCATCCAAAGCACTAAGGAGAATGCTTGTAGCTTGAGCATTGAGATGGACAACAATCATCTCCTCATTTGTTGGCTCTTCGGGATCCTCCGGTACCTGCACACCTTTCACAACAATCTCCTAAATACCGGGGTGAAAACCAATAAGGTAAGCCTTCATCAAATGCTTCCACTTAGCAAAGTTAGTCCCATCGAAATGAGGTAACTTGCCGGTGGGAATATTTACAAAAGACTTACGGTCTCGGTTAGTCAAATAAGAATAATTTAAAGAGACGGCGGAGTACTTCTTTTTGTTGTTGCTGCTGCCATCATCCTTCTCCTTCTTCTTCTTTCCACCCTTGGAGTCGTAGTAGGAAGCATCATCATCACCATCTTCCGAGCTACTTGATAGCTCACTAGATGAAGCTTCCTTGGGCTTCTTTTCTTCTTTCTTAGCCATTGCTGCCCTTCTCTTAGCTCTTTCTTCTCTCTTGAGTCTTCTCTCTTCTTTTCTCTCTTTCTTCTCTTCTCTTCTTTTATCTTATCTTTTCTTTTCTCTAAGTGCTCTTCTTGCCTTCTTTGCTTGTAGCTTGTCCTCATCGGTGGCCTTGGTAGCGGGAAGTGAAGAGTAGCTTGAGGCGGACACCTCACTGCTGCTCCCATCTTCCACTATTACCTTGGCCGCTGCCTCGCTAACTTGAGGCACCTCCGAATCTTGACCCGTTTCCATACTTCACGTGGTGAAGCGTATACGAAGTATCCTTGCTCCGATACCACTTGTAGGATCTTAGGAAGGGTAAATAGCCTAGAGGGGGGGGTGAATAGGCCTGTCAAAAATCAACTCGAGCAGATGTGAGAACAGAGGGCGGCATTGCCGACCTACAAATAATGAACAAGAAGAGATGAGGTTTGACAGGGAGATACTATGCACCAAGATGAGTCCTTCCCTGCAATTTCAACACAAGAACCAGCTCGAAGACTGGTTACCACAGATATGCTTCTTTTCCTCGAATCAACAACACAACCCTAGCACAAGATATATATTGCAAGAAGTAAACCCTAGGGGACCAGCACACAAGACACGATATTTATCCCGTGGTTCAGCTTGCCACAAAGGCTTGCCTAAGTCCACGTTGTTGAGGTACCACAAAGGCTAGGAGCTTTGCAACTCCAACTCAATCTCAAGTCAAGGAAGTGAATCCTTGAGATGAGGGGTAATACCTTAGCTTCACAAGTCGATTACAAACCTCCCTAGGCTGCCACAAAAGAGGGGCAAGCTCTAGGGCGACGCCTAGCCGGCTAGGAGCAAGCTCCAAGGGTAACAAACCCTAGCACCATCGGCCAAACGAGAACCACAAGCTCTTAGACTTTGGAAAGTAGTAGATCCGCTCTCTAGGAGTGTTTTGCTGCCTTTTCCCTCAAGAATCTATGGTTGGAAGTGTGGGATTGCTTGGAGGGTGAAGGTCAACAATGGAGTGAGAGAGAGGGAGAGAGAGCTCTGTTTGCAACGGTTTGATTTTGAGGAAGACGAAGGGGTACTAAACTGGTGAGGTGGAGACCTTTCCAGCCATTATTTATACTCACGAAAAACTACTGGGAAAGGAGGTTGGCACTGCCGACCTAGCACAAAGAGCCTGCTGGGTATGAGGTTTGGATATGTCTCTGGGCTAGTTGAGTGTATGTCATTGGTAAAGATTGAGCATGTGATTCACATCTGACCATAACAATACTAGAATCCCCCTTAATAGTACGACGTTCCTATACTCAAATTCAGACCATAAAACAAATTTAAACCTTAGAAGAGTAGAGAAGCCTTCATAAGAATTGGGGTACCTCCACCTTCTCTAACTCTTTCTCTTTTTGCTATTACGTGCATGTCATCTCGATAGTTCTTATTAGTCCTTGAATTAAGTGATCATCAACACCAAAACCCACTTAGGGCTTGATTGCACTTTCACCATGGTCCTAGTGTACCAAAATGCAAGCTCTCGTCAAGCCCTGTTCTGCCTTACAGTAGATCTTTGTTTTTTTAATTACAACAACACGAACCGGTAACGACGAAGATCGCGCGACGAAGAAAATCACGCGAAGAAAAATGAACGACCGGACATCATGGGAAAAAAATCACGGCAAAATTAGTTGGGCCCACAATTTTAAGAATTGCCAAGTTAATTTTGCTAAACTCTTGGACATGGCTTTTTTTTTCCTTCTCCCTATATCGTTTTGGGAGTAGACAAATAATATCATTTGCCAAGTTAATTTTGCCAAACTGTTGGAGTTGCTCTAACCAAATAAGTTAGGAAAAGTCTAAATTTCCTCCCTCAACTTTGGTTCGCGTTCGTTTTTTCTCCCTGAACTATGAAACCAGAAATCTTTCCTCCTTCAACTATGAAAACCGTTCGTTTTACCTCCCTGGGTGGTTTTGGTTAGTGGTTTTGTATTTTTTTTCTTTTTTATTTATTTCGACCAAATTTTGAAAAATCATAGTAAATCACAGAAAAGTCATAAAACAGAAAATCTAATTTTATTAGACTCTACATGAGTAGATCTATATAGTGATTATATAGTTTTAGTATACAGTTTTTATTGTATCTTTAAAATATATACTTTTCTATAATTAATTTAAAAACTTTGTATTGAAGTATACCATATTATATGTTCGGTGTATAGATCTACTCATGTGGAGTCCAACAAAATTGAATTTTTTATTTTATGATTTTTGTATGATTTAATACGATTTTCCAAAGATTTAGTCGAAATAAATAAAAAAGGAAAAAAGACAAAACCACCATCCAAAACCACCCAGGGAGGTAAAATGAACTGTTTTCAGAGTTGAAGGAGGAAAGATTTCTGGTTTCATAGTTCATGGAGAAAAAACGGACGCAGACCAAAGTTTGGGGAGAAAAATTGGACTTTTTCCAATAAGTTATGTATATTGTCTACTCTCCTGATGGATTCGATGAGGCCCATGGGCCAGGTCCACTGCTGCGCTCCTCCTGGGCCTCAGCCATCAAGCCCATGACATCTAGGGTTTGGTGTTCACCGTCTGGTCTATAAAATGCAGGGCGCAGCAAATATTTTCCCATCGCCGCCGTCGCCGTCGCCCGTGCTCTCACCTACGGTTCTTTCGCACTCCTGTTTCTCATTTGCTTTCTCGCTGTTTCTGTTTGTCGATGTCGATTACTATATCGTTTTGAGCATTTATTGGCGATGAGGAAAGAAATCCTTGTGCCAGAGGCATCCGCCGGACGCCGGTGTTGGTTGCACAAATCCTCTAAGAAGTTCTGAGCCACTTGTTTTTTTTTCCTCCTCTCAGATTCAGAGTTACTACTTCATTGTTCCTGTTGCTTCCAACTGATACGGTCCTGTTGTTTGCCTGGTCTATTGTGTGAGTTGATTTTCGGTGCTGGTCTCTTTTTGGATATTTGTTCTTGAGTTGGTTTTCGATGCGAGGTGATGATGCATGTATGAAAGTCTGTCAATCCCCTGATGTCATAAAGTGATGACTCCTCATACATCCCGACAGGCTCTGATCGCATCTGCAGACGCTCTACCCGCTGTGTTCTATTTGACTGCAATGTGTTGAATTTTGTTTTTATTTGTAAGTTAAACGTCTGATTCGAACTTCAAATTGGGTTAAATGATTCTACATGCGGATATGCCCCGTTCTATAACATTGCCAGGAAAAGTCTTCAGCTCTTGAACAGGATCACAACTCTGCAATCCAGCTCTGACAGCTCCGGAACATGATCTCTGCAAACACATTCTTTCAGCTCTGACAGCTCCGGAACATGATTTCAGATGAAACGGGATGCAATTATGGAAGTGATAATAATATACCATAATGAAGTACTTAGAGGATGTAATTATGAAAGTGATAATTTTTATTATGCTCTTTAGATAATTGCTATCCTAGTTTAATTATTAATTATATGATAAAGAAAATGTTGAATATAATGAAATCGGATTTGGATATCTCATAGTTCATAACCACACCGTATAATCTTAGAAAAATTAATATGATTTACAATTTTATTAGTTATTTTTTATTTTTATTTCAAATTATTTATTAGTAAATTTATAGTTATTTTTTTATTTCAAATTATTTATAATATACCAGTACTTAGGATGTAATTATGAAAGTGATAATTTGTATTATGCTCTTTAGATAATTGCTATCATAGTTTAATTATTAATTATATGATAAAGAAAATGTTGAATATAATGAAATTGGATTTGGATACCTCAAAATAGTTCATAACCACACCGTATAGTCTTAGAAAAATTAATATGATTTACAATTTTAATAGTTATTTTTTATTTCAAATTATTTATTAGTAAATTTTATAGTTATTTTTTATTTCAAATTATTTATTAGTAAAAAATAATAATTTATTAGAAATAAATAATGTTTGTCCTCCCTTTCAAACAATACTAAATACATTGTTAATGTTATGGTGCCATGACCATTAACTTTTTTCTTCTACTAGCAAATATCTTGAGCGTTCTAATGGAGGAGAAAAATTAACATTTGTAGGCCTCAATGATTTTGAGTTCAAATTATCTAAAAACCATATACAGAAGCGGACAAATGAAATTAAACCGAGGGACAATGACCATTTATTAGATCTGTACGTGTAGGTGGCCGTCTCTGGAAATATTTTCTCTAGTAGTGGTAAATCTTATGCATAAGCTACTTGGTGGCTCTCAAAAATGGGTTTTGACCGTTTCTAAAATCCTTTCTCTAGTAGTAGTCTCATGCGTAAGCTACTTCATGACCATCAAACTAATTTCTAAACAAATTGCACCAAAATAAACTTGGAAGTACATACTATCTTTAAAAGTTCTCACAAGCATAACAAATCATAAAAAAAAAGAAACATTTGCTCTCTATTCCCATAATCTCTAAGAGTTTGTTATCTTAACTTGACATCCATCTATTATTGGCAAAATAAGAAAAAAATAACCTCCAACAGTTTGACAAAACAACTTTAATCTCCCCTCTCATCTTGGCAAATATGACAACCGGAGGCAGCTTGACATTGTCTCTTCTCCCGATTTAATTTCCCCTCTCCTCTTTGCAAATATGATAACTGGAGACAGCTTGACATTGTCTCTTCTATCGAGAAAAAAAAAAAAAGTCTTTTGTGCTTTTATTTTATGTTATCAAGTCCATAATAACAAACTATTGGAGAGAGACTATTTTTTTACTTGACATATTGTTTTTTAGAGTTGAAAAACATAAGATTTGACAAGTAAAATATAACAAACTCTTGAAGATGCTCTCAAACGACTTAGATTTATGCACAAATAACAATTATTCAAATTGTTGGAAGACAACAAATAAACAAGTGTATACTCCCTCCGTATCGGAAATAGAAGACGTTTAGGACAGCGACACGGTCTCCAAAACACAACTTTGACCCTTTGTTTTTATAAAAATATTTATGGAAAAGTGATATATGTATACTTTTATAAAAATATTTTTCAAGACAAATTTATTCATATAATTTTTACATTTGCAAACTCAACAATTTAAAAGTTATAGATGATTTATATTTCCAATGTTTGACTCAAACCTTGTCTAAAACGTCTTCTATTTTCGATACGGAGGGAGTATGCCCCAAGCACAAAAAAGACCAATACTTTTTCTACATTAAATATCAGAAAAATTATGTCAGAAAATATTTATATGTGAATTACAGAAATAAAATTTTAAAACATACAATTTATTTACTTCTCAGCTTTTCCTCAGTTCGTGTTTGATGAACAGAGTTTTGTTTAATTTATACCTGTATGATTACAAATACATGATGAATATTGGTGTCACAAAAGTAAGGTCAAAACATTAACATCAGGAACCAGAAACAAAAACAAATTATTACCTACTCCACTCCCTTCAGCCCCAATTATATTTGCCAGCTTTATTTACTCTAGACTCTAGAGCTATTACACCAGTTGACAAGTATGCAATCGGCGACAAGGCCACACCACTTGTCCACAAGTACATGGGTTTATGATACCATGTCTTCTCATCCTGTTCATGTATAAACAATAACCCTTCGGATATGACCGATCTTCTCAAGATTCCCATTGGACTCATGTGTTTCTTCATTCCACTGAAATAGCTTCGTGAGCCCTTCGGATGCTCCTCGCAGATATAATTTCTCAAGTGTTCTAAGATGCTCAATGCCATCAGGGAGGGCCTTCAGTTTTGGACAATCTACAAGTGTTAGTTGAACAAGGCTTTGTAGCGCGCTTCGTTCGATTACAACACTGTTGAGCTGCGGTGCATCTGATATTGCAAGTTGTCGAAGATTTGGAAAAGACATAGCTTTAAAGTGAAGCCTCTTCCCTTCATAAGCCTTATCAACCCAAAGCCCACGTAGACCATGCAACATCAAGAGGCATGAAAATGAGTCTTCATCAAGTTTGGAGAATGCTAAGGTCAATAAGGTGAGGTTACCAAGATCTGAAAAGGATGATACAATCCGGGGCATTGCTTTCTTGTCCAGTTGCCCTCCTAATTCAAGTTTTGAAAGAGTTGGGGTAAACAAAGTTCTTCCAGTTGAAGTGTTTCCTTCTCACTTATAGCCATAATTGCTAAGCTAACAAGAAGGCGTATGTTCATTATAACAGTGCATAAATCGGCACATTGTTCCCTCTGCACATTGGTGATGGCAAAAGTTCTCAACTGTGTCAAAGCACCAAGATGACATAAAGTCTCTGAGCGTGCCTCAACAAGCCGCAAGGTTTGCAAGCCTGTCAGGTATTTGATGCTTTTAGGCACCTGGATTCCAATCCAGGTCACAACTCCTTTAATATTTATCTCTGGAACGGTAGCTACATGGAGATATCTCAACTTTCTAAGTTTTGAAACACTCTCTGGCAAAGCCAACAATTTAGCATTGTAAACATCCAAGACTTCAAGTTTTTGTAATCTTCCAACTGTGCTGGGGATATTTCTAACCTCAGTATTTCGAAGACTAAGAAACCGTAGATTAAACAAGCTGAAAACCTCATCTGGTAGCTCCACAATCTGGGCACCTTGGAGATCTAGAGTTGATAGCAAGTAGAAATGTTTCAAGAAAGACCTAAGTGAATCAATAGTCAGACCATTACTAAAAACATAGATTGAGCGAACTGTAAGCTCTGTTGGTAGAGTCAACTGCTTAATATTTGCACTGTGAATCGATAAGCGACGTGTCTTTTCAGCTGAAGAACTCCCCATGCCATCATAAACTTTACAGAAGCCTTCGTCATTTGCTTTTGTCAGAGCAAGAAGTCGAATAATATCATGCATTCGGCAACTCTGTACTCGTCCACTTTCATTTCTCTCCACTACTTGTAATAGGCTACGATTGACAAGTTCATACAAATATCCCTCTGCCACTTCCTCCATTGTTTTATGCTCTGTTTCTCTGATGATTCCCTCTGCTACCCAGTGCCTAATCAACCTTTTCCTTTTGATCAAATAATCCTCGGGAAATATTGTACAGTGCAAAAAACAATTCTTTAAAATATATGGAAGATCCTCCAAACTAACCTTTAGAACAACATTGACATTAAGAATCACATTGTTTGTCATCTGCAACTCTAGTTCCTTGTACAAGCTTTCCCAATCAGAGTAGGTTGGGTTTCTGCAAGACAAAAGACGGCCTACGCATGCAATGGCAATGGGCAGCCCATTACACTTTTCAACAAATCTTTGTGCCAAATTATTAAGTTCCAGTGGACACATTTTGTTTTCAATTTTCCAGAAAGCCTCTTTACAAAATAACTCCCATGAATGGTGTGCCTCTAGTGGCTTCAACTCAATTATGCAATTTCCATTAGCCAGCAATGCTACTTCATGTATCCTCGATGTGATAATAAACCTGCTAGTGCTATTAGTAGGAAAAGCATCTCTTATCTTGAACCAGATGTCTACACCCCAGACGTCATCTAGCACTAAAACATACCTTTTACCATGCAAATAATCATGGATGATCTCAACTAGGCTTCTCCTTTCCATGTCAATAATGTCAACACGAAGTTCACCCTTCAAATCACTTTTCTGAAATCCCCTGATGATCTGCTTCAGTAAGTCCTCCACTTGGTAAGCTTTTGAAACAGTTATCCATGCAGCACTGTCGAAGTCTACCTTCACAGTGTTGTAAACATGGGAAACCAAAGTGGTCTTGCCAACTCCCCCCATCCCCCATACTGTTGTAATTACACTTTGCTCTTGTCGATCAGCCCTTAGCCAATTCATCAACAACTCCTTGTTTTCATCAATGCCCACAAGATGTTCCTCTTTGGGGAAGTAAGAAATCTGGTCGGTAGATCTATAATGAGCACCACTGCTTCCATCCTCTCTAGCAATTCCTCTCATGTCATATCGAACATTTCTCTTATCAACATTCTCTAGTTTCAGTTTGATGTCTTGCAATTTGGACGTGAGACGCCGCCATGTCCAAATACGATTAATGTGGCGCTTAATCTTTGCAGCAAAACTACCATGCTTGTCGTCCATCTTGTAGATAAACTCATCGATAACATCCTCAATGTCGAAAGCAAGGCCACGAATCTTCTTGATAAAATTGGCTGTGTTGTTGTCAGTATCTTTGAATCTCTCAGCTCCTTGTAGGAAAGATTGCATGCTCTCCAATTCCTCCTTGATATCACGGATCTCACCAAAGAGCTTGCCAAGGGCTGAAGCTTCATGGTAAAGCTGTTTTGTGCCAAGCCTGCAAGCCTCTAAAACCAAGGCTGAACCAAGCTTCAGAATAAGGATACCGACAACACCCTCTGCCATTGCACTGTTGGCTTCTTCTCAATATTGAAATGCATTGATCCTAAAGGGGAAAAGCCAAAATATTAAGGTGGATGTGCAGCCAACACAATGTTTTACCATAGAGACTCGAAAAATGAAAGAAATTATTTTTTCCTCTGTTGGGCAAGCTGAAAGAGCAAAGTTTATAACAGCATTCCCAGGATCTGCAGTGTATATGAACATACCCTACTCATAAAATAATCAGATGTCAGGTTCCTTTTAACTAGCACTAGGTGGACACTTATACAATACATATATATAATTGTATATGTAGAGCAAAAGTAAAATATGATCTCTAGATTTTATGTAAAAAAAAAAAACTCAGCCGGTGGGGGAAAGACCGCCCCCACGGTTTTCAATTAAGAAGAAACTTCTCAGCTCCCTAACCGAGAAAACCCTCAAACCCTGGCCCCGCCCCGACACTGGGAACAGGACATCATGATGACCGTCACCTGGGCAGGTCCACAGGCCAGGACGCCGTTGCCCAGGCAAAGTCGCAGGCCGGGTCACTATAGCCCGGGATACCATTGGCACAGGCCGGAAACGGGCTGTTACCACCAGTGTTTTGGCCCACGGGGCCAGCGAGAGGATTTTTTTTACCACCAGCCTGAAATTCACTCCCACGGGGAGTCAAACCCAGACCTGGAGGGTGCCACCGGAGTGCTCGACCAACTGATCTAGCACCCTTATCGAATTGATGATTCAATTTCTTTGGTGCCCCTAACTGCACCACACCCTGTTTTGACAAGCACATGATAACTTATTCCGTAATTATGCCAAAATAAAAAATAGACACATATATAAGGCTATCCCAGCTGTAAATTTCAGGATCCACAACATTATGCTATTGAAAACTAGAATGGTGAAGGTGCACATGTAAACGTTGCATAATGTGTTACAAATTAACTAGTACACAACAACGCATGTACTAATTTATGGATCTAAGGAAAGTTTAGAACTTATCATGCACAAATGGTTCCTCTTAATGAAAAACGTGTCAACATACACATTCTCTATAAAAAAAAAATACCATGCATGAATGCAGTAATCACAAATTTGATGAATAGGGCAGGGATCCTAGATGCCTCTCCCTCGTTCTGAAGTCAAGATTCCAAAGTTTGGCCTCTACCTTTTGTTCTAATATTATCTATAAATATAGAAAACATATTCTTTTATGAAACTATTTTTCAAGACAAATCTGCTCCCATCACTTCCAAACACTGAAGCTCAATACATAAAAAGGTAAATAATAGTTGAAGTTTGGAATGGTTGACCGTTGACTTTAGACAACCTCAAAAATATCACTTTTTATGATCGGAGGGAATGGTCATCGAATATTTCATGAGCTTGCTTAATTGTACATCTAGCTACAAGGCTACAGACAATTTACTGAACACAAGAAATAGTAAGTTAGCAAGTTCCGAGTTTCCTTTCTATTCAGATTGATTCGAAAAAGGGAGAACTTCATAAGCGACAGTCCACCAACTTCCCAATAATAAAAAGAAAGAGTTGGTCTATGCTCTTGTAAATCCGAGTTTTTTTAGTCTAAACCGATCCTTAAATTTCCCAGAAATCAGCTCAATGCTATAAATCGTAGAAGACAACGTTCGATCTTGGAGCTGGTCCAACCATTCAATAAGCTTTAAGCTAACAGCTGAATACGGATTGTGTTTCTACATGGTCTTTAATAAGCTTGGATGGGATCTGAGAGGGTTACAAAGGAACTCACCGTACCCAGTAGAAATCAAGCGCCAGAAGCGGCTCCGCTCAGTAAGACAGTAACTGGGGCTGGAGGTGATATACCCTTGATCTGGAATTCGGCGGGGGGTTGTCGGGGGCTCGGGTCGCTGAAGTAAGTCAAGATGCAGAAAATAGATACTAGGCTAGGGGAGAGGGGGCGGAACACACGTTAAGATTACAGTTTTCAGTTAATAAAATAATTAGTCTTTCCTCTAGTTGTAAAAAATTTCATCCCAAACTATAAGATATTCCAAAAAATTTGAAAAGTCAAATAATTTAAGTTTTATAAAGATTTATGACGTTAAATAGACATACTATGAAAATATAATATAATTAATATCAAATCTAATGATGCTTAGTTGACATCACAAATATTATTATATTATCATATAAATTTAGTTAAACTTAAAATATATTGACTCTCCAAAATTAAAAATTCTTAAGATATCTTATAATTTGAGATGGAGGGAGTATTTAATAAATAAATCCTTTTTCTTTGAGTAATGGAATACAAGTATTATTTAAATTTTTACACTTGCAGTGTATCAATAATACTTTCTTCGTCCCCTCATGGTATATCAATAGTACTTCGTTGCTGAACAAGTGTATATATCAAATTTAGTCAATTATAAATAAAAAATATAAATATTTATAATATTAAATGAATATAAATTAATTTAGAGTCATAAATGTGAAATTATGTACTAGAAATCTAGTAAACGTAAACCACTTTAGGACAGAGGTAGTACTACATTATTAGCAAAAAGAAAGTGAAATATGGATGAGTAGCATGAAATGTGAAGTATGATACCATTCCACGTTTTGAGATGTTTAATTTAATTAATGAAACATGTCCTCGTTCCATGAATCTTTTTCCAATTACTTCTTTCATTCTAAATTATAGAAATTTTTGGCTTTTCTTAAATAAATATAAAGTATGTTTATGTATAATAAAAACAATGTATCTAGAGTAAGCTAAGATCTTGTTTGGATGTTGTAGTATTAAGAAACTATAGAATAACTGACTATAAGGTCTAAATTTTACCCCAATTCACTCTAACATAATTCACTCTAACATAGGTGGATTGAGGTTGATATAGTACATTCAAATAAGCCAATATACACACAGCAAAAGAGAGATTTTCTACCAGTCTCATCTCACTTCACGGCACAACCAAATCTTAGATTAAACAGAGCTACATGAAAAAAAGGGGGATTAGCAACAAGAAACGAACCCCCCAAAAATACAAAATAGATGATGTCAATGGCTAACAGTTCCTCATTCACAATAAAATTACATGTGCATAGAACATTTGCAGAGAAGACATATGAAGCGTGACAAACAATATGGTCGGGATTCTTCTATTCCACACACCGCTATGAAGTCTGAACAACACCGTGACACCAAACTGCACAAGCTGAGGTAGCCCGTTCAAGAAAACCATTATCTCTTAGGACCTCATGAAGGATTCTTCATCACATTATAGTGCATCGACTCCTTTCTTCAGCCTGCGGCGTGCCATTCTGCTGGTACCTGCTTGGGTCTGAAGGGTTGTAGGTGAACTGGCTCGTGTCCAGACCATACTGCATTTTAGGTGCAAATATAACTGTCATCAAGAGAAGAGAACAAAGCATATCATAATCACAACGCTGAAACAATCCATCAGCAATGTACCTTCTCTCGCATCCTTTGGCTCCAGGCATCATTTCTACTTGCACGCTGATCCAGTGTTGGGACAGGAACACCAGTGGCAGGCACATTTTGGGCATGGATCAATGGCTGCCGGATGGTAGGGCTTCGGCCAATTGCAATAATTTCATCATCACTGTCATACTCAGCAGGTCTGTTCATTGCCCTGACAACCAGAGCTAATAGAAAGAGAACTGCCTGTTGCAAATCAATCGGCATTAGTTTTAGTTTTGGTGTGACTACCCACATACAACCTATATTTGACAAGAGACAGCTAAAAGAAAAGACAATCTTTTCTAAGCTCTAAGGCAATACAGAATTAAGTGGTCAATAGTTTTTGGGCCAGCCCATTTATTATCATGCTAAGTTTTAAATTACCCATAATCTGTTCATTATCAACTGATTACAACAAACATAACAGCAGAATAAATCTGCATTGGACAAGCATCTATGCATCTCAAGACAGAAAGGCGAAGCCTCCATACTCTACCTCTACTAACAGGTTAAACAAAACATACAGTGCGGAGTGACGAGAAATAAGAAAGGGAGAATTATTTATATGGCCCTGAAAAAAACTCTGATTACTTATCTGGCCCTTTTTTTTTCGAAGTTGTGTATATGGCCTCAAAACGAAAGTTTCTTACTTATTTGGCCTTCTGTTAGATCCGTTACCATCTTCTGTTAGGTCATCCACTCTATGACACGCGAAACGACTAAATTGCCCTTCTTCACTTGACCGAAGCCGGCCGGCCTTCCACCTCGCACACGCGGACCCGATTTCAATCGCGGAAAAAAAAAGACGACGACGATGGGCACGGCCAGGCCGCCGCCGCCGCCGGGCAAGAGCCGCGGCCGGTCCGGCTCCCTCCGGATCCTCCAGATCCCCATCATGGCTCTGCGGGAGGGGGCGCCGCCGCACCCGGGCATGGCTCGGCCGCCGGCCATGGCACTGCCTCCCCGCCTCCGCCGTTGAAGCCGGGCGCGGCCTCCCTGCCTCCCATGACGCTCCAGGGCAGGGGCCGCGGACGGGGCTCCACCGCCCCCGGGCAAGGCTCCGCCGCTGCCGCTGGCCCTGGGCAGGGGCCAGCCGATGTGCGCACGCCGCCGCCGCCGCCGGCTAGGGGCCGCAGAGGAGTTGGCGTCGTCGGTCCAGCCCCGCCCCGGCCGCCACCGCCGCCGCGAGTTGCTCCACCGGACTTGCGCGCTGGCCGATGGCCGCGAGCCACTGTCGCCCGCCTGCGGCCTGCCTGCGCAGACGCGCCTGGCCGCCTGCCACTCGCCGCCTCGCTAGGCCCGCGCACTGGCCACCCGCCGCCGCCGTGAGTTGTTCCACCGGAGGTGCTTGCCGCGAGCCAGGAGCCCGTCCGCCCAGTCTGCCATGGTGCCTAGTCTGCCCCCAGCCACAACCCAGATCCAGCCCCATCCATCGCCACGTCGCGAGCTCGGCCACCTTCGTCGTCTACGGCGAGTCTCTGTTGTTTTATTTTTTTTAGCGCAGGGGTAAAATGGTCTTTTTACCCAACACTTGACACCATTATGTCCTCAAATCTAGCAGAAGGCCAAATAAGTAAGAAACTTTCGTTTTGAGGCCATATACACAACTTCGAAAAAAAAGGGCCATATAAGTAACCAGAGTTTTTTTCGGGGCCAAATAAATAATTCTCCCAATAAGAAAGGGGTCCGAGGATGGGATTTCGAGTTGGAAAGCATTTGCATGAATATTAGAACTTATGGAGTAGAAGTTGAAGAAGCAAATACAGTGGCATTTTGGAAAAATAAGGATCAGATGAGCATCCTTTGATTTTAATTAAGATCAAAGGATGTAAGCTTAGTCTCGTCCCCTACCTCAAAAACAACAACTCCAAGAGCAACCCATCTTGCAATCTCCCAGTTTTCCTTCAGAAAGTCATACATAACATCGAAGTTATGTGTCTTATCCACTGGAATTACCTGCAAAAGAAGTCTATCGATAACTACAGCTACTCAAGGAAATGATAAGACAAGTTACATTGTAGTAATTTAGTTCCAGAGACAAGCACCAAACAGAATACTCACATCTTTCCAGCTATTGTCAAAGAAAATGAATGCAGCAGCTCCAGCTTCAGCAAGGATCAACAATATGACCAAGAAAGCATACTTTTTTAGAAGTCAAAGGAAACAAGCATGAATTAATACTGTGATCTAATCTATATACCTACCTTATTAATAATAAAGAGGCAAAATTTCTCCCCATTCTTTTTGGTCCGTTTTCCCCTAACTACCCGATAATGGTACACAAAACGTACTAATTCATATTCTAGCCGAATCAGAGTCATAATCCGTTCCTCCTTCAATTCGAATCATACAACAATAGCATGCACGGTGCCATCAACCAGCCAGGATTATTGATTGATCACGTAGTAAAGTAATTATTCCAAATCAAGAAGTAATTTGGATTTCTAAGGAAGATAGTTTCTATATTCACAGGCTGTTGTCTCTATCTACCATACGACGAGTTCGAGGCCACCACCGCTGAATGTGGACAGTGAGACTGACAATAGCTTCAAACCGATAGCACCCCGTTGCAACGCACGGCACATTTGCTAGTCATTATAAAATGTCAAATAACTGCCTTTGACGAAATATCACGGGGCTGCAGAAATAGTTAAATCTTATTGCCTCCGCTACTGCTGTTCTATAGGATTGGCGTTTCAGAGTAGTACAGAAATAAAATTGGTTCGTTTAGCATGTTCAGCTACTAATAGCCTGTCTTAATGTTCAGCATAATTCCAAGTACATTTTAGTGTCTTGTGTATGACAAATGGAATCTTCTTTAGAGAGGACAACAGAATGATGTCTAAGAGGCACATTAAAAAGGATACGAAACACAAACAGCAGGTGTTTCTTGTCCCTGCTCCAATGCAGCCAAACAGAGACACGAGGAAGACGATAGCACCAACACCAATGAACAAATAAATAAACCTGCAGGGAACAGAGGCAATTCCATGTCAAGCACAATCGTCTTGGCAGTAAAACCAAACAAAATTGCCAAACCAAAGAGGCAGTCAGTGGTTCCGGCTGGAAACTTGGAACAATTCCAATCCCCATAACAGGCTCATCAATCTAAAGGCGAGCAACAAATGCTTCATCAGACTGCTGCAATTTGCTAGTGCGAGTTTTGGCTATCATAATATCGTTGCATATTTCTAACATTCGCCTCATAATCATCCACTATATGGAAAATTAAAGTAACACTGGTCCTATTCACAATTGTGATTGCCACCCTTACTAAGCAAACCTCGAAGTTCCTTTCAATCCAAAATCCTAATCAGTCGTGAGATCACATGGGCGAAACCAACATCAATATATCAGGAAAAAAAAGGGGTTCATGGGCAAGCAGCCATCTCACCATGCTTTGGGTAGCATGTCGAGGAAGCTGTCACCGAGAGCGACAGCCCCCAACAACGGACGGCCGGAGACGAGCACCTCCGCCGTCAATCCCCCGCCGCTGCCGTCCTCGGATATCTTCATCCACTCGACGAGCAGGTAGATCCCGTAGCCGAC
Organism: Microstegium vimineum; assembly: GCA_022036555.1. Lineage (NCBI taxonomy): Eukaryota > Viridiplantae > Streptophyta > Magnoliopsida > Poales > Poaceae > Microstegium > Microstegium vimineum. The sequence continues at coordinate 11,824,485 of CM039124.1, read as the reverse complement.
CATGGCGAGGCCGGCGACGGTGAGGATGAAGTTGAGCAACCTGAGCAGGCACTCGAAGAAGCCCCGGCACGCCGCCATCTGCCGCCCTCCTCCCCTTCCTCCGCCACCGATCAATCGATCAATCAATATACCAAGGGAATTTCCAACTAATCCCGCCCGAATCGCGCCGAATTTCGCGCGGCTGGTGAAGGGAAGAACGACAAGAGGACGAGGTGATTACCTGGCGATGCTTCGCCTGCTGTTCTTCTTCCGTTTCTAATTCTTTTTTAGGTTTTTGGTCGTCAATGAATAAAATAAAATCACTCGGGTGGATTGGAAAAGGAGGCGGTGGAGTTGGAGTGGACGAGGGACCCACCAGGTGGCGCGAGGAGAGCCGTCGCCTGAGGCGATAGACGGAGCAGATCGGTTGGGCTGGCTGTATTAGGAATTTGAGTCAGAGTTTTTTTATCGCATCGGCGGCCATGCTGACGGTGTACGAGGGGACGGTTGCGCTGGCGGGTAGTGCTCGCCATTATCCCCATGTGCAGAGGATATGCGCTGGCGGTCGGGTGATAGGAAAGGTCCGAACTGTCCCTCGGCGGGTTTGTTTTGTTGAGCCAGTCAGCGCCTGCGCAGTTCGAGATTGATATGTGTTGCTGTTGTCAGGATAATTAAGCCTTTTTTCTCAGAAAAAAACAGACGCAGACATATGAAAATACATATAATGCCTAAATACTGTTTAAATCTTGTGCAACGTGTGGCCGTATGGGCTCACATATGACGATTGCTTACGAATTGTGCGCAGCCACGTAGGCTCGTGCGTGTGCAACCATCGATTTGCTCTCTCTTCATTAAATTGGACCACCTAACCCTCGCTCAGACTCCAGCCTCGCCTCCTCCGTCGGCGCTTCTTCTTCCTCTTCCTCTCCCACTCTCCCCTAGCTATGACTCTTGCTCACCCACACCGCCGGCGCCACCGCCCCATAAGAAGCGTGGCCGCGGAGGTCGCCTCCTAGCGATCCAGATCTATCTTGCCCTGATCCCTCCCCTCCTCACGCCTCAGACCATCTTGTCGTTGGCATCAGGGGACACATCCTTGGCTGGCTTAACGCGCCCACGCCCACGTGCTTCGTCTTCAAGGTCGACCCAGCGCTGACCCCGAGGTGGGAGGCCACCAGAGGGCGGCCGGGAAGCCGAACAAAATCACGGACCTCTGCTCCGTCGCTAGGCCCGTGACAGCGGAGCCTCCAATCCTCTACCTCAACCGCCGTCACCTGGGCCAGTTCCTTCATGAGCTCGCGGGAACCCAACGTCTCTCAATCAATGCTCCTCATGGCAACCCATCCCCACGTATGCAAGTATGCAAATCCATATTTGTGCCTTCTTTAATTGATCGGGACATCTTTGGTTCTTACTTTATTTATTGATTATTTTGATTCTATTGCAGATCTGAATATCATGTGTCAACCGGTCTTAGTTTTGCCTGCCCTGCATATCATCAGTATGGTGACCTTGGGCACTTCTTTAATTATTTCAGCTTCGTCGCGCTCTTGAGTTTTCCCTACTCATTTTTAATTATTATTTTTTATTTCATTTCTTTATTACAGTTACATGTGCCTTCTCAGCCACTTACATATACAAGCTATACTCAGGTTAATTCTAACCGACCTGTAAGCACTCAATTGTTCCCCGTCAGTTGTGCTTAGTAAATTGGCCCCCACTCAATTATTAAATTATGAACTAAACCTATTTGTAGCGGTATACATTTCTACACAATTATATACAAAGTCTTATAATAGTGCATGCTCCTCCTTGCTGAATTGTAGATTAAATTTGTGTACCGGCAAATCAGCAATGCATATCTTCAAAATTAGATAAAATGGTGTTATACTGACCTTGACCATCTCCTTCACTTGTGTGCAGGTGTAACAAAATACTTCTTTTGGCTTTGCATTTTTTTTATCTTTGCCGTTGTCAAGCATGGTCCTAAAAATTACCTCCTTGTCAGTTGGCATATTCATGGTCACCGTTTTTTATGGTCATTTGTCTGCCACTCTTTACTACGTTCAGACCAAAATTTCTTTTATTTATTAGTTCCAACATGTAACAGGAAGCAGTTTACCCATTTTGAGCAAGGAGTTACTTTGTGCCTTTCGTCAGCCCTGCGACCTGATCAACAACTGCAACAACTACACCCAGCCTGCGCCTTGGTTCATCACGAAATCTTAGCCTTCATCGTTGAAGACTAATGGGTAAATGTGTTTTGGATTCCTACATGTTGACTAATGGTTCAGTATGCATCAATTCTGCAGGTATTTTTAGCTATTTTTTTATAATTCACTAGAGCCATACTATACTGTGATTTAGTTAGTTTATATGCTGGTCCTTCATGTTTATTGATTCTTAAATTTCAGATGTCCTATAAATGTACTTTTGCATGACATCTAAACTCTGATGTTGTTTGTTACTTAGTTTATACATAAACTCTGATGTTGTTTGTTACTTAGTTTATACATACTTAGTATTTTACTTAACATCCATACATTTTTGGCTATCTTGGATCACACTTTCTTATTTTTACATGCTCATATTGACATTAAGCCTCTTGGTCTTCACTATGGTCTCACATTTCCTTGCTAAGGTTGTTCTCTGAAACTTCATGTATATTGTTCATTTAGATATAAATAAATCCATTGAACATCCGAGGAGGTATTTTGGCATATGTGGAAATAACTGAGTAAACAAAGCCATCCAAGTTTTCCAGCTTGTTAAGCACTTATTGATCTGGGTAAACTGCTACTCTTATATTCTTCATTCAGGTATAGAATCAAGAGAGAAGCTTTGATGATCCAAACCGTGTCTGGCATTCTTCAGATTCTGTTAATCATTGCAATATCTATATGCACACTATATTAAGTTAGTAACACATACATTCAGCTGCATAGTATACAATATTTAATTATTGTATAGGGATCACGATGCATGCTACTATGTTATTATTTTACCCCATTATCACAAAGAGTGCATTCATATCGGCCATATATACAAAAACCTTTCATGACTTCACTAAGAAAGATTTCAGTTCTGCATAGCATAGTCAATATGTCTATGCATTTGGCTTTGCATAATAGTCTTTGTGAAGTACTCCCTCCATCATTTGGCTCTTGCATACCACTATGTTTGGAATAGTCTTTTTGCCTATATTTGGCTTGAATAATATGCTTCTACCATTCTAACTTTATATCCTATTTGATTTTTTACACTTTTATTTAATTATTTTCAGCTTTCAGGACAAAGTAGTGTGCTTGGCAGCATCAAAGTTTGCAAATTTGGTGTTTCAAGGTAAAAATGGTTTTTATCGGTGTGCATGGACATTTTTTTTGCGAGAGCGTGTATGAGCCTGGTGTTCCTCAAAGAAGGTACTCCCTCCATCCCAAATTATAAGAGATTCTAAAAATCTTAGAAAGACAAAGCATCTTAATTTTGACCAAAGTTATAGAGAAAATTATAAATGTTTATATCAAATGTGTTTACTACGAGAATATAATTGATAAAAAATATAATGATACTTAGTTGACATCATAATATTATTATATTATCATATGAGTTTGATCAAACTTGATATGCGTTGACTTTCCAAAATTCTTGGAATGCCTTTTTATTTGGGATGGAGGAAATACTTCTCAAATTGGGTTTTTGATGATGCATGAATGAAGAATGTATCCTTCTACTAGACGTTTCTTTATGACTGAAGATCATGCCCATGTCTTTAGTTTAGTAAGTTAGATCAATTTCATGTTACAACTGTATCCAATTTGTGAGTTGTAATTTTCTCTACCAGTACACACAACTTATGCATCAAAGTGAAATGATGTAATTAATGCTATGGAGATAAATCCTCTATTTACCATGATGCATGATGTATATACACCTATACTCTCTTCCAGTTCATGCCTAAATATTTGTGTCGCGGTGCCTGATGATGTGGCTAATGTATATTGTACTGAGTGACATTTCACTCTGTTGTACATATATAGATTATAATGAATCTATGAACACTTCCATCTATTTTACTTAACTGAATTCACTTTTTTCAAGCTTGACTTCACTGTACTGAAGGTATTGACTTTTCCAAAGCTACATGCAGTCACTACGGGCGCGGCGAAGCGCGCCTGCCTACCTAGTACTATACAAGAACGAATATCTTTATAAATAGGTACGCACACTCTACTCATGTGAACACCCCGAAGAATCGAGATGAAAATCTCGAGATTAATGAACATCTTTGAAAAAACGAGTTAAATTAGCAAATCTCGAGATTGACGAAATAAGATCTTTTAGTTAAAACCAGCTAATAACCGTTAATGTGTCTAAACAAGGTTCCACGAAAACTGCTAGTTTGTTTCATGTGGCGGAATATGTTCACATGGGTTCAAGTCTTTGATTTGGCATGAGTGTTCGTATTTTTATTGTTTTATCCAGGATTTTAACGACATTGTTTTCCAATGATAGGCGTCGTACCCATCGATAACGGGGGGGGGGGGTCTGTGTTGACTTCGTCAATCTCACAGCCATTAGCTAAGTAATACTAATACTAAGCTAACAAATAAGCCATAACTAATATTAGCTGCTATGAGCTAGTTTGGTCAAGTAGTAAAATAATTATTAATTTAGAATTAAATTGACATTAGCTAAAGTATTGTCAGACCAGCTAACTATGATCATCTTAGATCTAAACATGGTTAGCTCAAACTAGCTAGACTATTAGTTAGATCTATTTAGCTAATTCTTAGCAACTAATTTTAGCTTCTTGGATCAAATAGGGGCTTTAGGCGCTATGCAATGCAATGGATGTGTGTGGTTCCATATGTTTTTCTCTCATCAGCCACTATAGACAATAACAGCATTGCAACTGCAATAAGTGCAACTAATTAGGATGAGTGTTTTATCAGGAGGGTTGGTTTGATGGTGACACGGGGATGCATTGATGTGGTTTGGATTTATGTAGTTTGTTAATAAACTCTTTTGGGTTTCTGGTTTTGCATTGCAAAATAATCTCATATCCATCTTTGTGTAGGTAATGTTGAGGAATTCTAATAAATAGTATAACCATTAGTTGTTTTAGCTATAGAAAATTTTATTTTGGATTATTATTGGAGATCTAAACCAGATATCACCTAATCTTTAACTAGCTCTAGTGGATGTAAACTAACTCTTACTATACATCTAGTTTTCAAAAGTTGATCTATATAAATTTTGACTAATAATTAATCAAATGACATGTATGTTTAAAGCATTAAAGTCATTTTGGTAGAGAAACCGGACACATGCCTCACGCCTGATCTCGTAAGGAGCATCATGGGTAAGGGTGTCATTCATGGGGAGTGGATGATGATTGGGTGCAAGTCCCACAACTTTCTCCCGAGATAGTTCAAGTTCTTTATGCTAATGTAGCATTCATTGTTGCTGCAAGGACCCGATATCCTCTTTTTTTCTCTTTCTTCTCTTCTCTCTCATCTGACCCCTCGTAATCGAGGAGGATATTGACGGTAGTTAACACTCATTATAAATCATGAATAGTACTTGTATTAATGAATGAATAGGATCACCAGTATAGGTCTAGGTGTTTAAACTAAAAAACATAAGTTTTGGTGAATCTATGTTTGTAGGAGCACTTATCCTAGAAAACCAGTAAAATAGACCTATCCACCCGAGCAAATCATGATCCTCCGCGATGAAACCAACTTAGAGGTCTGCTTGCGTCATTTCTACTAGGACTGCTAGCATCTTTTGTGCTAGGATTGCTGGTGTCTTAGGTTGATGATGTTGTGTTTTTTGAAATAGATGAGTCAAGTATGGCAACTGAGGTCAATCAGTTGACACTTTTGTATTTTGCATTTAGAGGTAGTCACAAGTGTCCTTGTTCCTGTTGCTACCACTTTTGTGGGTGTTGTTAATGGTGAAGAGGATCAGTAGTTGAACAAGTCATTTTTGTCTACATCTAATTGAGAACATTATCACTGTAAACATGGTCAAATATCATCCTCAAAATGAGCAACATGCTTCCAAATTACTCTAAATATATAGAATACCAAAAGCTTATAATTACAAAATATATGTCGTACGAACAAACTAAATTATCATGTGTTGCAGTGGCGATGAAATAGAATGCCCACAGTTCAGATTCTACATAGGGACAGACACCTCCGAAGCAACACAAATAGAAATGACATACCACACCCAAGGTTCAGATTCTTGACGGATGTGTGTAGCTTGGTCTAGTTGTTTGCTAGTTTCTGTGGATTAAAAATTTCTTAAGACTATGACTCATACTTAAATTGTTTCACAGACAATTCTTGCACATACAACACTATGCTCATACTTTTGTATCCAAGAAAATGATAACCTGCTGCCAAAACCGAGTTCGTCTACAAAGTTGACCAAGGGCCAAGGCACCTAGGTCAACAGTTGTAGCTTGGTCCACCTTATGCAATCCTCTGTCAACACCAGTGGAAAATTATGCTAGTTAGAAAGCTCCATTGTTGGGACTGAAACAAGGATACCATAAATTTTAGAACTTGTAAAAGACTAGTAAACAACCATGAGGGACCACATTTCTGTAGTTAGCTAAAATTTATAGAACAAACTAAAATTATTATTCAAGTTAATTAAGCAAGCATGGTCAATAAAAGAGAGACAAGTCATGTGAAAATAAGCTGACTTGTTGTAACAAGCAAAATAAAATTGAGGTTAGTATAAAGAACTTGGACAAACTTCAAATGAATTGCAAGGATATCTGTATTGGGACATGTACGTCTGACAAAATGATTTGCAAGCTCCTCTGCACCCGAGTTCCCTTACTAATATGGATTCATTTTTAACTACATTCAGTCTAAGGTTGTAACATCAAGAAGGCCTGGGATGGAAGTAAAAAATGAAGTAAAAAAATTGTACAAGACAAATTCATTTGATTCATTGTACCATGTATGTTCATGAGGAGGAAGCACATCCATACTGAAACTACCTAAAACTCTCATGAAAACAAAAAGGCAACTAGGACGTGCTAAACAAAATCGTAAGCAAGAATCATAATCAATAAATCTTGCTGATCAAGTGGGTATTATGCACCCGCATACCTGTTATGCAATAGCAAGCGGATCAAGTGGCAAATCATACATCCAGCACATTGAGAGCCCCTATGTGTTTGGTTTTGAGTAATTGATGAAACCTACCTAAGTACTAACCTTCGATCTCTAAGTGAGTATGATGAGATAGGTTGGTACATGACATATGATGGAGCTAATGGATCAAGGTGATGATTGATAAAACTCTAGCATGGTGGATGGAATGGAAAATGGATTCAAGGCAAAGGTGAATTAGGAACCATTTTCGATTTGGTGATCAAGACACTATAGAGAGTGTGATCACATTTAGGATAGATAGTCATACTTCAAGGAGGGAGCTCGTGTGTTTGATTGTGGTTATCATATGCCACTAGGTTCATTGCATTGCATTAAAATCTATGAACTAGTGAAGGAAACCAACTTAATTTCAAGATAATGTGAACTAAAAGCTAACACACGTGCACAAGTGCTTGAATCACTTAATGTTAGCCCTTCAAAGGTTGGAAGAAGTTTGGAGGCGTTTTGGCAGAACGCAGAAGGAGGCCCGAACACTGGTGCAGACGCTATGGTCTTGTTTGTCCGGACCTTTGCGTGCGTGTCCAGAAGCAACCCCTAGGTTGTCTCAGCTGTGAGCAGGAGTCTAGATGCTAGGCGTCGTCCGGAGTGGAGGTCTGGACACGAGTCCGGAGTGTTGGCACTCTCTGTTGCCTCTAGAACTAAGTCCGGACGGGGGAACGTGTCCAGAGGTGGAGCATCGGACGGCGCGTCCGGAGTTCAGGCACTCTCGGGTGGATTTAGTGAAAGTTTCGGACCCTCTGCGCTATGGTCCGGAGGTGTACTATTCTTTGCATCTGGAGACACGTGGCGAGTTGTGGCGAATACGCCAACGAGCAAGTTCAAACGGGAAGCTGTCCGGACGCGTAGGCGTTTGTCCGGACAATGTTTCACGCACGTCCGGAGGTGCGTCCGGGCATGGTTAATAGAGATGTGGTCTCGGCTGGTGAAGGGGTCATGACGCTCCCAATGGTCCGGACCCCTGTGTTTCTAGCGTCCGGAGGTGGCGCAGAAAGTTGAAGAATGGGCGAAAACAACTTGTTTCGGTTGAGGGGTTATATTAGTGATATGGTCGGCCCAAGGGGGCAACTCTTGCACACTCACTTCACTCATACACTTGTGCTTGCTTGAGATTGCTTCCACCACTCATCCTCTTGATATAATTGCAAATTTTCATGAGAGATTGAGTGAACCAAGTGCATTGCTCTTTTGATTGCATTCTAGTGGCACTTGGTGACCGTCGTCATCGCGGGAGCTCTTGTTATTCTTGGAGTTTGCCAATTCCTAGACGACTTAGTGTGACGAGGATTGTTGAGCGGAGGAAGGTGTTTGTCTCTGGCTCCGATCGGTGGATTATGAGGGGTTCTTGAACCTTCCCCACGGGAGTTCGCGAAAGGTATCTCTAGTGGATTGCTCGTAGCTTGTGGAACCCCATCTTGTGTTAGTTTTGCGGCACCTGGTGACGGGTTTGGCGTGTGATGCCAATTAGCACGTGAACCTCCAAGTGGGTGATTCGCTACAACGAGGAGTAGCTTGTTGGCAAACAAGTGAACCTCGGTAAAAAATCATTGTGTCACTTGTCTCTCTACCGAGGATTCATCTTGTGCCCATTGATTGATCGGCTATCTTGAAAGGACCGTGATGCCTAAGAGGGGGGGGGGTGAATTAGGTCACTTAAAAACTACTCTCTAAACTATGGCCTCTTTTTCTAACCTTAGCAAAACATATGCAAAAGATAAACTATCTAGATGTGCAACTATGGTTTTGCTAATTGTCGCTATCTCTACCACAAAAGATCACAAGATAATCAAAGTAAATGCGGAAGGTAGAGATGCAAACTCCCGTCGACGACTCCGGTATTTTTACCGAGGTATCGAGAAGCGCGCAAGCTTCCCCCTAGTCCGCGCAAGGGCCAAGCTCCCGGCCGGGTAACTCCGTGGATAGCCTCGGGCTCTCCTGAAGGACCGAGAACAGCGACCAGAGGGGGGGGGGTGAATGGGAGCCTCAAATTTTTCTCGAAATATTCGGGCCACTCTTCCCAAAAACACAAACCCAGTTGCTGGGTGCTAAACCTCCCCCGAGTAACGCGAGCGGGGATTCAGACGAAAATGAACAAATGAAAGCTCACCGGCAGTGGAGAAAAACTCACCGGAAACCCCCAAAAATGAGTTCTCAACCCCTATGAGAAAGAGGCAAGAACCCCAAGCAAAACAGCCCAAAAGACAGGCGTCGGACGCTGGACAGCAGGGCGACGGACGCTAGAAGACAGCGCAACGGATGCTCCAGGGCAGGGCATCGGATGCTGGCGACGGACGCTCGAGCGTCCATCGGCCTTCCAGAGAGCCTAACAGAAGCTGAAGAACTACTGAGGCGACGGACGCTTGGACGAGCGTCCGTCGGCCTTCCCGAGAGCAAAACAGAACATAACAGCGCACACCACGCGACGGACGCTGGGTGACGGACTCTGGAGAGCGTCCGACGCCAAAACCGAAGGACGCCGATAAGCGATTCGATGGACGCTGACGTCAGCACGTACCAGCGTCCGACGCAAACCCTCGGAGCGTCCGACGCCCCCGACAAACGAAAATCGTCGCTCAATTTGGTGCGGATTAAAGGGAAACGAGGATTTTTGGGAAAAAGGGGCAAGAACGAAAAACCCCAAAGAAATCGCCCGATCTACACACTCATGAGGTTTGAGGGGAATTCCTTCGGTGCAAATATGCTCCTCATGATTACGAACAACTTGGTTCAAATGGATTTGCAAGAGCTACTCCCTACAAAGAGAAACCATCTCGGGAAAAAGAGGGAGCAAAAGCAAAACGCGAAGAACACAAGCAAAACGGGTACACGATCAAGAAATCAAAGCCACCATGGCTTACGGAGGTTTCGGCCTCCGATTCCTCGCAACAATCACAAGTTCTTACACCGGTGACATGGTGGATCTCAAGCAAGAAAGAGCTAGGGAAGGGAAAACCTAGGAATAGGTGGGAGAGAGAGTAATGCAAGAGATGAGGATGATGATACCCCTTCATCCTCTATTTAACGGGGCTTTGGCTATTTCCCAAAGACCCCCTTAGATACAAGACCGAATTACCTAGCCCTAAGACATTGTAATCCAAGTCGATAACTCCCAGCCACTCATTTGAATGGACGGCCCCGCTTCCTGCCGGGAGTTGCCGTCGCCTCGACGCAACCTCCAGGATTCTGCCACGTGCCATCCCTGCTTCCTCGGAAGCTCCGCCTAGGTTTTTAGGCCCAAACCCAGGAAACCTGCCACCGGTAGCTTCGGGCTCAACTACCGAACCCCGAGTTTTGCGGCCCAAACTCGGAAACTAACGCGGATGGTTTTGAGGCCCAAACCATAAACCACTCGATGCGAGCCACCTTGTCTTCGCCCGGTCGGACTCTGAATCCCCTGAGCCTCCGCTTGACTCGCGCGTCCATCGTCTTGACTCGGCCGACTCGGTCTACCTCCATGTCTTCTCGCACTCGCCGGTGCCAAGTACTAGCCATCACAGCTAGTCCGCCGACGCCCATGGTCCCTCAGTCCAAGCCCCGCTTCTGCCCTTCACCACTCTCAGTCCATCGGCACGGCAAGCCTCTACTCGACCTTCTCCACGCCATTGACCACTGTCACTAGGCATAGCACTTGCACACCACAAGCCGATAGACAAGCACACATTTCTGCTTTCGCAGAGGTTAGGGTAAGCCACTCAAACTGAAACACTCACGTGTTGGTCAATCACTCATCATCAAAACTGAACATACATGGGTACTTATCCACCATGTGTTCACAATCTCCCCCTTGATGAGTGCATTGTCAACACACGTGCATTTCAGATTTGAGCCACATGGTAAAGCTCTCCAAATGACCAAAAAACTACCAAAGCCAAAACGGGGTCACTTGAGAGAAGCAAACACGATACCAATTAAAAGAGAGAGGCAAAAAAATGATACCAATTAAAAGCATCCTTCAAAACACCTCATGACAAAGCCACTTACTGATGCCAAACAAAAGCATATGGGAAAACGCTCAACGCAACCAAGCGAAACAAAGCTAGCCCTCAAGAAGAGGCATAAACAGGCTAAACACCGCTAGCAAGTCCAAGATACCAATCACCGCTCTCAAAGCTCAGACTTCCAATTTAAACACTAGGGGAGCTCAAAAGATACCAATTGAAACCACTTACGTCCCCTAATGCTCAAGAAGCAATCGAAACCTGTCGGAGCCAACAAAGCAAGCTAGACCCTCCAGAAGAGGCAAAGGCTCAACACATCTAGCAAAAGCTCCCCTGGGCAAAAGCACACTCAAGATACCAAATAAGCTCTAAACCAATGAAACCAAAGAGATGCACTCTTTCTCCCCCTTGGAAGTAGATGACTGAAAATGGAATGAAATGCATATCTCTCCCCCTTGTTGACACATGTAGCTCATCAAACATCAACAATTCAAGATCCGGCTACAAATGATGTGAAGTGCAAAATGAGTGCAAAAGCTTCATACTTAGAGCTAAGACAATGAATAGATGCTCTAAGTGATGTGATCCTGTGAGAATTGGAAAAGCTCTACGTGCCCAACAAAGAAACAAGTTGAGCTTAAGATCACTTTAGAAGCTATTTTAGAGAGCATATCATGTGAGAGCAGAGAAAGGGTATCACCTCCTAGAGACAGCTAGACATGGCAAGCAAGATAGAATATATCTCAAAGCAATCTCATGTATAGCAAGTAAAACTATCCCTTAGCAAAGTTCATACAACAAGCCAATGACCCAACTGAATGAATTTTCCAAATTTCAGAGTTTTGCAGCCAGTTTTCAGTTTTAGGCACATTTATGTTGTATGCGAGTGGTTGTAAGCAAAGTGATGCCACTGCTTACCAACCGGGCGAAGTCAAAGGACTTGACACACCGGTTTTGGTCATACACGACACCGCTCAAGTATCGATCCATATGGGAAGCAGTCTCGAACACACGGTGGAGTGCTCACAATGCATACCCAACTCGATCTTTCCAATTCACAAAACAGAGAGCAATTTCATTTTAGATATTAAACATGGTGCTCGAAGGTAGTGAATGAAACAATGAAGAGCCATAGTTACAAGCTATATACAAGACATCCAAGAAGGATCTTCAAAAGCCTACACATGCTAGTGCCATTTCAGAGGTGACATGGGGAATTTAAATTCAGTTTTAAAGCTTTTCTAACTTAGTTCTATTGCATATCATAAAGATCAAAAAGAGTCTAAGTTAGACAACACCATAGACACATAAAACACCTCAAATAGAGCATAGATTCATTATATTGGCTATAAGTATGAAGCTTAAAATGAACTATGTCACAAATGCAAATGAGATGCAAAATGCATTGACACCAACTAAACACTAACAAGACACCGATTGAGAAGAAGGACAAAGAAAAGAAAAAAAAAAACCAAAAAGAACTATGATACACAAAACTTTCCTCCTCTAAAAAGGAAAGCAAACACCCAACTCGCCCCGAAGGTGAGAAAACGCAGCTTGATCCAAAGGCTTAGTTAGAATATCCGCAAGCTGGTTTTGGGTCTCGACATGCCGGAGGTCAATGTTGCCCTTCTCGTAGTGATCACGCAAAAAGTGAAAGCGGACCTCAATGTTCTTGGTCTTCGAATGAAGCACTAGATTTTTAGCCACACTAATTGCACTCGTGCTATCACAAAGCAGAGGCACCTTAGTAAGCTCAAGACCGAAATCTCTCAAAGTGGCAATCATCCAAATCAACTGAGAGCAACAACTAGCCGCGGCAACGTACTCAGCTTCACACGTTGATTGTGCCACACTAGATTGTTTGCGAGAAGACCAAGAAACCAACGAAGACCCGAGAAACTGGCAAGTCCCAAAAGTAGACTTCCGATCAAGACGGCATCTGGCAAAGTCGGCATCAGAGTAACCGCAAAGCACAAGAGAGGAAGAGGTGGAAAACCAAAGACCAAATTCGGGAGTGAATCGCAGGTACCTCATGATGCGTTTCACCGCGTGCTTGTGCGAAGTCCGTGGGGACGCCTGAAAGCGAGCACACAGGCAGATGGCGAACTGAATGTCCGGCCGGGTCGCCGTCAGATACAGAAGCGACCCGATCATGCTGCGGTACTCCGTCTAGTCCACCGCCTCTCCTTCCTCATCCGCATCCAAGGCATTCATAGTCGACATGGGCGTCGGAGGGGCTTTGCCTCACCCATGTAAAACTTCTTCAAGATATCCTTCGTGTACTTGCCTTGGTGCACAAACGTCCCTTCTCGGGTTTGCTTGATTTGCAACCCGAGAAAGAAAGTCAACTCTCTCATCATGCTCATCTCAAACTCCCTGCTCATAATATCTGCAAACTTGGCAACAAGAGCATGAGCAGAACCACCAAAGATGATATCATCCATGTATATTTGGACAAGGAGAGTGTCTTTGCCTTGCTTGAGGAGAAACAACGTCTTATCTACCGATCCCATTTTAAAGCCCTTAGCAAGCAAAAAGGTTTTTAGCCTATCATACCATGCTCTAGGTGCTTGTTTCAAACCATACAAATCTTTGTGAAGTTTAAAAACATGGTTTGGAAACTTGGGATTTTCGAAACCGGGAGGTTGTTTAACATAAACTTCCTCGTCTATGTAGCCGTTTAAGAAAGCACTTTTAACATCCATTTGAAAAAGTTTGAAACCCTTAGAAGCCGCAAAAGCTAGAAGGATTCTAATGACTTCTAAACGAGCTATGGGAGCAAAGGTTTCCTCATAGTCTATTCCCTCCTTTTGACAAAAGCCTTGAGCTACCAACCTAGCCTTGTTGCGCACTACCACCCCATCTTCACTTTGTTTATTTTTGAAAACCCATTTGGTACCTATGGGGTGGCAACTAGGTGGTGGTGGAATTAAGACCCAAACGCGGTTTCTCTCAAAGTTTTCTAACTCCTTATGCATGGCATTAACAAAATCTGGATCCATCAAAGCGTGTCCAACATCTCGGGGCTCAAAAGACGCGACAAAAGCCGAATGAGCAAAGTGAGAGAGATAGGACCTAGACCGCGTGTGCGAACACATGGTGGATAAGTACCCATGTATGTTCAGCTTTGATGATGAGTGATCGTCCAACACGTGAGTGTTTCAGTTTGAGTGGCTTACCCTAACCTCTGCGAAAACAAAAATGTGTGCTTGTCTATCGGCTTGTGGTGTGCAGGTGCTATGCCTAGTGACAGTGGTCAATGGCGTGGAGAAGGTCGAGTAGAGGCTTGCCGTGCCGATGGACTGAGAGCGGTGAAGGGCAGAAGCGGGGCTAGGACTGAGGGACCATGGGCGCCGGCGGACTAGCTGTGGTGGCTAGTACTTGGCACCGGCGAGTGCGAGAAGACATGGAGGTAGACCGAGTCGGCCGAGTCAAGATGGTGGACGCGCGAGTCGAGCGGAGGCTCAGGGGATTCGAAGTCCGACCGGGCGAAGACAAGGTGGCTCGCATCGAGTGGTTTAGTGGTTTGGGCCTCAAAACCATCCGCGTCAGTTTCCGAGTTTGGGCCGCAAAACTCGGGGTTCGGTAGTTGAGCCCAAAGCTACCGGTGGCGGGTTTCCTGGGTTTGGGCCTCAAAACCTAGGCGAAGGTTCCGAGGAAGCGGGGATGGCATGTGGCGGAATCCTGGAGGTTGCGTCGAGGCGACGGCAACTCCTGGCAGGAAGCGGGGCAGTCCATTCAAAATGCGGGAGATATTTTCCAGAGCTTGACCTGCAATGCTTAGGCTAGGTAGTTCAGACAATGTATCTAGGGGGGTCTTTGGGAAATAGCTAAAGCCCGATAAGTAGGGGGTGAAGGGGTATCCCTCATCCCATCTCTTGAACCCTAATCATTTGCCCCAACTTTCTCTCTCTCTCTACCCTCTCTATAGTTCATGAGATCCCTAGGTTGATTTCACCAACCTCTATAAGAACTTGAGTTTGTTGCGAGGAATCAGAGGTCGTAACCTCCGTAAGTCATGGTGGCTTCTTCTTCTTGATCGTGTCCCCGTTTTGCTTGTGTTCTTCGCGATTTTGTTTTTGCTCCCTCTTTGTTCCCGAGATGATTTTTCTTTGTAGGGAGTAGCTCTTGCAAATCCACTTGAACCAAGTTGTTCGTATTCGTGAGGAGCATCTTTGCACCGAAGGAATTCACCTCAAACCTCACGAGTGCGTAGATCGGACGATTTCTTTGCGGCATTCTTCGTTTTTCCTTTCTCCCCCAAATCCAAGTGTTCCCGTTTATCCTCTCCAAATTGAGCGCTGATTTCTTCGGGATAGCTCCCCAACTGTACAAGGATCATGCCTACAAAGTTTGGCTCCAGACCACCCTCCGGACCACCCTCCATAGCGAGTGGTCCTGTGCTCTTGCTGAAAATCTGCAGCAAAGCACCTAGCTCCGGACCACTTCCATTGGTCCTGAGGTAAGCGTCGGACCACTAGTCCCGAGCTTGGGTACACAGTGTTTGGCTGATTTCTGCGTCAGACTACCCTCCGAACCACCCAGCGGACCATAGCACCGGACCATTGCAAGTTGTCCTGTGGTGTGGCCGAAAAACTACAGCAAGGACCCTAGCTTCGGACCATACCACCGGACCACTTGCATTGGTCCTGTGGTACCTTCAGACCACTTGTCCTGTGGTCACTGTTGATCGCTGTTTTGGCTGTTTCTCTCTCATCCGGACTCCGAATCAAGTTCCATTTGTTGCGTTGGATTTGTATTCACGTAAGGAACATGATTAGGTACTTTTGTGACCAGTTCTTATAAGTATTTTTGGGTGTGCTCTTGCCTCTTCTCTCTAGGGGTTGAGAGTATCTCTCTCGGTGTATCGGTTTTGAGTTCGTGGCTTCGATTGTTCTCCATCTTCTCCAATCGCTCCGCTGCACCTTTGGGGGTCTTCCTAAGGTGTACACCTACTTGTTAGGTCGTGTGCGAGTCGGTTCTTCTGAGGTCAAGTTTTGGGTGTGAGTTTGGGACAAGGGCCAAGTCTTTGAATTGAATTTTATTTGGCTCCCATTCACCCCCTCTGGTCGCCGTTCTCGGTACTTCAATTGGTATCAGAGCCGGTTAAGGATCAATCCACCTTACACGGTTCTTGATCTGCGAAGGCGACATGGAGCGAGGTGCTGGTAAACCTCCCTACTTCGATGGAACCAACTTTGCCTATTGGAAGGTGCGCATGTCGGCTTACCTCCAAGGGCTTGACACAAAGTTTTGGGAGATTTGTGAGAATGAGAACTACGTGATTCTTGAGGCTCGGATCACCGATGCCCAGGTTACGCAACATGCATCTAATGCAAGAGCCCGTAGCATTCTCTTCTCTTGTCTGTCTCTTCCGGAGTTTGAGCGGGTTTCGAGTCTCACTATGGCACGGGAGATCTGGCAAACACTCTTGAAATATCATGAGGGCAACCCTTAGATCAAGTCCAAACTCTTTGACACGTACCGTAGCGAGTACGAGAACTTTGCTCAGTTGGCCGGCGAATCTGTTGACGGGATGTTCATTCGCTTCCAATCTATCGTCAACAAGATGCGTGCCAATCGAGCCAACTTGCCTTATGATGATCATGAGATGGCTATCAAGCTTTTGCATGCTCTTGATCGGAAGGTATGGGAGATGAAGGTGGCTGCCATCCAGGAGTCACTAGGCTATGATGCCCTGACCGTGGACGAGCTATTCAGCAAGATCAAGTCCTCGGAGATTGACTACCAGACCCGGGCCAAGCTTGAAAACCCATCGAAACCATCTATGGCGTTGGTTTCTGGCCCCGACGGTACGTCTTCTTCCTCCTCTGACCCTTCACACTCCTTGTTTGCTTTGTCTTTGATTTCTGTGACAGAGGAGCAAGTGGAGGCTCTTGGAGATGATGAGCTGGCTTTGGTCATCACCAAGTTCTCACAGTTTCACAACAACCGTTTGAACCGTCGGCGTGGTGGCTCAACCAAGGGGTGCTACCGTTGCGGTGATGAGGATCACTTCATCGCAAACTGCCCTAAGAAAGATGCGGACCACTTCACCAAGCGCAAGGACAAGCGCGAGCACCACTTCGAGGACAAGCACAAGCCCAAGGGTGGCTACCACAGAAGGTCCTCCAAGAAGGTGATCGACAAGGTGAAGGCCAAGCACCGAGCCTTCCTCGCCTCCCTCAGTGACATCGATGCCTCCTCCGACAGAGATGCTTCTTCGAGCGATGATGAGTCCAAGGGAAAGGTTGAGGACAAGCTCAACGGCCTATGCTTCTACGCTGATGCCAAGCACGGTGGCGATTGAAGAAGGCAAGGTCGGCAAGCGCAAGGATGGCCCCGACTACGACTATGACTCTGACACACCCGAGGTACCACCCACCGTCGAGTCCCTCTCTCTTGAGATTGAGTCTCTGAACGACGCCTTGATGAGTCAAGATGCGTTGCTCAAGCGTGTTGCTGTCGAGAGGAACGACTTTAAGGCGAAGTACCTTAGCGCGCTTCATGAGCTAGATTTTGCTAAGGCGTCAGTGGTGGTTACCGAGGAGGTAGAGTGTGATGCTTGTGCCATTCACATGTCTGATCTTGTCACTCTCCAGGACAAGTATGACACTCTACTTGAGGAGGTCAGTGAGCTGAAGGCTAGGCCTAGCTTACTTGGTGCGTGCAAGTCTTGCTTAGGCTTGCGTTCTGAGCTGGCACAGAAGGATGCTAAGATCGCTGTGTTAGAGAAGGTCAGCTCAGATAGCAATAGAGAGTCGGATCGCTTTGAGGCTTTGGAGCTTGAGATCGCGTCGTGCAGACACGACAAGATGCGAACCGAGGAAGAAAACACATACCTTCGGTCCATCTTGAGCTGGGTGTCTTGCCGAGAGCCGTAGTTGGGGATGATGCTTAGCCAATGCAAAAGGGATGGCAACACGGGAGTAGGCTTTGCTATAGGTGGGAAGGACGATAGCATGTTCGGTAAGATCGGTGAGTGCAGTGGTTTGAGCAAGAATGAGAAACCCACCACAACTCCCAAGCTTACCAAGATCACTCCACCTAAGCCTACCAACCCCTCTGAGTTTCCTATGAGAGATGGTGTGTTTGAAGAGCCACCCAAAACCACTCCACAGAAGCAAGTGTAGATTGCAAAACCGAACCATCTTCGCAACCCACTTGACACACTGCCAAACATCTCCAGTGATCCCCTTCCTAAGAAATCTAGAGCCACCCAACCCAACAAGAGAGTGACTACCAAGAGTGTGGTGAGGTACCATTGTGAGTATTGTGAGCGGGATGGGCACTTGGCTGAGTTTTGCTTTAGGAGGAAGAGAGATGATCGGAGGCAGGTTGAGTTGAACAACCGGGACATGTACCACCCATGAGTTGGGATGCGTGAACCGGAAGTTCAGAGGCGCACTACTAGGCCTAGAGGTACAATGCCTCAAGGTGCTAGGCCTCAGGAGGCGAGACCACGTGGTGGTCATGCCCGGTGGGGTACCGGTCGTGAGCCATATGACTACGGGCCTCATGGTGGTGGCTTTACTCCACCCTTCGTTAGCGGACCACGTTTTCCCTATTGTGGTGATCGCTATCCCTCCGTGGGGTAGGAGATGTTTGGTTTTTCTCCTAACCCTTTCTTTGGGCAAGTGGGACAACACTGGTATCCTTCACAGTTTACTAACCCCAGTGTTGGTCCGTTTGCTCACCCTATGTCTTTTTATTGATGTAGGAAGGAGGACTGGAGGAGACTTGGCTTGTGGATTCCGGATGTTCACGCCATATGACCGGAAGTGCCAAGTGGTTCTCCAGCCTCGACCCCGTGCGCCACACGGAGTACATTACATTCGGGGACAAGAGTAAAGGTAAGGTTGTCTCCCAAGGGTCCATCCGAGTGAACTCTTCTTTTGTCCTCAAGGATGTTGCTTTGGTTGCGAATTTGCATTTTAACTTTCTTTCGGTTTCGCAGCTCCTTGATGAAGGTTTTGAAGTGAGTTTCAAGCCTAATCTCTCTCGGATTTTGGACTCTCGTGGTGAGATTGTTTGTCGGATTTTACCCTTCGGGAAGGTTTTTCGTGCGGATTTTTCTATCTCTTCCGGACCTTCTCGTTGTCTTCTTGCCGGTTCTTCTTCCGAGCTTTGGAAGTGGCATATGAGATTGGGATATTTGAGTTTTGACTTGCTTGTAAGGCTTAGCTCAATGGACCTTATCCAAGGATTGCCAAAGCTAAAGTTCGAGAAGGATTTGGTCTGCCATCCTTGCAGGCATGGCAAGATGGTTGCTGCTTCCCATCCTCCTGTGACTGAGATCATGACCACTCGACCCGGCGAGCTCTTACACATGGACATAGTTGGTCCAGCTCGGATCAGGTCGGAAGGAGGGAAGTGGTATGTTGTTGTAGTCGTTGATGACTGCTCGAGGTACTCTTGGGTGTTCTTTTTGGAGAGTAAGGATGAGGCTTTTCCACTTGTTCGAGATCTGATTTTGAGATTGCAAAATGAGCTACCTAAGAATGCCATGAGAGCTGTCCATAGTGACAATGGCACATAATTCAAGAATGCTCACTTTGCAACTATTTGCTCTTCTTTGGGTCTCGATCACTAGTTTTCCTCACCTCACACTCCCCAGCAGAACGGTGTTGTTGAGCGCAAGAATCGGACCCTTATTGAGATGGCCAGGACGATGCTCGATGAGCACAGGACTCCTAGGCGGTATTGGGCCGAAGCACTCAGTTCTGCTTGCTATGTTTCCAATCGCATTTTTCTCCGAGCTTTCAAGAAGAAGACTTCTTATGAGTTGCTATTTGGGAGACCACCCAAGGTAAGTCACCTACGAGTGTTTGGGTGCAGGTGCTTCATCCTCAAAAAGGGTGGTAAGTTGGATAAATTTGAATCACGGTCTTCTGACGGTATCTTTCTGGGTTATTCTACTCACTCTCGTGCTTATCGTGCACTTAACCTTGAGACTAACCGAGTGATGGAGACTTGTGAAATTACCTTCGATGAGACTATGCCCTGTGTTTCCACTGCTTTTGAGCTTGCAGGTGATGATGAGGTGAACACTAGCATCTATGTGGAGGAGGAGCAGGAAGACGCCGATTGGGGTGATCCCGAGCCAACTCCACTGGCTGCCCCCGTCGACCCTACGACGTCCACTTCGGCTCACGGTCCCGATCCGTCTACTTCCTCTACATGGGGGCCATTCGAGCAGCTTCCTCAATCGGTGCCCGTTGCACCTGAGGGAGCTCTAGCTGCTGTCGATGGGGAGGCCACTTCGTCCAGGCAGGCTCCCCGCCACATCCAGCGGCAGCACCCGTCGGAGAACATCATCGGCGACATCGACCGTCGAGTCACGCGGTCCAGGTCCTATATCTCGCACTTTGCTCATTCGGCTTTTGTCGCTTCTTTTGAGCCCCAAGATGTTGGACACACTTTCATGGATCCGAATTGGGTTAATGCCATGCATGAGGAGTTAGAAAACTTTGAGCGAAACCGCGTTTGGGTCTTAGTTCCTCCACCACCTAGTTGCCACCCCAAAGTTACCAAATGGGTTTTCAAAAATAAACAAAGTGAAGATGGGGTGGTAGTGCGCAATAAGGCTAGGTTGGTAGCTCAAGGCTTTTGTCAAAAGGAGGGAATAGACTATGAGGAAACCTTTCCCGTAGCTCATTTAGAAGCCATTAGAATCCTTCTAGCTTTTGCGGCTTCTAAGGGTTTTAAACTTTTTCAAATGGACGTTAAAAGTGCTTTCTTAAACGGCTACATAGAGGAAGTTTATGTTAAACAACCTCCCAGTTTCGAAAATCCCAATTTTCCAAACCATGTTTTTAAACTTCACAAAGCTTTGTATGGTTTGAAACAAGCACCTAGAGCATGGTATGATAGGATAAAAACCTTTTTGCTTGCTAAAGGCTTTAAAATGGGATCGGTAGATAAGACGTTGTTTCTCCTTAAGCAAGGCAAAGTCACTCTCCTTGTCCAAATATATGTGGATGATATCATCTTTGGTGGTTCTTCTCATGCTCTTGTTGCCAAATTTGCAGATCTTATGAGCAGGGAATTTGAGATGAGCATGATGGGAGAGTTGACCTTCTTTCTTGGGTTGCAAATCAAGCAAACCCGGGAAGGGACGTTTGTGCACCAAGGCAAGTACACAAAGGATATCTTGAAGAAGTTTGACATGGGCGAGGCAAAGCCCCTCTTGACGCCTATGCCAACTACTACTGCCTTGGATGCGGACGAGGAAGGAGAGGCGGTGGACCAGACGGAGACCACAACATGATCGGGTCGCTTCTGTATCTGATGGCGACCCGACCGGATATTCAGTTCGACGTCTGCCTGTGTGCTCGCTTTTAGGCGTCCCCATGGACTTCGCACAAGCAGGCGGTGAAATGCATCATGAGGTACCTGCGATTCACTCCCGAATTTGGTCTTTGGTTTTCCACCTCTTCCTCTCTTGTGCTTTGCGGTTACTCTGACGCTGACTTTGCCGGATGCCGTCTTGATCGGAAGTCCACTTCTGGGACTTGCCAGTTTCTCGGGTCTTCGTTGGTTTCTTGGTCTTCTCACAAACAATCTAGCGTGGCACAGTCGACGTGCAAAGCTGAGTACGTTGCCGCGGCTAGTTGTTGCTCTCAGTTGATTTAGATGATTGTCAGTTTGAGAGATTTTGGTCTTGAGCTTACTAAGGTGCCTCTGCTTTGTGATAGAACGAGTGCAATTAGTGTGGCTAAAAATCCAGTGCTTCATTCGAAGACCAAGCACATTGAGGTCCGCTTTCACTTTTTGCGTGATCACTACGAGAAGGGCGACATTGACCTCCGGCATGTCGAGACCCAAAACCAGCTTGTGGATATTCTCACTAAGCCTTTGGATCAAGCTGCGTTTTCTCGCCTTCGGGCGAGTTGGGTGTTTGCTTTCCTTTTTAGAGGAGGAAAATTTTGTGTATCATAGTTCTTTTTGATTCTTTTTGTCTTTTCTTTGTCCTTCTTCTCAATTGGTGTCTTGTTAGTGTTTAGTTGGTGTCAATGCATTTTTGCATCTCATTTGCACTTGTGACATAGTTCATTTTAAGCTTCATATCTGTTGACACCGTTTTTTGTACGTGTCAATATGAGCCGGATGCACTGATCGGTGGAAGGTTGGTTGTTGTTCCTTATCGGTATCATGATACCTCTATCAGGTTGCCGATAGAAGCAGAAGATTGAAGAGGCATCGAAGATGAAAAGAAGGATATTTGCTAATCGGAAAGTGTTGCCGATGGAAACAGGAAAACATTGCCGATCAGAAATGTTGCCGATGGATGCAGGGTATAGATGACGTCAGTAGAAAGATGCTGATGGTAATGGAAGAAGGTTGCGGATGGAAAGAAATCTGCCGATGGAAAGTGTCATCGCGAAGAGAATAGATAAGGAAACTGGTGATTTTATACCAGTATTATTATATGAGTTTGAATCCGACTCTTGCGTGAGTCATTTATTTCCTTAAATATAGGAGTTTTTTTAGGTATGAGTCGTGTCTATGTATAACTCCTACCGGAGTATAAATATGTACCTAGGGCTCGTGTGGGAATATATCCAATACAATCAAACAAATCTATTATTTTTGTCTTACTTTTCAGCATCTAATTTTTTCGCATTAGTTATAGTTTATCTAAGAGTTCTTACGATCTCGACGGGCTGCATCTACAAGATCTCCGTCTACCTTGCGAGTTCCGCTTTTTGAGCAATCTGAGCCTTGACGTCCGGGCGCATCGCTGTTGTCTCGTTCATCGTTGTTATAGTCATCGTCCTTGTTGATTAATTGGTCAAATCAAATGGCACACCTTTGGATACCGAGTTCAGGTATAAGCCCGAGGTGTTCGCAGATCCGACGCTTTTTGTGTCAACACCTCTTTTGGCACACTCGGTGGGACCCTAGATACATCTCTTGATCAAGATCATGGGTGATTCTACTGACGTTGATCCGAGGAACGTCATTGAAGTCTCCGAAGCAGATCTGAAAGATGATCAAAAGCAGGCTATTTAGCAGGCTATGGAGGAGTACAAGCAACTATACTTGAAATCCTTCAGCCTAAACAAGAGCGGCGACGCAGTCCAGAAACAAGATCCGTCGTTGCCTCGGCAGGTCACTTTCGATGTCAATCCTGGTAAGTTGCAAGAGATGGTTAATTCTACGTTAAGTCAGGTGCTCATTAGCCATTCCAATGTGCTGTCCAATACTATATACAATGCTGTCATGCAATCTTTCAAAGAAGGACTTCCACCTAGGTATGTTGGTCCAGCATATCATCAACCTAGATTGGCATCTGCCACAACTGTTGGGAATATGCCCTAGAGCTAATCATGTAGATGATTATATTCCGATTGTATCCATGATTAATAAAGTGTTCTTTAAATATCCATTATAGACAACTAGTATTGATTGACAATTATGTGAATTGTTTGTGGAACTCAATTACCTGAATGGTTATTCTAATAGTAGTCCCTGGTCAGCATTCTTGTAAGAGCACACTTGAATATTAGACCAGCACATGTATTAGTTGATGGCTATGTTTCACAAGTCATAGACATAGAGATGTCAAACTAATAATGTGGGCACATGTGAGACATGTAGGCTGGACTGACCCAACAAGAGAAAGTCTCCATTCATGTCATGTACGTTATGTCCTTAGACCTGAGATTGTGGTATGTACTCAAGATGTGAAACGATCTACTTAGAGACTATCAAACGCTACTCCGTTATTGGGTAGTTATAAAGGTGGTCCTTGGGTGGTTGGGAAACATGCTATGAGACATAGACAATCAAGATGGAATTTGCCCCTCTCTTCGTGAGAGAGATATCACTGGATCACTCATGTGATTGGATCAACAAATGCATGGCCATGCTTGGGTTAAGTGTTAACCCACGAGTTGAACCATATATCGAGTGGCGAAGGGAATAACTTGTACATGGTCATAGTGGTTCGTCTGATATGATCATAGCGTATACATAGGAGTTGACACGTCTTGCTAGAGGCCGCTATCAACTATTGGTCGAGTAAGAGTACTTGGGCCATGTCTATGTATGCGTGAGCCCATAGGGTCGCACGCTTAAGGGGTTGGAAGCCTAATTCGGGTTGGACCCGAATTAGACTAGGTTTAGGGTTTCTAATGGGCCTCCACCGTGGGAGCTCGTTAGGACGCCTATATAAGCAAGGGGTGGGCGCGGGGCGAATTGATCCACGCCTTTTGGCAGCCGCCGTCGCCTCCCCACGCTCGCGCCTTTTGCTCCTCGCGGACCTAGCAGTCCGGAGGCGCAACGCTTCCTCCCTGCACGTGTGGGATTCCTCGGAGGTGCTGCATCTGGAGCACAAGGACGAACCACGCGAAGGGGACGTTGAGACGGACGACCACGCAACTGCACTGCCTGCTGCGACGCGCACGACTACATCAAGTCGTCTTCCGCTGCACCTGCGCGTCTAGTGGTAATCCCGTAACCTGTAACTAGCAGTAGATCCTGGTTTATGAGGTCGAAAAGTTTTGTTTTCCGGCTAGCGTAGCAACCTCGTATTCCTACAACAACTTCATCGGCAGCTCCAGTGTTCCAACCTGTGAATCTTTCTACCGATGAAGCTACACCACCAAGATCGAGCCCTGCAAGCGTCGTTCGGTTGAACACCGATTCAGTGGCATCGGCAATGTCAGGACATGTGGTCCAGAGTCAGCTAAATCCCGCTAACTCGTGGGGATACAGTATGCCTCCGGATTCATCTGCCGATGCTAAGTTGATCCAAAGCAATAGTGCAGCAGGAAAGACCTCCATGGAATCGGCAATATCGACACAGCCGATGAGCCCGATAGTGCATCATGCTACGTCTTCTCCAAATATGCAGTTGCCGCCAGGAAATCTTCAGATGGCGATATCCAAAGTGCCTTACGGGCAACCATCAACAAGTTCTTTGCCGGTGCAACAAGATCTGGCAGTGGTAAACCATCCCATGATGATGGTGAATCCTCAAACTAGGTTGTCAGCGCACCAAGGAGGCCAATTTGTTGATTATTCCAGGGTGCAGGAGCAACAAGCGCCAGGTAACTATCAATTATCGGCGAATCGCATGCCGATGACTTATAATCCTATGTGGATTAGTCCAATTCAACAACAGGTGGTGCGACCTGGACATCCACTAGTGGGAGCGCAACCGTACCATTACCCAGCGAACGCTCAGAATGAAACATCGGTATATCAACCGATGAATATCATGCCGCAGTATGCCCCAGTGGGTGCCTAGGGTTATACATCGGTAAATCAAACGGTGCATAATATTTAGCAAGGAGGTGTTGCGCCTATGCCAATCGGATCAACTTATTTGCCGCAAAGGCAAGAAGGGGCGTATCCACCGATCCAGCCAGTTAATATTCAGCCGATCCATCGGCAGGATCAGGATGCATATTGGGCCGACCAAATTGCCGAAGTGATGGAAGAGCAGTTCGGCATCAAACCTAAGGTCAATACGTACTCTTATCGGATGCCATACCCTTAGGCGTATGACTTGATTCCTCTTCCAAATCGGTACAAGGTGCCAGATTTCACAATGTTTTCTGGCCAAGATGACACGTCAACAATGGAGCACATCCACCGCTTCATTATTCAATGTGGAGAGGCTGCTAGCAAAGATGAGCTGAGGGTAAGATTGTTTTCATCATCTTTGTTTGGATAGGCGTTTACATGGTTCATCTCGCTTCCTCCAAATTCTGTGATCACTTGGACCGATCTAGAGAAGCAGTTTCACAAGTACTTCTTCTCTGGCATTCATGAGAAGAGGATTACTGATTTGGTTAGGCTTAAACAGCGCAATGACGAATCGGTAGAAAGCTTCGTCCAAAGGCTTATGGACGTGAAGAATAAATGCTACAGCTTAGTGCTGGATGATCGGCAATTGGCAGATTTAGCCTTCCAGGGATTACTGCCACACATCAGGGACAAGTATGCATCTCAAGAGTTCGAGAGTCTGAGCCATCTCGTACAGAGAGTTGCCGATCAGGAAATCAAAGCTTTCGAGCCTAGGAAAACTTGGAATAAGAAGGTGTCTTTCATTAAGCAGGAGGAAAGTTCTGAATTGGATGAAGAACCAAACATCGGCGTAGCCGAATGGGTGAAAGACAAGAAGACGATATCCTGTCCGTTTGGCCAGAAAGAAGCTGAAAGGTTCACCTTTGACATCACCAAGGCCGATAGGATATTCGACCTGTTGCTTCAAGAAGGGCGTATTAAGTTGTCGTTTAATCAGGTGATTCCATCGGCATAAGAGCTTAGAAGGATCAGATATTGCAAGTGACATGCCATAACTTCACATAGTACCAATGATTGCAAAGTCTTTAGGCAGCAGTTGCAGTCAGAAATTGAGTCTGGGCGAATCAAGTTTGAAAATTCTAAAGATCAGAAGCCAATGAAAATTGACCAGCATCCGTTTCCAAATAATATGGTGGAAACCAGCGGGAAAATTAAAGTACTAACATCGGAAGTAGCCAGGAAAAGTGCATCGGTAGACCCCGAGTATCAAATAGCTATGCATGATGTAAAAGGGGAGAAGCTTGCCGATGGAAGAAAGGGTAAGAGAATTGCCGATGAAAGAAGCAATGCCAGGAGACCTCAGAGGCATACGTCATATGGTGTTGTGGTCATGCACAGAAGACCGCGACAAGAATATGAGCGTTCACAAGAAGAACAACATCGGCAGCGGGAAGAAGAGAGACGCCAAGAATGGTATCGGCATAAAGATCATTGGAGGTTCCCTTTCTTTGTTCATTGTTGGGAAGAAGGCATCAAGTTGCCTACTGCTGATAATTGCCCTGAATGCAATGGATATTATCCTACCGATCGGTCAAAGAAGAAGTCTCGCTTGGAAGATCAGGGATCAAACTATGCTAGGCCGATCGGAGGAAAAGAGTCAGTATATGATCGGCTGGGGGGCAAGCTCAGTGTGCACGACAGGTTTGGCAAACATGTTCGTCAAGAGAGGCTTGAAGAGATGGCTGATGCAAGGGTTCCTGATGAGGATATATTCTCTAGGGATCCAAATATAAAAGAGACACAAGCCGACAGGGTGAGAAACAGTATCAACCTGTTTGGAAAACTAAACTTCCTCAATGGTGTGCCAAAGGCTTGACGAAGACTCAGAGAAGAAGGATCCAGCGTGAACGCCAGAATGATCTACGTTATGGTGAAAACCATTCGCAGGGAGGACCTCCAGTTTGGGAATGGAGGCCAAAGCACCATGAGAGGAGAATAAGAAGAGGGTTGCCAGGTGGTATGACAAGAGAGTAAAGGTAAAGGAATTTTCCGATGGTGATTTGGTATGGAAACTGATTTTACCGATTGGAACTAAAAGTTCGAAGGTTGGGAAGTGGTCTCTTAATTGGGAAGATCCTTTTCGGATAAATCAGTCTGTGTCTGGCAACGCTTATATTTTAGAGACCCTCGAAGGAGTTGCATTTTCCAGAGCAATCAATGGTAAATATTTAAAAAAAATATTATCCTAGTATCTGGATAGATGCATAGTGTAATACAGATATAAATACCGATAATAGGGTCATTGTACAAAACATCGGTAGAAAAAGTATTAACGTTATATTACGAGGGGATCAGTCATCAGGTTCGCATGCAATAAATTACAGCAGGGATTGTATGGATGAAATCGCACGAAGGCGAACTTGGTCAACTTCCTCTATCTCCCTGGCGTCGTCATCGGCAGTGCCCTTGATCGGTTTGATTTTCTTCCGTAAGAGGAGAGCTTCACGGGCATCGGCATCCCTTTCTTGTTGCAGGGCTTTAGCAATGGCAGGGAGTTGGATTTTCTTATGGTTGGCCAAGTTTAAAGCTTCATCTACTTTTTTCAACTTGGCTAGCAGTTCTTCTTTCTGTGCCGATAGACGAACAATCTCTTGTTCAAGTTCGGTACTAGAGGCTTCTAGACGACCGATGTCCTTGTTCTTTTCGTCTGTGGTTTGCTTGAACTTGAGTATTTCTTCTTCAAGTTTTGCTTGAGAAGTTCTATCGGCAATGCGGCGTGAAGCTCTTTGATATTGGAGTTGTCAGCTCTCAAGATACGCTGCTTGGAAGAGTGTTTCTTCGATATCGGCAGGGAGTTGGCCCTGAATCTCTTTGAAGGCTATCCTTACTGCGTTGGAGTCTTGGACCAGTTGGGACGTGTTTTGCTACAGTAAGAGTAGTATTGCTTCAAGTTTAGACTTTACTTCTGCCGATACGATGTCTGAGGCTGGAGCAGAACTTTCTTCCTCTTCATCATCATCTGGAATATTGATGACAAAGGAGAATAGACTGTTGGGAGAGTCTTGGGCCTGAAAAGAAAGGGGATTAAAGTTTGTCAGTTAAGAATTTGTATCATGCAAAATTTATAATGAACAGCTAGTATACCTGCTTTAGAGCAGTTTCTCGCCTCGGGCTTGATAGAGTGGCTGGCCTAGTTGCGTCTGGAAGATCGGCAATAGTTGCCGATGAGCTTGCCTCGGCAGGATGAACAGTTGGCGCTGATGCTAGTGCCAATGCCGATGTTGTTTCTGTTGTTGCAGCTAGCCCTTGCGGCGATGGTGCTGTCCCTTGGTCAGGAATCTCAGCCTCTAATTGCTCAGGGATGGGTACCGATGCTGGCTCCAGTGTTGGTGTATCGGTAGGAGCTTGGGGAGATGCAACCGGTGATATGACTGGGGTTAATGGCCTTGGGCGTTTTTGTCGAGGAGCGGCACTTGATGAGCCTTGACGCTTCGATCTTTGCACTTGGGGGGCATCGGTAGATGGAGTTGGAGAAGCTTGTACATTCAGAACGGCTGCCGATGAACTCATTGGCTACAAAAGAGAGCGTATTATGCAATTAAAAAATTAAGTGAACATCACCGATGAGAGTTTGTAATAGGCATAAGTAAAATAAAGATTGTTATCTCGAAAGCTTGCGCCAGGATGGCGGCAACGACCGATCGAGTAGCAGCAACCCCAGTCTGTTTGGACTTGGGTTTGAGGGTGACTTTGGGTGCCTTTCCATACATAAGGGTAGCCAATGAAGGAGCCCTACTGCCGATCACCGATATGGGACTTATCGGTCGTAAGTTGAAGGTCTTGCCACTATTGCTTTTGCTTGGAATTGGGTCATCGGTCTGTTAATAGAAAATCAGTTACCAATGCATTTGACAATAAATAACGAGAAGAAAAATGGTATCGGAAGTAAACTTACTGCGTCGTCTGGAACAATGTAATCGGCATCGATCAAGTGCTGATAGTAATGTGATGATGTAGTAAACAGTTGTTTTTTCCATTCTTGCCACCAGGATTTGTATGACTCAGTAATAAAGGATGTTGGCGCCCAAAAGGATAAATCAAGGTTGGTTGTATCGGCCTGAGGGGAAAGGTTGACGATCTTGTTCCAGTCCATGGCGCTAGAGATAACTTCTCTTGGTTTTATTACATCAGTGTAGCTGAATTTGATCGGCAGTTGACCAAATGCTAACTGTCTTGCTGTTGCCGATGGATAGTAAAATTCATAGGATGGACGAGTGTTCTTCCCAGTCCCGAAGATATTAACCGGAATGGCTCGAGGAATAAGGGTGGCCTTCATGATTCTTTCGTTCTCTGGTATGTTTCCATCGGTGAGATTGAAGGAGAGTGGAAATCGGTTCTCATCAACATAGGGCCACCAGAGCCGTTCCGCAGCAGGAATTCCACAGTAAAGTCTCTAGAAAAACATACCAAGTTGGCCTTCATTGGCATCGGTTCCCGGTAGCACTATTATGGCTTCCCCGAAATTGAGAGGGGAACGGGTTGCCGATTCATCATCGGCAAGTACATGCTCTTCAGTCAGATCTCTTGGGAATTGTTGGTTAAACAAGTCGAATTGAAGACACTTGTGCATATGGGCATTTAGCCACATGTTGATAAACCACCAAGGGCCCCCGAGGTTACCGATGGGTTCACCAAGCAGCAACTTTCCAGATACCTGGTGCAGGAGATGGTAAACTGAGCCGAGGAGATATCGACCAAGAGGAAAACCTCTGTTGGCTAGAAGCTCTGCTGCGGAAAGATACATATTGGTAGGTCCGATAGTCCTACCACAGAAGATGAACTTTTCCAACCACATATTCAGGAAGGTGGCATGCTCCCTTTGGCCTACCGATCCGGTCTTTTGGTATTCTTGAACATATCCAGTCCAACCACCGATGTTGCGAGTAGTTACGTGATGTTCGGGTTTCCTCTGGAAAGGAGCGGCACTATCGGCAGAGAGACATCAAGGCCGGTAAGCATGTGCACATCAACAAGTGTGGGAGTGGCTGGTCCATGCCTGAATAGAAATGTGTTCATTGTATCGGACCAGAAATAGGAAGCAACAATCATCATGTTTTCATTCTTGGCCATATCGGCAAGAGACAATCTGATGCATTGATCTATATTACGTTCTGACCAATAGACTTGCTGTGATCTGGCCATTCTGAGGTACCAATTTTTGCATCCTTTGGTGGGTTTGGGCCAAGAACGGAAGGTGTCTGTCCATAACCCTAGATCAAAATATTCGGCTCTGAAAGGGACGCGGTTGGTTTCTGCATTGATGATTTCTGTTGGATCAGCATTCCCCATCGGACCCAAACAACAAAAGTGTGCTTGATCAACAGGAATCACTATTTTGTCTCGTATTTCCTAGATTGAGAGAGTGAAGAAAGGAGGAGGAAAGGAATTGTAAAACAGTGAAAAAAGGATGAAATTGCAGAGTGCGGAGCAGGGAAAAAAGAAATTACCGCAGGGATGTTGCAGTTGATTGTCATCGGAGAAAATTCTTGCAGAAGTTGTGTCGTTTGCTGGAAAAAGAACCATTGTTGATGATGTTGGAGTGATCTTCAGAAGCGCCGGTGAGATGGAGATGAAGGTATGAGCTTAGGGTAAAAGGAGAAATGACCGGCGGCGGTCTTTATAAGCCCGAAGCGTCAGGGGTGTTTTTGACTTTTTCCTTCTCGGCCGAACAGGGGTGTGATAATGCAATTATACGACGGTCTAGGAATTATAACCGTTGGCGCTACAGTTGCGGGAGATATTGGTAAATTGCGATGCTTGTGCGTAGTAATCGAGGTAATGATAGAGATATTTCGGAAAGGAAGATTGCGATAGAGGAAATTCCGGCGCATGATATATTTCATACTCCGAAATTGGGGGGCATGTGTTGACACCGTTTTTTGTACGTGTCAATATGAGCCGGATGCACTGATCGGTGGAAGGTTGGTTGCTGTTCCTTATCGGTATCATGATACCGCTATCAGGTTGCCGACAGAAGCAGAAGATTGAAGAGGCATCGAAGATGAAAAGAAGGATATTTGCCGATCGGAAAGTGTTGCCGATGGAAACAGGAAAACATTGCCGATCAGAAATGTTGCCGATGGATGCAGGGTATAGATGACGTTAGTAGAAAGATGCCGATGGTAATGGAAGAAGGTTGCGGATGGAAAGAAATCTGCCGATGGAAAGTGTCATCGCGAAGAGAATAGATAAGGAAACTGGTGATTTTATACCAGTGTTATTATATCAATTTGAGTCCGACTCTTGTGTGAGTCATTTATTTCCTTAAATGTAGGAGTTTGTTTAGGTATGAGTCGTGTCTGTGTATAACTCCTACCGGAGTATAAATATGTACCTAGGGCTCGTGTGGAAATATATCCAATACAATCAAACAAATCTATTATTTTTGTCTTACTTTTCAGCATCTACTTTTTTCGCATTAGTTATAGTTTATCTAAGAGTTCTTACGATCTCGACGGGCTGCATCTACAAGATCTCCGTCTACCTCGCGAGTTCCGCTTTTTGAGCAATCTGAGCCTTGACGTCCAGGCGCATCGTTGTCGTCTCGTTCATCGTTGTTCTAGTTATCGTCCTTGTTGATTAATTGGTCAAATCAACTGGCACACCTTTGGATACCGAGTTCGGGTATAAGCCCGAGGTGTTCGCAGATCCGACGCTTTTTGTGTCAACAATATCTATAGCCGATATAATGAATCTATGCTCTGTTTGAGGTGCTTTATGTGTCTATGGTGTTGCCTAACTTAGACTCTCTTTGATCTCTATGATATGCAATAGAGCTAAGTTAGAAAAGCTTTAAAACTGAATTTAAATTCCCCATGTCACCTCTGAAATGGCACTAGCATGTGTAGGCTTTTGAAGATCCTGCTTGGCTATCTTGTATATAGCTTGTAACTATGGCTCTTCATTGTTTCATTCATTAACTTTGAGCACCATGATTAATATCTAAAATGAAATTGCTCTCTGTTTTGTGAATTGGAAAGATCGAGTTGGGTCTGCATTGTGAGCACTTCACCGTGTGTTCGAGACTGCTTCCCATATGGGTCGATACTTAAGCGGTGTCGTGTATGACCAAAACCGGTGTGTCAAGTTCTTTGACTTCACCCGGTTGGTAAGTAGTGGCATCACTTTGCTGACAACCACTCGCATACAACTTAAATGTGCCTAAAACTGAAAATTGGCTGCAAAACTCTGAATTTTGAAAAATTCATTCAGTTGGGTCATTGGCTTGTTGTATGCACTTTGCTAAGGGATAGTTTTGCTTGCTATACATGAGATTGCTTTGAGATAGATCCTATCTTGTTTGCCATGTCTCGTTGTCTCTAGGAGGTGATACCCATTCCTTGCTCTCACATGATATGCTCTCTAAAATAGCTTCTAACGTGATCTTAAGCTCAACTTGAGTCTTTGTTGGGCACATAGAGCTTTTCCTATTCTCATAGAATCACATCACTTAGAGCATTTATTCATTGTCTTAGCTCTAAGTATGAAGCTTTTGCACTCATTTTGCATTTCATGGCATTTGTAGCCGGATCTTGAGTTGTTGACGTTTGATGAGCTACATGTGTCATCAAGGGGGAGAGATGTGTGCATTTCATTCCATTTTCAGCCATCTACTTCCAAGGGGGAGAGTGCTTCTCTTAGTTTTCCAATTGGTATCTTGCTCAGGGGAGCTTTTGCTAGATGTGTTGAGCCTTTGCCTCTTCTGGAGGGTCTAGTTTGCTTTGTTGGCTTCGACAAGTTTCAATTGCTTCTTGAGCATTAGGGGACGTAAGTGGTTTCAATTGGTATCTTTTGAGCTCCCCTAGTGTTTAACATGGAAGTCTGAGGTTTGAGAGTTGTGACTGGTATCTTGGACTTGCAGCGGTGTTGAGCCCGTTTTTGTGCCTTTTCTTGAGGGCTAGCTTTGTTTCGCTTGGTTGCGTTGAGCCGTTGCCCATATGCTTTTGTTTGGCATCAGTAAGTGGCTTTGTCATGAGGTGTTTTGAAGGATGCTTTTAATTGGTATCATTTTTTCCTCTCTTTTTTAATTGGTATCGAGTTTGCTTCTCTCAAGTGACCCTGTTTTGGCTTTGGTAGCTTTTTTGTCATTTGGAGAGCTTTACCTTGTGGCTCAAATCTGAAATGCACTTGTGTTGACAATGCGCTCATCAAGGGGGAGATTGCGAACACATGGTGGATAAGTACCCATGTATGTTCATCTTTGATGATGAGTGATCGTCCCACACGTGAGTGTTTCAGTTTGAGTGGCTTACCCTAACCTATGCGAAAACAGAAATGTGTGCTTGTCTATTGGCTTGTGGTGTGCAGGTGCTATGCCTAGTGACAGTGGTCAATGGCGTGGAGAAGGTCGAGTAGAGGCTTGCCGTGCCGATGGACCGAGAGCAGTGAAGGGCGGAAGCGGGGCTCGGACTGAGGGACCATGGGCGCCGGCGGACTAGCTGTGGTGGCTAGTACTTGGCACCGGCGAGTGCGAGAAGACATGGAGGTAGACCGAGTTGACCAAGTAAAGACGGTGGACGCACGTGTCAAGCGGAGGCTCAGGGGACTCGGAGTCCGACCGGGCGAAGACAAGGTGGCTCGCGTCGAGTGGTTTGGTGGTTTGGGCTTCAAAACCATCCGCGTCGGTTTCCGAGTTTGGGCCGCAAAACTCGGGGTTCGGTAGTTGAGCCCAAAGCTACAGGTGTCGGGTTTCCTGGGTTTGGGCCTCAAAACCTAGGCAAAGCTTCCGAGGAAGCGGGGATGGCATGTGGCGGAATCCTGGAGGTTGCGTCGAGGTCACGGCAACTCCCGGCAGGAAGCGGGGCCGTCCATTCAAAATGCGGGAGATATTTTCCAGAGCTTGGACTGCAATGCTTAGGCTAGGTAGTTCACTCAATGTATCTAGGGGAGTCTTTGGGAAATAGCCAAAGCCCGATAAGTAGGGGGTGAAGGGGTATCCCTCATCCCATCTCTTGAACCCTAATCATTTGCTCCAACTTTCTCTCTCTACCCTCTCTATAGTTCATGAGATCCCTAGGTTGATTTCACCAACCTCTGTAAGAACTTGAGTTTGTTGCGAGGAATCAGAGGTCGTAACCTCCATAAGTCATGGTGGCTTCGTCTTCTTGATCGTGTCCCCGTTTTGCTTGTGTTCTTCGCGGTTTTGTTTTTGCTCCCTCTTTGTTCCCGAGATGATTTTTCTTTGTAGGGAGTAGCTCTTGCAAATCCGCTTGAACCAAGTTGTTCGTATTCGTGAGGAGCATCTTTGCACCGAAGGAATTCACCTCAAACCTCACGAGTGTGTAGATCGGGCGATTTCTTTGCGGCATTCTTCGTTTTTCCTTTTCTCCCCCAAATCTGAGTGTTCCCATTTATCCTCTCCAAATTGAGCGCTGATTTCTTTGGGATAGCTCCCCAACTGTACAAGGATCATGCCTACAAAGTTTGGTTGCAGTTGGAGTTCATTTGGTTGAGTTTTGGGAAGATTTGGCGGAGTGAAATTGGTTTTCATGTTTTTCTCAGCTGTTTTCGTAGGCACCGGACCACCCTCCGGACCACCCTCCGTACCATAGCTAATGGTCCTGTGCTCTTGCCGAAAATCTGCAGAAAAGTACCTAGCTCCGGACCATACCTCCGGACCACTTCCATTGGTCCTGAGGTAAGCGTCGGACCACTAGTCCAGAGCTTGGGTACACACTGTTTAGCTGATTTCTGCGTCGGACTACCCTCTTGACCACCCACTGGATCATAGTACCAGACCATTGCAAGTTGTCCTGTGGTGTGGCCGAAAAACTACAGAAAGGACCCTAGCTTCAGACCATACCACCGGACCACTTGCATTGGTCCTGTGGTACCTTCGGACCACTTGTCCTGTGGTCACTGTTGATCGCTCTTTTGGCCGTTTCTCTCTCGTCCGGACTCCGAATCAAGTTCCGTTTGTTACGTTGGATTTGTATTCACGTAAGGAACATGATTAGGTACTTTTGAGACCAGTTCTCATAAGTATTTTTGGGTGTGCTCTTGCCTCTTCTCTCTAGGGGTTGAGAGTATCTCTCTCGGTGTATCGGTTTCGAGTTCGTGGCTTCGATTGTTCTCCATCTTCTCCGATCGCTCCGCTGCACCTTTGGGGGTCTTCCTAAGGTGTCCACCTACTTGTTAGGTCGTGTGCAAGTCGGTTCTTCCGAGGTCAAGTTTTGGGTGTGAGTTTGGGATAAGGGCCAAGTCTTTGAATTGAATTTTATTTGGCTCCCATTCACCCCCCCCTCTGGTCGCCGTTCTCGGTCCTTCAGCGTGACTCGATGGTCGATGTCGCCGATGATGTTCTCCGGCGGGTGCTGCCACTGGATGTGGCAGGGAGCCTGCCTGGACGAAGTGGCCTCCCCCTCGACAGCAGCTGGAGCTCCCTCACGTACAACGGGCATCGACTGAGGAAGCTGCTCGAATGGCCCCCATGTAGAGGAAGTAGTCGGATCGGGACCATGAGCTGAAGTGGACGTCACAGGGTCGACGGGGACAGCCAGTGGAGTTGGCTCGGGATCACCCCAATCGGCATCATCCTGCTCCTCCACAAAGATGCTAGTGTTCACCTCATCATCACCTGCAAGCTCAAAAGCAGTGGAAACACAGGGCATAGTCTCATCAAAGATAATCTCACAAGTCTCCATCACTCGATTAGTCTCAAGGTTAAGTGCACGATAAGCACGAGAGTGAGTAGAATAACCAAGAAAGATACCATCAGAAGACCGTGATTCAAATTTATCCAACTTACCGCCCTTTTTGAGGATGAACCACCTGCACCCAAACACCCGTAGGTGACTTACCTTGGGTGGTCTCCCAAATCACAGCTCATAAGAGGTCTTTTTCTTGAAAGCTCGGAGAAAAATGCGATTGGAAACATAGCAAGCAGAACTGAGTGCTTCGGCCCAATACCACCTAGGAGTCCTATGCTCATCGAGCATCGTCCTGGCCATCTCAACAAGAGTCCGATTCTTGCGCTCAACAACACCGTTCTGCTGGGGAGTGTGAGGTGAGGAAAACTGGTGATCGAGACCCAAAGAAGAGCAAAGAGTTGCAAAGTGAGCATTCTTGAATTCTGTGTCATTGTCACTGCGGATGACTCTCATGGCATTCTTAGGTAGCTCATTTTGCAATCTCAAAATCAGATCTCGAACAAGTGAAAAATCCTCATCCTTACTCTCCAAAAGAACACCCAAGAGTATCTCGAGTAGTCATCAACGACTACAACCACATACCACTTCCCTCCTGCCGACCTGACCCGAGCTGGACCAACTCTGTCCATGTGTAAGAGCGAGCCGGGTCGAGTGGTCATGATCTCAGTCCCAGTTGTTCAACTCAACCTGCCTCCGATCATCTCTCTTCCTCCCACAGCAAAACTCAGCCAAGTGCCCATCCCGCTCACGATACTCACAATGGTACCTCACCACACTCTTGGTAGGCACTCTCTTGTTGGGTTGGGTGGCTCTAGCTTTCTTAGGAAGGGGATCACTAGAGATGTCTGGCAGTGTGTCAAGTAGGTTGCGTAGATGGTTCAGTTTTGCAATCCACACTTGCTTCTGTGGAGTGGTTTTGGGTGGCTCTTCAAACACACCATCTCTCACAGGAAACTTGGAGGGGTCGGTAGGCTTAGATTGAGTGATCTTGGTAAGCTTGGGAGTTGTGGTGGGTTTCTCATTCTCGCTCAAAACACTGCACTCACCGATCTTATCGAACAAGCTATCGTCCTTCCCACCTATAGCAAAGCCTACTCCTGTGCTGCCAACCCTTTTGCATTGGCTAAGCATCATTCCCAACTGCGGTTCTCGGCAAGACACCCAGCTCAAGACGGACCGAAGGTATGTGTTTTCTTCCTCGGTTCGCATCTTGTCGTGTCTGCATGACGCGATCTCAAGCTCCAAAGCCTCAAAGCGATCCGACTCTATGGTGCTATCTGAGCTGACCTTCTCTAGCACAGCAATCCTAGCATCTTTTTGTGCCAGCTTAGAATGCAAGCCTAAGCAAGACTTGCACGCACCAACTAAGCTAGGCCTAGCATTTAGCTCACTGACCTCCTCAAGTAGAGTGCCATACTTGTCCTAGAGAGTGACAAGATCAGACATGTGAATGGCGCAAGCATCACACTCTACCTCCTCGGTAACCACCATAGACGCCTTAGCAAAATCTAGCTCATGAAGCGCGCTAATGTACTTCGCTTTAAAGTCGTTCCTCTCTACAGCAACATGCTTGAGCAACGCATCTTGACTCATCAAGGCGTCGTTCAGAGACTCAATCTCAAGGAGAGGGACTCGACGGTGGGTGGTACCTCAGGTGTGTCGGAGTCGTAGTCATAGTCGGGGCCTTCCTTGCGCTTGCCGACCTTGCCTTCTTCAATCGCCATGGTGCAAAAGCCACCGTGCTTGGCGTCGGCATAGAAGCATAGGCCGTTGAGCTTGTCCTCAACCTTTTCCTTGGACTCATCATCGCTTGAAGAAGCACCTCCATCGGAGGAGGCATCGATGTCGCTGAGGGAGGCGAGGAAGGCTCGGTGCTTGTCCTTCACCTTGTCGATCACCTTCTTGGAGGACCTTCGGTAGTAGCCACCCTTGGGCTTGTGCTTGTCCTCGAAGTGGTGCTCGCGCTTGTCCTTGCGCTTGGTGAAGTCGCCTATAGCTTTCTTGGGGCAGTTTGCGATGAAGTGATCCTTATCACCACAACGGTAGCACCCCTTGGCTGAGCCACCACGCCGACGGTTCAAATGGTTGTTGTGAAACCGTGAGAACTTGGTGATGACCAAAGCCAGCTCATCATCTCCAAGAGCCTCCACTTGCTCCTCTGTCACAAAAATCAAAGGCAAAGCAAACAAGGAGTGTGAAGGGTCAGAGGAGGAAGAAAATGTACCGCTGGGGCCAGAAACCAACGCCATAGAAGGTTTCGACGGGTTCTCAAGCTTGGCCCGGTTCTGGTAGTCAATCTCCGAGGACTTGAGCTTGCTGAACAGCTCGTCCACGGTCAGGGCATCATAGCCCGGTGACTCCTGACTGGTAGCCACCTTCATCTCCCACACCTTCTGATCAAGAGCATGCAAAAGCTTGATAGCCATCTCATGATCATCATAAGGCAAGTTGGCCCGATTGGCACGCATCTTGTTGACGATAGATTGGAAGCGAGTGAACATCCCGTCAACAGATTCGCCAGCCAACTGAGCAAAGTTCTCGTACTCTCTACGGTATGTGTCGAAGCGTCTGGACTTGATCTGAGGGTTGCCCTCATGATATCTCAAGAGTGTTTGCCAGATCTCCCGTGCCGTAGTGAGACTCGAAACCCGCTCAAACTCTAGAAGAGACAGACAAGAGAAGAGAATGCTACGGGCTCTTGCATTAGATACATGCTGCATAACCTGGGCATCGGTGATCCGAGCCTCAAGAACCATGTAGTTCTCATTCTCACAAATCTCCCAAAACTTCGTATCAAGCCCTTGGAGGTAAGCGGACATGCGCACCTTCCAATAGGCAAAGTTGGTTCCATCGAAGTAAGAAGGTTTACCAGCACCTCGCTCCATGTCGCCTTCGCGGATCAAGAACCGTGTAAGGTGGATTGATCCTTAACTGGCTTTGATACCAATTGAAGGAACGAGAACGGCGACCAGAAGGGGGGGGTGAATGGGAGCCTCAAATTTCTCTCAAAATATTCGGGCCACTCTTCCCAAAAACACAAACCCAGTTGAATGCGAGCGGGGATTCAGACGAAAACGAACAAATGAAAGCTCACCGACAGTGGAGGAAAACTCACCGGAAACCCCCAAGAATGAGTTCTCAACCCCTATGAGAAAGAGGCAAGAACCCCAAGCAAAACAGCCCAAAAGACAGGCGTCGAACGCTGGACAGCAGGGCGGCGGACATTGGAAGACAGCGCGACGGACGCTCCAGGGTAGGGCGTCGGACGTTGGCGATGGACGCTTAGGCGAGCGTCCGTCGGCCTTCAAGAGAGTCTAACTGGATATTGAATGGAGCTGTTGACACAAAAAGCGTCTGATCTGCGAACACCTCGGGCTTATACCCGAATTCGATATCCAAAGGTGTGCCAGTGGATTTGACCAGTTAATCGACAAGGACGATAACTAGAACAAGCTTGAACGAGACGACAACGATGCGCCCGGACGTCTAAGCTCAAGTTGATCAAAACGCAGAACTTGCGAAGACGACGGGGATCTTGCAGATGCAGCCCGTCGAGACGTCGTAAGAACTCGTAGATAAACTTATAGCTAATGCGAAAAAGTAGATGCTGGAAAAGTAGGACAAAAATAATAGATTTGTTTGATTGTATTGTATATATTTTTTCTACACCGCCCCTGGGTACATATTTATACTCCGGTAAAAAGGAGTTATACATGGACATGACTCATACCTAAACAGAACTCCTATTTTTAAGGAAATAAAATGACTCGTACAAGGGTCGGACTCAAACATTGACAATAATACTGGTATAAAATCACCAGTTTCCTTATTCGCTTCCTTTACGATGAAACTTTCCATCGGCAGACTCTTTCCAATCCACAACCTTCCTTTTATTTCCATCGGCGATGAGGAACCGATAGCCCCTTGATGCCGATGAGAAAACCCTTTACCGATCAATACACTTGGTTTAATATTGACCTGTACAAAAAACGGCGTCAACACATGCCCCCCAATTTCGGAGTATAAAATATCTTATGCGCTGAAATTTGCTTTTTTCCCTCCAAAATGCGCAATCATCTTGATTACCGCACCTGAAAACTGCAAGTTACCTGTTGACACAAAAAGTGTCAGGATTTGCGAACACCTCGGGATATTACCCGAATTCGATATCCAAAGGTGTGCCAGTCGATTTGACCAGTTAATCGACAAGGACGATAACTAGAACAAGATCCAAACAAGACAACGGCGATACGCCCAGATGTCAAGACTCAGACTTGATCAGGATAGCTAGAGCAGAGCTGAACGAGACAACAACGATGCGCCCGGATGTCAAGGCTCAGATTACTCCCACGCGGAACTTGCAAGGGTTTGACGAAGATCAAGGTGATGCAGCCCGTCGAAGCTTGAAGAACTCGTAGATAAACTAAGACTAATGCAATAAAAGGGTAAATTGCAGTAAAAGTAAATAAGAATAATTGATTTGTTTGATGTATGATTTTTTCTCTCACGACACCTAGGTACATATTTATACTCCAGTAATAGGAGTTGTAGACAGACACGACTCGCACCTTTCCTAAACAAAACAAACCCCTGTTTTAAAGGAAATAACTGACTCGCGCAGGAGTCCGACCCAAATATCAATACTATTTTCCTAAACAGACACTTCTATTTTTTAAGGAAACAAACGACTCGTGCAAGAGTCGGACTCAAACTGTCATAATAATACTGGTATAAGACTACCAGTTTCCTTATGTCTTCTCTTCGATGAAACTTTCCATCGACAGACTCTTTAATCCGCAACTTCCTTCTATTGCCATCGGCAATCTCCTGCTGACGTCGACCGCCACGTCATCCTGTGCCCATCGGCATCCTCTCCTTATCGGTAATACCTTCTGATCGGAAACTCTTCACCTCTACTGGTAACGTCTTTACCAATTAACTCCTATCGGCAAGAACCGTCCAGCTTCCATCGGCAACAAACGTATCCTTTTCGCAGCATTCACCCTCATCGGTAACATTGACTGATGACCTCCCGATGCCGATGGAAAACGGCTGCCGATCAATGCAAGTCTTAGCCCATTTGACACATGCCGAAAAACGGTGTCAACACATGCCCCCCAATTTCGGAGTGTAGAATATTTTACGCGCTGAAATTTTCTCTACTGTAACCTTTCCCTCCAAGATACTTGCACAATTACCGCACGTAAAAATTGCAATTTATCAACAAAATTCCGCGACTGCAGCGCGAACAGTTGCAAGCCCAATCATATCTCCTCGATTGCCATGCATTCCTATTGCATACCCTTCCATATTCCTGCTCAGTGCGAATAAAACTCCAAAATACCCCTGACCAGGCTTATAAAAGTTACCACCATCCAATCTGTTTTTCATCCTGAGCCTGCATTCCCCTTCATTTGCCCTCATCTTCAACCTCGGTGACGACTCCGAAGAATAGTTCTGCAAACTCAAGCGACAACGACTTCCTCAAATAGAGCACGAACCGCAAGGACCTCCTCAGCTTCAATGGCGATCAACGTCGAAGTTCCCAAAGTAAATCTGCTCCCTTCTTATTTCATCTTCTGTAAATTTCTTTTCTGCATTAACTTCGTAATCCTTTTTCCCCTTTCTTTCTTTGATTTTTTTTGAAACCTAGGAAATGTACAAAAAATTAGTAATCCCCATTGAGCAATCCAACTTCAACTGCCTAGGCCCAATGGGAAATCCCTATCCTATCAATCTGATTAATGCGGAGACCAACTGTATTCCCTTTAGACCCGAGTGCTTCAGCCTAGGGTTATGGAAAGATGCCTTCGATTCATGGCCCAAACCCACCAAGGGATGGAAGAACTAGTATCTCAGAATAATCAGAACACATCAAGTTTACTGGGCAGAACGCAACCTAGACCAGTGCATAAGGCTTTCTATTGCCGATATGACAAAGAATGAGAATATGATGATAGCCGCTTCTTATCTCTGGTCCGATACAATGAATGCCTTTTTATTCAGACATGGACCAACTACTCCCACCCTTGCCGATGTGCATATGCTTACTGGCCTTGATGTTTCTTCTGCCGATCCCTCCAACCTCTTCGGTAGGAAAGCCGAGTACAAAGTGAACACACGCAATATCGGCGGTTGGACCGGATACATCCGAGAGAACCAGAAGAGTGGATCGGTAGGTCAGAGGGAGCACGCCACCTTCTTGAATATGTGGTTGGAAAAGTTTATCTTCTATGGCAGAACAGTTGGACCTACCACCATGTACCTTCCTGCAGCAGAGCTTCTGGCCGATGGAACAAAACTCCCACTTGGCCGATATCTCCTTGGATCGGTATACCACCTCCTGCACCAAATATCCAGGAAGCTATTGCTAGGCAAGTCCATTGGCAACCTTGGAGGTCCTTGGTGGTTTGTAAATATGTGGTTGAACGCACACATGTACAAGGTCCTCCAATTTGACCTATTCACTCAGCAATTTCCAACGGATATATCAGAGGACTATGTATTTGATGATGATGAATCGGCAACCCGTCCCCCACTCAATTTTGGGTAAGCTATCATAGTGCTACCAGGAACCGATGCCAATGCAGATCAATTTGGTAGGTTCTTCCAAAAGCTTTATAATGGAATCTCCGTCACAGAACGGCTTTGGTGGCCTTATGTTGATGAGAACAACCGATTCCCGTTGTTATTCAACCTTACCGATTGGAACGTGCCACAGAATGAAACAATCATGAAGGCCAGCATTGTTCCCCGAGCCATTCCAATCAACATCTTTGGAACCGGGAAGAACTCTCCTCCATCTTATGAGTTCTATTATCCATCGACAGTAGCAAGGCGGCTGGCATCCGGCCAATTACCGATCAAACTCAGCTTCGCCAATGTAATAAAGCCAAGAGAAATTATCTCCAGTGCCATGGATTGGAACAGGATTGTCAACCTTTCTCCCCACGCCGATACATCAAACATCGACCTATCCTCCTGGGCACCAAC
The DNA here is from genome assembly GCA_022036555.1 of Microstegium vimineum. NCBI lineage: Eukaryota > Viridiplantae > Streptophyta > Magnoliopsida > Poales > Poaceae > Microstegium > Microstegium vimineum. The sequence goes on along the minus strand of CM039124.1, from coordinate 11,781,405 downwards.
ATCTTTTATGACAGAATTATACAAATCTTGGTGGCAAGAATGGAGAAGCCAACTGTTCGCCAAATCATCGCATTACTATCGGCATTTGATCGACGCCGATCACATCATTCCCGATGATGCAGTAAGTTCTTAACTCATGCATTTCTCATTATTTTCTACTATCGGCATCTGACCCTCTTTTACTTAATAGGTTGATGATCCAATGCCCCGAACGAGCAAGAGCGGCAAGCACTTCAACCTTCGAATAATGAGCCCCGTATCAATCATGGGAAACAAGGCTCCCACATTGGCTGCTTTCACACCTCAAAGGGTACCTAAGGTTACCCTCAAGCCTAAGCCGACACCTGCAAAGACCACCGCTACTCCATCGGCTGCTGCTGCCATCTTGGCGCGAGCTTTTGCAGTAAGTTTTTATTTCATTCATACCGATTACAAACTCTCATCGGCAACATTTACTTTATTTAACTTGCACCAAATATTTTTACAGGCAACGAGGTCATCGGCAGCTGCTCCGAATATACAAGCTTCTCTAACTCATGCTTCCGATGCCCCCCAAGCTTCGCAACTGAAACGCACTGGCTCACCAACTGCTGCTCCAAAGAAGAAACGCTTGAGGCGCGCCACCCCATCTGTGCCATCAACCCCAGTTACATCACCAATCCTTGTTGATGCACCAACTCCAGAGCCGACATCGGCGTCTATCCCCGAGCAACCCTTGGAAGAAACTCCCGACCAGGCAACGATACCGACTCCGTAGGAACCAGCTGCAGCAACGGAGACAACATCGACATCGGTACCAGCACCTACACCTGATAAAATTCCTGATTAGAGGACAGCATCATCGCCGCAAAGGTCAACCGCCACAGTAGAAGCAGCACCAGCACCAACCGCTCCTCCTACGGAGGCAAGTTCATCGGCAACCGCTGCCGATCTTCAAAATGACACCATGCCATCTGCCTTCCCAAGTCCCAGGCAAGAGATTCGTTTCAAGATGGTAAGCCAACTGTCAGAACTCGCAACATAAACTTGTGATCGGCACACTCTAATTTCCTTCTTTTCAGGCCCAAGACTCTCCTGACAACTTATTTTCCTTCGCTGTCAACCTTCCCGATGAAAACGAAGACAAAGAAGGCTCTACTCCAACGAATAGCTTGTTCTCCTTCGCCGTCAATCTCCCCGATGAAGACGAAGACGAAGAAAGCTCTGCTCCAGCTCTATCGGCAGAAGTTAAACTCAAGCTCGAAGCATTGCTATCTTTACTGCAACAAGACACATCTCACCTTGTCCAAGACTCCACTGCAGTAAAGATAGCTTTCAAAGACATTCAAGGTTGTCTATCTGCCGATATAGAAGAAACACTCTTCCAGGCAGCATTTCTTGAGAGTAAGCAACTCCAATATCAAAGGCTCTCTCGTCGTATAGCCGATAGAACTGCTCAATCAGAACTTAAAGAGAGAATGCTTCAATTCAAGCGATCTGCCGATGAAAAACACAAGGACATAGGTTGCCTAGAAGCTTCTGGCGTGGAGCTTGATAAGATATTGCCCATCTATCGGCAAGGAAGGAACAACTGTTAGCAGAGCTGAAACAGGTTGACGAAGCCTTGATCGCAGCCAATCAACAGAAGACTGAACTTCCAGGCGCCATCCAAACTTTACAACAAGAAAGAGATGCCGACACACGTCAAGCCCTCCGGACGAAGAAAAATATCAAACCAATAGAAGGATCTGCCGATGACGATGCCAAAGAGATGGAAGGAATAGAGCAAATTCGCCTGCGTGCGATATCAGCTATTCAATCCTTGTTGTAATTTGTCACAATCCATCATATCGGCAAGTGTAACAGTGATACTTGATTTTGCTTTGTAATATAACGCCAGTACGCTTTTTACCGATGCCATATATAACTTCTTCTCTCATCGGCATTCAAACGGGTACTTTATGCATCTACCCAAATACTAGGGTAATATTTTTTCAAGTATTTACCGTTGATTGCTCTGGGAAACACAACTCCTTCAAGGGTCTCCAAAATATACGCATTACCATGAATAGACTGATTTATCCGAAATGGACCCTCCCAATTAGGAGACCATTTTCCAAACCAGATCACCATCGGCAAATTCTTTCACCTTCACCTTCTTGTCGTACCATCTGGCAACCCTTTTCTTATTTTCTTCAATGCTGATCAAAGCCGTCAACCGATGACTTGCTAAGTCTTCTAACTCATCCTTCATAAGGGTATCATACTCATCGCTGTCAATTGATCTTGAGAAAACAATCGCCTAGAACCAGTTTTAACTTCCCAAGGCAGAACAACATCGTATCCATAGACCAACTGATACGGCGAAACTTTGGTTGCACCATGACACGCCATCCGATACGACCACAGGGCTTCATTCAACACTATATGCCACCTTCTGGGGTTTTCTTCAATCTTGCATTTAATAAGTTTAATAACTCCTTTATTAGTCGCCTCAGCCTGACCATTAGCTTGGGCATAATAAGGAGAAGAATTCAATACTTTGAACCCCATACCCGCAACAAACTCATCAAACTTTCCCGATGTGAACATGGTTCCTTGATCGGTAGTAATAGTTTGAGGAATACCAAATCGGTAAACAATATGTTCCTTTACAAAATCTATCATGTTTGCCGATGTCACCTTTTTCAAAGAAATCGCTTCAACCCATTTTGTAAAGTAATCGGTAGCGACAAGTATAAACTTGTGCCCCTTGCTTGATGGTGGATAAATCTGGCCGATGAGATCAATAGCCCATCCCCTAAACGGCCAAGTCTTGATTATAGGATTCATTGCCGATGCAGGTGCCCTCTGGACATTACCAAACTTCTGACAATCCTGGCACCCTTTAAAATAGTTGAAGCAATCTTCAAGAATTGTCGGCCAATAATATTCATTCCGCCTAATCATCCACTTCATCTTGAATGCCGATTGATGTGCTCCACACACCCCCTCATGGATCTCGCCCATCAACTCTTTTGACTCTTCTCTACTAAGGCATCTGAGCAAAACTCCATCAATTGTCCGATAATACAATTCATTGTCAAGGAGCACATACTTGGTAGCTTGGAATCTTAGACGCCTTTCAACCTTCTTAGATGGATCTCTTAAGTAATCGGCAATTTCTTTTCTCCAGTCATCGGCAACCATCACCGATGTCATAACTTCTTGAATCGGCAGATATCCTGAAGCGTTCTGTGCTAACCAATTATCCTCTTCATTATGCAACCTGGGATTATGTTCAAGGCGGTATTCTTTGAATTCTTTTAATAACTGCAGACATCTCTCATGGTGTGCAATCAACACTTCACTTCGGCATTCATATACCCCAGCCAATTGATTGATCACTAACATAGAATCGCCAAATATTTCAATGGCATCGGCACGCACTTCCCTGAGTAATTCCAACCCTTTTATTAAAGCCTGATACTCAGCCTGATTGTTTGTTGATGTAGCAACAATAGGCAACGAAATTTCATACTTCCGTCCTCGGGGTGAAATTAAGAGAACACCGATACCTGCCCCTTCTTTGCACGTAGACCCATCAAAGAACAAAGTCCAAGGAGCAATCTCTACAGAGCTTACCATATTGCAATGCTGAGTAATAAAATCGGCCAACACCTGACCCTTAACTGCCTTAGCCGATTCATACTTCAGATCAAACTCTGAAAGTGCTAGAATCCATTTGCCGATTCTCCCATTTAATATCGGCATCGACAGCATATACTTAACCACATCATCTTTACAATAACAGTACATTCGGCCAACAATAAATAATGCCTCAATTTTATGCAAGAGAAATATAAACATAAGCATAATCTTTCTATGGCCGAATACCTTGTTTCAGCATCTACCAGTCTTCTGCTCAAATAATATATCACACGTTCTTTCCCTTCAAATTCTTGAATTAAGGCTGATCCGATAACACCGTCATCGGCAGACAAATACAACCTGAAAGGCTTCCCGTGTTGAGATGGAACCAAGACTGGAGGGTTTACCAAATATTTTTTGATCTCCTCCAAGGCTAACTACTGTTCCTCTTTCCATGTAAACTCTTGATCGGCTTTTAGCTTTAACAATGGACTAAAAGATTTAATCTTACCAGATAAGTTGGATATAAATCTTCTAATGAAATTAATCTTGCCGATCAAGGATTGCAGCTCAGTCTTGTTTGTAGGGGCAACTACTTTGTTAATTGCATCAATAGATTTTCTGCCAATCTCGATGCCTCTCTGATGCACCATAAAACTCAGAAACTGACCTGCCGATACACCAAATGCACACTTGTTAGGATTCATCTTCAACCCATGCTCTCTTGTGCATTCCAGGATTTTTCGCAAATCGGCAAGATGCTTCTCAAAATTTCCAGATTTGACCACCACATAATCAATATAGATTTCAACTATCCTGCCGATGTACTTATGAAAGATAAAATTCATTGCTCTCTGATAAGTAGCACCGCATTCTTCAAGCCAAAAGTCATGACAACCCACTCAAATAAACCGACATGACCTGGACACCTAAAAGTAGTCTTGGATATGTCTTCTTCAGCCATGAATATCTGATTATATCCAGCATTACCATCCATGAAGCTAATGATTTGATGTCCAGCAGCAGCATCAATCAGCAGATCGGCAACGGGCATCGGGTAACCATCCATCGGTGTAGCCTTGTTGAGATTCCTGAAATCAATACAAACACGAAGTTTTCCATTCTTCTTATACATAGGAACCACATTAGAAATCCAATCGGCATATCGACATTGCTGAATAAACCCAGCTTCAATTAACTTTGTAATTTCAGCTTTAATGTCAGGCAACACCATAGGATTACATCGGCGCGCAGGTTGCCGATGTGGTTGGAAACCAGATTTGATAGGCAACCGATGTTCGACTATTGATCGGTCTAAACCAGGCATCTCTGTATAATCCCAAGCAAAACAATATTTATATTCTTTTATAAGTCAATCAATTGCTTCTTACATTGGGAATCCAACTTAGCACTAATAAAAGTAGGCCTATGCTTACTACCATCGCCGATATCTACTTCTAATAAATCATCGGCTGATGTGAACCCCTGTCCCAGTTTTCCATCATCGGCGAATCGTTCCATTAAAACTCTTCTTCAGGACCGACTGCTTGGATCGGTGTAATGCGGTAATCGGCAATTTTGAGGAACTCGGTGTCCCAAACTTCGCCTGATATGCACCTGGTCTGCTCATAAGTTTCCGCTTCTGCCGATGCAACAATTGACGGGGTCTCACTTCGGACGACTTCAATTTTGTCTCCGACCCACTGCACAAGGCTCTGATGCATTGTGGAAGGGATACAACAATTGGCGTGGATCCAATCCCTTCCTAGGAGCAAGTTGTAGGTGCCTTTGCCACTAATCACGAAGAACGTCGTCGGCAAGGTCTTACTGCCGATGGTCAATTCAACACATACGACTCCCATGACTGGTGACACATTGCCTTCAAAGTCTTTGAGCTTCATGTCCGTTTTGACTAAGTCTTGGTCGTCTTTCCCAAGCTTCCTGAACATGACGTACGGCATTATGTTGATCGACGCTCCACCATCCACCAACATCTTTGTTACAGGCTGTCCATCCACTTTCCCTTTAACGAACAGAGCCCTTAGGTGCTGCCTTTCATCATCAGCAGTCTTCTCAAAGACAGCTGCCATCGGATCCAAAACCAATTGCGCCATTTCAGCAGCCTCTTCGTTGTCGCTGACAGGTGCCATGAACTCCATCGGCAATATGACGACCATATTGATTTCTGCCGATGGATCCCTATCCTTGCGCTTTGGCCTCCACTGCTTTTCCCTTGAAGGATTCTCACTGTCATATAAGTCGCTTTGGCATTCGCGCTGGATTCTCCTTTTCTGAGTTTTCATCAGACCCTTAGGGAACCATTGAGGAAGCTTGGTTTTCCAAACAGGCTGGTGCTACCTCTCACTGCTTGCATCGGCACCACTTCTTATGTTTGGATCTCTGGAGAATATCTCTTCGTAGGGCACTCTTGCATCAGCCATCTCCTCCAGTTCCTCCTGACTAACGCGTCTGCCAAGTCTATCATATGCGCTGAGCTTGCCCCCCAGTCGATCATGCGCCGACTTCTTTTCTCTGAGCGGTCTAGCATACCTGGATGTCCGATCGTCAAAACAAGGCTTCTTTTCTAACCGATCGGCAGGGTAATACCCATTGCATTCAGGATAATTATCGGCAGTAGGTAGCTTGATGCCTTCTTCCCAGCAGTGAACGAAGAAGGGGCACTTCCAGTGGTCCTTATGCCCAAGCCACTCTTGGTGCTCTTCTTCTTCCTGCCGATGTCGCTCCTCTTGCGATTGTAGATACTCTCGCCTCGGCTGTTTATGCGTGATTATAACACCAGGAGCCCTCTTAGCGTTGCTACCTTCACCGGCAACTTTCTTGCCCTTTCTGTCATCGGCAAACCTCCTCTCATCACGCTCAGCTACTTGATGACCAGGATCTACCGATGCATTCTTCCTGGCAGCTTCCGACGTCAGTACTTTAGTTTCTCCACTGGTTTCCACCATATTATTTGGAAACGGGTACTGATCAATCTTCATCTGTTTCTGGGCTTTAGAATTTTCAAATCTAATTCGTCCAAATTCAATCTCTGACTGCAACTGCTGCCTAAATACTTTGCAGTCATTGGTACTGTGCGAAGTCGCATTGTGCCACTTGCAATACCTGATCTTTCTGAGCTCCTCGACTGATGGAATTACCTGGTTAGGCGCCAACTTGATCCGCCCTTCTTGAAGTAATAAGTCAAACATCCTATCGGCCTTGGTGATATCAAAGGTGAACCTTTCAGCTTCCTTCTGGCCAAACGGACAAGACACAAATTTCTTATCTTTCACCCATTCGGCTGCGCCGATGCTTAGCTCTTCATCGGAATCCTCTTCTTGCCCAATGAAGATCACCTTTCTATTCCATGTTTTTCTAGGCTCAAAAGTCTTGACATCTTGATCGGTAATTCTCTGCACAAGGTGGCTCAGAGTTTCGAACTCTTGAGACGCATACTTATCTTTGATGTGCGGTAGTAATCCTTGGAAGGCCAAATCTGCCAATTGCCGATCATCAAGCATCAAGCTGTAGCACTTGTTCTTTGTGTCTTGCAGCCTCTGGACAAAGCTCTCCACTGATTCATCATTACGTTGTCTCATCTTAACCAAATCGGTAATCTTCTTTTCATGTATGCCAGCGAAGAAGTATTTATGAAACTGCCTCTCTAGATCGGCCCATGTGATTACAGAGTTTGGAGGCAACGATATAAACCATGTAAATGCCGATCTAGACAATGATGATGAGAACAATCTCACCCTCCGCTCTTCCCTGCTAGCAGCTTCTCCACACTGGATAATGAAGCGGTTGATGTGCTCCATCGTTGACGTGTCATCTTGGCCAGAGAATTTAGTAAAATCAGGCACCTTGTACCGATTTGGGAGGGGAATTAGGTCATATGCCGGAGGATATGGCGTCTGATAAGAATATGTATTAACCTTGGGTTTAATGCCGAATTGCTCTTTCATCACTTCGGCAATCTTATCGGTCCAATATGCATCCTGCTCTTGCCGACTCATTGGCTGATTGTTGACTGGTAGAGCCGGCTGATGCGCCCCTTCAGGTCTTGGTAGAAGATTATTCGGGGTAGTTGGCATGGGCGCAGCACCAGTCATCTGGATGTTATGCATTGGCTGACTCACCAATGTATAATTTTGCACATTCACTGGATTATGCTGTTGTATCATATTCATCGGTTGTTGTACCGATGCTCCACTCTGAGTGTTTGCTGGACTTTCATACTGATACATTAGTACGCCAGGCTGTTGAACCGGCAGCTGATTGGTCCATCCAGGATTATGAATCATCGGCATGTGACTTACCGATGGCTGATAGTTAACCGGCGCCTGCTGCTCCTGCACCTTGGAGTAATCAACAAATTGGTTACCTTGATGTGTCAATACTCCGGCTTGAGAATTTACCAGCATAGGTTGACTCCCAGTTGCTATGCTTTGTTGCATCGACACAGAATTTGCCGATGGTGGCATCAGAGGTACTTTAGGAATCATCACCTGAAAATCTTCTAATGGCACTTGTACAGTTGGAGAAGACGTAGAGTAATGCATCATAGGAATCATCGGTTGTGATTGCATTGCTGATGTCATGGAGCCCTTCCAGGCTGAACTATCTCCCTGTACCAGATTGGAACCAACAGATGGATTTGAAGGCATACCGTATCCACACCAGTTGGCAGGAGCTGGATGATTCTGTATAGCAGGTCTCGACCTTGCCGACGCCACTAGATTTGCACTAAGCTTGGTGACGCTTCCAGGACTTGGCCTTGGTGGTGTAGTCACATCGGTAGACGGATCCACGGGAGTGGAAGACGCCATTGGGGCTGCCGATGGATTTACAGATGCCGATCTAGGTTGATGATACGTTGGACCAACATATTGGGGTGCTTGTCCTTCTTTGAAAGATTGCATGACAACATTGTACATAGTATTGGACAGCATATTAGAGTGGCTAATTAATGCTTGATTTAAGGCAGAATTAACCATCTCTTGCAACTTACCAGGATTAGCATCAAATGTGACCTGCCGCGGCAACGATGGATCTTGCTTCTGGATGGCTTCGCCGCTCCTGCTTAGGCTGAAGGATTTCAGATACAATTGCTTGTACTCCTCCATAGCCCGCTCCATAGCCAGTTTCTGATCATCTTTTAGATCGGCCTTGGAGACTTCGATGACGTTCCTCTGATTGACGTCAGTATGATCACCCATGATAGATGTATAATTGGTCCCACCGGGTGTGCCAAAAGAGGTGTTGACACAAAGCGTCAGGATCTGCGAACACCTCGGGCTATTACCCGAATTCGATATCCAAAGGTGTGCCAGTCGATTTGACCAGTTAATCGACAAGGACGATAACTAGAACAAGATCCAAACAAGACAACGGCGATACGCCCAGATGTCAAGACTCAGACTTGATCAGGATAGCTAGAGCAGAGCTGAACGAGACAACAACGATGCGCCCGGATGTCAAGGCTCAGATTACTCCCACGCGGAACTTGCAAGGGTTTGACGGAGATCAAGGTGATGCAGCCCGTCGAAGCTTGAAGAACTCGTAGATAAACTAAGACTAATGCAATAAAAGGGTAAATTGCAGTAAAAGTAAATAAGAATAATTGATTTGTTTGATGTATGATTTTTTCTCTCACGACCCCTAGGTACATATTTATACTCCAGCAATAGGAGTTGTAGACAGACACGACTTGCACCTTTCCTAAACAAAACAAACCCCTGTTTTAAAGGAAATAATTGACTCGCGCAGGAGTCGGACCCAAATAACAATACTATTTTCCTAAACAGACACTTCTATTTTTTAAGGAAACAAACGACTCGTGCAAGAGTCGGACTCAAACTGACATAATAATACTGGTATAAGACTACCAGTTTCCTTATGTCTTCTCTTCGATGAAACTTTCCATCGGCAGACTCTTTAATCCGCAACTTCCTTCTATTGCCATCGGCAATCTCCTGCTGACGTCGACCGTCACGTCATCCTGTGCCCATCGGCATCGTCTCCTTATCGGTAATACCTTCCGATCGGCAACTCTTCACCTCTACTGGTAACGTCTTTACCAATTAACTCCTATCGGCAAGAACCGTCCATCTTCCATCGGCAACAAACTTATCCTTTTCGCAGCATTCACCCTCATCGATAACATTGACCGATGACCTTCCGATGCCGATGGAAAACGGCTACCGATCAATGCAAGTCTTAGCCCATTTGACACATGCCGAAAAACGGTGTCAACACATGCCCCCCAATTTCGGAGTGTAGAATATTTTACGTGCCGAAATTTTCTCTACTATAACCTTTCCCTCCAAGATACTTGCATAATTACCGCGCATAAAAATTGTAATTTATCAACAAAATTCCACGACTGCAGCGCGAACAGTTGCAAGCCCAATCATATCTCCTCGATTGCCATGCATTCCTATTGCATACCCTTCCATATTCCTGCTCAATGCGAATAAAACTCCAAAATACCCCTGACCAGGCTTATAAAAGTTACCACCATCCAATCTGTTTTTCATCCTGAGCCTGCATTCCCCTTCATTTGCCCTCATCTTCAACCTCGGTGACGACTCCGAAGAATAGTTCTGCAAACTCAAGTGACAACGACTTCCTCAAACAGAGCACGAACCGCAAGGACCTCCTCAGCTTCAAGGGCGATCAACGTCGAAGTTCCCAAAGTAAATCTGCTCCCTTCTTATTTCATCTTCTGTAAATTTCTTTTCTGCATTAACTTCGTAATCCTTTTTCCCCTTTCTTTCTTTGATTTTTTTTGAAACCTAGGAAATGTACAAAAAATTAGTAATCCCCATTGAGCAATCCAACTTCAACTGCCTAGGCCCAATGGGAAATCCCTATCCTATCAATCTGATTAATGCGGAGACCGGATACATCCGAGAGAACCAGAAGAGTGGATCGGTAGGTCAGAGGGAGCACGCCACCTTCTTGAATATGTGGTTGGAAAAGTTTATCTCCTGTGGCAGAACAGTTGGACCTACCACCATGTACCTTCCTGCAGCAGAGCTTCTGGCCGATGGAACAAAACTCCCACTTGGCCGATATCTCCTTGGATCGGTATACCACCTCCTGCACCAAGTATCCAGGAAGCTATTGCTAGGCGAGTCCATCGGCAACCTTGGAGGTCCTTGGTGGTTTATAAATATGTGGTTGAACGCACACATGTACAAGGTCCTCCAATTTGACTTATTCACTCAGCTGTTTCCAAGAGATATATCAAAGGATTATGTATTTGATGATGATGAATCGGCAACCCGTCCCCCACTCAATTTTGGGGAAGCTATCATAGTGCTACCAGGAACCGATGCCAATACAGATCAATTTGGTAGGTTCTTCCAAAAGCTTTATAATGGAATCTCCGTCACAGAACGACTTTGGTGGCTTTATGTTGATGAGAACAACCGAAATATACTAATGCAAATATAATTCCTCAACAGTTACAATCCCTCGATTACCGTGTGAATATATGTTGATGCTTTTGTAACGGAAATATACTAATGCCTTCCCACACTTTCGTCTTCCTCTCAGAGCATTATTCAGCGGCGGTCTTCGTCCTCCATCAGCAAGCACATTTCAGAGCACTATTGCAGCGGCGGTCTTCTTCCTCCATCAGAAAGCACAATCTTCGCAAGAAATTCCTGATGGCAATCAACGTCGACGTCCCGACGGTAATTCCTTCTTCGTTTCATCCTTCGTGATTCCTTTCTCATACTGCTTCGCAACTTCTTTCCGCATCTGTCTCGTAATTTCTTTTCCTCTTTCTATTTCGGAATCTAGGAAATACGTGACAGAGTAGTAATTCCAACTAACCAAGCACACCTTTGCTGTTTGGGTCCGATGGGTAATCCCGACCCAACCGATCTTATCAACGCAGAAACCAATCGCATCCCTTTCAGATCTGAATGCTTCAACCTAGGGTTATGGACAGATACCTTCCGCTCATGGCCCAAACCCACCAAAGGATGGAAGAACTGGTATCTTAGAATGGTTAGGTCACAGCAGGTCTATTGGTCAGAACACAGTATAGACCATTGCATCAGGCTGTCACTTGCCGATATGGCAAAAAATGAAAATATGATGATAGCCGCTTCTTACTTCTGGTCTGATACAATGAATGCATTCATATTCAGACATGGACCAGCCACTCCAACACTTGTCGATGTATACATGCTTACCGGCCTTGATATTTCTTCTGCCGATACTATTGCTCCTTTCCAGAGGAAGGCCAAACATCGGGTAAACACCCGCAACATCGGTGGTTGGACTGGGTATATCAAGGAATACCAACAGAATGGATCGGTAGGCCAATGGGAGCACGCCATTTTCTTGAACATATGGCTGGAGAAGTTTGTATTTTGCGGCAAAACAGTTGGACCTACAAGCATGTATCTCTCCGTAGCAGAAGTTTTGACCCACGGGAGTCTTCCTCTTGTCCGATATCTCCTTGGCTCAATCTATCACCTTCTGCATCAAGTATCCAAAAAACTACTATTGGATGAACCTATCGGCAACCTCGGAGGTCCTTGGTGGTTTATCAATTTATGGCTAAACGACCATATGCACAAGTGTCTTCACTTTGACTTATTCAGTCAGCAATTCCCGAGAGAATTATCCGAAGATTACGTGCTTTCTGAGGATGAATCGGCAACCCGTTCTCCACTCAACTTTGGGGAAGTTTTGATAGTTTTGCCGGGAGCCGACGCCAACAGAGGTCAATTTGGTTTGTTTTTCCAAAGATTTTACTGTGGAATCCCTGCCGCAGAGCGAGCCTGGTGGCCTTACATTGATGAGGATAACCGATTCCCCCTTTCCTTCAATATTATCGATGGGAATATACCTCAGAATTACGGACTTATGAAGGCTGCAATCACTCCTCGAGCCATCCCAGTCAACATCTTCGGGACTGGAAAGAACACGTCTCTGACTTATGAATTTTACTACCCATCAGCAGCAGCAAGACAACTAGCATTCGGTCAATTGCCGATCAAATTCACTATGTCAGGGTGATAAAGCCAAGAGAGACTTTCTCCAGTGCCATAGACTGGAACAAAATCATCAATCTCCCTCCTCAAGCCGATATAACGAATATTGACCTGTCTTCTTGGGGACCGATATCCTTCATGACTGAAATATACAAGTCCTGGTGGTAAGAATGGAAAGATCAACTATTCGCAATATCATCACATTATTATCGGCACCAGATTGATGATGACTATGTAATTCCTGATGATGCAGTAAGTTCTATTTTCAGTAATTTTCTTATTATTTCTCCATAATGTACTTTGTAACCAATTCCCTTGCCAACAGGTTAACGATCTAATCCCCAAAAAGAGCAGGAGTGGCAAACACTTCCACTTGCGACTGATGAACCCTACATCGGTAATTAGCAGCAAGGCTCCTTCATTCGCCGCTACCATGTATCCAAAGACAACCAAGGTTACCTTTAACTACAAATCAACTACTAGGATTACCGCTACCCCATCGACCGTTGCCTCTATTCTGGCACAAGCTTTTGTAGTAATACCTTCATTTACCGATTACAAATATTCATCGGTAATACTTATTTTACTTTCAACTTACATCAACCGTTCTTTTCTGTAGCCAGCAAACGTATTGGCAGCTATTTCAAATATACGAGCTTCTCAAACTGCTGATGCCCCCCAATCACGAAAGTTGAAGCGTCAAGGCTCTTCAAGTAACCTTCCTCGACCGAAACGTAAGAAAACATCGGCTCCATCGACATCAATGGCTGCAACTCTTCAACCCTCTAGCGATGTACCAATAGAACCATCATTGGCGACTATCCCCGATCAGCCACAGGCTGAAATCCCTATCCAGGAGACAGTACCATCGCCACCAGAGCCAGCTGCAACAACATCGGCATCGGCACCAACTTCAGCATCGGACGAAATCCCTGACCAAGGGACATCACCATTGCTACAAGAACCAGCTACAACAACAGAAGCAGCACCAGCACCAGCGCCAACTTCTTCTCCTGCTGAAGCAAGTGCATCGACAACTGTTGCCGATCTTCAAGATGTAGCTACGCCATCCGCTCCGCTAAGCCCGAGGCAAGAGATCCGCCTGAAGATGGTAAACTAACTATCATAAACTCGCACAACTTATGATTTGGCGAACTCTAATTTTCTTCTTTCTAGGCCCAAGATTCTCCAAACAGCCTATTTTCCTTCGCTATCAACCTCCCCGATGACGATGAAGAAGAAGAAAGTCCTGCCCCACCATCAGCTGCTATATCGGCAGAAATGAAATCCAAGCTTGAATCACTGCTATCTTTACTACAGCAAAACACCTCCGAACTAGTTCAAGACTCTAACGCAGTAAGGATAGCCTTCAAGGAAATTCAAGGTCATCTGCCTGCCGATGTCGAAGAAATTCTATTCCAAGTAGCGTTCCTCGAGAGCCGACAACTTCAATATCAACGAGCTTCACGCCGCATTGCCGACAGGGCCGCTCAATCAAAGCTTGAACAAGAGCTGCTCCAGTTCAAGCAATTAGCCAATGAAAAGCACAAGGACATCGGCCGCTTGGAAGCTTCCAGTATTGAGCTTGAACAAGAAATCGCCCGCTCATCGGCACAAAGAGAGACACTACTTACCGAGTTGAAGAAGGTAGATGAAGCTCTTAATTCGGCTAGCCAGAAGAAGACTCAACTGCCCGATGCTGCTAAAACTCTTCAACAAGAAAGAGTTGTCAATGCTCGTGAAGCTCTCCTATTAAAGAGGAAGATCAATACAATTGAGGGTTCCGCCAATGACGATGCTAGGGAAATAGAGGAGATGAATCAAATTCGCCTGCGTGCGATCTCATCCATCCAATCCCTGTTGTAATTTGTATTGACAACTATGAACCTGACGACTGATTTCGCCTGTAATATAATATTAACACGTTTTCTGCCGATGTTTTGCATGAAATCTCTTCCATCAGCATTTATGCTTATATTATGCATCTATCCAAATGCTGGGGTAGTATCTCTTTAAATATTTACCGTTGATTGCCCTAGAGAATGCAATGCCTTCAAGTGTTTCCAAAATATAAGCATTACCAGGAGCGGACTGACTTATTCGAAAAGGATCTTCCCAATTAGGAGACCATTTTCCAAACCTCGAACTCTTAGTCCCGATCAGTAAAATTAGCTTCCATACCAGATCACCATCGGCAAACTCTTTAACTTTTACTTTCTTGTTATACCACCTGGCAACCCTCTTCTTATTCTCTTCGATATTGATTAAAGCCTTCAACCGATGACCTGCTAGATCTTCTAATTCATCTTTCATAAGAATGTCATACTCATCGGTTGTCAATTGGTCTTGGGAAAATAATTGCCTAGAACCAGTTTTAATCTCCCAAGGCAGAACAGCATCGTGTCCATACACCAATTGATACGGCAAAACCTTAGTAGCACCATGACACGCCATCCATATGCCCACAGAGCTTTATTCAATACCATATGCCATCTTCTAGGGTTCTCTTCAATCTTGCGCTTGATAAGCTTAATTATCCCCTTATTAGTTGCTTCAGCCTGACCATTAGCTTGAGCATAATAAGGAGATGAATTCAAAACTTTAAACCCCATACTGGTAGCAAATTCGTCAAACTCCCCCGATGTAAACATGGTTCCTTGATCGGTTGTAATAGTCTGAGGAATAGCAAATCGGTAAACAATGTGTTCTTTCACAAAATCTATCATATTTGCAGATGTCACATTCTTTAAGGCGATAGCTTCAACCCACTTTGTGAAATAATCGGTAGCAACAAGTATGGACTTATGCCCTTTATTTGATGGCGGATAAATTTGACCGATGAGATCGATGGCCCATCCTCTAAATGACCAAGACTTGATTATAGGATTCATCGCCGACGCAGGCGCCCTCTGGACATTGCCAAATTTCTGACAATCTTGACACCCTTTGAAGTACTTAAAACAGTCCTCAAGAATTGTCGGCCAATAATACCCATTTCACCTAATCATCCACTTCATCTTAAATGTCGATTGATGCGCTCCACATACCCCCTCGTGAATTTCACCCATCAACCTCTTTGACTCTTCTCCGTCAATACATCTGAGCAAAACTCCATCAATCGTCCGATAATACAATTCGCCATCAAGGAGCACATACTTGGTAGCTTGAAACCTTAACCGCCTTTCAACTTTCCTAGACGGATCTCTTAAGTAATCAGCAATCTCTCTTCTCCAGTCATTGGTAACCGTTACCGATGTCATCACCTCTTGAATTGGCTGATACCCCGAAGCATGTTGCGCCAATCGGTTGGCTTCTTCATTGTGCAACTTGGGAATGTGCTCAAGACGGTACTCTATGAATTCTTTCAACAATTACAAACACTTTCCATGGTACTCAATCAAAATATCACTTCAGCATTCATATGTTCCAATCAACTGATTGATTACCAACATAGAATCGCCAAAGACCTCAACGGCATCGGCACGTACATCTCTGAGCAACTCCAACCGCTTTAGCAACGCCTGGTATTCAGCCTGATTATTCGTCGAAGTAGCAACAATCGGCAATGAGATTTCATACTTTTTCCCTCGGGGTGAAACCAACACAATGCCGATACCCGCTCCTTCCTTAAATGTGGAACCATCAAAGAATAGAGTCCAAGGAGCAATTTCTAGGGAATTGAGCGCACCACAATGTTGAGTAACAAAATCAGCCATCACCTGTCCTTTAACTGCCTTAGCTGATTCATACCTTAGATCAAATTCTGACAACGCCAAAATCCATTTGCCGATCCTCCCTCTAAAAATTGGCATTGACAACATATACTTAACCACATCATCCTTACACATGACGGTGCATTCGGCCGATAGCAAATAATGCCATAATTTGGTACAAGAGAAGTACAAACATAAACACAATCTCTCAACGGCCGGATACTTGGTTTCAGCGTCCATCAACCTCCTACTCAAATAATAAATCACACGTTCTTTCCCCTCAAATTCTTGAACCAAGGCCGACCCAACAACACCATCATCGGCAGACAAATACAATCTGAAGGGTTTCCCATGTTGAGGCGGAATTAACACCGGAGGATTCACCAGATATTCCTTAATTTCTTCCAAAGCCAATTGTTGCTCCTCTCTCCATACAAATTCTTGACCGGCTTTCAGCTTCAATAATGGGATAAAAGATTATCTTCCCAGACAAATTAGATATAAATCTTCTGATAAAATTAATCTTGCCGATCAAAGATTGCAGCTCAGTCTTGTTCGTAGGAGCAACCACCTTGTTAATCGCATCAATGGATTTTCTGCCGATCTCAATACCCCTTTGATGCACCATGAACCCTAGGAACTGACCTGCCGATACGTCAAACGCACACTTATTTGGATTCATCTTAAGTCCATGCTCCCTTGTGCATTCCAAAATATTTCGTAGATCGACAAGATGTTTTTGAAAGTCTTCGGATTTCACCACCACATCGTCAATATAGATTTCGACCAATGTGCCGATATACTTATGAAAGATAAAATCCATTGCTCTTTGATAAGTAGCACCGGCATTCTTCAAGCCGAAAGTCATCACGATCCATTCAAATAAACCGACGTGGCCTGGACATCTAAAAGCAGTTTTGGATATATCTTCTTCAGCCATGAATATTTGATTATATCCAATGTTACCATCCATAAAACTGATAATCTTATGTCCAGCAGAGGCATCAATTAGTAGATCGGCAACCGGCATTGGATAGCCGTCCATCGGCGTAGCTTTATTGAGATTCCTGAAATCAATACAAACATGAAGTTTTCCATTCTTTTTATATACAGGAACCACGTTAGAAATCCATTCGGCATATCAACATTGTCGAATAAATCCAGCTTTGATTAATTTTGTAATTTCAGCTTTAATATCAGGCAATACATTAGGATTGCATCGGCGCGCTAGCTGCCGATGTGGTTGAAAACCTGACTTAATAGGTAACCGATGTTCAACTATTGATCGGTCCAAACCAGGCATTTCTATATAGTCCCAAGCAAAACAATCTTTATATTCCTTTAACAAATCAATTAACTGTTGCTTGCATTGGGAATCTAACTTAGCACTAATAAAAGTCGGCCAAGCTTTACTACCATCGCCGATGTCTATTTCTAGCAAGTCATCGGCTGATGTGAACCCCTGTCCAAGTTTTCCATCATCGGCGAACTGATCCATTAAACCTCTTCTTCAGAACCGACTACTTCGATCGGTGTAATTTGGTAATCGGCCACCTTGAGGAATTATGTATCTCAAGCTTCACCCGATATGCACTTAGTCTACTCAAGGGTCTCCGACTCTGCCGATGCAACAATTGACGGGACTTCGCTTCGGACGACTTCAATCCTGTCTCCAACCCATTGCACAAGGCTTTGGTGCATCGTAGAAGGGATGCAGCAGTTGGCATGAATCCAATCCCTTCCCAAAAGCAAATTGTAGGTCCCCTTGCCGCTGATCACAAAAAACATTGTTGGCAAAGTTTTACTACCGATAGTCAATTCGACACATACGACTCCCATAGCTGGTGACACATTGCCTTCAAAATCTTTCAGCTTCATGTCCATCTTGACTAAGTCTTGGTCACCTTTTCCAAGCTTCCTGAACATGACATACGGCATTATATTAATCGACGCTCCACCATCGACTAACATCTTTGACACCGGTTGCCCATCGACTTTGCCCTTGACAAACAAAGATCTCAAATGTTGCCTTTCATTATCGGCATGTTTTTCAAAGAAAGCTGCCATCGGATCTAGCACTAACTGAGCCATATTAGCAGCTTCTTCAGCATCAGTAGGTGCCATGAACTCCATCGGCAACATAACAACCATATTGACTTCTGCCGATGGACTCCTTTCCTGATGTGTTGGCTTCTACTCCCAAACTGGAAATCCTCCCTTTGAAGGGTTTTCACCATACTACAGATCATTCCGGCGTTCACGCTGGATCCTCCTTCTCTGAGTCTTCGTCAGACCCTTGGGACACCATTGAGGAAGCTTAGTCTTCCAAACTGGCTGGTACCGCTTCTCATCGCGCCGGCTTGCGTCGCCCCTTATATTTGGATCTCTAGAGAATATTCCTTCATCGGGTACCCTTGCATTAGCTTTCTCTTCGAGGTCTCCTCGACGGATACGCTTGCCAAGCCTATCGTGCACACTGAGATTGCTCCCCAATCGATCATGTACTGATCCCTTTCCCCTGATCGGCAGAGCATAATCCGGTCTATGTCTTTCAAAGCGGGACCTTTTTTCTGACCGATCGGCGGGATAACATCCATTGCATTCAGGACAATTATCGGCAGTAGGCAGCTTGATGCCTTCTTCCCAACAGTGAATGAAGAAAGGGAAATTCCAATGATCCTTATGTCGCCGCCATTCCTGGTTCCTTTCTTCCTCCCGTTGCCGATATTGCTCCTCTTGAGAGCGCCGATATTCCTGTTGTGGCTGCCTGTGCGTGATCACGACGCCGTATCCCCGAGATCTCCCGATGCCGTTACTCTCATCAGCCACCCGCTTGGCTCGTTTATCATCGGCATGCTTCTTCCCCTTCACATCACGCACATCTATCTGATGCTTGGGGTCCACCGATGTATTCCTCTTGGCGGCTTCCGACGTCAGGACTTTAACCTTTCCGCTAGATTCCACCATATTGTTTGGGAACAGGTGCTGGTCGATCTTCATCGGCTTCTGGGTTTTAGAGTTGTCAAATTTGATTCGTCCAGCCCCGATCTCTGATTGCAACTGCTGTCTAAAGACCTTGCAATCATTGGTGGTATGTGAGGTCGCGACATGCCATTTGCAATACCTCATCCTTCTGAGCTCTTCGGCCGATGGAATTACTTGATTAGGCGCCAACTTAATTCTCCCTTCTTGAAGCAGGAGATCAAATATCCTATCGGCTTTAGTGGTGTCAAAATTGAACCTCTCAGCCTCCTTCTGACCGAACGGACAAGATATCGGCTTCCTGTCTTTTACCCACTCAGCGACGCCGATATCGGTTCCCTCATCTGACTCAGAATCTTCTTCTCCTTCAACGAAGGATACCTTCTTGTTCCAGGTCTTCCTAGGTTTGAAAGCTTTGACCTCTTGATCGGCAACTCTCTGCACGAGATGACTCAGGCTTTCGAATTCTTGAGATGCATACCTGTCTTTGATGTGTGGCAGTAATACTTGGAAGGTCAAATCTGCCAACTGCCGATCATCAAGCACCAGGCTATAGCATTTGTTCTTCACGTCTCGAAGCCTTTGCACGAAGCCCTCCACCGATTCGTCATTATGTTGCTTTAGCTTGACTAAATCGGTAATTCTCTTCTCATGCACGCTAAAAAAGAAGTATCTGTGAAACTGCTTCTCTAGATCGGCCCAGGTAATTACAGAGTTTGGAGGAAGCGAGATGAACCACGTAAATGCCGATCCCGACAAGGATGACGAAAACAGTCTCAACCTTAGTTCGTCTCTGGTGGCTGCCTCTCCACATAGGATAATGAAACGGTTGATATGCTCCATTGTCGACGTGTCATCTTGGCCAGAAAATTTTGTGAAATATGGCACCTTGTACCGATTCGGAAAAGGAATAAAGTCGTACGCTAGAGGATATGGCGTCCGATAAGAATACGTGTTAACTTTAGGCTTGATCCTGCCGATGCGCAGGTTGGACATTCATCGGCTGGACTGGTTGATACATCCCCTCTTGCCTCTGTAGTGGGTAAGCTGGCCCAGTTGGCGTAGGCGTAACCCCACCTTGCTGAATATTATGCATCGGCTGACTTGCCGATGTGTACCCTTGGACACCAATTGGGGTGTATTGGGACACCGCTGGCCGATACACCGATGTCTCATTCTGAATGATGGCCGGGTAAAGGTATTGTTGTGCCCCCGTTATCTGATGCCCAGATTGCACCACCTGTTGTTGAATTGGACCGGTCCACACAGGGTTGTGGATTATCGGCATGTGACCTGCCGATAGTTGGTAACTACCCGGCGTCTGCTATTCCTGCAATCTGGAATAGTCAACGAATGGGCCTCCTTGATGTACTGACACCCCCGTTGGAGGGTTCACCATCGTCATAGGATAGTTTGTGACCGTCCTATCCTGTTGCATCGGCAACGCATTTGCCGATGGTTGCCCACAAGACATCTTGGGTACGACCATCTGAAGATTCCCCGGCGGCAACTACATATTTGGAGCAGATGCAGCATGATGCATCACCGGGCTCATCGGTTGTGCTGATGTCGCCAATTCCACGGGAGCTTTCCCCGCTGCATCATCTTGGATCAGCTTGGCGTCAGCGGACGAATCTGGAGGCATACCGTACCCTCACCAGTTAGCGGGAGCCGACTGGTTCGGAATCATCTCTCCCGATGCTGCTGACGCCACTAGATCGGTGCTTAGCTGAACGATGCTTGTAGGGCTTGATCTTGTTGGTGTAACTTCATCGGCAGAAGGATTTACAGGCTGGAACGCTGGAGCCGCCGATGAAATTGTAGCAGATGCCGACCCAGGTTGATGATACGCTGGACCGACATATTTAGGTGGCTGCCCTTCTTTGAAAGATTGCATGACAGCATTATATACAATATTGGACAACACCGTAGAGTGGTTAATCAACGCCTGATTTAACGCGGAATTAACCATATCTTGTAACTTACCAGGATTGGCATCGAAAGTGACCTGCCGCAGCAATGGCGGATCTTGCTTCTGTACTGCATCGCCACTCCTGTTTAGGCTGAAGAACTTCAGATACAACTGCTTGTACTCCTCCATAGCCTGCTCCATAGCCCGCTTCTGATCGTCTTTCAGATCCGCCTCGGAGACTTCGATGACATTCCTTGGATTGACATCAGTAGAATCACCCATGATCGTAATCAAGAGATTGATCTAGTGTCCCACCGGGGTGTGCCAAAAGAGGTGTTGACACAAAAAGCGTCTGATCTGCGAACACCTCGGGCTTATACCCGAACTCGATATCCAAAGGTGTGCCAGTCGATTTGACCAATTAATCGACAAGGACGATAACTAGAACAAGCTTGAACGAGACGACAACGATGCGCCCAGACGTCAAAGCTCAACTTGATCAAAACGCGGAACTTGCGAAGACGACGGAGATCTTGCAGATGCAGCCCGTCGAGACGTCGTAAGAACTCGTAGATAAACTTATAGCTAATGCGAAAAAGTAGATGCTGGAAAAGTAGGACGAAAATAATAGATTTGTTTGATTGTATTGTATATATTTTTTCTACACCACCCCTGGGTACATATTTATACTCCGGTAAAAAGGAGTTATACATGGACACGACTCATAACTAAACAGAACTCCTATTTTTAAGGAAATAAAATGACTTGTACAAGGGTCGGACTCAAACAATGACAATAATACTGGTATAAAATCACCACTTTCCTTATTCGCTTCCTTTACGATGAAACTTTCCATTGGCAGACTCTTTCCAATCTGCAACCTTCCTTTTATTGCCATCGGCAGCTTTCTGCTGACGTCAGTCACATCCTTTGTCCATCAGCAGTACCCTCCTATCGACAATATTCTTCTACTTTCATCAGCAAAATCTTCTCATCGTCAAATGTCTTTCCTTTTCTCCCTTGATGTCTCTTCTATCACATCCATCATCGGTAGATTCTTCTGCTTCCATCGGTAATGAAACCGATAGCCCCTTAATGCCGATGAGGAACCCCTTTACCGATCAATACACTTGGTTTAATATTGACCTGCACAAAAAATAGCGTCAACAGGAGCCATTGGAACCTTTATGCCGCTCCTCTACGTAGCTCCAGACGCAGACAACAAGGAGGTCCGGACCAATGCCTGTGCGTTCGGACCTTCCAACGGTCTTCTGTACGCTGCGGCTGTCTGGTGGGTCCGGACGCTGTCTATGGTCTGGAGTCCACAGTTCGGATAGTGTCTAGAGTCCTCGCGCGCCTCTGGAACCTCTCTGCATAAAGTTCGGACGCCACTATTTATCCGGACTCCATGCTCCGGACAGCGTCCGGAGTCCTTCGAGCTCTCGGGTTCTTCTCTGTGTGCGTCCAGACGCTGGAGCCATTGGTCCGGACCCACACTGTTCATGGCGTCCGGACCTGCTGAATTTCGCAGACCAAACCCTAGGTGTCCGGACGCATCCGCAATGGTCCGGACCCTCCTATTTGCAGCGTCCGGAGTCCTTTTTTCAGTGTTTTCATTCGGGCTGATTTCCAAAAGTCCGGACGCGAGGCGACGAGCGTCCAGAAGACTTTGTATCTTCGCGGTCTTGCTTCCGAGTAGGTTCCATCTTCCATGCTTGAATTATGTTTGATCTTTTAGGTCTTCTATATGCTTCAAATGTCTTTCTTGTGGTGTTGCCTAAGTCCAAAGCATGGTTGCACCCTATTGGACTACAAAATAAACACTTGTAGATACGTTAGTCCAATTTGGTTATGTTGATCATCAAACACCAAAATCCAAACTAAATGGGACATGGGGACCATGTTCCTTACATATCTATTGTTGCTACTCTTCGCCGCGGTATAACCCTCTTAACTCTAGCTCTTGCATTTCATTCTTTACTTTCTTGCAAGTTAGAGTACCTTGTTTAGCTTGTGTAGCTTGTAGTTCTTGTTAGCTAGCTTGCTTGTGTGATATAGTCTTATTCTTGCTGGTAACTAGAATTGTGGTAGGTGGCTTGCCTAACCTTAGTGCCAGTACAAACTCGTTTTTCGTCGTTTGTTATTTTAATCCATTGCCTAGTGTTGTTGTAGAAAATTTTAATAGACTATTCACCCCCCTCTAGCCATTCCTAGACCTTTCACACATCCTCAGGGAGCTTTGTTTCCTACAAATGAAGAGAAACATTAGTCATAACTACACATGTCTCACAGAAAGCCAACTTTAAGTTTTGAAACATTACTCTTAACTACCTCTTTTCTGATAGAGCATGTTCGCTGACTGTGACCCTCACCCTTACACATGGTACATTTTACCTTAGATTTCTTATTTGATAGGTTCGTGTCCGTGCATTGCTACAGAACAACTAAACTTGTATAAAAAGCATATGGATCGCACAATAGGATAATAATACTACAATTACACACCCACACTAAAGTGATATTTAATAAAAAAATATAATTCATGAAATTAAAATAGTACAAAGAGCTCGACGTCGTTGGGTGTGTTGAAAAGGGAAGAGTCCTATATATTGCTACATGTGTTGTGTAGGTCTTGAGTTGGAATCTTACGGGGTAGAGTTGCGGGGGGACATTATTTTTCTTAAGCTAGGAGGACTTTTAGTCATGGTTGTGGCAACTAGGACTAAAAGCATTTTCCTTTAGTCCCGGATCCATAGTCCTGATTGGAAAAAACCGTGACTAAAAACCTTGATGAGGACATCCCCACGCTAGATATACACATGCCGTCGTCTACATCAAGCTACAAGTCGTCGTTGATTCGGTCTTTGCGTTCGCCTGTTTTTCAGCCGACTACTCTGCATGGAAACGACGCTTTCTCCCTACTCCGACGTCGAAACGAGGCGTTCTTTGATGCGTTGGAAAGCTTTCTTTTTGTTCTTTTCCCAACTCCAGAAGCCTCGTGGATCAACTCTTGTGGGTGAAATAAGGTTTTGTGTGTCAGGCCTTGTATCTTGTTGAGCCTTTGGCCCATGTTGAGAGCGCCCCCTCCCTGGCCGCCCCAACCCTAGGACGTATCTTAGGGTATAAAACTCAGTAGCTGCCGTCATAGTTCCTAGGTTTTGTTGAGTTCTTGATTTCCTTTGTGAAAACAGACAATCTTCTTGTACTTGAGCGACTAGTTCAACTGCAATTGAATCAGGGCCCCGGTTCTCGTGTTCCTGGCGACTGTGGCGACAAGTCCTTTCGATTCAAGACCTCGAACATTTTATCTCAGTTCGTTCTTCATATACATCTGCAATTCAAATTGCGTTTTACATGTTCTTGCTTGTGTTCTTCGATTGCGCATGCAGGGAAGCCTTCTTGGCGAGGTCACTCGTATTGTGCATGGTTGATAACCAACGGAGCTGCGGTGTAGCGGTTGCAGGGGTTTGAATCTCGTTGATTAGAACCACGGATCATCAACGTCATGATTCCACTGAATCGAATTACCATACCTATTGGAAGATCGGGCCAACATTCCATCAAGCCTCCTCTGTACTAGTGCATGGCCCATTAGCACCAAGATGCATTGACTCAGGCCACATTTATTTTCACTCCAGTAATTAAACAAAGCGCATGAATACAGGAGAAAATGATAGATTCTATGATCAATAAAAGTAAATAACATATTTTTTATCCCACACTCCAAAGTAATGCTCTAGTGAGTTTTTCAGCATTCCCGTTCTAGTCAAAGGAACTATGAAGCAAGATCTAAATTTCTATCTAAAGCGGTTAAAAAATGCATGCATACTATCGCTGCTTACTTTTTGAATGTTTGACACAGGATACCAGGCTACCAAAAGAAAGAGATATTTATTAAAAGACACTCAAGTTAGACATCCTTTTGACGGGAAGTAATATAAAATTGTTTGAAACCAGCAGCTACTCAGGGATGAAATTCTAAAATTTCTTAACACGGATTACCATGTCTCTCCCCATAAGAAAAAGAGCCTTGGTAAGCAAAGTACCATGATAATAATCAAAAGTGCAGAAAAGAAATTGCATACCATTACGGAAATGCATATGAACAGTTTTTTTTTGTTTCTTTGTTACAAACATGAGTTAATACTATCAATTAATCATGGTAATGTGCTCCCATCCAATTGAGGTTGTAACTCCATACAAATATTGAATTTGTATACCTGATTGTGAGTCTACACATGAAAGATATTTTAATTCTAGCATGTAACTATAAGCTTGACATGTAAAATGTTAGAGTAATAGAAATAGTACCATATTGTCTAGCCACAAGAGGTGTTAGTCCTATGTACCCTATATAATCAGCCCACGAGACCCAATGCAATATATTTAATATTTCACCAATTATATTATCCTTCATGGTATCTTTCGCATAGGTTTAGATCCTAACCTTAGCCGCCGCCGCTTCCGTCGCGCGCCCCCGGGGAGGGATCGATCTCCGCCGAGGGCAGCGCCCTTGTTTAGGCGTCCGATCCTATTGATCCGGCTGTCATCATCGTCATCGTCACGTAGCGGATCGGGATCTTCCCTCGTCGTCGGGCCGCCCCCGCCTTGTCGTCGGGCCACCGCCGTCGTCTCATCCCCGGACTCGTCGTCGGGACGCCGCCGCCGCCTCGTCCCCAGACTCGTCGTCGGGCTGTCGTCGTCAACACCTTCTTGATCTTCGTCGCATGGAGGCAGATGGATCTCGCCCCGTCATGTGCCGTCGTGGTGGCGGCCAGACCCAACAACACGCCTCGATCATGGGCTGCCATGGAGGCAGTCAGATCCAGCACGTCGCTGCTATCGAGCGGATCTGGACTTCACCACGTCGATCTCATCTACGTCGACGTCTTCGACCCTGCGCGTCCATGACACGTCGTGCGCCCCCTGCGGTCTGATCAAGGCTGGGTACACCCGATCCCCTACTGCTGTATCTTTTTTGTTTGCCCGATCACTGATCGGGATTGAGTCTCCCATCGCCCGTCGACCTCGCGCGTACTACTCCGGCATCGCGCCGAGTCGTACACGCATCTTCTCCGAGCAACGAGGTTGCATGCTTGCTGTTGTGTCGCCTCATCGGGCCGCAACATTGCCGCTCGTGTGTCCACTTCGCTGTTGCATCTACATCGCCGTCCCCTGTACATCGACGTTTGTGCTGCGCAATCTTTGCTGCGCCGTCCGTCTGCACAAGGTATTCGTCTTGCTGATCAAGTCTTCGTCATCGAGCTGCCACTACCCGCGCTGACGCTGAGCCCTGCTCGCCGGCCACTCCTCGCGTCGTCGCTGGGCCATGCTCGCCGACGTGTTCTCTACCGTATTGCTTCTTCTTCGTCCAGCACAACCACGTCACGTTATCGTGGTTGGGGCCCTCTCCCTTGTACGCTCGATATTGGCAATATCAACGCGTGCTTTCGTCCCCGACGCGTTGCTGGGTCTGGCAAATCCAGATAGTGCATCGGCGCACAGGTGACTTGACTGCATCGACTTCGGCATCACCCTCCCGTTCCCGCCCCGTCTGCCTCGATTGCATCGTCACCTTTCGTCTACATCTTCGAATGCCTTGACTGCGTCGACTTCGACATCGCCTCCTTCCACGACGACTGCCTCGACGTGTCTCCGTCATCACCATGGCGCCCCTTGTGCGCCTACGCCTGCAGCTCCATCGACACGGCAACCTGACCACAACTACGTCGACCGCGGCAATCTTTAGCACGGCTTCTTCGACCACGGCTATTGCGCCCTCACGCTCGGCTACCTCGACATCGGCATAAAGGGCTATCGCCTTGCATGAGGACTCATCGGCTTCTTCTCCAGCCACAGCATACGCGATGCATCGACTGTTATGACTACGGGAGGATGTTAGAGTAATAGGAATAGTACCATATTGTCTAGCCACAAGAAGTGTTAGTCCTATGTACCCTATATAATCAGCTCATGAGGCCCAATGCAATATATTCAATATTTCACCAACTATATTATCTTTCATAAAAGGCAATCATGACATAAAAAAAGTCAATCATGCAAAGCGGATGTTGCATGGACATAGCAGTGAGTGGGCTTACTTGTTTTTTCTGACCTTGAACCAGGTTTCAGTGCACTGCTTGTGGGAACGAGAGAGCTCGGCCTTGCATGAACCGCCGAGAACGATGCCGACACCGGACTCGGGGGCGACGTTGTCCAGGCCAAGGTGGAAGATGCTTGACCTTGGTGATCTCGGCGAACGACGACGGCACGGGTGAGGGCCCAGGGCCACCGCTAGGCGTGGGTGACAAGGAGGAGGGGGGAGGGAGGGGCTCTGTGGCGCGGCAATTGAGGGCAAGGGCAGGGCGGCAGAAGCACCATGCGAGGTTGAGGGAGAGAGTAGGGTGGTGGCACTGTGGGTGAGCCTGTGGCGGCGGCGATTGAGGACAAGGGACAAGGTGGCGGCGGTGATTGAGAGCAAGGGTAAGGCGGCAACGGCGGAACCCTGAGAGGTCGAGGCAGGCGGCAGTGCTGTGGGTTTGGTGGGGAAGGAGGCAGGGGGCAGATGACGATCAGGTGGGTAGGGTGTGGGTGAGGGCTCAGAGAAAAACACTATACTATGACTGTTAAGAGCATCTCCAATAGATATGGTAAAATAAATAGCTAAATTACATAGTTTAACTCTTTTGTAAAATATAGAAGTCTAAAAAAAGAAGAGTTTTCCAATAGACTTGCTATTTCTCATCACAAGATGGCAAACCAAGTTCGCTTGCTATTTATACCCAACGAGATTTCAGGAATAACATACTTGATATTATACAAAACCAAATAGAAGATCTGTTGGAGTTCAATTTTCTCCGTAAAAATCTAAATATTCAATACATAACAAGGATAGCATATCTCTTGGAGATACTCTAAGTCGGGCTAATAAGCCAAGCGGACAGGACGACACTACCCTTAAACGATTAAAATTAGCAAAATATAACAGTTTAAGGAGGTGATGGAAAGCGATAGAAAGCAATTTCAACAATTATAAAAGGTCTCAGCACATGCAGTAAACCAATTTGACGCGTGAATTGTACATGAACTAGCACGTAGTTTCAGGGATTTGAGAAGCCTTGCCAAAACCTGAAAGAAAAAGGGGGGTAAATTTATAAGAGGAGGGCCACGTTCGAAATGAGTCTGAAATGTAAAACAGCGGTAGTGGTTTACATTACAGACACAAATTTTCATCTACTTAATTCATTATATATTCATGCGTACGTTTCGCCGAATCTTGCCTAATGGCAGACTGCAGACGACTGAACATCCAAGATTTAGGCACGTACGGAAGTTACTATTCCACCCGACCACCGTTAGATGGTCGAATCCCGTACGTGTAGGGATTATTCTCGCTATTTATCCTATGCCAACCGGGAAGGGCAGCCATTTGCATGCCATCATCCATTAGGTAGGCCGTAGGCGGTAGCCCGTAGCTCGGGGCTGTTCGGACCAAACTTTCACAAGATATAGGCTCATGGCGTTGCAGTTCCAGGGCACTCGTAGATTTGTCTGCATCGCCGGGTGTATGGTCTGTCAGGATCCAAAACGCCTGGTTTCAGTGGTTCGTAACCCACCGATGACTCTGCTAGCGTCCTTCCTGCACGAACACGCAGACAGGACTCGATCACGCACATGGTTAAATTGCTTACGACGGCAAGGATGAGAAGAAATAAAGCACAGGTTACTGTAAGTCTGTAACCTACCGGCCTCTGCAGGGACGGCGTGCATGTCCGAGATGATAAGGAAGCCCACCAGCACCAGGAACACCATGCACACAACCTGCCGCTGCTGCTTCTTCCCCATCATATCACGCCGATCTCTTCTCCAACTGATTGAAGATGAATCTCCTCGATCGATCGGGTGTGCGCTGCGGGATACACAAGCCAGCAGGGTTCTTTGGCATTATATAGAGGTGCCTGCAGTCAGAACTCCCCCCCACCCACCCACACACACCACCACCACTAAGGCTGCAGTTCTTACTTATACACCCTCTCTAACAATTAACTTAATTAATCAAGGCGTTTAAGTGAATTTAGTCTTCTTTTTCTTTAGTATGCAATACATGTTTGAGTACTTGAATGTTACAAAGTATATTTTAACCAAAGAAAAAGTTATATAAAATGAGTTTTCAGCCTTAGCTTCTCTTACAATATGTAGTCAATTATTGCACAAATCAATATCATCTTAGGGCATGTACAACGGTATGGTTTGAACCGTCTGTAGCATTAAATTTTTACAGAAAACACCCTCACGAGCGTGGAGACGGGGGAGGCCGTCGTCTCGCGAGACGACGATGCCGGCTCGTGCTCCCAGGCTCAGTCGCCGATCGAGGGTGCGTTGTACAGCGTCGTCGCCTCCTAGCGATGAGCGGGCCGATCAGTCTGTGGACGCGGGAGAATCTAATTGTCGCGCCAAAATTCCCAACCCATCCATTCCTCTTTTCTCCATCGTCGCGCAACAATGGCGCTGCAGATTAGGTGTGCGGCGGCGGCCCTGGAGCCTAGGTGCGTGGTGGAGATGGCGCTGAGCCTAGGGTTACGGAGGCGGCGGCGGCGCTGGAGCCCAGGTTCGTGACGGCGACGGCAACGGCTGCAGCTCCCATCTGCTGCGGTGGTGCCTCGTCGCGAGCAATACAGGACCAGACTACTCCGGCGCCCGACGTCCATGTGGCCGCGGTGGCCAGGCAGGAGCGGCGACGGGTTTATGCACTAGCTGGACCAAGCTGCCTAAGTCATCCGCCACCATCACCGATGACACTGTCGGGCTCTGCAAGACGACTATCCCACGGTAATAATTCATAATTATTCAGGAAGACAGTGCCTCCCTTCTCTGCTTCTTGTGGCTGCGAGACTGCATTGTGCAGTAGTATTTGTTATTCTTGTGCAATGCCTGAGAGCTATTCGATGCAATGTCTGTGCAGAGCTGGTATGTGGATGCATAACACTCCTTTTTTCCCCCTGTATTTGTTGGAATTCTGGGTAAAGAGAAAACATTTTAGCTTTATAAAATGAGTATTGCTGAATGATAGACTGAATGGTGCAAAATGTGACTAGTTGAACTCTGAAATGGTTGCTTCGTCGTTTTAGTTCAGAAAATAGTGTTTTTATAACAATTTAGAAAATAGTGTTGTTTCAGTTTTGAAAAGGCTAACTATTGTCATGTAAAACTCTTATTGTAAATGCAATGTAGCTGTAATCCATTATCCAACAAATAGCAACACAATGGTGTATAAAATTATATTTATGGATGATCTTAGTTACATGCAAAGCATTAAACAACTTGCGGACGACTCTGTGTCTGTGGGTTGTATGATCTGTCTTTATAACTGTTTGTTTATTAAATTCGAGACTCTTACAGACGACCTCCCATCTCTGGGTTGTACATGCCTTATAGATACGTTGAACACCGATCTATTGGTAGAAGACACTTGCATATAATTTTGATTAAATATTGGTCAAAAATTGTAAAATTTTATTTCATCTGGCCAAATATGTTTATCATTCATGGACGGACGGAGTATATTGTTAACGCTGGTAAAGTGGAGGCTATGTGTATATTTTTCTCAATTTTTTGTTGTCAACTATAGTCGTCAAGACGTAAAATTCCTGGACATGAGTCAGTTTTTGATCTGGTTCTCGCATAACAAACAATTTCAACAACTCGACTATTCTTATTTTGGAGGTTATTTTAAAAAATTTATAGCAGGAAATAGACTTCGATGTGCTATCTAGTTTTGTAAAATAGAAAGTTGATTATCCCTTAATTTAGATGGTCATATAAAACCAATCATATACGTTAACTATATGTATATGAAGATGAAAAATAACAATACTATTGTAAAGTTTTTTTATTATAAAAATATTTTTATTTTACAAAATGGCTAAATTATAAAAATTTGGCTATTAATTTTAGCCAAGCCGTCTTGTGTGTTTGGCATGCATGCTTATTCCGTCCAAGTCCGAGAGCCGGGAGATCAGGGGTTGTCGGAGGAGTGTCAGGTCGTCACACACGCCTCGCTGTCAACGGGAAAGTCACTTACCACTTAATGCATAGCGCCGGAAAATTCTGGAATAAATCTAGAATAAAGTGTCACACCCAGGATTTGAACCCTGCGTGGGAGCCCCAACCAATAGTTTTTGTTATTGCGCCGTGAACTCCTTCACTCTTTTCTGAAAGAGCCAAAGTGGTGCTTCTACTTTTTGTTTTCAACTGTGACACGTACCTAATTTTCTTGGCCAATGCCTACTTTTCAATTGTTTTCCAGGCCAGGATATATATAATGCTGTTTGTTGTTGGTCCCAATCTTATCGCTTCGTGGCTATGGGGGCTTGGCCGCCTCTAGTGGATTATGTTCCACATCCATTAGTCACAAGTTTGTTATCAAAAGGTAAAACACAGAAAAAGACACGACTAATTTTAAAATCAACGGATAATGTCCATGTTACGAATGGGATTGAGTTCGATTAGGAGATCATATCTCGCATATCTAGTACTTTTGGGAAACAACACCTCAAACAAGGTCCATGGAAATTTAATTTGTGTTACTTATCTAAATAAATATCAGACGAAACTTTCAGTACTCCCTCCATTTCAAATTATAAATCATTTCAAAATCTTTAAAAGTTTAAACATCTTACTTTAACCAAATTTACATATAAAATTATAAAAAAATTACGATATCAATAAGTATACTATGAAAATATAATTGATGAAAAATCTAATGATACTTAATTGATATCATAAATATTATTATATTATCATATAAATTTAGTCGAAGATGCTTACTCTTCAAAATTCTTGAAATATCTTATAATTTAGAATTGATGGAGTATAAATTAGTGAATCATATTTTTTTAACCATTCGAGCTTAGATCAAGTTATACAAATTAGTGAACCATTTTTTGGTTTGGAACCATTCCAGCTTAGATTAAAGTTATACAAATTAGTGAATCATTTTTAGGAACCGTTCCAATTGGGAATCGTGGTCCTAGGGAACCGAAACCGAACGAGGCCTAATCGAATTTCCGTTTGGCTGGATTCACCCAAGAAGCCACAACTGTCCCTCTGGATTTTAGGCTTTCGAGAGGCATTTTCAAGATGTGCACTGACATTAGCCAGAGGGACAGTGTAGCCAAGACATACCTTCTTCTCAAGCATAGTTCAATCCTTCAAAACATTAAAAATAATCTCATGCATTTTCAACAGATAGAGTTCATAGACGAAGTCACGAAAATCTTCTTACGTGCATCTGTATAAATAATCTCTGAGCAAAGTAGCGAGTAAGTTGTTTCGTACCTACTAACCTACATGTTAAAACGAACCTTTACCTACAATATATGTCTTGGCAAATCGCCAACATTTCACTTAACGCTCTGATTACTATATATATGCACAGCAAAAAACCAGGATGTCCCTGATCATCTATGGGTCTTTAGTACTGTACGTATGAAGTATGAAGAAAATCTATTAACCGACAAAACAACATCAGGGGATTGCATCAGGGAAAGAGGCTGGCATCCAGTATCAACATGGTTCTGTACTTATCAGCTTTTCTGTTCTTCGCTGCCAACCCAATACTCTTTCACTGAAATCAGAATCTTCTCGGGAACGTGAGGTCCATCCTCATGATCAAGTAACTTGGACTTCCACCGCATTCCTGCCACCATACTTCTAACCTTGTTCAGTACATCAACACTGTCCCGCAGTATGACTGCACCCTCTGGCCGCAAAATCCTATCCATCTCCAGAAGAATGTCTTCTGCATCACACCTACCGATTTTGACACAAATATATTAACAGAAGATACGACTTGCCTTTGCATAACCAACACAGGAGAAAGAACAGAGAACACTTACTTGTTCTGATATAAACTGAAGATGCCATAGCCATGTATCAGGTCGTATGTCCTAGGGTATGTTGAGAAGGCTTCGCACCTGCCAAGAGTGCAACATCGCAAAAAACACAAGATCAGTTCCCACACATCAGCATCTCATTTGACAGTGAATGCCAGAAGCATAAGACTCACCAATCATGGTATATACCAATCAGACCTCGCTCATAGATGATACCGAGAGTGTTCCTTTCTGATGTAGAGGGCACAACATTCATTACCCAGGAACCGGAGAATGAAGAGTTGCAGCAAAACTTCCGAGGCCTGCATTCATGTCCATAATATTCCTGTACCTTGAAGAACCTATCAGCTTGTTCACCCTCTTATAAGTATTGACATGCTTCTTCCACAACTTATTATCCTCCTCATAGACTTCTTCTGTGATGCCTGGGACCTGACCCTCCAGAATTCTGGAGGAATGGCAGATAGTCTCTCTGGAAACTTCTTTAGCTGTGCTGCCTCTACAGGAGGTGTTACACAAGATTCCATTTTCTTATACCTAAATTATAAGCCAAAAATAAACACAAATTAAAACTGATGTAATTAGAAGATAAAAACAGAGCAGATTGCCCAAGCTACAAGTGATTGACAGAAAAGAAGCACATGTTTCTTCCATTGTGAATCAGTAGTAATTTCTGCAATCACTATCTAAACTTACCCTACCCTACATAAGGCAATCAATTATTGATCCTATATTTTTCCAGTGTGTAAAACATAAATTATTTTATATATGAATTTTCTTATGAGGATTTTGTAGCTGTGAATGATTATGGTTTAGTCAAGTTCACATGGAAATAGGAACAAGAAAATAAAGCTTGAGTTCATAACTTTGTATAAACATAAGACATACCAGACATCATCTGCATCTTGAACTTTGCACATCTTGCTAGCATGACCATCCTTTTGATGACATGAATATGAATTCCCTTGTTTCTGCCAAATAGCAATATCATCCTTCTCATAAATTTTAGCCCAGCAAAGCATTTCAGCAATATTTTCAATTTTATATTGATCTTCTTCTGCATCTTGTTTAGACATTTTCCATGATTGGTAGTATTTTTTCCAATTGATGGGAGGTCCAGAAAGTATCCAATAACCCCCAGGTCTCAGAACCCTGTCTACTTCCATCATGTACATACCGCCTGCATGAAAATAAATAATATAGCTCATTAGTCATTGCATATTTACATATATAAAGGTAAAGGTTGACTCAGGTATTGGATTCTTATGAATATGAATAGTTTTTACTGCTCACCATTTGAATCCCATGGGATTAAACAGCGTGAGCAATGAGCCATATCGAAAGATCTAGAGGGATATGGGAGCTTTATAGTTCCAAATACTCCAATTACTGCAGGGACACCTCTCTCCAAAGCAAATTGAACCTGAGCTTCATGTGAATCTCTGGGTGCAAATGACATGGTTAATACATTTCTGTCCATTAGGTAAGCTCCGAAGCTTGCAACCTGTACGTGATCAGAAATGTTACTCCCAACTATGGAGGGGATCAAGTAATTAAGGCTAGTCTACAAGAAAATGAAGATAAGTCTTACTAAGAAGGCCAACATCTAAATGCCTTGGAACTATAAACTATGAAGTCTAAAAGACACATCTTAAAGGAGTAAAATATACCAAGATCTGGTGAGAGAGCATACCCCACATCCAGTATCAAGTGCAGTTCTGATGGTGCCATCAGCGAGTGGGATGACGGATGCAAGTTCATCAAGGTAAGCATTCGCTCCATTGGGAAACATCGTTCCTCCTCCAGGAAATTTGAACACATCTCCCTGATATTGGATCCAGTTCTGAACAGCTTTCTCAACTGTCAGACTCTTATACGGAGCATTTGCATATGGAACATAGTCACGGCTCTTGGGCCAAGAGAAAGGGGTGACATATCCTTTTGGTGCTGGGATTAGACAATGCAGTTTCTCATTCTCTACAGGACAATGCCTTTCTCTGTATGTCATATTTTCTCTAGGAAAGGCCATTGCTCGGTTCTGGTCTTGACAAGGAGTATAGTCACTGTATCGGATGTGGCATGGCTCAATCATTTTATTGGACATGATCAATGCATTAGCACCACTTATGGTATGATGGGTCTCAAAGTGCAAATTTGGCAAGATTGTACAGTCAGTTTCTTGGTTAACCCTCAGAGCTATACTATCACCCCTTCCTGTCCCACTTTTCTGCCAAGCACCTAGTATGTAAAAGAAGCAGGATAAACCCATCACAAATACTATTGTCATCGTGCTCCGCGTTCTACGGTGACCTGGATTCATTCTTGAGCCCCTCATGAATCTGAAATAATCATGGAAAATCATTAAGCATCACTTCAAATAAATTGGATCATTTGGAGTACAGAGTGATCTTATGAACAAGGTATCCACATAATAGGCTAGACGTTGAAAAAAACAACAACAGATTAATCAAATGGAACATGAACTAACTAAGATCTGAATTTTAGGTGAAGGATAGTTCCTTTGGCTTTGATCTTGTTCCAACAGATTGGAGCTCATAGCAAATTATTGAATTAGAATATTAGTGTCAGATGTGAGTTACTCATGAATCTGAAATTACCACAGGAATGTGATTAGGTATTCACTTCAAATAACGCACCATGGCATACGACTATCTTCTCAACAGGATATCAGCATCTAATGAACTAGACTTCTAAAACACAACTGAAAGATCACTGAAATGAAACAAGAACTAAGCACTGGATTTGATTTATAAGTGACGGTGATCCCTTTGACTTTGTTCCTGTTCCAACAGAATGGATAAAATAGATTAATAAACTAATGAACTAGATTATCACTATTGAGTATTGAATGAATATTATCAGGTGGCAATTTGGGATTCTGATCCTCATGTATGCTAAAGTTCCAATAGAGAAACTTCCTGGGGTGAAGACAAATGATAAACTACCCAGCCAGCACATCAGTCCTGAGAACAAGTTTATTGGCACTCAGCCATGTGCATCAACCTCAATCATGTGACTATGCCTAACCATTTCAGATCCCTAACTGATTTGTTTAGTCCGAAGTTAGCAGTCCAGTCCATCCTGGAGGTCTTGGCATAGCATGAAGCTATGAACAAATCTACGGTCCATGAAATTAAAACTTGAGGTAAACAAGCACAGATTGCCGATAACTGTTCGGCTTGTGATCGATCCCAATACGATCCCAGGTGGAACGGCAACAACGGAGCAGCAGCAGTTGCTCCATAACGATCCCCAACCTCACGCAACGTGAACAGCGTCGTGATTCCACGACTCCCCAGCGGCGGATCAAAGCAACAACGTAATCAAAACAAAGCGAATCGCAGAAACAACGACTGAGCTAGCAGGACCTACCGCCGAGGCCTGAGACAACAGAAGAGCGAAACGAACTGGATCGAATTCAAACGGGAGCGACGCAGGAGGAGGAAGCAAACCTCTCTCTCTCTCTCTCTCTCTCTCTCTCTCTCTCTCTCTCTCTCTCTCTCTCTCTTCAGGTGTGTTGCGGGGGGCGGTTCAGCGGAATGGGGACGGCTTCGAGCTCGCCGCGGCGGCGGCAGGGGCAGCTTCGAGTTCACCTCGGCAGAGGTGGCGGTGGCGGTGGCAGTGACAGCTTCAAGCTCGCAGCCGCTGCGCCGGACGGAGAGGGCGCGGGGTTGAGCTGGGTTCGGAATTTGGTGGAGTTGGTCGCTGCCGGGCTGCCGGCGCTGCGGCTTTGACCTTTTTCTTTAATCGGGCGCTGCTGCTGCTGGAGCGCAGCGTCATGAAATGGAGCGAGAGCGAGTCGTCACGACAAGTCCAAAGAAGGGTGCCCCGTCCCGTCGCACCGGCCGGCCCTTGGAATCGTAGGTAGTGAAAGAACCACCCAAGACCATTAAAAATGAAACTCGATAAAACACTCTCTCTCTCTAAAGTTTTATTCTAAAGTTTTATAGACATTTAATTTCATAACTCATAAAAAATTATACTTGTACTGATAGAGTTTCATTTAGATAACACTCATTTTCTTCTATCTTTTTAAAATACGTTGTTATATCATACAAAATACCTATATGATAAGGTATTTTTAATGCAAATGAAACTCAAATAAAACTTACACCGAGACTCCTAAGACCTCTTTTCATTTTTTTAAATTAACTAATTCATTTTCTTTTGACTTTTGTTTTTTATTTGATTTGACATTATTCAACAAGAAAAAAATGTTCATAAATTTCTTTTTTATATAAAAAACGATGTGATAATTATGAGAACCAATCTTACTATAGGGACGGAACTCCAAGAGTCTTTGTAAAATTTATTCTCCAAATCATCATTTGAAGAGTCATCACATTCTTCAACAACTTTTCTATATCTTGTGTATGCTCTACAGAGCCATTTTGGCTATCTATTTTTGGCTAGCAAAAAATCCAGGATATAGTGTAGCTATATTTTGGATATAACTATTTTAAAAAGTTGTTGGAAAGTGTTTTTTCATCAAAATCTCTATTTCTAACAATTAGAAAGAATATAGAGAATCTCTTAGAATTGTTCTAAGCTATGACAAATTATGTGCTTAAATAAGTTGTATACTTTTATTAAAATAACTATAAAGTCTATCCACATATCTTTATTTTCCTTAAAACAATTGTAAAATGTCTCTCTATTTTTATTCATTTGAAAAGGTTAAAAGGTACAAAAACAAGGTCCAAGATGTTATGAAAATTTTATTGCATAAAAGAATTTATTTCTAGAAAAGCAAGAAAAATTTGCATATTTAGGACTCTAATCTCCATGTTTTGTAGTTTTGTCATTCCGTAACATCGACTTCTAAAAAATAGACCCTCAAACATGAGACACTTGATTTCCATGCCATTATACATATTTCCTCTCTTTTTTAATCTTTATATATGTATTTGGAACCTAAAAAGACAATTGCTCCCTTCTGTCATTTTGCATTTGCATGAATACGAAGAGAATCAGATAGATTAATGTTTTGTGTTTCTTCCTAGTAGCATGGAAATCATCCTTGCTTAAAGGAACCATAAAAATTTCCAACATCTTTGTCATTGTTGTTCAATTTCTTACCAAACATGATGAATCAACCTAGAACTTAATGAATGTATATGGCCCAAGCACATCAGAGGGAAAAGAGAGAATTCACCTATCCCAAGAGGAAGAATAGTTGCTTCTTGGTGATTTTAACCTTTATAGATTGCCAGAAAACAGAAATAGACCAAGTGCATTCAATGTTGATATGTTTCTTTTAAAGAACACCATCAGCTTATTGGGCCTAATTGAGATTGCCCTATAGGGAAAAATTAACTTGGTCCAACATGCAATCCCTTTCCCCACTTCAAAAACTCAATTGGGCCTTCACAAATGCTTCTTGGACCCTTTCATTCCCCAACACCGCCTTCAAAGCATTGGTAATGGAGATCTCTAATCACAACCCCATTGTAATTATCATCTCTACTTCTATCCCTAATGCACACATCCTCAGATTTGAAAACTACTAGCTCAAAAAATAGGGCTTTAATGAAATTCTTTTAGAAAGCTAGAACAACACCATGGCCCTGCCTGATAAAGCTAGAAACATTACTAAGGTCTTATTTGAATATGCATGTATTCATCTCAATCCAAATTTGTTAAAGTGGACTAGAGTGGACTTAAACTAAGTTATATTCTAGTCCACTCTAACACATGTGGATTGAAGTGGACACACATGCATCCAAATAAGGCCTAAAAAGTTTAAGTTCTTGAAAAGTGCTCTCAGAGCCTTGAGTTCAAAAAATGTCCTAAAATCTTCCATTGATAATCTATCTCAAACCTTACAATGGCTAGATGTAATTGAAGAATACACACCACAGTCTAGAAGAATGGAACTTTGTTGGAGCACCAAAGGATCTACTAGAAAAGAGGGGATATCAAATGGGTAACCCTAGGTAATGCTGGCACCAAAAAATCCATGCTAATGCAACCACTAGAAACAGAAGGAACCTTATTACAAAACTACAAGATGATTTTGGGGATTTCAAAACATGCTAACAAGGAGAAAATTATTTGGGAGGCATTCAAACAGAGGATAGGACAAACTGAATTCAATGAAATAGTCTTTTATCTTCCTGCCTTCATTAAACAAGCCCAATGATTAGAATCTCTAGAACACCTTTTATCTACCGAAGAAATTGATGAAATCATCAAAAAGCTACCTAATGACAAAGTCCCTTAACCTGTTGGGTTTTCCAATGAATTCATCAGAAATGTTGGCCAACTATTAAACAAGATTTTTATGAGCTTTGTTGGGCTTTCCAAAACAACAATGCATGCATCTAAAGTATCAACTCTTCCTTCATCCCAAAAACTAGAGCCCCTCAAGTATATATGATTTCAAACCCATCTCCTTTCCAAATTGATCAATAAAGTAATTACAAAAATGTTATCTAACAAGCTACAGAAGGTCATTCTTCCTCTGAACCATAAAAATCAATATGGCTTCATCAAAACCAAAACAATCTAGGATTGTTTTTCCTAGTCCTTCAAATACATGCACCTTTATCACCATTCTAAAAAGGAAGTCATCATTCTCAAGCTTGACTTTGAACAAACATTTGACAAAATAGAGCACCAAACCATCATAAAGTTACTAGAAGCCAAATGTTTTGGAGCAACCTAGATCTCCTTGATCACTAGAATTTTGTCCTCTAGCACTTCAAAAGTTCTGTTGAATGGTGTTTTAGGAAAAACAATACATTGAAGGAGAGCTGTTAAACAAGGTGAGTCTCTCTCTCTCTCTCACCACTTTTGTTCTAGTTGTC
This sequence comes from Microstegium vimineum, assembly GCA_022036555.1. Lineage (NCBI taxonomy): Eukaryota > Viridiplantae > Streptophyta > Magnoliopsida > Poales > Poaceae > Microstegium > Microstegium vimineum. Next base: position 11,741,448 of record CM039124.1, on the reverse strand, counting down.
GATCTCCTTCAATCTCTCCTTAACAAAGTTAAGGGCATTGGGCTCCTCAACCTCCCAATGCCATCCAATGCTACCCTTGACTTTCGTGTAATCCAATATGTTGATGATACTCTCATTGTGATGGAAGGGGATGCTAGGCAACTTCATTTCTAAAGTTAGTGCTTCATTCCTTTTCTGAATCTACTGGTCTAAAAGTCAACTACAACAAGTCAATTATGTTATCAATCAACATCTCCCTAAGAAGCGTTTAACCATCTAGCCAATACTTGTGGACACTCAAAAGGTACATTCCCTTCACCTGCCATGGACTTCCTCTTGGGATCAGCAAGCCAAAAGTTGAGGACTTCCTACCCCTTGTAACCAAGTGTGCGAGACGATTAGTCTACACATCTTCCTTCCTATCTCAAGCACGAAAGCTTGAATTAACTAATGTTGTCTTCTCAACCTTGTCTACATTCCACATCTGTGCTTTGTCATTGCCTAAAGGAGTTATCAAACAAATTGATAAATTTTGAAAACATTTTCTATGGAGGGGGCTGATATAAACTCAAAACCCCATCAAAGACAACCTAGGAATGGTCTGTGCCCCCAAAGAAGAGGGTGGACTAGGGGTAATAAATCTAGAAAAGCAAAATGAGGCCCTCCTAATGAAAAATTGGACAAGTTCTTCAATAAAAAGGACCTACCTTGGGTTTTTTATTTTTTGGAATAAACATCCAACAATGGAAAGCTTCCAAATAATTCAACAAGAATAGAGTCACTCTTGTGGAGAGACATTTTGAAGTTACTAGAAACTTTCAAATCTTTCTCCATAGTTTAAGTATAAAATGGTGATATCTATAGTTTCTAGCATGGCAAATGGTTACAACAACTTCCAAAAGATGAATAACCTGATTTTTATTCATTTGCACTAAACAACAATCTATTAGTATAAAGTTCCATATGTTCATCAACACCTACAAGAGATTTTCAGTTTTCATCAATCAGTAGAAGCTTTCCAACGGTTTGAGATAGTTTAATCCTTTATTGAACACTTTCCCTTGACAGATCAACATGATAAATGGTCATCCAATTGGGGGAATATTCAACATCCAAAGCTTACAGATCACTGATGGGGCAAACACATGTTCCCTAGATTTATAGTTGGCTTTGGAAAAGCTTTTGCTAACCAAAGCATATGGTATTTTTTGGCTACTATTACAAGATAGACGAAGCACAAAGAACATTTTAAAAGAGAAAACATGCAATTAGACTCTTATCACTGTGTTCTATGTCAATAGTGATTTTGAATATATGTCAATGCTAAATAATGAGTCAGTCATAGTTGTAGTCATGGTGGCCATGATGGGTATGGCGAGCATGACCTCTTGGGGCAGTGTAGAGGTAGGAAAATCTATTGATGGTTTTGAGTATGGTGCTATGGACACTAGAATACAAGTAGCCTTGTAGGGAGCTAGCTTTGAGCACCTGGTAGGTGAGGTGGCGAGGAGGTCAGCGACACCTAACTAGAAGCTGGGATCTATGCACTAGCTAGGATCAGAGATCAGGAAAGGGGTTGGTGATGCCGAGGTGACCGTCACCAAGTTGATGCTGCTAGAGTTAGAAATCTCGTCCTCGCCGTCATCAGAGTTCCCTTTGAGGATGTCAAGGGCAACGTCCAAAGGAGGAATATGACTCAGAGAAGATGTGGGTGTTGCTGAAGGCTTCCTCCCAAACATTGGAACATGGGCGTGCTAGTAGGGACTAGGCATCAAACACTTAGTGGCCATGGTTGCAACATCCTCAGTGGAAACAATGAGGCTAATAAGTTTGGCATCTTGTGGTGGTGTTAGGGTTAGCAAAGGAAAGAGCAACACCGAAGAGGTTGTCGCTAGCTTGGTCAAGAGCATGGAGGCATTGGTCTCTCATTCCTCATCCTTGATGTCAGCATTTAGGATGAGGATCCCTAGAGGCAAAGCAAACATCAATGGCTAGATGAGGTTGTGCCATTGAGCGTTCATCTCCTCCAGCTTTGCTACAATCTCAGCAAACATCTCATCCATCTTCATGGAGGTCATTCAAACTCCTGATCGAATGGTCTCTAATACCAGTTATCACCAACCTAACCCTGAACTCAACAATTGGGCACATAGAACTAGCATATGAACCAACATACAAGTTTCTGGAAGGTTCTACAAAGATCTAGACTTGTACATAACAATAGAAGAAGGGGAGATATGAAGGGTAACTCGAGTTTGCAGACTCGCCTCGAGCAGAGCTCGCCGCTGGGTTTGTGTTTTGGTCATTCAAAACCTCTATTTCTGTTGCTTGTATATATGTAGGTTATCGCATCTATTCCTTAATGGGACAACACAATCCATCGTTGTAGTCCATTAGTCGGTCTGGCCCATGATGTTCCTAACATTGGTGACCACGAAAGAGGATGAGGGCTCCTACTCATTCGACACCAGGCACAAATTCTAGGGCAAACAAGGGGACTAAATGTTGTCGTTCTATGGCCTTGCTAAGTACATCCTTGATTTCAAGATTTGGTTTGGTCTCTCCTCTATGGATGACTACAACCTCTTGTGTGCCTTGGACCTAGCCTTTGAGCGTATGCGGCATTCTGCTTTGGTTCTGCGTAGTGTCTAAGAAGATCTTTGTCTGCCTAACTAGTGGTTGCTTTAATAACTTCACTAGCAAAACTCCAGTACCCATGTGTGATGCAACACCTCACAGAACTATCAAGGATGTGGTTTAATGCAAAAAAAGTATCTCGTCCAACTAAATATAGGAGGTTAAGCCAAAGTTTGGTGGCATTAGCCATTAGCTTGTGTAAAACTTCAAAAGTAGCTAGGACTATATAGAGGAATAAAGAGACTGGTATCTTTAGTTCATACAAAAGGATTCAAGTAGGTGTGGCTAATTATTTTTTAATCAAATAACAAAATTATAGTTGATCTTTTCCCCTACACTGTAAATCTGAAATATGCTAGCTAGAAAGTTGATATGTTGATGAGAGAAAGGCTAGTCAGATTGATTTTTTTTCTTCCTTTTGGAGTTGAGCTATTAAGGTGGGGATACGCAGGAAGGTCCTCCATATATCAAAGGGCACTCATATATTCAAAATCCAACATTCCATCCTCTTTCAAATAGAATAAGAATCCTAGCCAAAACCTATTCATAAAGCACATCTAACCTTCATTAGTACGTCTATCGTTCTAGGCCCTATTCATCAGTACATCTATGGTTCTAGGCCCCTATTGATTAGCACTACTGAAAGGTCCTAATCCAAGGCTAGAGGGGAGGATGAATAGCCTAAACTGAAATTCTAAAAACAAACTCAACAACAAGTTAGACAACAATGAGGCGAAGCTAGTATTGCACTAGCCTAAGGGGGAAGCGAAGCTACCTACCAAGCAATGCTAGCCTAATATTGGTTCTAAGCACACTAAAAAACTACACAAGCTACTAAGCTAACTAGCACAACCTAATATAATACTTGCAAGTATGAAGAATGAAATGCTAAAGTAGGAGAGGTGATTTTACTACCGTGTAGAGGTAGTGAGCCAATCAATGGATAAACAATGAAATCCAATCAATCACAAGGGAGACAAGATGTTGACAATTGATTTTTCTCCCGAGGTTCACTAGTTTGCCAACTAGCTACGTCCTTGTTGTGTCGGCTCACTCACTTGGAGGTTCACGAGCTAATTGTCATCACACACCAAACCCGCAATCCGGTGCCGCACAACCAACACAAGAGAGGGCACTCAACGACACACGCAATCCACTAGAGTTACCTTTGCGATCTCCCGTGAGGAAGACACAAGAATCCCTCATAATCACCACTTGTGGTCGACGAAGCACAATCACCAAGCTTCTCGCATCCACACCACTTCTCCAACCGTCTAGGTGATGGCAATCACCAAGAGTAACAAGAAAACCGCAGCGGTATCAACTCTCAAGTGCCACTATGATGAACTCACTTCATGCAATGCACTAGAACACTCAAATATCTCAAATGGATGATCAATCAACATGGGATGAGTGGGAGTGTGTGTCACAAGCTCACAAGAGTATAAATAGCCAAATGTGCAAGAGAGACTGCTTGAACCCGCAACACACCCTTAAATAGCTCCCTAAAGGAAACTAGCCGTTATGCACTTGGGCTGCTGAAAAAGTAGAGCGTCAGACCACTTTCAACACCATCAGACCATTGCATCTGGTTCGACGCTTTGGTCCGATGCCCTCTACATCTTCCACGTGTCCTTGTCTGTTTGAATTCTGACCGTTGGCGCGTTGCTCAGTGCACAGTCGGACCACCTCCATTGGTCTGGAGGCCTGGTCCGACGCCTGCCAGAGCCTTCACCAAGTTCACTCAGTGTGCAACCAGGCTTCGAACTCTGGTCCGAAGCTTCACCGTCGTACCATTTCACCTAGTCTGGAGCCTTTATCCTTTGAACTCAGATGTACTCAGTATGTTCAGGGTTCCAGACTCTAGTCCGGAGGTCACCCGTCGGACCAATACTTCTGGTCCGACGCCTCTGCCTGTCTTCTGCTTTGCTTCGACCAAGCAACCAGACCTTTGGAAAATGGTCCGGAGCACCACAGGACCACCGGTCCGGAGCCTCCCAGTGAGGCAGCCAATGCTGGGAGCAGGCCGTCGGACCACCTCCTATGGTCCGGAGCTCCTATGCAAACTGGTTTGGAGGTCCTGTCTCAGTGAGAATCCACTTCTCTTTTCTTCCCTTGATCTCATGTGCCTCCACCAAGTGTTTCACTAACTTGTGCTCGTGTGTTGGCATGTTTTAGCAAGTTTTACAAGGGTTGCTCATTAGGTTTAGATGCAATGCAATGGATGATCAACCTAATGGCACTTGACAATTGTAACCACATACTATTTTCCCCTCTTAATAGTACGGTTACCTATCCTAAATGTGATCACACCTACTAGGTGTCTTGATCACCAAAATAGAAAATCCCTAGTGTATACATTTGCCTTGTATAACTCTTAGGGTTTCCTCCTTCTCTCTTCTTCTCCAAGTGTGAGCTTTTGATTAGCTTTCTCCTTAGCCTCCATCCTTGTTCCACCACTTGTCATCCTCACTTCTTCTTAGTGTACTAAACCTACTCAAACTTAGAGCTAGGTTAGTACTTAGGTTTCATCAATTACCAAAAACACTAGAGAAAAAAAAATGATTTCAACCCAAAATGCTTGACACCACTTGAAAATAAAGATGAAAGGATAATGGGCAATCATTTCTAAGTTGGTTTGTTAGTGTTAACTCCCCCTACATGTGTGCACTTCTATGAATATGACTCAAGCTTTGCACACATGCTTAGATAGAACTTTTGGAGGGGTGAACAACTAGCAAACTATGACATGATGCTAAGGTTTTAAGAATAGACCTTTGAAGCATGATACCAATCGAAGTGCACCTTTCATATTTCCCTTAGCAACTTGGTTAGCTCGATACCAATTGAATACATACTAAACAAGAGAGGATATCTAGCTAACTTCCTATGCATGCTAGTGATCAAATCATCAATCAAGATTACAACTAGTCATGCACCACACAAGCAAGAAACCACTTGGAAAACTTTAAAACTTTAAAGCAACCATATGAGTGAATGCACATTCAAATGCAACAAATTATTCATAGACTTGCTCCTCCTACTTGTGTGCTCAAATTTTAATTTTTCATTTTTCAAAATCCTATTTCTCCCCCTTTTTCTAGATTCTCCCCTTTAGACCATTTTCTCCCCCTCACTTATATTATGATCATTTTATCACAAATTTCTACCCCTTTGTCACACATTACCACAAAGGAATCCACTTGTAGTAACATGTATCACTTGAGGATACTTAGGAAGATTTGTTATCAAGTCAATATATAAAGGAGTGTGGTGAATACAATTTATAGTTCAATCTAGATCACTTGTCCTAAATACTTAACACGGTTTTAACCATGGACAAGCTTCTTCACATATCTTGCAATGGTTATCTTATCCATGTTGGTTAAATACAAGAATAAGCATTCTAGACTTAAACATGTGAGGTTGCAAGCTTATCAACATGTCATATGTTACCACTAGATCAATCAACTTATAGAAGCAATATGTGGTACCATATGTACATATAAAACTTTTGATTTTCATGAATGAGCCTATCATGACTGATATCTATATGCTCTACACAAGACTAGCAAAGGATGAATGCATATGTCAATCAATTGTACCTTGCTATGTTGGAGTAGAGGCATGTCATAGGTGGGGTGCATCAACTCATGTTGGAGAAATCTAAGATGTTCAAGTCATTCCTCAACTTGCAAAATCTCTTCTCATCAAGTGGCTTGGTGAAAATGTCGGCTAATTGATCATCGGTGCCCACATTGTCAATGAAAATGTCACCCTTTTGTTGATGATCTCTTATGAAGTGGTGTCTCACATCTATGTGCTTTGTTCTTGAGTGTTGGGCGGGATTGTTTGTAAGCTTCACCACACTTTCATTGTCACAAAGCAATGTGAATTTCTTGAATTGAATTCCATAGTCCTCCAAAGTGGCCTTCATCCACAATAGTTGTGCACAACAACTCCCCGCACTAATGTATTCGGCGGTAGAGAGTGCCACACTATTTTGCTTTTTGGATGACCATGAGACTAGTGACCTTCCCAACATTTGACATGTACCACTAGTGCTCTTCCTATCCACTTTGCAACCCACATAGTCGGAGTCTGAATATCCAATCAATTCAAACCTTGAACCCTTTGGAAACCATAGTCCAACCTCTTGTGTATGCTTCAAATATCTCAATATTCTCTTTGTGGCTTTCAAATGACTCTCCCTTGGAGAAGCTTGAAATCTTGCACACATGCATACACTAAACATGACATCCGGCCTTGAAGCGGTCACATAGAGTAAGCTTCCAATCATAGACCGATAGAGTGTTTAATCCACCATCATGCCACTTGTGTCACTATCCAAGTGTCCATTAGTCCCTATGGGAGTACTATTGCCTTTAGCTTCTTGTAGCCCAAACTTCTTCATCATATCTTTGATGTACTTTCCTTGACTCACAAATGTACCATTCTTCATTTGCTTGATTTGAAGTCCAAGGAAGTAACTAAGTTCACCAATCATTGACATTTCAAATTCATTTGCCATCATCTCCCCAAACTCTTCACAAAAGTCTTGATTTGAAGACCCAGAGATAATGTCATTCACATAGATTTATAAGATGAACAAGTCATTTCCAATCTTCTTGGTAAATAGGGTGGTATCCACCAAACCCATCTTGAACCCTTTAGAGAGGAGAAAGCTTCTCAACCTCTCATACCATGCTCTAGGTGCTTGTTTCAACCCATAGAGAGCCTTCTTGAGCTTGAATACATGGTTGGGCTTCTTAGCTTCTTCAAAACCGGGTGGTTGCTCAACATACACTTCCTCATTGATATACCCATTCAAGAATGCAATCTTGGGATCCATTTGGTATAGCTTGATATAGTGTGCACAAGCATAGGCCAATAGAATTCTAATTGCCTCTAATCTAGCCACTGGAGCATATGTCTCCCCAAAGTCAAGACCTTCAACTTGTGAGTAACCTTGAGCTACTAGTCTTGCTTTGTTCCTCACCATTATTCCATCTTGATCTTGCTTGTTCTTGAAAACCCATTTGGTTCCAATGACATTGTGCTTCTTTGGTCTTTCTACCAATTCCCAAACTTGATTTCTTGTGAAGTTATTAAGCTCTTCATGCATGGCATTTATCCAATCTAAATCCTTTAAAGATTCATCAATCTTGTTTGGCTCAAATGATGAGACAAAAGAATAATGCTCACAAAATGAAGCCAATCTTGATCTTGTTTGCACACCACTTTAAATGCCTCCAATCACTTGATCCAAAGGATAACCTCTTGCAATGTTGGTAGGTTGGAGCACTTGCATGTTGATGTCATTTGGTTGAGATGATGAACTCACTTACACTTGATCTTCACTTGTATTTTCTTGATTTTGAGTTGGAGAACCACTAGCTTGCTCACTTGGAATGGTTACTTGATCTTCATCTTCATCTTGGAATAGTCTTGGTCTAATGTCACCAACATCCATATCTTTCATTGCATTGACCAACTTGTCACCTCTCACATCATCCAAGTTTTCTTCTTCATCTTGAGAGCCTTGAGTTTCATCAAATTCAACATCATGCACTTCCTCAAGAATGCCATTAGCCAAGTTCCATACTCTATAAGCCTTGCTAGTTGTTGAGTAACCAAGTAGAAATCCCTCATCACATTTATTTTCAAACTTGCTCAACCTTGTTCCCTTCTTCAAGATGTAACATTTGCAACCTAATACCTGAAAATAGGCAATGTTTGGCTTTCTTCCATTCAATAGCTCGTAGGGAGTCTTTTCAAGCATTCCATGACAATAGAGGCGGTTGCTAGAGTAGCAAGCCGTATTGATAGCTTCGGCCCAAAAGGAATGACTAACATTGTATTCACTTAGCATTGATCTTGCCATGTCAATCAAGATTATATTCTTCCTTTCAACTATCCCATTGGATTGAGGAGTGTACTTTGGAGAGAATTGATGGTTGATTCCAAAGTCATCACATAGTTCATCAACTCTTGTGTTCTTGAACTCACTCCCATTGTCACTTCTAACTCTCTTGATAGTTGTTTCAAACTCATTTTGGCACCTCTTGACAAATGACTTGAAGATATAAAATGTTTCACTCTTGTCACTCAATAAGAATACCCATGTGTATCTTGTGAAGTCATCCACTATCACAAATCCATACTTGTTGCCACCAATGCTTGTATATGTTGTTGGTCCAAAGAGATCCATGTGCAATAACTCAAAAGCTTTGCTTGTACTCATGATGCTCTTCTTTGGATGAGTGTTGCCAACTTGCTTTCCGACTTGACATGCACTACATAGCTTGTCCTTCTCAAATGTGACATCCTTCAAGCCCTTCACTAGATCATGCTTTATTAGCTTGTTCAATTGCTTCATGCCAACATGTCCAAGCCTTCTAGGCCACAACCAACCCATGCTAGATCTTGAGATGAGACATGTAGAGAGTTGGGTCTCACTAGCATTGAAATCCACTAGGTAGAGGTTCTCATACCGAAATCCTTTGAAGATCATGTTTGAACCATCCACACTAATGATTTCCACATCCTCCACTCCAAAGATGCACTTGAAACTGAGATCACACAATTGGGCAACTGACAATAAGTTGAACTCAAGCCTTTCCACTAGAAGAACATTGCTAATGCTTAGATCATTGGAGATAGCAATCTTCCCAAGCCCTTTCACCTTGCCTTTGCCATTGTCACAAAATGTGATACTATCATGTCCATGGTTGTTATCTTGGTTGATTGAGTTGAACATCCTTCCATCACCGGTCATGTGTTGAGTGCACCCACTATCAAGCACCCAATGCCTACCTCCAGCTTTTTAATTGACCTACAAGAGAGTCAATTCTTTTTAGGTACCCAAACTTGCTTGGGTCCTCCAAGGTTAGTTACCAAAGATTTTGGTACCCAAATGAAATTCTTGGAAGCCATCCATGGTGCACCAACAAACTTGGCATGAACTCCATTAGTACCCTTGGAAAGTACATAGAATGAATCAACTCTCATGGAGGATACATCTTGCTTAGCCTTCTTGTTCACACATTGTTGCTCATTGTGACCAACTTGCTTGCAACTCTTGCAATAGCTACTAGTGTCCTTCACAAAACGAGTCTTGTGAAAAGCAAAAGTGTCCTTGCCTTTCTTTGGGGTATAGCTCAATCCCTCTTTGTAGAGAGATGCTCTTTGGCTACCCAAGCACATAAGAAAGCGGTCCTCACCTCCATAAGCCTTAGCTAAGGAGTGATTGAGATTTGTAACCTCCTTCTTGAGGGTTTCATTTTCCACCATTAGTGAGGCATCACAAGTGAAACCATCACTAGTAGATGAAGTAGGAATGATAGTGCTACAAGAGGGGTTGGTGGGACAACAATGATAGGAGTATAAAAGGATTCATCAAGAATATCACAATTAACTCCCATGTCACATGTTTGAACAATCTCCTTCTTACTTTGATCAAGGAGGGAGGAATGGGCTCTTTCAATCTTAGTGTGAGACTTCACTAGCTTCTCATGGGCTTCCATTAGCCTCTCATGATATGTTAAGGCCTCATCAAAGTTTTGCTCAAGAGCCACATTGGCCTTGTGAAAATCCTTGCACTCCTTCCTCTTCTTGTCAATGTAATCCTTAGCTTGTTCAAGCATGTCCATGAGTTCCTCCTTTGAGGGCTCCTCACTATCACTATAGCTCTCAGTCTCACTCTCATCATGAGAAAGTACCTTAGTGGACTTATCCATGAAGCATGATGATGTAGTGTCAAATAGAGAGATCGTGTCCCTCATTGTAATGCTTGCAAAAGCCTTCTTCTTGGTGGCCGTCTTCTTGTCATGATCACTATCATCACCACATGAAGAAGAGTCACTATCCCAATTGACAATATGAGAGTAGCCCTTCTTCTTCTTCTTTTTGTCAGATGTGGGCTTCTTCTCTTTCTTGCCTCTCTTCTTGTGATCATCATCATCCTTGTCACTATTGTAAGGACAATGAGCAATGAGATGATCAAAACTTCCACACTTCTTCTTCTTCATGAATCTTCCAAATTTCTTGACAAAGAGGGCCATTTCCTCTTCATCAACATCACTAGCACTTTGGTCATCACTTTCACTAGATTCTTCAATCTTGCTCTTGTCTTTGCTCTTGTGTGATGAAGTAGCCTTGAATGCTACACTCTTCTTCTTCTCGTCCTTCTTGTATTCCTTCTTGACATCTTCTTCCTTGGTCTCCCGATATGCATCTTAAGTCATCACATCCCCCAAGACTTGATTTGGAGTCATGGTGTCTATCCCACTCGTCACAATCAAAGTCACAAGTGTGTCAAACCGGGATGGAAGACACCTCAAGAACTTGTGAGAGAATTCCTTGCCCTCAACCTTCTCACCAAGATCCGTGAGGTCATTAACTAGCACTTTGAGCCTATGGAACATCTCCGACATATTTTTATCATCCTTCATCTTGAAGCTTGCAAACTTCTCCTTGAGAATATATGCCTTGGTCCCCTTGACGGCTTGTGTGCCTTCAAATGATTCCTTAAGCTTCTTCCAAGCCTCATGAGCACTCTCTAGATTCTTGATTTGCTCAAAGACCTTCTCATCAAGAGCCTCATGGATGGCACTAAGAGCAATGTCGTTGTGTCGCAACTTCTCTTCCTCTTGTGGAGTTGGAGCCTCAACATTCACAACCTCAAACTTCTTGTCCACCACAAGCCACACCTTCCGGCTAATTGACTTGATGTGTGCGGTCATCTTGACCTTCCAATAGTCATAGTTGGAACCATCAAATCTTGGTGGTTTCTTCATGTTGTTGATATGAGCCATGATCACACCGTAGGTTGTTAAGCCTCAAATAAACGGTGTACTAGCTCTGATACCACTTGAAAGGTCCTAATCCAAGGCTAGAGGGAGGGTGAATAGCCTAAACTGAAATTCTAAAAACAAACTCAACAACAAGTTAGACAACAATGAGGCGAAGCTAGGATTGCACTAGCCTAAGGGGGAAGCGAAGCCACCTACCAAGCAATGCTAGCCTAATATTGGTTCTAAGCACACTCAAAAACTACACAAGCTACTAAGCTAACTAGCACAACCTAATATACTACTTGCAAGTATGAAGAATAAAATGCTAGAGTAGGAGAGGTGATTTTACCGCCGTGTAGGGGTAGTGAGCCAATCAATGGATGAACAATGAAATCCAATTGATCACATGGGAGACAAGATGTTGACACTTGATTTTTTTTCTCTAGGTTCACTAGTTTGCCAACTAGCTACGTCCTCGTTGTGTCGGCTCACTCACTTGGAGGTTCACGAGCTAATTGGCATCACACGCTGAAAGACCTTGTTTGGTTTTGGTTAATTGATGAAACCTATGGACTAACCCTATTTCTAAGTGTTTAATCAAGATAGGGTAATCCACCTTGACACATGGAGCTAGAAGGATGACAATGGTGCATTAATCTAGTGCTTCATGGATTAAGGAAAAGAAGAAAGAGAAAAACAAAAATGGGCTCAAGGCAAAGGTATATCATAGGGCCATTTTTTGTTTAGTGATCAAGACACTATAGGGAGTGTGATCACATTTAGGATAGATAGCCGTACTATCAAGAAGGGAAAACTCGTGTCGATTACAGTTATCATGTGCCACTAGGTCATTTGCATTGCATATCTAAAATGAACCTAAGTGACACAAACATGAACTAAAATCCAAGAGATATACTGTAAAAGGCTAACACAGGTGAACAAGTGTTGGATCACAAGGTGTTAGCACATGGAAGCTTGGAGAAGAAGAGGCGGCTTGGTTTGGCACTCAGAAGGGCTCTGGACGCAGGGTCTGGACGCAGGCAAGATGTCGTCCGGACCATTGGACATGCGACCGGAGGCACACCCTAGCCCTCAACCTCTCTGGATAGGAGATCCGGATGCTGATGATTGTCCGGACGTGGATGCTCTCTGGATGCTCTCTGTGTTGCGTACAGAAGCTGAGTGTGGTCCGGACGCAGGACACCGGACGCGCGACCAGAGCTGAGGAGCTCTCTGGACCAGCTCTGTGTGGAGTCCGGATGCAACCACGATGGTCCGGACCCCCAACTATTCACAACGTCTGGAGGCGACGTGTCTGCTCAGAAAAGAGGCGCCAACAGCAGAATTCAAAAGGCAGGGCGTCCGGACACACACGCGATGGTCTGGACCCTCCCTGCAGACTGCGTCCAGACTGACGCAGACAGTGGCTTTGAAGGGGCAAAACGTCTAGTTTCTTGGTGAAGGCTATATAAGTGTTTTGGCCGGCTCCTAGGGCTCTCTCTTGCACCTCCCATTCATTCTCACTCTTTGTGCTTGCTTGAGATAGCCCCCAACTCATCTCTCTTTGCTTCAATTGCATTATTGTGAGAGTTTGAGTGATCCAAGTGCATTGATCATTGCATTGCATCTTAGTGGCACTTGGTCATCGTCATCGCCGCAGGATTTCTTGTTATTCTTGGTGTTTGCCAACACCTAGACGGCTTGGCGATTGTGGAGAAGCTTCGACACGTGTTGGTGATTGTTCGTGGCCGGCTTCATCAATTGTGAGAGGGCTTGTACCCACCTTGGCGGAGCACCAAAGGGTAACTCTAGTGGATTGCTCGTGTCATTGAGTTACTCTCATTTGGGTGGATTCTTGTGGCTCCTGAGTTAGTGGGCTAGGCTTGTCATTGCCTATTAGCCACCGAATCACCACTTGAGTAGTCGACACAACGGAGACTAGCTTGGTGGCAACCAAGTGAACCTCGGGAGAAAAATCAATTACCTACTTGTGTCCCGGCTACTCTTTGGTATTCATTGTGATTGGTTCATTCTATTGACATCCATATATCACGAGGCATCAGTATAACAATCATCTCCTCTCTTGTATTTACTTCTTCCATTTCTTGTCTAGTTAGCTTGCTAGTTAGCTTCTTTATTAGTTGTTCTTGCTAGCTTGTGCTAAGTGCTTTAGGTTCTTGCTATTGATTGCTAGGCACTTAGCTAACTAGAATTGCATTGGTTAGGTGGATTTGCACCCCTCATAGAGCTAGAGCAAAAAGCTTCGCTTAAGTGTTATCTAACCATTTTCTCTAGTGATTTGTAGAATTTTTATTAGGCTATTCACCTCCCCTCTAGCCATCTAGGACCTTTAAAGTGGTATCAAAGCCGTGGTCACCACTATTATCAAGGCTTAACAACCTTCGGTGTTAGTGATGGCTCAAATATCATTCGACCATGTGGGAAGCAAACCACCAATGTTTGACGGCACATCATTTGATTATTGGAAGAGGAAGATGAAGATGCATCTAGGTTCAATACATGAGAAGGTGTGGAGTGTGACCGAACATGACTTTGTCATTCTTGATGAAGCCACTCCCACACCTAGAGAGCAAGAGAACCGGCAATGCAACACTATGGCTCTAAATGTGATCTACAATGGCATTGACTCAAAAGTGTTTGAGCAAATCAAAGATCTTGATAAAGCAAGTGAAGTGTGGAAGAGACTTGAAGATACTTATGAAGGCACTTCAACGGTAAAGAATGCCAAGTTGTACATGCTCAAGGACAAGCTATCTCACTTCAAGATGAAGGATGATGAGTCCATCCCGGAGATGTTTCATAGGCTCCAAGTGATCATAAATGATCTCAAGAGCTTGGGTGAGAAGATCAAGAATGAAGACTTCTCAAACCGATTTCTTGATTGTTAGCCCAAGAAATACAAAACCTTGAGGCAAAGAATTAGGAGAGATGGTTTGGACAAGATCACTCCAAATAAAGTACTTGGTGAGATCATGACCGAAGAGCAATACAACGAAGAAAGTAAAGAAGAAGAGGTCAAGGAAGAAAAGAAAGAAAAGAAGAGCTTAGCATTCAAGGCTTCATCATCCAAGAGCAAGGGCAAAGCAAAGAAACAAGAATCTAGTGATGATGAAGATGCATGTGATGATGATGATGAGATGATGGCCCTCTTTGTGCGCAATTTTGGCAAATTCATGAAGAAGAAGGGCTATGGTGCTAGAAAGAGAAGAGATAACTTCAAGGGCAAAGAATATGAGAAGAGATGCTACAAATGCAAGAGCACCGGTTACATGATTGCGGATTGTCCCAATCATAGTGATGATGATGAGAAGAAGAAGAACAAGTATGAGAAGAAGGAGAAGAAGCTATCATTCACCAAGAAGAAGAAGGGTGAATCATACATGGTGACTTGGGATAGTAGTGACTCTTCCGACAATGACTCTAGTGATGATGAGAGGAAGAAATCCAAGAAGAAGGCATTGGCAAGCATTGCTGTCAACAACAAGCCTTCTATCTTCGACACTCCATCATGCTTCATGGCTAAGCCATCTAAGGTACAGTCTCATGATGATAGTGATAGTGATGATGATAGTAGTGATGATGAGGAGTACTCCAAGGAGGAACTAGTAGATATGATGAAGCAAACTTATGCTTGCTTTGAGACAAAGAGGAAGGAGTGCAAAGAATTGAACAAGAAGCTTAAGGCTCTTGAACAATCCTTTGATGAGCTCAATTGCTCTCATGAGAGGCTAATGGAAGACTATGAGAAGCTTGAGAGGACTCACTACAAGCTTGAAAAATCTCACTCCTCTCTCCTTGATCAAAACAAGGATAAGGTTGTTGCATCATGTAACATTGGAGTAACTTGTGATATTCTAGATGAATCATTTTTCACTCCTATCATTGTTGCACCAACTGAAACACAATGTAGCACTTCCACTTGCACATCTACTAGTGATAGCTCAAAGGATGATGCTACACTAGTGATTGAAAATGAAAAATTGAAAAAGGATGTTAATGAACTCACTCATGCTTTGGGTAAGACATATGGTGGAGATTCCCTCTTGCTAAAGTGCTTGGGTAGCCAAAGATTCTCCCTTTGCAAAGAGGATTTGGGCTATACCCCCAAGAAGGGCAAGTCGGCCTTTGTAACTCCTAAGCCTAGCTTTGTGAGGAGCAATGGCTGGTTTTGCAACAAATGCAAGCAAGTAGGGCATGTAGACCAATATTGCAAACTTAACATGGGCCAAACCAAGTTTGCTAAATGAAGGATCGAGAACGGCGACCAGAGGGGGGGGGGGTGAAGCCTCAAATTTCTCTCGAAATATTCGGGCCACTCTTCCCAAAAACCAAACCTAGTTGCTGGGTGCTCAACCTCCCCCGAACAACGCGAGCGAGGATTCAGACAAAAACGGAGAAACGAGAGCTCACCGACAGTGGAGGAAAACTCACCGGAAACCCCGAAAACCAAGTTCCCGACCCCTATGGAAAAGAGGCAAGAACCCAAGGCAAAACAACAGAAAACAGCCGACAGACGCTGGTGACACTGGCGACGGACGCTCTGACGCAGTGCGACAGACGCTGGGCGACGGGCGCTGCAGCAGAGAGCGACGGACACTGGGCGAGCGTCTGACGCTTATGCAGAGCCAAACCCGAGAGGTCCTCTAGGCGACGGACGCGTCTGGCGGTACCTCAACGGACGCTGGCGAGCGTCCGACGCAATCAAACAGAGAGCATGTCAAAACACAAAACCGACGGACGCTCTGGCGGGCAGGCGACGGACAATGGCGAGCGTCTGACGCAAACTTGAGCCGCGCAAACAAAGCGAGCGATGGACGCTGACGTCAGCACGACCTAGCGTCCGACGCCTCTCGACAGAGCGTCTGACGCCCCCGAGCAGAGCGCAGTAAAAACAAAAACCCCGATTCTCTTCGCCAAATCTTTCCAAATCTGAACCAAATGGTCACCAACTGCAACCAAACTTTGTAGGCATGATCCTAGTGCAGTTGGGGAGCGATCCCGAAGAAATCATCGCTCAATTTGGTGTGAGTAATTGGGAGGAAGAGATTTGGGGGGAAAAGAGGGAAAACGAAGAACACAACAAAGAAATCGCCCGATCTATGTGCTCATGAGGTTTTAGGAAAATTCCTCTAGTGCAAAGTTGATCCTCACAAGTACCGAAAACTTGGTTCAGATGGATTTTGCAAAGCTTCTCTCAATCAAGAGTTCTCATCTCGGGAACAAGGAAAAGATAGAGAGAGCAAAAACCAAATCCCGAAGAACACAAGCAAAAACGGGGACACGATCAAGAAATCGAAGCCACCACTGCTTACAGAGGTTACGACCTCCGATTCCTCGCAACAAACTCAAGTTCTTTACAGAGGTTGTTGAAAACAACCTAGGGATCTCATGAATTAGAGAGAGGGTAGAGAGAGGAATAGTGCAAATGATTAGGGTTCAAGAGATAGGATGAGGGATACCCCTTCACCCCCTACTTATCGGGCTTTGGCTATTTCCCAAATACCCCCCTAGATACATTGAGTGAACTACCAAGCCTAAGCATTGCAGTCCAAGATCTGGAAAATATCTCCCGCATTTTGAATGGACGGGCCCGCTTCCTGCTGGGAGTTGCCGTCGCCTCAACGCAACCTCCATGATTCCGCCACATGCCATCCCCGCTTCCTCGGAAGCTCCGCCTAGGTTTTGAGGCCCAAACCCAAGAAACCCGTCACCGGTAGCTTTGGGCTCAACTACCGAACCCCGAGTTTTGAGGCCCAAACTCGGAAACCGTCCTCGGATGGTTTTGAGGCCCAAACCACCAAACCGCTCAACACGAGCCACCTTGTCTTCGCCCGGTCGGACTCCGAGTCCCATGAGCCTCCGCTCGACCCTCTCGCCCGCTGTCTTGACTTGGTCAACTCGGTCTACCTCCATATTTTCTCGCACTCGCCGGTGCCAAGTACTAGCCACCACAGCTAGTCCGCCGACGCCCATGGTCCCTCAGTCCGAGCCCCACTACCGCCCTTCACCGCTCTCAGTCCATCGGCACGGAAAGCCTCTACTCGACCTTCTCCACGCCATTGACCACTGTCACTAGGCATATCACCTACACACCACAAGCCGATAGACATGCACACATTTGCTTTTGCAAAGAGGTTAGTTCAAGCCACTCAAACTGAACCGCTCAAGTGTTGGGCAATCACTCATCACAAAACTGAACTACATGGGTACTTATCCACCATGTGTTCACAATCTCCCCCTTGATGAGTGCATTGTCAACACAAGTGCATTTCAGATTTGAGCCACAAGGTAAAGCTCTCCAAATGACCAAAAAACTATGAAAACCAAAAACAGGGTCACTTGAGAAAAGCAAAACAAGTCCAAAACTTGGTTCCCAAAGACATGGGCAACGGCTCGACACAACCAAGCAAAACAAAGCTAGCCCTCAAGAAGAGGCAGAAACGGGCTCAACACCGCTAGCATGTCAAAGATACCAATCAAAGCTCTCAAAGCTTAGAATACCAATTGAAGCACTAATGGAGCTCAAAGATACCAATTAAGCCTCATAGGCTCAAGAAGCCAATCAAAACCTGTCGGAGCCTACAAAGCAAGCTGTACCCTCCAGAAGAGGCAGCAGCTCAACACATCTAGCAAAAGCTCCCCCTGAGAAAAATACCAATTAAATACCTATTGAAGAGCCAAAACAAGATACCAATTGAACGCCTTAAGGAAAAAGAAGCACAACCCCCCCCCTTGACCAAAGAAGCTTTAAACCAATGAAACCAAAGAGATGCACATCTCTCCCCCTTTACCAAGTAGGTAGGTGTGAAATGCATGCTTTCTCCCTCTTGTTGACACATGTAACTCATCAAAGCTCAAAACTCAAGATCCGGCCACAAATGCCATGATATGCAAATGAGTGCAACAAGCTTCATACATAGAGCTAAGATAATGAATAGATGCTCTAAGTGATGTGATCTTGTGAGAATAGGAAAAGCTCTACGTGCCCAACAAAGACTCAGCTTGAGCTAAAGATCACTTTAGAAGCCAAAATAGAGAAGATTACATGTGTGAGCAAGGAATGGGTATCACCTCCTAGAGACAACTAAACATGGCAAACAAGATAGGATCTATCTCAAAGCAATCTCATGTATAGCAAGTAGAACTATCCCTAGCAAAGTTCATACAACAAGCCAATGACCCAACTGAATAAATTTTTCAAATTTCAGAGTTTCGCAGCCAAAATTCAGTTTTAGGCACATTTAAGTTGTATGCGAGTGGTTGTAAGCAAAGTGATGCCACTGCTTACCAACCGGGCGAAGTCAAAGGACTTAACACATCGGTTTTGGTCATACATGACATCGCTCAAGTTCCACCCATATGGGAAGCAGTCTCGAACACACGGTGAAGTGCTCACAATGTAGACCCAACTCGATATTTCCAATTCACAAAATAGAGAGCAATTTCATTTTAGATCAATTTTAATCATGGTGCTCAAAGGAAGTGAATGAAACAATGAAGAGCCATGGTTACAAGCTATATACAAAACAGCCAAGAAGGATCTTCAAAAGTCTACACATGCTAGTGTCATTTCAGAGGTGACATGGGGAATTAAATTCAGTTTTAAAGCTTTTCTAACTTAGCTCTATTGCATATCAAGAGATCAAAGAGAGTCTAAGTTAGGCAACACCATAGACACATAAAGCACCTCAAACAGAGCATAGATTCATTATATCGGCTATAGGTATGAAGCTTAAAATGAACTATGTCACAAATGCAAATGAGATGCAAGATGCAATGGCACCAATTAACAACTAAACACACCAAAAGAAAGAAAAAGAAAAATCAAATAAGAACCAAAAATAACTATTATACACAAAGAGCTTCCCCCAACTAAAGAAGGGAAGCAAACACCCAACTCGCCCCGAAGGCATGAAAACGCAGCTTGATCCAAAGATTTTGTGACAATATCTGCAAGCTGGTTTGAGGTGAGGTCAATGTCACCCTTCTCGTAGTGATCACGCAAAAAGTGAAAGCGGACCTCAATGTGCTTGGTCTTAGAGTGAAGCATGGGATTTTTGGCCACGCTAATTGCACTCGTGCTATCGCAAAGCAGAGGCCCTTAGTAAGCACAAGACCAAAATCTTTCAAAGTGACAATCATCCAAATCAACTGAGAGCAACAGCTAGCCGCGACAACGTACTCAACTTCGCACGTCGACTGTGCCACGCTAGACTGTTTGCGAGAAGATCAAGAAACCAAGGAAGACCCGAGAAACTGGCAAGTCCCAGAAGTGGACTTCCGATCAAGACGGCACCCGGCAAAGTCGGCATCAGAATAGACACAAAGCTCAAGAAAGGAAGAGGTGGAGAACAAAAGTCCAAATTCGGGAGTGAAGCGTAAGTACCTCATGATGCGTTTCACCGCCTGTTTGTGCAAAATCCGTGGGGACGCCTGAAAGCGTGCACACAAGCAGACGACGAACTGAATGTCCGGCCGAGTCGCTGTCAAGTACAAAAGCGACCCGGTCATGCTTTGGTACTCTATCTGATCCACCGCCTCTCCTTCCTCGTCCGCATCCAAGGCAGTCGTAGTTGACATGGGCGTCGAAAGAGGCTTTGCCTCACCCATGTCAAACTTCTTCAAGATATCCTTCATGTACTTGCCTTGGTGCACAAACGTCCCTTCCTGGGTTTGCTTGATTTGCAACCCGAGAAAGAAAGTCAACTCTCCCATCATGCTCATCTCAAATTCCCTGCTCATAAGATCTGCAAACTTGGCAACAAGAGCATGAGAAGAACCAACAAAGATGATATCATCCACGTATATTTGGACAAGGAGAGTGTCTTTGCCTTGCTTGAGGAGAAACAACGTCTTATCTACCGATCTCATTTTAAAACCCTTAGCAAGCAAAAAGGTTTTTAGCCTATCATACCATGCTCTAGGTTCTTGTTTCAATCCTTACAAAGCTTTGTGAAGTTTAAAAACATGGTTTGGAAACTTGGGATTTTCAAAACCGCGAGGTTGTTTAACATAAACTTCCTCCTCTATGTAGCCGTTTAAGAAAGCACTTTTAACGTCCATTTGAAAAAGTTTAAAACCCTTAGAAGCCGCAAAAGCTAGAAGGATTCTAATGGCTTCTAAACGACCTACGGGAGCAAAGGTTTCCTCATAGTCTATTCCCTCCTTTTGACAAAAGCCTTGAGCTACCAACCTAGCCTTGTTGCGCACTACCACCCCATCTTCACTTTGTTTATTTTTGAAAATCCATTTGGTACCTATGGGGTGGCAACTAGGTGGTGGAGGAACTAAGACCCAAACGCGGTTTCTCTCAAAGTTTTCTAACTCCTCATGCATGGCATTAACCCAATCCGGATCCATCAAAGCATGTCCAGCATCTCGGGCTCAAAAGAAGCGACAAAAGCCGAATGAGCAAAGTGAGAGAGATAGGACCTGGATCGCATGACTCGACGGTTAATGTCGTCGATGATGTTCTCTGGCGGGTGCTGTCGCTGGATGTGGTGGGGAGCCTGCCTGGACGAAGTGGCCTCCCCCTCGACAGCAGTTGAAGCTCCTTCAGGTGCAACGGCCACCAACTGAGGAAGCTGCTCGAACGACCCCCATGTAGAGGAAGTAGTCGGATTGGGACCGTGAGCCGAAGTGGACGTCGCAGGGTTGATGGGGGCAGCCACTGGAGTTGGCTCGGGATCACCCCAATCGGCATCGTCTTGCTCCTCCTCCACAAAGATGCTAGTGTTCACCTCATCATCACCTGCAAGCTCAAAAGCAGTGGAAACACAGGGCATAGTCTCATCGAAGGTAATCTCACAAGTCTCCATCACTCGGTTAGTCTCAAGGTTATGTGCACGATAAGCACGAGAGTGAGTAGAATAACCAAGAAAGATACCCTCAGAAGACTGTGATTCAAATTTATCCAACTTACCGCCCTTTTGAGGATGAAGCACCTGCACCCAAACACCCGTAGGTGACTTACCTTGGGTGGTCTTCCAAATCGCAGCTCATAAGAGGTCTTCTTCTTGAAAGCTCAAAGAAAAATGCGATTGGAAACATAGCAAGCATAACTGAGTGCTTCGGCCCAATACCTCCTAGGAGCCCTATGCTCATCGAGCATCGTCCTGGCCATCTCAACAAGAGTCTGATTTTTGCGCTCAACAACACCGTTCTGCTGGGGAGTGTGAGGTGAGGAAAACTGGTGATCGAGACCCAAAGAAGAGCAAAGAGTTGCAAAGTGAACATTCTTGAATTCTGTGCCATTGTCACTGCGGATAACTCTCATGGAATTCTTAGGTAGCTCATTTTGCAATCTAAAAATCAGATCTAGAACAAGTGGAAAAGCCTCATCCTTACTCTCCAAAAAGAACACCCAAGAGTATCTCGAGTAGTCATCAACAACTACCACCACATACCACTTCCCTCCTTCCGACCTGACCCGAGCTGGACCAACTGTGTCCATGTGTAAGAGCTCGCCGGGTCGAGTGGTCATGATCTTATTCACAGGAGGATGGGAAGCGGCAACCATCTTTCCATGTCTGAAAGGATGGCAAACCAAATCCTTCTCGAACTTCAGCTTTGACAATCATTGGATAAGGTCCATTGCGCTAAGCCTTGCAAGAAAGTCAAAACTCAAATGTCCCAATCTCCTATGCCACTTCCAAAGCTCGGAGGAAGAACCGACAAGAAGACAACGAGAAGGTCTGGAAGAGATAGAAAAATCCACACGAAAAACCTTCCCGAAGGGAAAAATTCGGCAAACAAGATCACCCCGAGAGTCCAAAATCCAAGAGAGGTTTGGCTTAAAGCTCACCTCAAAACCGTCTTCAAGGAGTTGCGAAACCGATAGAAGGTTAAAATGCAAATTTGCAACCAAAGCAACATCCTTGAGGACAAAAGACGAATTGACTCAGATCGACCCTCAAGACACAACCTTACCTTTACTCTTGTCCCCGAATGTAATGTACTCGGTGTGGCGCACGGGGTCGAGGCTGGAGAACCACTTGGCACTTCCAGTCATATGGCGTGAACATTCGGAATCCACAAGCCAAGTCTCCTCCAGTCCTCCTTCCTACATCAATAAAAAGACATAGGGTGAGCAAACGGACCAACACTGGGGTTAGTAAACTGTGAAGGATATCAGTGTTGTCCCACATGCCTAAAGAATGGGTTAGGAGAAAAACCAAACATCTTCTGCCCCACGGAGGGATAGCGATCAGCACGATAGGGAAAACGTGGTCCGCTAGAGAAGGGTGGAGTAAAGCCACCGCCACGAGGCCTGTAGTCATATGGGTCACGACCAGTATCCTGCCGGGCATGACCACCACGTGGTCTCGCCTCCTGAGGCCTAGCACCTTGAGGCATTGTACCTCTAGGCCTAGAAGTGCGCCTCTGAACTTCCGGTCCACGCACCCCAACTAGTGGGTGGTACATGTCCTGGTTGTTCAACTCAAACTGCCTCCGATCATCTCTCTTCCTCCTATAGAAAAACTCAGCCAAATGCCCATCCCGCTCAAAATACTCAATGGTACCTCACCGCATTCTTGGTAGGCACTCTCTTGTTGGGTTGGGTGGCTCTAGCTTTCTTAGGAAGGGGATCACTAGGGATGTCTGGTAGTGTGTCAAGTGGGTTGCGAAGATGGTTCGGTTTGGCAATCCACACTTGCTTTTGTGGAGTGGTTTTGGGTGGCTCTTCAAACACACCATCTCTCACAGGAAACTCAGAGGGGTTGGTAGGCTTAGGTGGAGTTATCTTGGTAAGCTTGGGTGTTGTGGTGGGTTTCTCACTCTCACTCAAACCACTGCATTCACCGATCTTACCGAACATGCTATCGTCCTTCCCACCTATAGCAAAGCCTACTCCCTTGCTGCCAGCCCTTTTGCATTGGCAAAGCATCATCCTCAACTGCGGCTCTCAACAGGACACCCAGCTCAAGATGGACCGAAGGTATGCGTTTTCCTCCTTGGTACGCATCTTGTCGTGTCTGCACGATGCGATCTCAAGCTCCAAAGCTTCAAGGCGATCCGACTCTCTAGTGCTATCTAAGCTGACCTTTAACATAGCAATCCTAGCATCCCTTTGTGCCAGCTCATAACGCAAGCCTACACAAGACTTGCACGCACCAAGTAAGCTAGGCCTAGCCTTCAGCTCACTAACCTTCTCAAGTAGAGTGCCATACTTGTCCTGGAGAGTGACAAGATTAGACATGTGAATGGCGCAAGCATCACACTATACCTCCTCGGTAACCACCACTGACGCCTTAGCAAAATCTAGCTCATGAAGCGCGCTAAGGTACTTTGCCTTAAAGTCGTTCCTCTCATAAGCGGCATGCTTGAGCAACGCATCCTGACTCATCAAGGTGTCGTTCAGAGACTCGAGCTCGAGAGAGAGGGACTCGACGGTGGGTGATAGCTCGGGTGTGTCAGAGTCGTAGTCATAGTCGGGGCCATCCTTGCGCTTGACGACCTTGCCTTCTTCAATCGCCATGGTGCAAAAGCCGCCGTGCTTGGCGTCGGCATAGAAGCATAGGCCGTTGAACTTGTCCTCAACCTTTCCCTTCGACTCATCATTTCTTGAAGAAGCACCTCCATCGGAGGAGGCATCGATGTCGCTGAGGGAGGCGAGGAAGGCTCGGTGCTTGGCCTTCACCTTGTCGATCACCTTCTTGGAGGACCTTCGGTGATAGCCGCCCTTGGGCTTGTGCTTGTCCTCGAAGTGGTGCTCGCGCTTGTCCTTGCGCTTGGTGAAGTCACCCGCGGCTTTCTTGGGGCAGTTTGCGATGAAGTGATCCTCATCACCGCAACGGTAGCACCCCTTGGCCGAGCCACCACATCGTCGGTTCAAACGGTTGTTTTGAAACCGAGAGAACTTAGTGATGACTAGGGCCAGCTCGTCATCTCCAAGGGCCTCCACTTGTTCCTCTGTCACAGACATCAAAGACAAAGCGAACAAAGAGTGTGAAGGGTTAGAGGAGGAATAAGACGTACCGCCGGGGCCAGAAACCAACACCATAGATGGTTTCGACGGGTTTTCAAGCTTAGCCCGGGTTCGAAGAGTTTGGACTTGATCTGAGGGTCTCCCTCATGATATCGCACAAGTGTTTGCCAGATCTCCCGCGCCGTAGTGAGACTCAAACTCGCTCAAACTCAGGAAGAGACAAACTTGAGAAGAGGATGCTATGGGCTCTTGCGTTTGACGCATGTTGCGTAATTTGCAGCTCATTAATCCGAGCGCCAAGAACCACGTAGTCAGAACTCTCACAAATCTCCCAATACTTCGTATCAAGCCCTTGGAGGTAAGCGGACATGCACACCTTCCAATAGGCGAAGTTTGTTCCATCGAAGAACAGAGGTTTGCCAGCACCTCGCTCCATGTCGCCTTCGCGGATCAAGAACCATGTAAGGTGGAATGATCCTTAACCGGCTCTGATACCAATTGAAGGACTAAGAACGACGACCAGAGGGGGGAGTGAATGGGAGCCTCAAATTTCTCTCGAAATATTCGGGCCACTCTTCCCAAAAACCAAACCCAGTTGCTGGGTGCTCAACCTCCAGTGGAAAAGAGGCAGTGGAGGAAAACTCACTGGAAACCCCGAAAACCAAGTTCCCGACCCATATGGAAAAAAGGCAAGAACCCAAGGCAAAACAACAGAAAAACAACCGACAGGCGCTGGTGACACTGGTGACGGACGCTCCAACGCAGTGCAACAGACACTGGGCGACTCAAACATCCTTGATTTTCCACGAAGGGAAATTCATAGATTCGTAGTGTAATAAAATAGATTGCATGATCAATCCACAATATTACCCAACTTCAGTTGATAATCATTACCAAACTTCGAGTACAAGTGGGCAATAGAAGAGTTTACATTAATTATTACATCGCCACACTGGCAGAAATCACACTGGAATCAATCAAAGTAGCAACGCGGGCGAAGCGCCGGGATCCTCTCCAAGCCTGAGGCTAAGCACGAGACACCTAATCCTCGAAGTCATCTCCAACGTAGTCGTCGTCCTGTTCAACACCTGTTTAATTTCTATCAGTACGAATTGTACTGGTGCCACATTCCCACCAATGACATATTTGTGGAATTGGATGCAACAGGGTATATCAAAAGACCTATCTTTGGTTGTTGGCTTCCTATACAAGATTCATTAATTACTTCAGTAGTATAAGTCATTTTTTAGTTATCCAAATTCATATTCCATCCATCCATTCCATTCCATCACACACATCTCACCACACCTCACACTCATTCGACGGGCCCAACTCCATCTCGAGCCCATCTCAGCGGCACACTACTCCATCAGAGCACACTGCCGGAATCATATATCATCCAGGGGGAGAAAAGAAGACACCACTCTCTAGTCGGTGAAGCAAGTCACAGAAACTGGTCCATAGCTGACGAATCGGCTATGTATCGATCGATCAAACCGTAAACACACTGCAGGTGCTTTACATACCACGTGTTCTTACCTTCATCGATAACCGTCGTTATCTAGGCGAGACTCCGGCTGCTTGCTAGCCTAGAACGATGCCACCCTACAACTCAGCCCTGAGACAACTCCATGTACCGCACGGGGGCGCTGAGACTGTGAGGCCTGGTAACCGGGCCCCGGGGGTTACCAAATGTCTCAAGAGGGTGTGGGACTCACTCCCGTACCTCTCTACACTAATCCGCTTACTTCCAAGTAGTAGTGGCACCGCCCTACCAAGTAGTCCAGCCGTCTTCTACCCATTTCAAAGCAAGTGGCATGTAATGTCTCTATGATTCTTAGTACCAGGAAGTCCCTAATTTGCCAAGCAAGACATCTTCATCATTCCCCATGACATCACAACATTCCATTGTTCCGAGGTTCAACCTCGGAACCTCCTTTCCGGTCCATTTACCCGCCATAGGTACGATCAAGGGATTGCTCAGATAGCTTTCCTGGCAAGACTTGCCCAAGGCTCGTCATCATTCCCACTTGGCCGACAAAACCCTCACCACACGCACCCAAGACACACACAACACTCTCCCCTCTTTCCGGCACCACGTGCCTCATCATCATCATCATCATCTCATCAATATGTGAGAGTAGTAATAGTAGTAATAATCTTATATATAGAGCAAGCAAGTGTGCGTCTATATTATTGCGGGGTAGCAGGGTAAAGGTTTCGTCAAGGTAAAGGATTGAGCAAATAAACTACCATGCAACCTATGCATTGCTCAATCATTCATTATTAGAAATGTAACATGTGAGCATGCGTAATAGGTTCTACGAGGGGGTGGGGTGTGACACCTTCGTTGTTGTCACCGAGTTCCTCGTCGTACTCGTAATATCCCTCCTCAGTCAGTCCCACGTTGTTCTCTGAAATAAATACATGAGATAGTCGCGTTAGCGACACATATAGATCACACAAAGAATTATCACAAAAATGAGAAGATCCAAATGCACACAAACATAACTCCATCATGTAGAGCTCATTTTTCTGAGAATTTTGATAGGTTGTTTGCAATTTTTGGACTTCGTATGTGTTTACTATGAATTTTTCAAGTTTAAATCAATTCTGAAATTGGATAAATAGGATTTACATCAGCAGGGACACGTGGCAGTAAAGGATTGGTCGGCTGATGTCATGCTGACGTCAGCGTGACATCACAGTTGACTGGGTCAAGAGAAATGGGTTTTCAGGGCCAGTCTGGGCCGGGTCTGGGCTCCATGTGTCATGCGGATATCGCGCCACGTGGCCCCTCTGGGTCCTTGGCGGGCTTGGTCCATCGAGTGGGTCCACAGTGCACCAGAGGCACCGGTTCACTGGACCAAGGGCACACGGCTGGTGCACCAGGTGCACCTCCCATCCCTCTTCTCTAGTCCACACGTACCGTGTCCATGAAGGCAGGAGAGGTCCACACGGTGGGGAGCTCGACTGACGCATTGCTGGCGTCAGCGTGACACCAGCACTGGTCCCACTTGTCATACGCACAACTTCCCTTCTTCCCTCAAATCTCCTCTGTTTTACAGGGCCGACGACGGCGGTCCTTCGCCGGCGTGCACCCCAGGGCCTACGTCGTGGGGCTTGGAGACAAATTGAGGGTACAGCGGTACTCGCGTACGTAGGTACAGCGGTACTCGCGTACGCATGGCGGACACGGTAGGGTGCTCGGATCGGCATGGCATGGTTCCACTGTCTCCCAGCAAGGCATGAGGCGGACAGAGCAGATGTGCTTGCCGGCGTTTCCTCAAACCGAGGTTCGGCTTGATCTGGCTCGATTTAGGCCCCTCGATTCGAATCAGGGTGGTCACGGAACTAGAACATGGCCTTCAGAGAGGCCACCATGGTCTCCAGCTGGTGTCGCGGTGGCTAACCGACTTGACGGCTCGCCGGCGCTACTGGGTCGGGTGTCGGGGTCCCAATCACACGGTCATGGCCAACACTAGTCCATCAGCGGGTTTGGGTGACCACAACAAGCCATACCAAAGAACCGCAGAGTCTTCCAAGCCTCCTGACCACGACGACGACCTCACGGAGCATGAACTCGCCGCCGGTTTGCGTGGCCCAGGGCGTTCTAGTGGGTCTGGGGTTCTTCCAACTAGCCAGGGGGCTTTGGGAGGTCTCTTCGATGCTCTATGGTCCAACCGTTTGGCTTGGTCGAGCTCATCTCAGCGGGAACGCGCCTCGCCGTGGTGGAGCGATGACGGCGTTCACCATGGCAACTGCGAGTTCGCGCACAACGTTCCAGGGCATGGGGACTCATCGGTCTCAACCAAGCAATCAGGGCGGTCTTGGTGAAGCCATCGCGTTCTGGGGTCACGGGTGTCCGGTAGGCTAAGGGAGGGTTCGTCCACGTGTATGTGCATGCGTGAGTGTCTGAGGGCTTAGCCGGCGAGTCGTCCATGGCTTCCCAGGTTGGGAACACCGATGAACTCTCCGACACGGTCATGCTCTGGAGCTTGAGTAGTTCAGGGGATGTGTACCTTGCGGCCGGAGAAGAGAGGCTAGCGGCGCTATGTAGGGTTGGTGCGGTGTCACGCCGGTAGCGGTGCCGTGCAGTGCAGCGCTCGTTCGTCGTCGTCGCCGCACTCCGGTGACCTCCGGCGTCGTCCCGCCCGGCGGCGTCTTTCTTCTTCTCAGCTCCTCTGACTCCACTGCTTGGTGCCTTCTCCCTTCTTCCCAAGTGCTGCGTGAGGCGTGTGGGTGTGCTGGTGAATGCCGCAGTGGCGACGCGGGCTAGGAAACCCTAGTGCTCTAGGGCTCGGGTTTATATAGAGGTCATTGCCATGGAGGATCGGCAGAGCTCGGTTGTTGCTGATCCGAGGGCGGAGAGGCTCGGTTCGCAATCCAAAGGTGGAGCGGGGCTTCTTGTTCGCCAAGAAGAAGGATGCAGCCGGGGGACAAGCAGGGGACAGGGGTCATGCGATATGCCCTGTCAGGGCCGTTGCGGCTTGCCTGCTGCCAGCTGAGAGCCTGAGCGCGGCGTGTCCGTGGGCGTGAGAGAGCAGAGGGAGGAAGATAACTAGTGCTTGGGTCCAGCGGTCAGTTTAAGTGCGAGCAGGTCCGGCTGTCAGCGCGCGTGAGCGGTGACCGGGTGCATGAGCGTGTGGCCGTGCGCGTGCGTGTCTCCGCGCGGTGATGGGCTGTGTGTGCGTGTGTTTGGCTGGCAGGCCGGGGTGTGTTCGGCTGGCAGGCCGGGGTGGCTGGGCTGTTCTGATGGCCTTCAGCCGGTTGGCCTGGTTGCCTTCGTCTTCTTATTCTTTTATTTCCTTTTTGTTTACTCTTTTCTGTTTTGTATTTTAGTTAGTATATATATACTTGTATATGTTGTATTTGTTTAGGTGCACACATGTATATTTGCGTGTATATACTGTATATGTTCATATATATGCTTGTTCATGTACGTATATACATATACCATATATGTATATACTTATATATTTTTCTCCAAGTGTTATTTTATTCACTTTTAAAAGTAAACATACATTGTAAGAGAAACACAAGATCCAAATCAAGCAAGGATTTAAACATTACCATGGTAATAAAGTTAGTCCAAAGTGAGTAAGAAGCCTAGGGTTAGCTACTGACAGTGTATGGAATTCTAAGTCATGCATAACTCGACTATCAAATACCCAAAAACTCTAGTAAGATCTTTAGTCATGGAGACATCTGATCACTGGCCATGCATCATTGAGATTGACACTAAAATTCCAAGGGGAAAAATTTTCAGGTTTGAGAATCATTGGCTAGACAGAGATGAGTTTTTTCCCATCCTTCTGCGAGGATGGTCTTTGGAACATGCTCCCCTTGACCCAGCAAAGGCCATCACAGCAAAGTTAAAGAACCTTTGAAGGCTCCTAAAAGAATGGCAGACATCAAGTCCTAGTCTAGCCTCCATAATTTCCAATGTTAAAGCAGTCCTGCACTTGCTAGATGTCATAGAATGCTTTAGAGATCTATCTCTCCTAGAATGGAATTTCAGAGAAGTCATAAGCACCAAACTTATTTCTCTTCTTAGGCAACAAAGAAATTATTGGAGGCAAAGAGGGAAAATAAATTGGGTGAAGGAGGGGGATGCTGGAACTAGATACTTTCATGCACATGCAACTATCAACCATAGGAGAAATACCATTGCATCAGTTCAGGACAACCTCGGTAATTTATTAACACAACATGAGGATAAGGCAAATCACTTTTGGGAGACTTTCAAAGAAAGGCTAGGGAAATCAGACTTCAGTTCTATGCTTTTTAACCTTAGTACCTTGCTCTCCAACACTAAAGATCTAAGAGAATTGGAAGTTCCTTTCTCCAAAATGGAAATTGACCAGGTAATTGGAGAATTTCCAAACAATAAATCACCCGATCCAGATGGATTTAATAACGAGTTTCTAAAATGGTGCTGGCCACTAATAGCAAATGACTTTTACAAGCTTTTCCATGATTTCTGCACCAGTACCATCTGTCTGAGGAGTTTAAATTCTTTATATATAACTTTATTACCCAAGAAGGAGGGTCCAAGTACTGCATCAGACTACAGACCAATTTCCCTCCACAATACTTCACTCAAACTCTTAACAAAAGTCCTCGCAAACATGTTGCAGAAGGTCATAAGGAAGCTCATTCATAGAAATCAGTATGGATTTATCAAAAGTAGAACAATCCAACACTGCTTGGCTTGGGCACTAGAATATCTACATCTCTGTCATAAATCCAGGAAAAGCCTAATAATATTAAAATTGGACTTTGAAACGGCTTTTGACAAAGTAGAACATGAAGCAATTCTTAAAGTTCTAAGAGCCAAAGGCTTTGGGGAAAGATGGACACAATGGATTAAATACATCCTCTCCTCTGGAACTTCTGTTGTACTTCTGAATGGAGTACCTGGAAAAACTGTGCATTGCAAAAGAGGGGTAAGGCAAGGTGATCCTCTATCACCCCTCCTATTTGTGCTAGTGGCAGACCTCTTGCAAACAATCCTCAACAAGGCTAAGGATTTGGACCTCCTAAAGCTACCCTTGCCCCTAAGACACTCCTCTGATTATCCTATTATTCAATATGCTGATGACACATTAATAGTGATGGAGGCATGCAACAGGCAGTTGGTTGTCTTGATAGATCTACTTCATTCCTTTGGAGAGTCAACATGCCTAAGGATGAACTACAATAAATCTATCATGGTGCCAATTAATATATCTGAGGAGAGGCTTGAGCATTTGGCAAGGACCTTCAACTGTGATAGAGGGAAATTGCCATTCACATACCTTGGATTGCCATTAAGCTTAACAAAATCCAGAGTCATTGATTTCTCCCCTTTGGTGAACAGATGCATAAGGAGGATGGCAGCTACTTCATCCTTTCTTAACCAAGCAGGTAGACTTGAACTAACAAATTCTGTATTCTCAGCCTTCCCAATCTTTTGCATGGGAACATTTGCTATTCACAACACAGTTATCAACCAAATAGATAAATTCAGAAAACACTGCTTGTGGAGGGGGCAGACATAAATGCTCAACAAAGGCCAAAGACTGCTTAGAGTGGAGTGTGTAGATCAAAAGAAGAAGGAGGTCTAGGTGTTTTAAATTTAAAAGCTCAGAATGAAGCATTGCTGCTCAAGTACCTATTCAAGTTCTTCAACAAAGAAGATATTCCATGGGTTTCCTTGGTTTGGGAGAGCTATTATGAGACATGAAATCTACCTCCACAAACAAAAAAGGGATCCTTTTGGTGGAGGGATGTCCTAAAACTATTAGACAAATTCAAAGGTCTTGCTATGCCTAATATCAAAAATGGAAAATCATGTTATTTGTGGTCAAACATTTGGAACAACAAGATCTCAATGCTAGCCTACCCAGAGTTGTTCTCATTTGCTAAATCTAAGACCATCACTCTGGCAGCTGGAAAAAATTGTCCTGATCTTTCATCCCTCTTTTATCTGCCTCTGTCAGTTCAAGCTTTTGCTCAACTACAGGAACTCAACTCAGACTTTCAGTATCTATCTTTATCTGAAGAACCTGACACTTGGAGCTGTATCTGGCAATCAAATAGTTTTTTAGTCTCCAAAGCTTACAAGCATTTGAGTGGACATGCCATAGTTCACCCTGCTTTCAAAAGGATCTGGAAAAGTTCTTGTCAAAATAAGCACAAAGTCTTCAGTTGGCTGTTACTGAAGGATAGATTGAGCACCAGAGAGCTACTAAGAAGGAAAAAATATGGAATTGCAAGACTACAACTGTGTTTTATGCAATGGTCTAATAGAGGAATCCCTGAGTCATCTTTTCATTTATTGTCCTTTTGCAACTTCTTGTTGGAACTGGTTGCAAATTGGCATAAATCATCAGTTGAACTTCCTAGGTGCAAGAGGGAGCCCTAGGAGCCGACCAAGCCACTTAAATAGCTTTCCAAACCGAGCTAGTCATTTTCCTCCTTTCCACTGAATTTTGCGTGACTCCGGACGCAGGATGCATGGGGGGTCCGGACCATCGCGTGTGCGTCCGGACCCCCCTCCATTTGAATTCTGTCGTTGGCGCTCCTTTTCTGCGCTGACGTGTCACCTCCGGTCGCTAGGAACAGTAGCATCCAGATCCCTTTCTTCTTGCGTCTAGACTCAACTCAGAGAGGGTCCAGAGAGCTCAATCTCTCCGGACATGCGTCTGGTGCCCATCGTCCGGACCATACTTAGCGTCTGGATAATTCCAACACAGGAGTACAGAGAGCTCTAGAGCTCCGGACTCACGACCGGAGTCCTGCGTATGGATGCACAACAGCGTCCGAATCCTCTATCAAGAGAGGCCAAGGCTAGGGTATGCCTCCGGTCGCATGTCCATTGGTCCGGTTGGCATCTTGCCTACATCCGGACCCTGCGTCCGGAGTCCTTCTGAGTGCAAAACCGAGCCGCCTCTTCTTCTCCAAGCTTCCATGTGCTAACACCTTGTGATCCACACCTTTGTCCACCTATGTTAGCCTTTACAATATATTTCTTGGATTTTAGTTCATGTTTATGTCACTTAGGTTCATTTTAGATATGCAATGCAAATGACCTAGTGGCACATGATAACCGCAATCGAAACGAGTTTTCCCTTCTTGATAGTACGACTATCTATCTTAAAGGTGATCACACTCTCTATAGTGTCTTGATCACTAAACCGAAAATGGCCCTATGGATATACCTTTGCCTTGAGCCATTTTTGTTTTTCTCTTTCTTCTTTTCCTTAGTCCATGAAGCATTTGATCAATGCACCATTGTCATCCTTCTAGCTCCATGTGTCAAGGTGAACTACCCTATCTTTATCATACACTTAGTAGAAGGGTTAGTCCATAGGTTTCATCAATTAACCAAAACCAAACAAGGTCTTTCAATCTCCCCCTTTTTGGTAATTGATGACAACCTTCACAAAGGAATATATATAATTAAAATTCCACTTTGGTAGTATTAGCTCCCCCTACATATGTGATATATGAGTTTGGTTCATTTTGATCACATATGCATGAATAGGAATTGTGGGAGAGTGAATGCTATCAAATGATGCTAAGGTGTGTAGGATGGACCTTTGAAGCGTGATACCAATCCGAGTGCAATATAATACCATCCTTAGCACCATAAAATCCTAGAAACCACTTGAAAAGCAACTTGGAAACACTTTGAGAGAACTAGATACCACATAAAAATATAGAGACCTACTAATGCTAGTTCTTCAAGCACCAAGATATTGTGTTTCTAGCATTCACCACACAAGCATATCATAAATATAAGTTCATATGCAAGCAAGCACTTATGAATGCACAAAGATATGCAACAACTTTATTCATAGGCTTGATCCCCCTACTTGTGTGCTTTCATTTTCAAATTTTCAAAATATTTTTCTTTGTCTTACTACTTACTTTTACTAACTTCTCCCCCTTTGTCATCTATTATCATAAAAGATGTGCTCAAAGGTTTGATTATTGGAGAGAAGTTTTAGTTGTGGTTCAATCTAGATTACTTGCCCCAAGCTATTTAACTCGGTTTAAACCATGGACAAGCTTGTTCACACATCCTAGAATGGTTATCTTGCCCATGTTGAGCTAAACATTTGAAGTTCATATTCTAGATCAAACACTAGGATTGCAAGCCCAAAAATATGTCATATGCTACCACTAGATCATGTCAAACATAGAAGCAATAGTGGTACCATATAAGCATCAAAACATTTGATTTTCATGAATGAGCCTAATGAATTGATGTCTAGATGCACTAACAAGTCCTAATAAGGATGAATGACATGTCAGTCAACTTGTACCTTACATAGCTGAAAGGAGAGGCATGTCATATATGGGGGTGCATCAACACATATTTGAGAAGTCAAGAATGTTCAATTCATTTCTTAGCTTGCAAAACCTCTTCTCATCTAATGGCTTGGTGAATATGTCGGCAAGTTGATCATCGGTGCGAACACTTGTGATTTTGATATCACCCTTGAGTTGATGATCCCTTATGAAGTGGTGCCTCACATCAATGTGCTTGGTTCTTGAATGTTGAACCGGATTGTTGGTTAGCTTTACCGCACTTTCATTATCACATAGCAATGACACTTGCTTGAAGTTGATTCCATAGTCATTCAAAGTTGTTTTCATCCAAAGCAATTGAGCACAACAACTACCCGCACTAATGTATTCAGCTTCGGCGGTAGAGAGTGCAATACTATTTTGCTTCTTTGATGACCAAGATACAAGTGACATGCCTAGTAATTGACATGTGCCTGATGTTCTCTTTCTATCAATCTTACATCCTGCATAGTCGGAGTCTGAATATCCAATTAGCTCAAAGTTTGACCCCTTGGGATACCACAATCCAACATCTTGTGTATGCTTCAAGTACCTCAATATTCTCTTTGTAGCCTTCAAGTGAATTTCTCTTGGAGAGGCTTGGAATCTTGCACACATGCATACACTAAACATCACATCCAGCCTAGAAGCGGTCACATAGAGTAGGCTTCCAATCATAGACTGATACAACTTTTGATCCACCATGTTGCCACTAGCATCACTATCCAAGTGTCCATTAGTGCCCATTGGAGTGTTAATGCCTTTAGAATCTTCTAAGCCAAACTTCTTCATCATTTCCTTGATGTACTTGCCTTGGCTCACAAAGGTGTCATTCTCCAATTGCTTGATTTGAAGACCAAGGAAGTAGCTAAGCTCACCAATCATTGACATTTGAAACTCATTTGCCATCATATTGCCAAATTCTTCACAAAATTCTTGATTGGTTGAACCGAATATGATGTCATCCACATAGATTTGGAGCACAAATAGATCCTTGCCAAGATTCTTGGTGAAGAGAGTAGTGTCAACCTTCCCCATGACGAACCCTTTAGATAGAAGGAAGTCCCTCAATCTTTCATACCATGCTCTAGGTGCTTACTTCCAGCCATATAGAGCCTTTCTCAACTTGTACACATGGTTGGGCTTCTTGTCATCTTCAAATCCGGGAGGTTGCTCAACATATACTAGCTCATTGATATATCCATTCAAGAAAGCACTCTTCACATCCATTTGGTATAGCTTGATGTTGTGTGCACATGCATAGGCCAATAGGATCCTTATTGCCTCTAATCTTGCAACTGGTGCATAAGTTTCTCCAAAGTCAAGACCCTCAACTTGAGTGTACCCTTGAGCTACCAATCTTGCTTTGTTCCTCACAACTATACCATCTTCATCTTGCTTGTTTCTAAATACCCATCTTGTGCCAATCACATTGTAGTTCTTGGGTCTTTAACCTAGTTCCCAAACTTGGTTCCTAGTGAAATTGTTGATCTCTTCATGCATAGCATTGATCCAATCAACATCTTGTAGGGCTTCATCAATCTTTGTTGGCTCTATGGATGATACAAAGGAGTAGTGCTCACAAAAGGATGCCAATCTTGATCTTGTTTGAACACCACTTGTAATGTCACCAACAATTTGATCAATGGGGGGATCTCTTGCAATGTTGGTTGGTTGAAGAGTTGGAACTTGATTGATTGAGCTTGGTTGAGATGAACTAGCAACTTGTTGATCTTGTGCTTGAGAACCAGTAGCTTGCTTGATAGGTGAGTTGAGCACGATCTTTATCATCTTCAATGTCAATCACTTGCGTAGGCCGAATATCCCCAATGATCATGCTCTTCATAGCATTTGCCAATTGAGATCCACTCACATATTCTAGATTCTCGTTCTCAACTTGGGAGCCATTGGTTTCATCAAATTCAACATTACGAACCTCCTCAAGTATACCACTAGCCGAATTACACACTCTATAGGCTTTGCTTGTGGTTGAGTAACCAAGTAAGAACCCTTCATCAAATTTCTTGTCAAACTTCCCAAGTCTTGTGCCTTTCTTCAAGATGTAGCATTTGAACCCAAAGACTCTAAAGTATGCAATGTTGGGCTTTCTTCCATTCAATAGCTCATATTGTGTCTTCTCCATCAATGTGTGACAATATAACCGGTTGCTAGAGTAGCAAGCGGTGTTGATAGCTTCGGCCCAAAAGGAGTGACTCACATTGTACTCACTAAGCATAGACCTTGTCATATCAATCAATGTTCTATTCTTCCTCTCAACAAGGCCATTTGATTGAGGAGTGTACTTGGCCGAGAATTGATGCTTGATTCCAATCTCATCACATAGCTCTTCAACTCTTATATTCTTGAATTCACTTCCATTGTCACTTCTCACTTTCTTGATGGTGGTTTCAAACTCATTGTGATATCTCTTGACAAAAGTCTTGAATGTGGCAAATGTTTCACTATGACAAATCCATACTTGTTGCCTCCAATACTAGTGTAGGTTGTTGGGCCAAACAAGTCCATGTGCAACAACTCAAATGCTCTACTAGTGCTCATCATGCTTTTCTTTGGATGGGTGTTACCAACTTGTTTGCTGGCTTGACAAGAGCTACAAAGTTTATCCTTCTCAAACACAATATCTTTCAAGCCTCTTACTAAGTCATGTTTGATTAATCTATTCAATTGCTTCATCCTAACATGACCAAGCCTTCTATGCCATAACCAACCCATACTTGATTTAGTGAGCAAGCAAGTTGACAATTGAGCTTCACTAGCATTGAAATCAACTAGGTAGAGGTTATCATATCTAAATCCTTTGAAGATCAAGTTTGAACCATCTACACTAATGATCTCTACATCATCTACTCCAAATATGCATTTGAATCCAAGGTCACACAATTGAGCTACCAATAGCAAATTGAAGTTTAAGCTCTCAACTAGCAAGACATTTGATATGCTCAAGTCATTGGATATTGCAATCTTACCAAGACCCTTGACCTTGCCCTTGCCATTATCACCAAATGTAATACTATCAATGCCATCATTGGTGTTGAAGTTGATTGATTTGAACATTCTAGAATCCCCGGTCATGTGTTGAGTGCACCCACTATCAAGCACCCAATGCCTTCCTCCAGCTTTGTAATTCACCTACAAAACAAATTAGTTCTTCTTAGGTACCCATACTTGTTTGGGTCCTCCAAAGTTAGTGACCAAGGATTTTGGCACCCAAATTGCCTTCTTCTTTGGTCCAACAATGGGTGTGCCAACATACTTAGCCATGATACCTTTAGCACCTTTGGTAAGCATATAACATGAATCAAAGTGCATAGAGGTAGCTTTAGCAAACTTGGTTTGGCTCATGTTAAGTTTGCAATATTGGTCAACATGCCCCACTTGCTTGCATTTGTTGCAAAACCGTCATTGCTCCTCACAAAGCTAGGCTTAGGAGTTACAAAGGTCGACTTGCCCTTCTTGGGGGTATAGCACAATCCCTCTTTGTAGTGGGAAAATCTTTGGCTACCCAAGCACTTTAGCAAGCGAGCATCTCCACCATATGCCTTACCCAAAGCATGAGTGAGTTCATTAACATCATTTTTCAATTTTTCATTTTCAATCACTAGTGTAGCATCATCCTTTGAGCTATCACTAGTAGATGTGCAAGTGGAAGTGCTACATTGTGTCTCGGTTGGTGCAACAATGATAGGAGTGAAAAATGATTCATCTAGAATATCACAAATTACTCCAATGTTACATGATGCAACAACCTTATCCTTGTTTTGATCAAGGAGAGAGGAGTGAGCCTTTTCAAGCTTGTGGTGAGTCCTCTCAAGCTTCTCATGGGCTTCCATTAGCCTCTCATGAGAGACATTGAGCTCGTCAAAGGATTGTTCAAGAGCCTTAAGCTTATTGTTCAATTCTTTGCACTCCTTCCTCTTTGTCTCAAAGCAATCATAAGTTTGCTTCATCATATCAACTAGTTCCTCCTTGGAGTACTCCTCATCATCATCACTACTATCATCATCACTATCACTATCATCATGAGATTGTACCTTAGTTGGTTTATCCATGAAGCATGATGGAGTGTCGAAGATGGATGGCTTGTTGTTGATAGCAATACTAGCCAATGCCTCCTTCTTGGACTTCTTCCTCTCATCATCACTAGAGTCATAATCGGAAGAGTCACTACTATCCCAAGTCACCATATAAGATTCACCCTTCTTCTTCTTCTTGGTGAAGGATAGATTCTTCTCCTTCTTTTCATGCTTGCTCTTCTTCTTCTCATCATCATCACTATGATTAGGACATTCTGCAATCATGTGACCGGTGCTCTTGCACTTGTAGCATCTCTTCTCATATTCTTTGCCCTTGAAGTTATCTCTTCTCTTTCTAGCACCATATCCCTTCTTCTTCATTAATTTGCCAAACTTGCGCACAAAGAGGGCCATCATCTCATCATCATCATCACTTGCATCTTCATCATCACTAGATTCTTGCTTCTTTGCTTTTTCCCTTGCTCTTGGATGATGAAGCTTTGAAAGCTAAGCTCTTCTTTTCCTTCTTTTATTCCTTGACCTCCTCTTCTTCACTTTCTTCATTGTATTGCTCTTCAGTCTTGATTTCTCCAAGCATCTCATTGGGAGTGATCTTGTCCAAACCATCTCTCCTAATTATTTGCCTCAAGATTTTGTATTTCTTGGGCAAACAACCAAGAAACCGGTTTGAGAAGTCTTCATTCTTGATATTCTCACCCAAGCTCTTGAGATCATTGATGATCACTTGGAGCCTATGGAACTTCTCCGGGATGGACTCATCATCCTTCATCTTCAAGTGAGATAGCTTGTCCTTGAGCATATACAACTTGTCATTCTTTACCGTTGAAGTGCCTTCATAAGTATCTTCTAGTCTCTTCCACACTTCACTTTCCTTCTCAAGATCTTTGATTTGTTCAAACACCTTGGAGTCAATGCCATTGTAGATCACATTGACTGTCATGGTGTTGCATTGCTGGTTCTCTTGCTCTCTAGGTGTGGGAGCAGCTTCATCAAGAATGACAAAGTCATGTGCGAACACATGGTGGATAAGTACCCATGTATGTTCAGCTTTGATGATGAGTGATCATCCAACACGTGAGTGTTTCAGTTTGAGTGGCTTACCCTAACCTCTGTGAAAGCAGAAATGTGTGCTTGTCTATCGGCTTGTGGTGTGCAGGTGCTACGCCTAGTGACAGTGGTCAATGGCGTGGAGAAGGTCGAGTAGAGGCTTGCTGTGCCGATGGACTGAGAGCGGTGAAGGGTGGAAGCGTGGCCCGGACTGAGGGACCATGGGCGCTAGAGGACTAGCTGTCGAGCGCAGGCTCAGGGGACTCGGAGTCCGACCAGGCGAAGACAAGGTGGCTCGCGTCGAGTGGTTTGGTGGTTTGGGCGTCAAAACCATCCGCGTCAGTTTCCGATTTTGGGCCGCAAAACTCGGGGTTTGGTAGTTGAGCCCAAAGCTACCAGTGGCGGGTTTCCTGGGTTTGGGCTTCAAAACCGAGGCGGGGCTTCCGAGGAAGTGGGGATGGCACGTGGCGGAATCCTGGAGGTTGCGTCAAGGCGACGGCAATTCCCGGCAGGAAGCGGGGCCGTCCATTCAAATCGAGGAAGATATTTTCCGGAGCTTGGACTGCAATGCTTAGGCTAGGTAGTTCACTCATGTATCTAGGGGGGTCTTTGGGAAATAACCAAAGCCCCGTTAAATAGAGGATGAAGGGGTATCCTCATCCTCATCTCTTGCATTACTCTTTCTCCCACCTATTCCTAGGTTTTCCCTTCCCTAGCTTCTTCTTGCTTGAGATCCACCGAGTCACCGGTGTAAGAACTTGTGATTGTTGCGAGGAATCGGAGGTTGTAACCTCCGTAAGCCATGGTGGCTTCGCTTTTGTGATCGTGTTCCCCGCTTTGCTTGTGTTCTTCGCATTTTGCTTTTGCTCCCTCTTTTCCCAAGATGATTTCTCTTTGTAGGGAGTAGCTCTTGCAAATCCGTTTGAACCAAGTTGTTCGTGTTCGTGAGGAGCATCTTTGCACCGAAGGAATTCCCCTCAAACCTCACGAGTGCGTAGATCGGGCGATTTCTTTGCCATGCTCTTCGTTCTTTCCCCTTTTCCCCCAAATCCTCATTTTCCTTTAATTCTCACCAAATTGAGCAATGATTTCTTAGGGATAGCTCCTCCATAGCACTAGAATCATGCCTACCAAGTTGGGTTGCTAGTGGAGAACATTTGGTCAAGATTTGGGAAGATTTTGTGGAGAGAAAAACGATTTTCGCGGTTACTGCGCGTTTGTCAGGGGCGTCGGACGCTCCGAGGGTTTGCGTCGGACGCTGGTACGTACTGACGTCAGCGTCCGTCGCCTCGCTTATCGGCGTCCTTCGGTTTTGGCGTCGGACGCTCTCCAGAGTCCGTCGCCCAGCGTCCGTCGCGTGGTGTGCACTGTGCAGCTCTGTTGTGCTCTCGGGTAGGCCGACGGACGATCTTCACAGCGTCCGTCGCCTCGGTAGTTTTTCAGCTTCTGGCAGGCTCTCTGGAAGGCCGACGGACGCTCGCCTAAGCGTCCGTCGCACTGTCTTCCAGCGTCCGTTGCCTGTTTTTCTGGCTGATTTGCTTGGAATTCTTGCCTCTTTCTCATAGGGGTTGAGAACTCTTCTTGTGGGTTTCCGGTGAGTTTTTCTCCACTACCGGTGAGCTTTCAGTTGCTCCGTTTTCGTCTGAATCCCCGCTCGCGTTGCTCGGGGGAGGTTGAGCACCCAGCAACTAGGTTTGGTTTTTGGGAAGACTGGCCCGAATATTTCGAGAGAAATTTGAGGCTCCTATTCACCCCCCTCTGGTCGCCGTTCTCGGTCCTTCATCATGTTCGGTCACACTCCACACCTTCTCATGTATTGAGCCTAGATGCATCTTCATCTTTCTCTTCCAATAATCAAATGATGTGCCATCAAACATTGGTGGTTTGCTTCCCACATGGTTGAACGATATTTGAGCCATCACTAACACCGAAGGTTGTTAAGCCTTGATAATAGCGGTGACCACGGCTCTGATACCACTTGAAAGGTCTAGATGGATAGAAGGGGGGTGAATAGCCTAATAAAAATTCTACAAATCACTAGAGCAAAAGGTTAGATAACACTTAAACGAAGCCTTTTGCTCTAGCTCTACTTGGGGTGCAAAGCCACCTATCCAAAACAATTCTAGTTAACTAAGTGCTTAACAATGAATAGCAAGAACCTAAGCACTTAGCACAAGCTAGCAAGAACAACTAATAAAGAAGCTAACTAGCAAGCTAACTAGACAAGATATGAAAGAGTATAAATGCAAGAGAGGAGGTGATTGATATACCGATGCCTTGTGATATATGAATGTCAATGTAGATAACCAATCACAATGAAAACCAAAGAGTAGCCGGGAGACAAGATGACAATCGATTTTTCTCCCGAGGTTCACTTGGTTGCACCAAGCTAGTCCCCGTTGTGTCGACTACTCAAATGGTGATTCGGTGGCTAATAGGCAATGACAAGCCTAGCCCACTAACTCGGGCGCCACAAGAATCCACCCAAATGAGAGTAACTCAATGACACAAGCAATCCACTAGAGTTACCCTTTGGTGCTCCGCCAAGGTGGGTACAAGCCCTCTCACAGGTCGTCGAAGCCGACCGCAAACAATCACCAAATGCGCTGAAGCTTCCTCAATCGCCAAAGTCGTCTAGGTATTGGAAAACACCAAGAATAACAAGAAACTTTGCGGCAATGACGATGAGCAAGTGCCACTAAGATGCAATGAAATGATCAAAGCACTTGGATCACTCAAACTCTCACAAGTATGCAACAAGAGTGAAGAGAATGAGTTGGGGGCTATCTCAAGCAAGCATAAGTATGTCAAATGAATGGAAGGTGCAAGAGGGAGCCCTAGGAGCCAACCAAGCCACTTAAATAGCTTT
The DNA here is from genome assembly GCA_022036555.1 of Microstegium vimineum. Classification (NCBI taxonomy): domain Eukaryota; kingdom Viridiplantae; phylum Streptophyta; class Magnoliopsida; order Poales; family Poaceae; genus Microstegium; species Microstegium vimineum. The sequence continues at coordinate 11,699,277 of CM039124.1, read as the reverse complement.
CCAAACCAAGCTAGCCGTTTTCCTCCTTTCCACTGAATTCTGTGTGACTCCGGATGCAGGATGCATGGGGGGTCCGGACCATCGCGTGTGCGTCCAGACCCTCCTCCATTTGAATTCTGTCGTTGGCGCTCCTTTTCTGCGCTGACGTGTCGCCTTCGGTCGCTAGGAACAGTAGCGTCCAGACCCCTTTCTTCTTGCGTCCGGACTCAACGTAGAGACGGTCTAGAGAGCTCAATCTCTCCGGACACGCGTCCGGTGCCCATCGTCCGAACCATACTTAGCATCCGGATAATTCCAACACAAAAGAACAGAGAGCTCTAGAGCTCCGGACTCACGACCGGAGTCCTGCGTCCGGATGCACAACAGCGTCCGAATCCTCTATCAAGAGAGGCCAAGGCTAGGGTATGCCTCCGGTCGCATGTCCATTGGTCTGGTTGGCATCTTGCCTGCGTTCGGACCCTGTGCCCGGAGTCCTTCTGAGTGCAAAACCGAGCCGCTTCTTCTTCGCCAAGCTTCCATGTGCTAACACCTTGTGATCCACACCTTTGTCCACCTGTGTTAGCCTTTACAATATATTTCTTGGATTTTAGTTCATGTTTATGTCACTTAGGTTCATTTTAGATATGCAATGCAAATGACCTAGTGGCACATGATAAACCGCAATCGAAATGAGTTTTCCCTTCTTGATAGTACGGCTATCTATCTTAAAGGTGATCACACTCTCTATAGTGTCTTGATCACTAAACCGAAAATGGCCCTATGGATATACCTTTGCCTTGAGCCATTTTTGTTTTTCTCTTTCTTATTTTCCTTAGTCCATGAAGCATTTGATCAATGTGTTAGGAATATGCCCTAGAGCTAATCATGTAGATGATTATATTCCGATTGTATCCATGATTAATAAAGTGTTCTTTGAATATCCATTATAGACAACTAGTATTGATTGACGATTATGTGCATTGTTTGTGGAACTCAATTACCTGAATGGTTATTCTAAAAGTTGTCCCTGGTCGGCATTCTTGTAAGAGCACACTTGAATATTAGACCAGCACATGTATTAGTTGATGGCTATGTTTCACAAGTCATAGACATGGAGATGTCAAACTAATAATGTGGGCACATGTGAGACATATAGGCTAGACTGACCCAACAAGAGAAAGTCTCTATTCATGTCATGTACGTTATGTCCTTAGACCTGAGATTGTGGTATGTACTCAAGATGTGAAACGATCTACTTAGGGACTATCAAACGCTACTCCGTTATTGGGTAGTTATAAAGGTGGTCGTTGGGTGGTCGGGAAACATGCTATGAGACATAGACAATCAAGATGGAATTTGCCCCTCTCTTCGTGAGAGAGATATCACTGGATCACTCATGTGATTGGATCAACAAATGCATGGCCGTGCTTGGGTTAAGTGTTAACCCACGAGTTGAACCATATATCGAGTGGCAAAGGGAATAACTTGTACATGGTCATAGTGGTTCGTCTGATATGATCATAGCGTATGCATAGGAGTTGACACGCCTTGCTAGAGGCCGCTATCAACTATTGGTCGAGTAAGAGTACTTGGGCCATGTCTATGTATGAGTGAGCCCATAGGGTCGCACGCTTAAAGGGCTGGAAGCCTAATTCGGGTTGGACCCGAATTAGACTAGGTTTAGGGTTACTAATGGGCCTCCAACGTGGGAGCTCGTCAGGACGCCTATATAAGCAAAGGGGTGGGCGCGGGGCGAGATGTATTCACGCCTTTTGGCAGCCGCCGTTGCCTCCCCATGCTCGCGCCTTTTGCTCCTCGCGGACCTAGCAGTCCGGAGGCGCAACGCTTCCTCCCTGTACGTATGGGATTCCTCGGAGGTGCTGCATCTGGAGCACAAGGACGAACCGCGCGAAGGGGACGTTGAGACGGATGACCACGCAACTGCACTGCCTGCTGCGACACGCACGACTACATCAAGTCGTCTTCCGCTGCACCTGCGTGTCTAGTGGTAATCCCGTAACCTATAACTAGCAGTAGATCCTGTTTTATGAGGTCGAAAAGTTTTGTTTTCCGGCTAGCGTAGCAACCTCGTAATCCTTCACAATGCACCATTGTCATCCTTCTATCTCCATGTGTCAAGGTGAACTACCCTATCTTTATCATACACTTAGTAGAAGGGTTAGTCCATAGGTTTCATCAATTAACCAAAACCAAACAAGGTCTTTCAACTACATAGTTTGTCCTTCTCAAAAGAGACATCCTTCAAGCCCTTCACTAGATTATGCTTGATTAGCTTGTTCAATTGCTTCATGCCAACATGTCCAAGCCTTCTATGCCACAACCAACCCATGCTAGATCTTGAGATGAGACATGTAGAGAGTTGGGTCTCACTAGCATTGAAATCCACTAGGTAGAGGTTCTCATATCAAAATCCCTTGAAGATCATGTTTGAACCATCCACACTAATGATTTCCACATCCTCCACTCCAAAGATGCACTTGAAACCGAGATCACACAATTGGGCAACTGACAATAGGTTGAACTCAAGCCTTTCCACTAGAAGCACATTGCTAATGCTTAGATCATTGGAGATAGCAATCTTTCCAAGCCCTTTCACTTTGCCTTTGCCATTGTCACCAAAAGTGATACTATCATATCCATGGTTGTTATCTTGGTTGATTGAGTTGAACAACCTTCCACCACCGGTCATGTGTTGAGTGCACCCACTATCAAGCACCCAATGCCTCCCTCTGGCTTTGTAATTGACCTACAAGAGAGATCAATTCTTTTTAGGTACCCAAACTTGCTTGGGTCCTCCATGGTTAGTTACCAAAGATTTTGGTACCCAAATGGACTTCTTTGAAGCCATCCATGGTGCACCAACAAACTTGGCATAAGCTCCACTAGTACCCTTGGAAAGGACATAGAATGGATCAACTCTAATGGAGGATACATCTTATTTGGCCTTCTTGTTCATGCATTGATGCTTATTGTGACCAACTTGCTTGCAACTCTTGCAATAGCTACCGGTGTTCCTTACAAAACGAGTTTTGTGAGGAGCAAAGGCGGCCTTGCCTTTCTTGGGGGTATAGCCCAATCCCTCTTTATAGAGATATGCTCTTTGGCTACCCAAGCACATAAGAAAGCAGTCCTCACCTCCATAAGCCTTAGCTAAGGAGTGATTGAGCTTTGTAACCTCCTTCTTGAGAGTTTCATTTTCCACTATAAGTGTGGCATCACAAGTGAAACCATCACTAGTAGATGATATGGAAGTAGTAGTGCTACAAGAGGGGTTAGTGGGAGCAACAATGATAGGAGTATAGAAAGATTCATTAAGAATATCACAATTAACTCCCATGTCACATGTTTGAACAATCTCCTTCTTACTTTGATCAAGGAGGGAGGAATGGGCTCTTTCAATCTTAGTGTGAGACTTCACTAGCTTCTCATGGGCTTCCATTAGCCTCTCATGATATGTTAAGGCCTCATCAAAGTTTTGCTCAAGAGCCACATTGGCCTTGTGCAAATCCTTGCACTCCTTCCTCTTCTTGTCAATGTAATCCTTAGCTTGTTCAAGCATGTCCATGAGTTCCTCCTTTGAGGGCTCCTCACTATCACTATCGCTCTCACTCTCACTTTCATCATGAGAAAGTACCTTAGTGGACTTAGCCATGAAGCATGATGATGGAGTGTCAAATAGAGATATCTTGTTCCTCATTGCAATGCTTGCAAAAGCCTTATTCTTGGTAGTGGTCTTCTTGTCATGATCAATATCATCACCACTTGAAGAAGAGTTGCTATCCCAAGTGACAATATGAGAGTAGCCCTTCTTCTTCTTCTTGTCAAATGTGGGCTTCTTCTCTTTCTTGCCTCTCTTCTTGTGATCATCATCATACTTGTCACTATTGTAAGGACAATGAGCAATGAGATGATCAAAGCTTCCACACTTGAAGCACTTCCTTGGTTCATCATGGTTCTTGGAAGAGGTCCTCTTTCTTCTAGCACCGTATCCCTTCTTCTTCATGAATCTTCCGAATTTCTTCACAAAGAGAGCCATTTCCTCTTCATCCACATCACTAGCACTTTGGTCCTCACTCTCACTAGATTCTTCAATCTTGCTCTTGCCCTTGCTCTTGTGTGATGAAGTAGCCTTGAATGCTACACTCTTCTTCTTCTCATCTTTCTTGTCTTCCTTCTTAACATCTTCATCCTTGTTCTCCCTATATGCATCTTGAGTCATCACATCCCCCAAGATTTGATTTGGAGTCATGGTGTCTAGCCCACTCCTCACAATCAAAGTCACAAGTGTGTAAACCCGGGATGGAAGACACCTCAAGAACTTGTAAGAGAAGTCCTTGTCCTCAACCTTCTCACCAAGAGTCGTGAGATCATTGACTAGCACTTGGAGCCTATGGAACATCTCCGGCACATTTTCATCATCCTTCATCTTGAAGCTTGCAAACTTCTCCTTGAGAATATATGTCTTGGCACCCTTGACGGCTTGTGTGCCCTCAAATGATTCCTCAAGCTTCTTCCAAGCCTCGTGAGCACTCTCTAGATTTTTTATTTGCTCAAAGACCTTCTCATCAAAAGCCTCATGAATGGCACTAAGAGCAATGTCATTGTGTTGCAACTTTTCTTTCTCTTGTGGAGTTGGAGCATCCACATTCACAACCTCAAACTTATTTTCCACCACAAGCCACACCTTCCGGCTAATTGACTTGATGTGTGCGGTCATCTTGACCTTCCAATAGCCATAGTTGGAACCATCAAATCTTGGTGGTTTCTTCATGGTCTTGATATGAGCCATGATCACACCGTAGGTTGTTAAGCCTCAAATCAATGGTGTACTAGCTCTGATACTCCTTGAAAGGTCCTAATCCAAAGCTAGAGGGGGGTGAATAGCCTAAACTGACATTATAAAAACAAACTCAACAACAAGTTAGACAACAAAGACGCAAAGCTAGGTGAAGGACCGGAAACGGCGACCAGAGGGGGGTGAATGGGAGCCAAATAAAAATTCCTTTCGGAAGATCTTGACCCTTGTCCCAAGCACGTCCCAAAGCACAGACTAGGCTCACGACCCACAAGTGGGTGGATGTTCTAGGAGATGTCCTAGGAACACAACGGAGCTAGACACAAACCCAGAGAAACAAACTGCAACCCAAACGGAGAAAACAGCAGTTCAACAGAGGCTCCGGACCAGAGGGGGCTGAGCCACCGGACTATACCAAGTAGTCCGGAGATCAGGTCCGACGCCTTTGCCCGCTGTGTTGGCTTTTCTCAGCGGGAACACTCAGATTTGGGGGAGAAGAGAGCAAAACGAAGAACGCCACAAAGAAAACACCCGATCTACGCACTCGTGAGGTTTGAGGAGAATTCCTTCGGTGCAAAGAAGCTCCTCACGAATACGAACAACTTGGTTCAGGTGGTTTTTGCAAAGCTACTCTCAACAAAGAGAAATCATCTCGAAGAAAAGAGAGAACAAAAGCAAAACGGGAAGAACACAAGCAAACCGGGGACACAATCACGAAATCGAAGCCACCATGGATTACGGAGATTATGGCCTCCGATTCCTCGCAACAGTCACAAGTTCTTACACCGATGACACGGTGGATCTCAAGCAAGAAGAAGCTAGGGAAAGGAAAACCTAGGAATAGGTGGAAGAGAGAGTAATGTAAGAGATAGGATGAGGATACCCCTTCATCCTCTATTTAACGAGGCTTTGGCTATATCCCAAAGACCCCCCTAGATACAAGACCGAATTACCTAGCCCTAAGACATTGTAAAAGTCGGTAACTCTCAGCCACTCGTTTGAATGGACGGCCCCGCTTCCTGTCGGGAGTTGCCATCGCCTCGACGCAACCTCCAGGATTCCGCCACATGCCATCCCCGCTTCCTCGGAAGCTCCGCCTAGGTTTTGAGGCCTAGACCTAGGAAACCCGTCATCGGTAGATTTGGGCTCAACTACCCAACCCCGAGTTTTGCGGTCCAAACTCGGAAACCGACGCAGATGGTCTTGAGGCCCAAACCACCAAACCACTCGACGCGAGCCACCTTGTCTTCGCCTGGTCGGACTCTCAGTCCCCTGAGCCTCCGCTCGACTCACGCGCCCATCGTCTTGACTCGGCTGACTCGGTCTACCTCCATGTCTTCTCGCACTCGCCGGTGCCAAGTTCTAGCCACCACAACTAGTCCGCCGGCGCCCATGGTCCCTCAATCCGAGCTCCGCTTCCGCCCTTCACCACTCTCAGTCCATCGGCACAACAAGCCTCTACTCGACCTTCTTCATGCCATTGACCACTGTCACTAGGCATAGCACCTGCACACCACAAGCCGATAGACAAGCACATGTTTCTGCTTTCGCAGAGGTTAGGGTAAGCCACTCAAACTAAAACACTCAAGTGTTGGACGATCACTCATCATCAAAGCTGAACATACATGGGTACTTATCCACCATGTGTTCGCAATCTCCCCCTTGATGAGTGCATTGTCAACACAAGTGCATTTCAGATTTGAGCCACAAGGTAAAGCTCTCCAAGTGACCAAAAAGCTACAAAAGCCAAAACGGGGTCACTTGAGAGAAGCAAACACGATACCAATTAAAAGCAACCTCAAAAACACCTCAAGTCAAAACCACTTACAGATGCCAAAACAAAAACACATGGGCAAAACAAAGCTAGCCCTCAAGAAGAGGTAGAAAACGGGCTCAACACCACTAGCAAAGTCCAAGATACCAATCACAACTCTCAAAGCTCAGACTTCCAATTTAAACACTAAGGGGGCTCAAAAGATACCAATTGAAACCACTTACGTCCCTTAATGCTCAAGAAGCAATCGAAACCTGTCGGAGCCAACAAAGCAAGCTAGACCCTCCAGAAGAGGCAAAGGCTCAACACAACTAAGCAAAAGCTCCCCCTGGGCAAAAGCACACTCAAGATACCAAAAGAGCTCCTTAGGGCAAAAGAAGCACACAAAAGTCCCCCTTGACCACAGAAGCTCTAAACCAATGAAACCAAAGAGATGCACTCTTTCTCCCCCTTGGAAGTAGATGGCTGAAAATGGAATGAAATGCACATCTCTCCCCCTTGTTGACACATGAAGCTCATCAAACATCAACAACTCAAGATCCGGCTACAAATGCCATGAAATGCAAAATGAGTGCAAAAGCTTCATATTTAGAGCTAAGACAACGAATAGATGCTCTAAGTGATGTGATCCTATGAGAATAGGAAAAGCTCTACGTGCTCAACAAAGACTCAAGTTGAGCTTAAGATCACTTTAGAAGCTATTTTATAGAGCATATCATGTGAGAGCAAGGAATGGGTATCACCTCCTAGAGACAACTAAACATGGCAAACAAGATAGGATCTATCTCAAAGCAATCTCATGTATAGCAAGTAAAACTATCCCTAGCAAAGTTCATACAACAAGCCAATGACCCAACTGAATGAATTTTCCAATTTTTGAGTTTTGCAGCCAATTTCAGTTTTAGGCACATTACAAGTTGTATGCGAGTGGTTGTAAGCAAGGTGATGCCACTGCTTACCAACCGGACGAAGTCAAAGGACTTGACACACCGGTTTTGGTCATACACGACACCGCTCAAGTATCAACCCATATGGGAAGCAGTCTCGAACACACGGTGAAGTGCTCACAATGCAGACCCAACTAGATCTTTCCAATTCACAAAACAGAGAGCAATTTCATTTTAGATATTAATCATGGTGCTCAAAGGTAGTGAATGAAACAATGAAGAGCCATAGTTACAAGCTATATACAAGGCAGCCAAGAAGGATCTTCAAAAGCCTACACATGCTAGTTCCATTTCAGAAGTGACATGGGGAATTTAAATTCAGTTTTAAAGGTTTTCTAACTTAGCTCTATTGCATATCATATAGATCAAAAAGAGTCTAAGTTAGGCAACACCATAGACACATAAAGCACCTCAAACAGAGCATAGATTCATTATATCGGCTATAGATATGAAGCTTAAAATGAACTAAGTCACAAATGCAAATGAGATGCACAATGCATTGACACCAACTAAGACTAACAAGACACCAATTTAGAAGAATGAAAAAGAAAAGACAAAAAGAACCAAAAAGAACTACGAAACACAAAACTTTCCTCCTCTAAAAAGGAAAGCAAACACCCAACTCACCCCGAAGGCGAGAAAACGCAGCTTGATCCTACAGTTTTGTGAGAATGTCCGCAAGCTGGTTTTGGGTCTCGACATGCCGGAGGTCAATGTCTCCCTTCTCATAATGATCACGCAAGAAGTGAAAGCAAACCTCAATGTGCTTGGTCTTTGAATGAAGCACAGGATTTTTAGCCACACTAATTGCACTCGTGCTATCGCAAAGCAGAGGCACCTTAGTAAGCTCAAGACCGAAATCCCTCAAAGTGGCAATCATCCAAATCAACTACGAGCAACAGCTAGCCGTGGCAACGTACTCAGCTTCGCACGTCGACTATGCCACGCTAGACTGCTTGCGAGAAGACCAAGAAACCAAAGAAGACCCGAGAAACTGGCAAGTCCCAGAAGTGGACTTCCAATCAAGACGGCATCCGACAAAATCAGCGTCAGAATAACCGCAAAGCACAAGAGAGGAAGAGGTGGAAAACCAAAGACCAAATTCGGGAGTGAAGCGCAAGTACCTCATGATGTATTTCACCACCTGCTTGTGCGAAGTCCGTGGGGGCGCCTGAAAGCGAGCACACAGGCAGACGGCGAACTGAATGTTCGGTTGGGTGGCCGTCAGGTACAGAAGCGACCCGATCATGCTGCGGTACTCCGTCTGGTCCACCGCCTCTCCTTCCTCGTCCGCATCCAAGGCAGTCGTAGTCGACATGGACGTCGAAAGAGGCTTTGCCTCACCCATGTCAAACTTCTTCAAGATGTCATTCGTGTACTTGCCTTGGTGCACAAACGTCCCTTCCCAGGTTTGCTTGATTTGCAACCCGAGAAAGAAAGTCAACTCTCTCATCATGCTCATCTCAAATTCCCTGCTCATAAGATCTGCAAACTTGGCAACAAGAGCATGAGAAGAACCACCAAAGATAATATCATTCACGTATATTTGGACAAGGAAAGTGTCTTTGCCTTGCTTGAGGAAAAACAACGTCTTATCTACCGATCCCATTTTAAAGCCCTTAGCAAGCAAAAAGGTTTTTAGCCTATCATATCATGCTCTAGGTGCTTATTTCAAACCATACAAAGCTTTGTGAAGTTTAAAAACATGGTTTGGAAACTTAGGATTTTCGAAACCGGGAGGTTGTTTAACATAAACTTCCTCCTCTATGTAGCCGTTTAAGAAAGCACTTTTAACATCCATTTGAAAAAGTTTAAAACCCTTAGAAGCCGCAAAATCTAGAAGGATTCTAATGGCTTCTAAATGAGCTACGGGAGCAAAGGTTTCCTCATAGTCTATTCCCTCCTTTTGACAAAAGCCTTGAGCTACCAACCTAGCCTTGTTGCGCACTACCACCCCATCTTCACTTTGTTTATTTTTGAAAACCCATTTGGTACCTATGAGGTGGCAACTAGGTGGTGGAGGAACTAAGACCCAAACGCGGTTTCGCTAAAAGTTTTCTAACTCCTCATGCATGGCATTAACCCAATCCGGATCCATCAAAGCATGTCCAACATCTCGGGGCTCAAAAGAAGCGACAAAAGCCGAATTGATGAGATATGGTCCCGATATTCATGACATAGGATCCTGTTCTTGATAACTAGCCAAAGATTGGCCGATAACTTGCTGCAAGCAGCGATAACTAGTGCAACCTGACGACACGCACAAGGAGCCAACCACCGTCTCTATACGGCAACCTGAACCAAGGATTTTCCCAACCACACTCTCAAAGAAACCAACCCACGCAGCCTGAACTTGAAGATCAGGAGCACGGATTGGGTGCCGATGACGCGGCCGCTTCTGTAATCTCCGCGAAGGAAAACACAAGAGCAAAGGGGTAGAGAATCTCTCTCTGGAGGTTTGTTAGCACATAGCTGAACAAAGGTTCTATATTCGATTATCAAAAGTCTGAGTTTGCAAGGATGCAAAGGGATATATACTAGCAATAGCCCTGCTAGATAGGTGTAAACACGAGATAGAAATGAAAAGACTAAGAATACAAAAATGCCTCCTCGAAATGGTCCTCTGAAGTGGCTTCGCGAGGCTGTTGGTATTCTGCGCAGTCTTCAGTAAATTGGCAATATCTCCATCTCGGAAAGTCCAAATGACGCACCGTTAAATGCGTTGGAAAGTAGACTTAACTAGCTTTCCATCCATGTATACTATGCAGCACGAAACATTATAGAATGATACAGTTTTGCATGGGAACTTAACCATCAGGCTAGCTGTTGACCTTCAGACCACTATGCACTAAAACAGGTCGGCGCTCTCAATGGTAACTCCAAACAGGTCGGCACTTACGGCAATGGAAACTAGACTTGATAAGCTTTACAAAATGTGTTCATTCATCTTCATAGCTTTTGGGAAACAAAAGTTATGACTATTTCTTTGGGCTGGTATGTTCGGAGGTCCGAACCTGACTCTGTGGTTCGTTCGGAGCTCCGAACGTTCCTGTCCGAATTTCTTCAATTCTTTTGGTTTGTAGCTTTTCTTCATATAAAGTAATATCCTCCTCTTCATATGTATACCTAAGTACAAAAAATGTAGAACACTTAGGTAGTATAACATTCCTAGAATTATCAAGATTAAAATCAATAAGGAATGAATTCACCTGCTCTTGGAGTTTTCTAGAACGACTTCTTGTAAGTGGACCTTGAATTGTATTATTTATGTTTGATGATGGTTGGTGGATACTTGATGTAGTATGCACGGTTGGGATGTCCTCGTCATCCTCCCCCTCTTGAAAAGGAGTCGACCTTGACGACTCAGAATCTTCTAGCCCAAAGAATGGTCTTAAGTCAGAAATATTGAAGGTTGTGTTAACACCATAGTCTTCAGGAAGCTCTATCATGTAGGCATTGTCATTGATCTTGGACAACACTCTAAATGGACCGTCTCCACGAGGCATCAACTTAGATTTGCGCTTTTGTGGAAAGCGGTCTTTGCGAAGATGTACCCAAACCAAATCTCCAGGTTCAAATGTCACCTTCTTGCGATGCTTGTTTGCCCATGCAGCATAGTACTTGGATCTCTTCTCAATTGCTTCTTTGGTCTTCTGATGAATCTTCTTGACATAAGACGCGCACTTGGATGCTTCCATGTCACTCCTTTCCTGCAATGGTAGAGGTAACAAATCGATCGGAGCAAGTGATTTGAAACCATATACAACTTCAAAAGGACACGTATTAGTTGTAGAATGTATTGCCCTATTGTAAGCAAATTCCACATATGGCAAGCACTCTTCCCACTCCTTCAAGTTCTTCTTTATCGAGGCTCGTAGCAGCATAGAGAGTGTTCTATTCACAACTTCAGTTTGTCCATCCGTTTGAGGGTGGCAAGTGGTGGAAAACAGCAGCCTTGTACCAAGCTTTGCCCACAATGTCTTCCAAAAGTTGCTCAAAAACTTGGTGTCACGGTCTGAAACAATCGTCCTGGGCATGCCATGCAACCTTACAATTTCTCTGAAAAATAGAGAGGCTACGTGAGAAGCATCATCACTTTTATTACAAGGTATAAAATGTGCCATTTTAGAGAATCAGTCAACAACAATAAAAATTGAATCTCTCCCCCTCTTAGTCCTAGGTAATCCCAAAACAAAATCCATGCTAATATCTTCCCAAGGAGCATTTGGAATAGGCAAGGGTGTATATAATCCATGGGGGTTCAGTTTTGACTTAGCTTTGTGACAGGTGATGCATCTTTGCACGAGTCGTTGAATATCTCTTCTTATCTTCGGCCAATAGAAGTGATCACCTAGCATCTCATAGGTCTTTCTCCATCCAAAGTGACCCATCAGTCCACCTGCATGTGTTTCCTATAACAACAAGAGTCTAACAGAGCAATGTGGAACACATAATTTGTTAGTTCTAAACAAAAATCCATCATGTAAATGATATTTTTCCCATCCCTTTCCAGCTATGCATTTTGTATAAGGTTCTGAAAAGTCATGATCAGTAGAGTACAATTCTTTTATGCTTTCAATTTCAGGTACCTTTACTTCAACTTGATTTAACAAAACATTTTTATGAGATAAAGTATCAGTAACAATGTTTTCTTTACCTTTCTTGTATTTTACAACATATGGGAAAGTTTCAATGAATTCAACCCATTTAGCATGTCTACGATTCAGTTTTGCTTGGCCCTTTAAATACTTCAAAGCCTCATGATCTGAATGAATAACAAATTCTTTTGGCCATAAGTAATGTTGTCAAGTCTCAAGAGCTCTTACCAAAGCATATAACTCCTTATCATACACCGAATAGTTCAGTTGTGCTCCTCTCAACTTTTCACTAAAGTATGCAACGGGATGTCCATTTTGCATGAGAACTCCTCCAATTCCAATCCCACTTGCATCACATTCAACCTCAACGGTTTTAGTGAAATCCGGCAACACAAGCAAGGGGGCTTCGGATAATATTTTCTTCAACTCTTGGAAAGCTTTCTCTTGTGGCTCACCCCATTGGAAGGCAACACCTTTCTTTGTCAACTCGTTCAAGGAGCTGCTATGGTGCTGAAATCTCTAACAAATCTCCTATAAAAACTAGCAAGTCCATGAAAACTTCTCACTTGACTTACATTTTCAGGAGTTGACCAATCCTTGATTTCTTTCACCTTTGATTCATCAACCTAAATTCCTGAACCTAAGACAACAAAACCAAGAAACACAACCTGATCTGTACAAAATGTGCACTTCTCAAGGTTACTGAATAATTGTTCTTTCCTAAGCACATCCAAAACTTGTTGAATATACTCTTAGAAAGCTTTCTCTTGTGGCTCACCCCATTGGAAGGCAACACCTTTCTTTGTCAACTCGTTCAAGGGAGCTGCTATGGTGCTGAAATCTCTAACAAATCTCCTATAAAAACCAGCAAGTCCATGAAAACTTCTCACTTGACTTACATTTTCAGGAGTTGGCCAATCCTTGATTGCTTTCACCTTTGATTCATCAACCTAAATTCCTGAACCTGAGACAACAAAACCAAGAAACACAACCTGATCTGTACAAAATGTGCACTTCTCAAGGTTAGTGAATAATTGTTCTTTCCTAAGAACATCCAAAACTTGTTGAATATGAGCAACATGTTCCTCCAATGTCTTGTTATAAATTAGAATATCATCAAAGTAAACAACAACAAATTTTCCAATGAATGCTCGCAAGACATGGTTCATCAATCTCATGAATGTACTAGGTGCATTAGTCAAACCGAAAGGCATAACTAATCATTCATACAACCCAAACTTTGTTTTAAAAGTAGTTTTCTATTCATCTCCAATTTTCATTCTAATTTGATGGTAACCACTTCTCAAATCAATTTTAGAAAATATCATGGATCCACTCAATTCATCTAGCATATCATCTAGCCTAGGAATAGGATGACGATAACGAACGGTGATGTTATTTATGGCTCTACAATCTACACACATCCTCCATGAACCATCTTTCTTTGGCACCAAAATAACAGGGACAGCATAAGGACTTAAACTTTCTCGCACATAACCTTTATCTAAAAGTGCTTGTAATTGCCTTTAAATTTCCTTAGTTTCTTCTGGGTTGGTGCGGTATGCTGGACGGTTTGGATGTGCAGCTCTAGGGATGAGATCAATTTGATGTTCAATGCCACGCAAGGGAGGAAGTCCAGCAGGGGTTTCCTATGGAAAAACATCTTCATATTCCTGCAAAACACGTGCAACAACACTAGGGATAGAGGTTAAGTCGTTAGCTGAAAGCAATGTGTCTTTGCACACAAGTATGTATAATACTTGTTCTGGGTTATTCCTGACATCTCTCATTTCAAATTTGGTGGCAATCATCACTAAGTTCTCTCCCTCTATTTTTTGTTTTCTCTCATGTTTGGCTTGTGGCTCTCACTCACTGATTTGTGGAGGGCACTCAAATTATTTTTCTCTCCTTCTTTTGCACTCTCACTGCTCACTGTAGAGCTCTTTTGCAAGTGCTCAGCTAGAATTTGTTGCGGTGTCATGGGTTTAAGAATCAACTCCTTTCCCTTCCACTTGACGGTGTATTGATTGGTTCTACCACAATGTAGAGATGACTGATCATATTGCCATGGTCTTCCCAATAGCATGTGACACACTGTCATAGGTGCCACATCACACTCCACGGTGTCAATATATTCACCAATCTTGAAAGGAACTTTCACTCTTTGTGCAATCTTAATAGAACCTGAATTATTAAGCCATTGCACATGATATGGATGAGGGTGTTTCAGCACCTTTAAACCAAGCTTTTCAACCATTTCTTTGCTAGCAAGATTGTGGCAACTTCCACCATCAATGATCACCTTGACAACTCTATCTTGCACTTTAGATCTAGTTTGAAAAAGATTGTGCCGCTGTCCAGTTTCAGCTTCACTCATTTGCACACTCCAAATTTGAGATACAACAAGAGTAACACCAGATTCAAATTCACAGATATCATCCTCAAGATTATTCTCCTCTTCACTATCTTCTTGTTCTTCTTCACTAGCAGATTCATACTCTCTTTTGTCATTCACAATGATGGTTCAATTGTTTGGACACTCTCTTGCAACATGACCACGACCACCACACTTGAAACATTGAATTCCACTACTTTTGCTGGAAGAGCCTACTGAAGTAGATGATGTATTTGCTGATTTTTCCTCTCATTTGGAGCAGCCAACTCTTTGACACTAGAAGCTCCAAAATTGCTAGATCGTGCACCACCACTTGAGTTGGAAAATGTACCTCTGTTTCCACTAACTCTTGGTGTGAATTTGCTTGCACTTGCTGCACTCTTTGTGCTGAAAGATACTCCTCGATTGGACTTTAAGTCCTGCTGCAATTGACGTTCCACTTTGCTAGCTTGATGCACCAACTCAATAAGATTGTTGTACGGCTGAAATTCAACAATGCGCTGAATGTTGCGGTGCAGCCCTGACATAAAATGTGCCATTGATTGCTCTTCATCTTCATGCACATTGGCTCTAATCATTGTCTTCTCCATCTCTTTATAATATTCATCAACATTGAGACTTCCTTGCTTCAGATACTGTAGCTTGTCAAAAAGATCACGACGATAATGTTTTGGAACAAATCTTGCCCTCAATTCTCTCTTCATTTTAGCCCATGAACGCACATCACCTTGGCCAGCTTCTTCTCTTTCATTCAGCATTTGCTCCCCCCAGATTAGAGCATAGCCATCAAACTCAAGAGCAGCCATGGCAACCTTCTTTCGCTCTGAATAATTGTGCAAGCGAAAAAATTTATCCACCTTTAACTCCCATGTAAGATATGCTTCTGGATCAGATCCTCCTTCAAACTTGGGCATGGTGAATTTTAATTTGCCAAACCTCTCCTCATTGGGCTGATTTCGCCCACGATTTCCTCGTGACGACGATCATCACGATAGGGTTGTCCAACCTCTTCTTCTTCATCCTCTTCGTCAGTCCCACTTTCTTCTAGTCCATGCTCTCTTCCATGACTAGCACCTCTACGACCATTTCCACGACCTGGAAGTGGGGCCTTCTTGCATTTATAACCACACGGTCTCTTCGTCGTCTTCGCTATTCTCTTGCAAGATGAGCAACAGCTTGTTCTTTGTTTTCTTCAACTTATTCTTCATGGTGACTTGCATTTGAATCTTCAGGAGGAGGTTCTTGCAACTGAGTCATAAGTGCTTGAAGATTGGTTGTTAGTGTCTCCACGCTTTGCTTCATCTCATTGAATTGTGCCATGGTGACACAGTCATCAATCTCAACATTAGAACCCATCTTCCTGTCAAGTTAGTGAAAGATTGCAACAAATATATGTGGAATATATAGAATAGGAAAATATATGTGGAATCACACAACCTCACCTCTCTTACCACCAAAGCTCGTATGAATTCCTGCAGATTACAGAGGGCCAATGTGAGGTGGAAACCGAAAGTGATGGTTGGGAGAATACAAGATCAGCGTTCCTATGACGGTGGGTTATTTGTGGAGCTTGGTGGGGATAGAATTAACAAGGAATACAATCTGAATTCTCGATATTGTAAAGTTAAATCGCAGTTCAAAATAGAAGTTCAGTGCCTAGTGCTGACCACAAGATATGAATGGTGTAAATAGATCAAACACACACGCAAAGATAATTTCAGATTTGATGCAAACAAGGTGTATGCCTAGGATGCAAGTGTTGCAATCAAACCCAAGCAAAATTTTGCACCAAAAGGATAGATAGTAACTGATTGTGCAACTTGATATAAATTTCAGAACTTGTGCACATAAACAAACTAAACTTTTGACTTCTCTGTCTCAACTTTTCTCAACTTCTCTTTTTTTGCACTTTTCTTTCTTCTCTTTTTTTCACACTTTTTTTATAACTAAGAACAAGACCAGAGATAACACTTATACACTTTTTTTTAGAAACAAGACACAACCGTCAACGTTCTAACTTGATAGGATCAAAGTTTACGCGAAGGATGATACGAGTTTCTGATTTTTTTTATATAGGCATTTGCAAATATATGAAAGAAGCTCAAAGGACACGCGAAGGATAATATGATCAGTAACTAAACAAAGACTCTAATGAACCAAAATTTAACCAAACTCACAAGAAAAACAGATTGAAACCAAGGGTTATGGTAGAATATTTTGTGGCTTTTTAGTGGATAGGACGAACACAAATATATGTAGCTAAGGATAAAAATTCCTACCGTGGCAACTGAAGCTTTGATACCAGATGATGAGATACGGTCCTGATCTTCACGACGTAGGATCTTGTTCTTGATAACTAGCCAAAGATTGGCCGATAACTTGATGCAAGCAGCGATAACTAGTGCAACCTGACGACACGCACAAGGAGTCAACCACCGTCTTTATACGGCAGCCTAAACCAAGGATTCGCCCAACCACACTATCAAAAAAACTAACCCACGCAGCCTGAACTCGAAGATCAAGAGCACGGATTGGGTGCCGATGATGCGGCCGCTTCTGTAATCTCTGCGAAGGAAAACACAAGAGCAAAATGTTAGAGAATCTCTCTCTGGGGGTTTGTTAGCACACAACTGAACAAAGGTTCTATATTCGATTATCAAAAGTCTGAGTTTGCAAGGATGCAAAGGGATATATATACTAGCAACAACTCTTCTAGATAGGTGTAAACACAAGATAGAAATGAAAAGACTAAGAATACAAAAAGGCCTCCTCGAAATGGTCCTCTGAAGTGGCTTCGCGAGGCTGTTGGTATTCTGCGCAGTCTTTAGTAAATTGGTAATATCTCCATCTTGGGAAGTCCAAATGATGCACCGTTAAATGCATTGGAAAGTAGACTTAACTATCTTTCCATCCATGCATACCATGCAGCACGACACATTATAGAATGATACAGTTTTGCATGAGAACTTAACCATCAGGCTGGCTGTTGACCTTCAGACCAGTATGCACTAAAACAGGTTGGTTCTCTCCATGGTAACTCCAAAGAGGTCGGCACTTACGGCAATGGAAACTAGACTTGATAAGCTTTCCAAAATGTGTTCATTCACCTTCGTAGCTTTTGGGAAGCAAAAGTTATGACTATTTATTTGGGCTGGTATGTTCGGAGGTCCGAACCTGACTGTGTGGTTCGTTCAGAGCTCCGAACGTTCTTGTCCGAATTTCTTAAATTCTTTTGGTCTGTAGCTTTTCTGCATATAGAGTAATATCCTCCTCTTCATGTGTATAGCTAAGTACAACAAATGTAGAACACTTAGGTAGTATAACATTCTTAGAATTATCAAGATTAAAATCAATAAGGAATGAATTCACCTGCTCTTAGAGTTTTCTAGAACGACTTCTTGTAAGTGGACCTTGAATTGTATTATTTATGTTTGATGATGGTTGGTGGATACTTGATGTAGCATGCACGGTTGGGATGTCTTCATCACGAATGAGCAAAGTGAGAGATATAGGACCTGGACCGCGTGACTCGACGGTCAATGTCACCGATGATGTTCTCCGACGGGTGTTGCCGCTGGATGTGGCGGGGAGCCTGCCTGGATGAAGTGGCCTCCCCCTCAACAGCAGCTGGAGCTCCCTCAGGTGCAATGGACACGGACTAAGGAAGCTGCTCGAACGGCCGCCATGTAGAGGAAGTAGCCGGGTCGGGACCATGAGCCGAAGTGGATGTCGCAGGGTAGACGGGGGCAGCTAGTGGAGTTGGCTCAGGATCACCCCAATCGGCATCATCCTGCTCCTCCTTCACAAAGATTCTAGTGTTCACCTCATCATCACCTACAAGCTCAAAAGCGGTGGAAACACAGGGCATAGTCTCATCGAAAGTAATCTCACAAGTCTCCATCACTCGGTTAGTCTCAAGATTAAGTGCATGATAAGCACGAGAGTGAGTAGAATAACCAAGAAAGATACCGTCAGAAGACCGTGATTCAAATTTATCCAACTTACCGCCCTTTTTGAGGATGAAGCACCTGCACCCAAACACCCGTAAGTGACTTACCTTGGTTGGTCTTCCAACTCGCAACTCATAAGAAGTCTTCTTCTTGAAAGCTCGGAGGAAAATGCGATTGGAAACATAGCAAGCAGAACTGAGTGCTTTGGCCCAATACCGCCTAGGAGTCCTATGCTCATCGAGCATCGTCCTGGCCATCTCAACAAGGGTCTGATTCTTGCACTCAACAACACCATTCTGCTAGGGAGTGTGAGGTGAGAAAAACTGGTGATCGAGACCCAAAGAAGAGCAAAGAGATGCAAAGTGAGCATTCTTGAATTTTGTGTCATTGTCACTGCGGATAGCTCTCATGGCATTCTTAGGTAGCTCATTTTGCAATCTCAAAATCAGATCTCGAACAAGTGGAAAAGCCTCATCCTTACTCTCCAAAAAGAACACCCAAGAGTATCTCGAGTAGTCATCAACGACTACAACCACATACCACTTCCCTCTTTCCGACCTGACCCGAGCTGGACCAACTATGTCCATGTGTAAGAGCTCGCCGGGTCGAGTGGTCATGACCTCAGTCACAGGAGGATGGGAAGAAACAACCATCTTGCCATGCCTACAAGGATGGCAAACCAAATCCTTCTCGAACTTTAGCTTTGGCAATCCTTGGATAAGGTCCATTGAGCTAAGACTTGCAAGCAAGTCAAAACTCAAATGTCCCAATCTCCTATGCAACTTCCAAAGCTCGGAAGAAGAACCAACAAGAAGACAACGAGAAGGTCCGGAAGAGATAGAAAAATCCGCATGAAAAACCTTCCCGAAGGGAAAAATCCAGCAAACAAGCTCACCACGGGAGTCCAAAATCTGAGGGAGGTTTGGCTTAAAGCTCACCTCAAAACTGTCATCAAGGACTTGCGAAACTGAAAGAAGATTAAAATGCAAATTCGCAACCAACGCAACATCCTTGAGGACAAAAGACGAATTGACTCGGATGGACCCCCGGGAGACAACCTTACCTTTACTCTTGTCCCCGAATGTGATATACTCTGTGTGGCACACGGGGTCGAGGCTGGAGAACCACTTGGCGCTTCCGGTCATATGGCGTGAACATCCGGAATCCACAAGCCAAGTCTCCTCCAGTCCTCCTTCCTACATCAATAAAAACACATAGGGTGAGCAAACGGACTAGCAATGGATTAGTAAACTATGAAGGATACCAGTGTTGTCCCACTTGCCCAAAGAATGGGTTAGGAGAAAAATCAAACATCTCCTGCCCCACGGGAGCATAGCGATCACCACAATAGGGAAAACGTGGTCCGCTAAGGAAGGGAGGAGTAAAGCCACCGCCACGAGGGCCGTAGTCGTATGGGTCACGACCGGTACCACGTCGGGCACGACCACCATGTGGTCTCGCCTCCTGAGGCCTAGCACCTTGAGGCATTGTACCTCTAGGCCTAGAAGTGCACCTCTAAACTTCCGGTTCACGCACCCCAACTCGTGCGTGGTACATGTCCCGGTTGTTCAACTCAACTTGCCTGCGATCATCTCTCTTCCTCCTAAAGCAAAACTCAGCCAAGTGCCCATCCCGCTCACAATACTCACAATGGTACCTCACCACACTCTTGGTAGGCACTCTCTTGTTGGGTTGGGTGGCTCTAGCTTTCTTAGGAAGGAGATCACTAGAGATGTCTGACAGTGTGTCAAGTGGGTTGCAAAGGTGGTTCGGTTTTGCAATCCACACTTGCTTCTGTGGAGTGGTTTTGGGTGGCTCTTCAAACACACTATCTCTCACAGGAAACTCAGAGGGTTGGTAGGCTTAGGTGGAGTGATCTTGGTAAGCTTGGGATTTGTGGTGGGTTTCTCATTATCACTCAAACCACTGCACTCACCAATCTTACCGAACATGCTATCGTCCTTCCCACCTATAGCAAAGCCTACTCTCGTGTTGCCAACCCTTTTGCATTGGCTAAGCATCATCCCCAACTGCGGCTCTCGGCAAGACACCCAGCTCAAGATGGACTGAGGGTATGTGTTTTCTTCCTCGGTACGCATCTTATCGTGTCTGCATGATGCGATCTCAAGCTCCAAAGCCTCAAAGCGATCCGACTCTCTATTGTTATCTGAGTTGACCTTCTCTAGCATAGCAATCCTAGCATCTCTCTATGCCAGCTTAGAACGCAAGCCTAAGCAAGACTTGCACGCACCAAGTAAGCTAGGCCTAGCCTTCAGCTCACTGACCTCCTCAAGTAGAGTGCCATACTTGTCCTGGAGAGTGACAAGATCAGACATGTGAATGGCGCAAGCATCACACTCTACCTCCTCGGTAACCACCACTGATGCCTTAGCAAAATCTAGCTCATGAAGCGCGCTAAGGTACTTCGCCTTAAAGTCGTTCCTCTCACAAGAGGCACACTTGAGCAACGCATCTTGACTCATCAAGATGTCGTTCAGAGACTCAATCTCGAGAGAGAGGGACTCGACGGTGGGTGGTACCTCGGGTGTGTCGAAGTCGTAGTCGTAGTCGGGGCCTTCCTTGCACTTGTCGACCTTGCCTTCTTCAATCACCATGGTGCAAAAGCCACCGTACTTGGCATCGACGTAGAAGCATAGGCCGTTGAGCTTGTCCTCAACCTTTTCCTTCGACTCATCATTGCTTGAGGAAGCACCTCCGTCGGAGGAGGCATCGATGTCGCTGAGGGAGGCGAGGAAGGCTCAGTGCTTGGCCTTCACCTTGTCGATCACCTTCTTGGAGGACCTTCGGTGGTAGCCACCCTTGGGCTTGTGCTTGTCCTCGAAGTGGTGCTCGTGCTTGTCCTTGCCCTTGGTGAAGTCGCCCGCAGCTTTCTTGGGGCAGTTTGCGATGAAGTGATCCTCATCACCGCAATGGTAGCACCCCTTGGCTGAGCCACCACGCCGACGGTTCAAACGGTTGTTGTGAAACCGTGAGAACTTGATGATGACCAAAGCCAGCTCATCATCTCCAAGAGCCTCCACTTGATCCTCTGTCATAGAAATCAAAGACAAAGCGAACAAAGAGTGTGAAGGGTCAGAGGAGGAAGAAGACGTACCGCCGGGGCCAGAAACCAACGCCATAGATGGTTTTGACAGGTTTTCAAGCTTGGCCCGGGTCTGGTAGTCAATCTCCGAGGACTTGAGCTTGCTGAACAGCTCATCCACAATCAGGGCATCATAGCCCGGTGACTCCTGAATGGCAGCCACCTTCATCTCCCACACCTTCCGATCAAGAGCATGTAAAAGCTTGATAGCCATCTCATGATAATCATAAGGCAAGTTGGCTCGATTAGCACGCATCTTGTTGACGATAGATTGGAAGCGAGTGAACATCCCGTCAACAGATTCGCCGGTCAACTGAGAAAAGTTCTCGTACTCTCTACGGTACGTGTCGAAGAGTCTGGACTTGATCTGAGGGTTGCCCTCATGATATCTCAAGAGTGTTTTCCAGATCTCCCGTGTCGTAGTGAGACTCGAGACCCGCTCAAACTTTGGAAGAGACAGACAAGAGAAGACAATGCTACGGGCTCTTGCGTTTGATGCATGCTGCGTAACCTGGGCATCGGTGATCCAAGCCTCAAGAACCACGTAGTTCCCATTCTCACAAATCTCCCAAAACTTTGTGTCAAGCCCTTGGAGGTAAGCCGACATGCGTACCTTCCAATAGGCAAAGTTGGTTCCATCGAAGTAGGGAGGTTTACCAGCACCTCGCTCCATGTCGCCTTCGCAGATCAAGAACCGTGTAAGGTGGATTGATCCTTAACCGGCTTTGATACCAATTGAAGGACCGGAAACGGCGACCAGAGGGGGTGTGAATGGGAGCCAAATAAAAATTCCTTTCGGAAGATCTTGACCCTTGTCCCAAGCACGTCCCAAAGCATAGACTAGGCTCACGACCCACAAGTGGGTGGATGTTCTAGGAGATGTCCTAGGAACACAACGGAGCTAGCCACAAACCCAGAGAAACAAACCGCAACCCAAACGGAGAAAACAACAGTTCAACAGAGGCTCCAGACCAGAGGGGGCTGAGCCACCGGACTATAGCAAGTAGTCCAGAGCTCAGGTCCGAAGCCTTTGCCCGCTGAGAAAAGCCAACACAGTGAGCACCCTAGCTCCGGACCAGAGGCTCCAGACTAGTCCGACGGACACTTTCAGAAGTCCGGTGCTCACACAGGAAATGACTCAGGGAGTGCCTGAGCTCCGGACTCTGGTCCGACGCTCACCGTCGAACTATGGAGAGTGGTCTGGTGCTCACTCTAGCTCCTTGCTCAAGCAATACAGTAAGCTCCCTGCCTCCGGACCAGGTCGTCGGACTACACCGTCGGACTATGCCGATGGTCCGACGCGTGGTAGACTCCCTCAGCAGAGCCACCAGAGCATTCGCCTATGGTCCGGAGCTCAAAAACTGATTGGTCCGGAGGGTGGTCCGACGCCCCGTGCTGCTTGACACTTGGAAAGTAAAGACCACCGGACCACTTGCTATCTTCCAGAGACTAGGGTAAAGTGGTCCGACGCTCACAGTCAGAAAACTGTTCCTCGCGAAAACGGATTTCTCTCCACCAAATCTTCCCAAAACTCAACCAAATGATCACCAACTGCAACCAAACTTTGTAGGCATGATCCTAGTGCAGTTGGGGAGCTATCCCGAAGAAATCATCGCTCAATTTGGAGAGGATAAACGGGAACACTCGGATTTGGGGGAGAAGAGAGCAAAACGAAGAATGCCACAAAGAAAACACCCGATCTACGCACTCGTGAGGTTTGAGGAGAATTCCTTCGGTGCAAAGAAGCTCCTCACGAATACGAATAACTTGGTTCAAGTGGTTTTTGCAAATCTACTCTCAACAAAGAGAAATTATCTCGAGGAAAAGAGAGAGCAAAAGCAAAACGGGAAGAACACAAGCAAACCGGGGACACAATCACGAAATCGAAGTCGCCATGGCTTACGGAGGTTACGGCCTCCGATTCCTCACAACAATCACAAGTTCTTACACCGGTGACACGGTGGATCTCAAGCAAGAAGAATCTAGGGAAAGGAAAACCTAGGAATATGTGGAAGAGAGAGTAATGTAAGAGATAGGATGAGGATACCCCTTCATCCTCTATTTAACGAGGCTTTGGCTATTTCCCAAAGACCCCCCTAGATACAAGACCGAATTACCTAGCCCTAAGACATTGTAATCCAAGTCGGTAACTCTCAGCCACTCGTTTGAATGGACGGCCCCGCTTCCTGCTGGGAGTTGCCGTCGCCTCGATGCAACCTCCAGGATTCCGCCACGTGCCATCCCCGCTTCCTTGGAAGCTCCGCCTAGGTTTTGAGGCCCAAACCCAAGAAACCCGCCATCGGTAGCTTTGGGCTCAACTACCAAACCCCGAGTTTTGCGGCCCAAACTCGGAAACCGATGCGGATGGTTTTGAGGCCCAAACCACCAAACCACTCGACGCGAGCCACCTTGTCTTCGCCCGGTCAGACTCCGAGTCCCCTGAGCCTCCGCTCGACTCGTGCGTCCACCGTCTTGACTTGGCCGACTCGGTCTACCTCCATGTCTTCTCGCACTCGCCGGTGCCAAGTACTAGCCACCACAGCTAGTCCACCGGCGCCCATGGTCCCTCAGTCTGAGCCCCGCTTCCTCCCTTCACCACTCTCAGTCCATCAGCACGGCAAGCCTCTACTCGACCTTCTCCACGCCATTGACCGTTGTCACTAGGCATAGCACCTGCACACCACAAGCCGATAGACAAGCACATGTTTCTGCTTTCGCAGAGGTTAGGGTAAGCCACTCAAACTAAAACACTCACGTGTTGGACGATCACTCATCATCAAAGCTAAACATACATGGGTACTTATCCACCATGTGTTCGCACAAGGATTGCACTAGCCTACTAGGGGATGCGAAGCCTCCTAACCACAAATGCTATCCTAATATAGCTCTAACCGTACACAATGCCTATAGAAGCTACTAAGCTACCTAGCACAACCTAATATACTACTTGCAAGAATGAAGAAGGTAATGCAAGGGATGAGTAGGGTGATTATACTGCCATGTAGAGGATTGATCCAATCAAATGGAGAACTCCGAGATAGCCAATCAATCACAAGAGGGAGACAAGGTTGACACTTGATTTTTCTCCCAAGGTTAACTAGTTTGCCAACTAGCTACGTCCTCGTTGTGTCGGCTCACTCACTTGGAGGTTCAAGAGCTAATTGGCATCACACGCCAAACCCACGATCGGGTGCCGCACAACCAACACAAGATTAGGGCACTCAAAGACACGTGCAATCCACTAGAGTTACCTTTGCGATCTCCCGCAGGGAAGGCACAAGAACCCCTCACAATCACCACTTGTGGTCGACGAAGCACAATCACCAAGCTTCTCGAATCCACACCGCTGCTCCAATCGTCTAGGTGATGGCAATCACCAAGAGTAACAAGAAACCCACAGCGGTATCAACTCCCAAGTGCCACTAGGATGAACTCACTTCATGCAATGCACTAGAACACTCAAATCTCTCAAATGGATGATCAATCAACTAAGAGATGAGTGGGAGTGTGTGTCACAAGCTCACAAGAGTATGCAATAGCCAAATGTGCAAGAGAGACTGCTCGAACTCGCCACACACCCTTAAATAGCCCCCTCAAAGGAACTAGCCATTATGCATTTGGGCTACTGAAAAAGTGAAGCATCAGACTACTTTTCATACCGTCGGACCATAGCGTCTGGTCCGACGCTTTGGTCCGACGCCTCCTGCGTCTGCCACGTGTCCACTGACTGTTTGAATTCGACCATTGGCACTCAAACTCTGCACCGTCGAACCACCTCCATTGGTCCGGAGGCCTGGTCCGACGCCTGGTCTAACGCCTGCTAGTGCTTCACCAAGTTTTACTCAGTATGCAACCAGGCTTCAGACTTCTGGTCCGGAGCTTCCGTCGGACCAATTCGCCTAGTCCGGAGCATCATCAAATCTTCACTCAAGTTGACACAGTAAGCTCCTGGCCTCCATACAACTAGTCCAGAGCCTAGCACTGGGCCATACCTTCTGATCCGGAGCCTGTCTTGACTTCTGCTTTGCTTTGACCGAGCAACCGGACCTTTGGCCAATGGTCCAGAGCACTACCGGACCATTAGTCCGGAGCCTCTCAGTGAGGTAGCCAGTGCTGGGAGCAGGCTGTCAGACCACCTCCTATGGTCCGGAGCTCTTATGCAAACTGGTCCGGAGGTCCTTGCTCAGTGAGATTTTACTTTTCATTTCTTCCCTTGATCTCATGTGCCACCACCAAGTGTTTCACTGACTTGTGCTCGTGTGTTGGCATATTTTAACAAGTTTTACAAGGGTTGCTCATTAGGTTTTAAATGCAATGCAATAATGCTTCACCTAATGGCACTTGACAATTATAACCACATACTATTTTCCCCTCTAAATAGTACGGTTACATATCCTAAATGTGATCACACCCACTAGGTATCTTGATCACTAAAATAGAAAAGCCCTAGCTTATACCTTAGCCTTGTATAGCTCTTAGGGTCTCCTCCTTCTCTCTTCTTCTCCAAGTGTGAGCTTTTGATTAGCTTTCTCCTTAGCCTCCTCCTTGATCCACCACTTGTCATCCTCACGTCACCTTAGTGTACTCAACCTACTCAAACACTTAGAGCTAGGTTAGTACTTAGGTTTCATCAATTACCCAAAACACTAGAGATCTTTCAATTCCCCCTTTTTGGTAATTGATGACAACCCATATAAATTGATATGAAATATGATTTTGATTTCAACCCGAAATGCCTGACACCACTTGAGAACAAGGATGATGTAAGAAGGTGGTCAATCATTTCTAAGTTGGTTTGATAGTGTTAACTACCCTACATGTGTGTGCTTCTATGAATATGAATCAAGCTTTGCACACATGCTTAGATAGAACTTTTGGAGGGGTGAACAACTAGCAAACTATGACATGATGCTAAGGTTTTAAGAATAGACCTTTGAAGCATGATACTAATTGAAGTGAGCCTTTCATAGTTCCCTTAGCAACATGGTTAGCTTGATACCAATTGGAATACATACTAAACAAGAGAGGATATCTAGCTAACTTCCTATGCATGCTAGTGATCAAATCATCAATCAAGATTACAACTAGTCATGCACCACACAAGCAAGAAACCACTTGGAAAACTTTAAAACTTTAAAGCAACCATATGAGTGAATGCACATACAAATGCAACAAATTGTTCATAGGCTTGCTCCTCCTACTTTTGTGCTCAAATTTTAATTTTTCATTTTTCAAAATCCTATTTCTTCTCCTTTTTTAGATTCTCCCCTTTAGACCATTTCTCCCCCTAACTTATATTATGATCATTTTATCACAAATTTCTCCCCCTTTGTCACACATTACCACAAAGAAAACCACTTGTAGTAACATGTATCTCTTGAGGATACTTAGGAAGATTTGTTTATCAAGTCAATTTAGAAAGGAGTGGGGTGAATATTCTTTTTAATTCAATCTAGATCACTTGTCCTATATACTTAACACAGTTTAAACCATGGACAAGCTTCTTCACACATATTGCAACAAACTCTGGAAGACACAAACTTGAGAAGAGAATACTACATGCTCTACTGTTTGAAGTATGTTGGTTGATCTAGGTTTGGGTAACCCAAGCAGCAAGAACAACATAATCCTCATTCTCACAAATATCCCAAGTGCTCGAATCAACTCCTTGAAGGTAAGCGGACATCCGCACCTTCCAATAGGAGAAGTTTGTCCCATCAAAGAACGGAGGTTTGCCAACACCTCGCTCAAGGTCGCCTTCGCGGATCAAGAACCAACTAAGGTGGATTGATCCTTAACATGCTCTGATACCAATTGAAGGACCAAGAACGGCGACCAGAGGGGGGTGAATGGGAGCCAAATCAAATTTCTTTTCACACTTGGCCCTTGTCCCAAAATCACGCCCAAAACACAAGCTCGATAAAAACGACGCGCACACAACCGAACACGTGGGTGGACACATTAGGAGAGACCCTAGAGATGCAGCGGAGCGGTCAGAGGAAGTCGACGAACAAGCCACGGAAGAGGCAAGGAAAAAGAGCTTCACTAGGTATTCCCGGACTATCTGGAACCCTGGGGCCACTACAAGGATTCCTCCCTAATGCCACACCACACGATTGCAACACCACTGATTTGGTTGCCATTAGGGGGGCGTATGGCAACTTTCCCTAAAATGGTTGCAATATGTTCCTCTAATGCAACAGACTAAATGTGTTGCAATATGTGTGGTTTGTTGTTGCAATAGAGGTGTGTTACTGCAACCATTTAAAAATTGTGTTGCAATTAGTTGTTACTATTGCCATGGAACTTTCGAGTTGCATTATTATTGATTTTCATTGCAATTACTTGGTGTTATTGCAACTATATTAGATTTGGTTGCTTTTGCTTGCAACTATTACCACGATTGTTCTGTGGTGCAATAATCTTCAGTGATGTTGCAATTGCTAGGTGGTTATTACAACAAGAATTATGAATGGATGCAATAGCATGTTTCTATTGCTACGGATTTTCTAGGTTGTGATTGAAGTAATGCAGCCCATGAACACAACTTCAAACCGATAACTAGCTCAGATCGAGCTTGCACGAGTTATACAATACAGCCGTACAAACGAGACATGAACCGAGGCTAGACTTACAAGCAAACCGGAGGTCGATCTAGTCGATGCAGCCACCGAAATCTACTCTACTCATACTCCTAGGGTTTAGGCCAGTGGCCGAAGGGTTGTGTTTGATTTGATTGGATGTCTCTCTACCATTCTCTAGGCTTTGCTATTTATAGACCATAGCACCAACCCTAGTCCAACACGGCTACTAACCAAAAATAAGGAAATAAAGATGACTTGGATTTCAATCTTCCTTTCAATGAAGCCCGTTGTGCGTATCTCCCCGTAACCGACGCGCGATGCTCCTTTCCGTGTAATTCCTTCTGAGTCAGTTTGCTTAACCAATATTTTAGGTCCACCCGCATAGTAACATTTGCTCTGTCCTCAGGATCCACCTGTACATATTTGGTAGCGCCAAAATACGGTGTCAACAAAATCTATGTTACTTTTTTTGAAAAATTATGAAACTTGTTTTAGCTTTTTTTCTAAAATAATGTTTTATGTTATGGTACCTAGAAGTTGTTGGAATTCTGATAAACACATTTAATGTTTTTTTCTAGTAGAAGCTCTTGTATCCTGTTGTAATCAATTGACACTGATCATTCAAACTATGTAAAAGTGCTAGTGAAACATTGTTAGGACCATAGTGGGCACCAATCTCGTGGCCTAGATAATTTTTTGAAGTAGTTATGTTAAACTGTTGCTTGCATGCACCCAGCCCGCGTATATTCATGCATGATGCATCTTTGTATAATATATTTAATTATTAGATTTCATAAACTATTAAATTTAATTAAGTTTTAGTACATGAATTATGGACCGTAACGTGAGAGGAAATTTTAGATGGTAACACATGGGTTGTAATATTTGTGCAAACACAATCAAGTAGCATCATGAGCAAGATATTTCAAGCTAGGCATCATAACATAGAGCATGATTTTAGAAAAAAAATATTTTTAGAATTTTTCAAGCTAAAACAAATTTGCTATGATGTTTTTAAGATTAAGTCAACCCTTAGGATATTTAGTTGTATTACTTTTTCAATAATAATATATTTGAGAACTTCTAGATATTTTTGGTAAAAATAGTTGAGGGAGGTAAATAAGTTTTTTTTTAAAAAAAATCACAACTACTTTTTTTGAGCAACCAAAGCTGCAACTACCTAACGACGTGTTTGGAACTGCGATGCCGAGAACGCACGGTACGGTATCCAAAACACGCCTCATGGCTCGTGGCGTGCAGAAAATACGACACCTAGTGTATTTCTGCGGTGGATGTGTGTCGTGGTTGAAAGAATTGACTGCGCGATTATTTTGATTCTCGCGGTCACCGATCTAGAAATCCGATTATAATCGGTCCCAAACATGCCCTAAGCTTCAGCCTGGAAAATTTGTTCATAGGGGACTAATCATACGTCTCTCCGCCAGCCACCCATCCCATCCACCACCACACAAGAAATTAAAGCGACGTCCCAACAGAGCACAGGCCACACATGTCATGTTGGTAGTTTTTCTTTTCTATTTTCGTTTCTTTTTTATTCTATGCTTTTTTCCTTTCCTTCCTTTTTTCATTTTCTTGCTCCATGGTCTTTTATTATTCTTTTTATTTCTTTTTCAAATTTTTTATTTGAATTTTTTATTTTCGTTCATATATTTTTTTCCTTTTTTGTTTTCTTTTTAGCAAACTTTTGTTATTTTCTTTATACTTTTACTATTTTTTGCAATATTAATTTTTATTTTATTTCTATTTTCTATTCTTATTTCTATTCTTTTCTTGATTGTGTTTTAATTTTTATGCAAACACAAACACAATCATATATATTTCAATTTTGTGCAAACACAATCAATTTTTTTTAAAAATATTTATATGTTTTAAAAATTTTATAGATAATATTTTTTATTTTAAATTTAATTTTGTGTTTTTTTTTTTGTTTTTTTCATCTATTTATAGCTTTATGCTTTACTTTTTTTCAAATTCACGTGATGTTCACGTAGTATGTATGTGATTTCTATACTATATTTTATGATATGTGCGAGTAAAATATGATGTCTACTATGTATTTGGTATGTTTAGTAATGTTCTATGATATATTTTGCGATATTCAAGTAATGTTTTTCTTATTTTTTATTAACTCTAAGTAATCATTTTACTATTTTTAGTATTTATTATATATTTCACAGTATATGTGATGTTTACGTATTATATGATGTTTTATGTTACATTTTACGATGTTCATGTAGTGTTAATGTGATGTCTTCAATGCATTTGGGATGTGTGCTAGTGTATATTGACCATTTAAGATATATTTTATGATGTTTGATAACATCTTCTTTCTTTTTATCCAACTATAACTAATTACTTCACTAATTTTATTTTTATTTTTATCTTTCATGATATATGTTATTTTCATGTAATTTACATATGATGTTCTATGCTAAACTCTATAATATTTGTATATGTTTAATGTGATGTTTTCTATGATGTATTTATGATATTCTTTATTATATATATAAATATTTTTTCTGAATATATTCAAGTTGGGATATTGATTTGAAAGAATTATTATAAGAAATACAATGATGCAATCAAAATATAATTTTGAAATCTGATTTAGAAAATAGGATTTTTATAACTTCTAAAACGCTATGCATATGGATTATATCATTGTCATTGGAAATTTTATCTCTTCTCTTACTACCATCGAATTTCTCAAACTTCCCTCACTGCCATTGGAATAATTCACACTTTACTCATTGCCATTTGCCTCAAAATTTGTTACGTTTGTTTTATGGAAATGATTATTTTGCCCCTCCAAAACAAATGATGTGAAAATTAGGAAACATATTTTATCTTTTTTCATTCGATCTTGTATGAAGATAATTTTTATATGAAAATTGTAGCTCTCGTCGAGGTCTACAACGTTTTAGTTTTGTATTTTTTATTTAATATCTTTAAGATGCTAAAAAAATTAAACAACGTTTCAACAATTTTTTGCATCTTAATTTATTTTTTTGAGCTGCTTAGCAACATCAAATGACAACAATGCAAAACTAGAAAGTTGTAGATCTCGACAAGAGCTACAATTTTCATACAAAGATCATCTTCATTCGATATCACATATAAAAGATATGATATTTTCCTAATTTTCACATTATTTGTTTGGAAAGGGTAAAATGATCATTTTAACGGATTTTGATAGAAATGGCAATGAAGAAAGTGTGAATTATTTTAGTGGCAGTGAAGGAAGTTTGAGAAATTTGATGGCAGTGAGAGAAGAGGTAAACTTTTTAATAACATTGAGGGAATTCACTCAAATTTTATTTCACACTAGAGATAATGGCGCGCCCATGCGCGGTTGACACCACATTGTCTATCTTAATTATTAACAAAGTAAGTGCACCTTATTAATACAGAAAGTCATAAACGTCATAGTTTCCAATGCACGATGGTTAAATACATATTTTGTGCAAGCCTATGAGCATGTAAAGCTACAGTATCATTTTATTTTTGTTTTGGTTTATAGTAACATTTGCATTAGTAAATATCAATATAGTATCAATATAAACAGAATGGAGGAATATATATCAATACAGTAAAGGGAGAAATGGAATATGTAGTATCATGAGTTTGAATGATTTTAGCTGTTCTGGATTCAACACACATGTTTCAGATAGATGCCACGTTTACAAATTTGGGGGAAAAAAACACGCGATTCACTCTCGATACTGCATAGTGATAACATCATAAGCATACATGCATAGTGCTAGCTGCACCGACTAAACAAAAGAACTTCTGAAATATAGCTAGACCACCCTAGTTCATATGTGCAGAGGAGCTCGTGTGTTCTTCCTTAGGCTGGCGAGGCACAAAGTTTTTCTTCTGGAGAGGTCCAACAAGAAGAGACACCAGTGTAGCATGAAGACTGGCCAACGACTTGGAAAGTTTGGAGGTGGCATCTGGCTTGCTCGGAAGGAATATGTCGATCTCGTATCGTGCTTTCTTTGGTGTGCTGGCCGCTCCAGCAGAGCATGGAGAGCGGACCATGGCTGAAATTTCCGGCAAGATGGTCTTGACTGAAGATAGCAGCTCACGCATGGTCACATCGATTACCTTCATCTTCATTCTGATTTGTGCGTGCAACCCTTGCGCGCGAGTGATAGCCGTAGTTCAGTGGACAGTGGAATAATATGTTGATAGCCGTAGTTCATATGAAAATCAAGAACCCAGCTTCCTTCCCATCTTGCTCTTTGATGCCTACAACAAGGATCTTAATAAGACTTAAAAAAGAGATAACGCTTCACCTGGAGCATAGTAAATTGCTTTTTGATGCCCTGAAATCCCAATTCCAGTACTGTATCCTGTATTTGTAGCAAACACAACATCAGTAATACATGGATCAAGTTTAAGCAAAAAATAAAAGGAAAACATAGCAGAAAAGGCATAATATATACTGCAGAGTTTGATTAATGTATTTGTTATCCTACAGGAAATTTATTGCATAATAAACTATGTCTGAACTTTACAGTTGTCTATGCTGCACAGCTGAGCCATGCACAGTAGCTGAGCACATCTATTTGCAATAGAAAGCACATACAAAGCAATTTTTGTAGAGAAAATCAATCACTGGAAAATTTAACCTATTACAATGGAACCGTGTACAGCTCGTAAGCAACTAACAGGCTAGAAAACCATTTCTCGGTAAAAAGCATCTTCTTGCATGAAGAGAGAGAGAGTTCATCCAAATAATCGACAACTAACTTAAAATCAGTGACATCAAAACTTATGTATGTGTCAAGCAATTTCATCACAACCTTTCCACTATGGCTAAATGAACCTAACTTGTAATGACAAATATCTCATAAAGTATGGTAAGTTCTGCTTGATCTCAGGGTTGCATACCATGTATTGTAAGCATATCATTTTTACCCCAACCTAATGGTAGTTACTCTTTTATTACAATAATTGATTTACTTTTAGCACATGAATCGATAAGACATTTATTTAACCGAAACACACAGAAGCTGACCCAAGAAGAACTACCACCAGGTGCTGCTGATCAGACACTCAATTTCGTTGATGAATTGCACCACAAACATCTCACTGCTGCCCCACATGAAGCTGCAAAAAAATAAATTGCAATAAAGACGTGTGAAACTTATTCAAACTGCAGTTTGTGGTAACTACTTATGAGAAGGGATGCTCATTTACAAAACACTATAGACTCACATAAGGTAAAGATCACCTGGCTGCCACAACTTGCAATAGGGACAGATAGGATGCAACAACTATAAACAGCTCCCTCCCCTCTGGCTCGTCGGTGAAAAAGCGACACAACAAAACTTCCTTTTATTTAAAAGGAAAAATGAAATTACCCAAAAGTTTTTTAAACACACCAAGAAAAGAAATCCACCCAAAACCCAAAACCATGTCAATACTCGTAAGCAATTGCATACTGCAGACATTAACGAACAAAACAGCTGGAAACTATAAATCGCTGAGAGAACGAAATGCGAGAAAACCATATCGAAACAATAAAGCTTCCCCTGATTGCAGCCCACCTAAAAAATCCAACCACAAGAAAGACAAACCATTAGAGCCAATCACTCAACCAAAATTCTTTTTATTTAAAAGGAAAAACAAAATTCCCCAAAAGTATCCATGCTTCAAAATCAATGTTGCCAGTCAATAAAAATAAGAGAACAGCAGGAGACGATGGACACATGCCACCGCCGTCCTTAGTCTCTGACGACTCCCGCCTTGGTATCTGGTGCCTTTATGGCCAGATCCATCCCTCCTCAGTTCGGATCTGTGCAGAGCTCCTCCTCTCGGATCTGTGCAGAGCACCAAGCGGGGGCCTCATCGACGTCCGGGCCTCGTCGACGTCCGTCGTCCTCAGTGCCGGCAAGGGAAGGGTAGGGGGAGCAAGAGAGAGTGTACCTTAACCTGCACACCAGGCAGCAGCTAGCTAGCCGGCGGCGGAGCGCCTCACGCAGCCGCTCCCATCATGGGTGTCGCGCCACCGCGCTGGAGTGCCTTGCGTCCCCGCTCGCTCCCGCGGAGGCGCGCCGCCTACGCTGGCCCCCTCGACCGCCGCGCCAAGCCGCCCTATGCAGCGCGCCGCCGCTCGCTCCAGGCTCCGGGGGCGCCTCGCGACGCCACTCGACCGCCGCGCCAAGCCGCCCTAGTCGGGGCTGCCGCTCGCCTCGGGCCGCCGCTCGCTCCAGGCTCCGGGGGCGCCTCGCGACGCCGCTCGCTCCGGGGTCCGAGGGCGCCGCGTCGCTCGCGCCACCGAGCTAGGCCGCCATAGCAAGGGCTCGGGCCTCCCTCATCTGGGGCTGGTGCGCTACACGGGCGTGGCCAGCCCTTGCCGCCACCAGGAGAGGAGGGAGAGGAGGGAGAATCGGCTGTGGACAGGCACGAGAGAGCTAGGGTTAGGGTTGAAGTGATCAGTATATATTGGACGAGTACCACGTGTACGGCAGTGATACGCACCCCATACTCGATATCAGACGGCTCACGTAAAAAGGCCGACGTGGCCACGGTGAGGGCCCGTTCAGTCCGGCGGTTCTAAAGACCCATATTCGATATCAGACGGCTCACGTAAAAAGGCCCGACGTGGCCACGGTGAGGGCCCGTTCAGTCCCGGTTCTAAAGAAAGTAAATGTATACAGTCAACTCCAACACGGGCCGGCTGAAAACCGCTGGTGTAGTCGCGTAGACGTGCTCGTGTGGGCCGTCACGCTCTACCTTTCAGCCCAACAACAATAGGGAGAAGAAGGTACGGGACGCGGCTCGACCCGTCGGATGCGATGACTTCCCGATAGAAACTGCGTGGCCCACCTGTCAGATGGACTCATAAGAGGGAGTATCGCCTCGCGACTCTAACCAAAACCCCAGCTCCATCTCCATCCATCCCACCCCGCGCCGCCGCCACTGCCACCGCCCAAAGCCGCCGCCGCATCCACATCGCGCAGGAATCTCTGCCCTAATCCCTCGTTCTCGCAGACTGTTCCAGGCGTCGTATGTAAGAGAAGATGGCGCTGGCAATCTCCATGGAGGGCATCGATGCTCGGGCGCGGGAGCTCGGGGTGGACCTCTCCGCCGTCGATCTGGACTCCATCACCCTCCCGGCCGGCGAGGACTTCGGCATCCTCAGGTAGACGCACGCGTCGCCTCACGTCGGGACCCAATCAATGACAGGCACCATCTTAGCGCGCTTAGTATGTGGTGGCCTTGGTTGCCCTAATTCTGCTTTTTCCAGATGCGAGCGTCTACGGTGGGATTTTGTAGGTTTCGTGCAGTATTAGTGTATTTTGTTGTAGGTCCCGGCAGCAGCTGATCTGCAGAGCATATCTGAGCGATTTTTTTTTGGCTTCTGTCGGCATATCTGTGCCGAATTGTTGATGTCTCTTTTAATATGCTGCTAGTATAATGTTATTGCTACTCATTTTGTGCAGTAAGCATAGTTCACAAAATAGTAGGCTAGCTATGCAAAGGTTAATCAGGTGCAGTAATACCAATCTTGCATAGACAGTACCTCCGCTTGCCACCACGAATGTAAATCTCTAGTGCTCTGAGATATGCATTTAGTATGAATGACTTTCTGGGTTACAGTATCCTTGATTTGTTTTCAGTTTGGCTTATTGCTATTTGCTTATAATATTCTTACAACTTGCAGTGATGACGATGAGGTTCTTCGTAGTGAGGATCCTCCAGAACTTGAAATGGGTTTATCCAACATTATTGTTGTGGACAATCTACCAGTTGTTCCTCCAGAAAAGTTTGAGAAGCTTGAGAATGTCATACGCAAGATCTACAGCCAAATTGGTGTGATTAGAGAAAATGGTCTATGGATGCCTGTAAACCCAGAGACAAAGAAGACATATGGCTACTGTTTCATTGAGTATAATACCCCTCAGGTTGTTTACTTGTTGGTTGCGTTTTTCCTTAGTTCTAACTGCACAATGAAGCAATGACCAATGTCTTGATTATGTTATCTTTTCAATTCATCACTGGCTGGCCATTACCACCATTCTTGTAGTTTGAGTGATGCCTTAGTGTTTTCCGTTCTGTCCAAACATGCCAGCATATGCTTTTGGAGTGTTGCATAAGCAAACATCTATGTAAATGTTTTGATAATCCATGTTTGCTTTCGCCTCCTTCAATCATTTTGAATTCCATTAAATTATGCATCCTGTTGGATGGTTGAGCAGAAATAGGTCTCCTTTACTTATTGCCAGTTAGTTAATATGTAACTTTGGTGTTTTAGCAGGAAGCTGAGCTGGCTAGGGAAAAAACCAATGGGTACAAACTCGACAAGTCTCACATCTTTGCAGTTAATTTGCTTGATGATTTTGAGAAGTACATGAAAGTTCCTGACACATGGACCCCCGCTGAAATTAAGCCATACACTGCTGGAGTAAGTTTTTTACTTCTACTCCCTGGATGGCTACTTCTGTTTGTCCTGCAACACTGTTTAATATCTCGATATTGCATCTCAGGAAAATCTTCTGAAGTGGTTAACTGATGAAAAGGCCCGAGACCAATTTGTCATTCGTGCTGGCACGCTAACTGAAGTTTATTGGAATGATGCAAGAAAGCTAGCACCTGAGCTTGTGTTTCAAAAACAGGTACTTCATTTTCTTGCACTTGCTACTTAAACGTTAAGTTCATGGTCTGCTACTTCAGTTATTGGAATAAAATCCATATAGGCACTTATCCTTCTGTTTTACTCTATTTGCTTTCCAGTACTGGACAGATAGTTTCATTCAGTGGTCCCCTCTGGGAACATACTTGGCAACGGTTCATAGGCAGGGATCACAGGTGTGGGGCGGTGAAAATGGCTTCGAGCGTTTGATGCGTTTTGCTCATCCCATGGTACTGGTTTTCACCACGCTGAACTGTATCCAATGTTTTAGTGTTTAATGTTCTAGCTGACAGTGGCTTGTAACAGGTGAAACTGATTGACTTCTCTCCTAGCGAGAGATATTTGGTCACATACAGCAGCCATGAGCCCAGCAACCCTAGAGACACACATGTACGATATTATCACATTTACATTTGTACTCTGCTCATAGCTTTTCTTCTTTCTTTTCTTCTCTCTCAAAAAAAAGCTTTTCTTCTTTCTTAAGAAATAACTTTTCCTTTAAGACTAACCACTATTAATCTTGTAGAGGGTTGTTCTGAATATCTTTGATGTAAGGACTGGGAAGGTGATGCGAGACTTTAAGGGAAGCGCTGATGATTATACTACTGGTGGGAATATTGGGGTTTCTGGTGTGTCGTGGCCTATTTTCAGGTGAAAGCGCAAGTGATGTGTTTGTTAATTGCCTGCATAAATGTTTTCTTAAGTTGTCCCAGTTGGATGCTTACTATATTTTTACATGTTCAAAGGTGGGGTGGTGGAAAGGACGACAAATATTTTGCGAGGCTTGGGAAGAATATAATATCTGTCTATGAAACCAATACATTCTCCCTTCTTGATAAAAAATCTTTGAAGGTAGAAAATGTAGTGGACTTCAGCTGGTCTCCCACTGATCCTATCATATCTCTGTTTGTGCCTGAAATGGGTGGTGGAAATCAGCCTGCGAGGGTGAGCATAAATTTGTGGAACAGATATATACCTCTTATAACATGTTTATTCAATATTTAATGATGGAGTCTAAAATTGATCTTTCTATTGATAGGTGAGTCTAGTGCAAATCCCAGGCAAAGAGGAGCTGCGACAGAAAAACCTTTTTAGTGTCAGTGATTGCAAAATGTATTGGCAGAACAGTGGAGAATATTTTGCTGTTCAAGTTGATAGATACACAAAAACAAAAAAGAGCACGTACACTGGGTTTGAGCTGTTTAGAATTAAGGAGAGGGACATCCCAATTGAGGTCCTTGAACTCGAGAACAAGAATGATAAGATCATTGCATTTGCATGGGAACCTAAAGGACATCGCTTTGCTATCATTCATGGTGATGGCCCAAGGCCTGATGTTAGCTTCTACACCATGCGAACAGCCAATAACACTAGCCGTGTGACAAAGCTCACAACCCTCAAGTCCAAGCAAGCTAATGCTTTGTACTGGTCTCCTGCTGGGCGCTTTATTGTTCTTGCTGGACTGAAGGGTTTCAATGGACAGCTTGAATTCTACAATGTTGATGAACTAGAGACAATGGCAACAGGAGAGCATTTTATGGCAACTGATATCATGTGGGATCCAACTGGGAGGTGAGCTAGTCACTGGTTTTAGAAATTTCCGGATTCCATTTACTGACATTAGTATTTTACATAATATATAGTTAAAAATACCTAATCAAGCTGACACTTGCAGATCACCCTCATGTTAAATTCCATTTCGCCATTGTTTGCATAAAGTTGTATATTTCTAAATTTTGGCCACACAGTCAGTAGTGATACTGTGTCTTGGTCACCCATAGCTTTAATAAGTTAAATTAACTGAATAATTTGCAACTCCTTTTGTTCAGATATCTCGCGACTGCAGTTACCTCAGTTCACGAAATGGAGAACGGCTTTCAAGTATGGTCCTTTAATGGCAAGCATCTTTACAAGGTGTCAAAGGATCATTTCTATCAGGTAAATGTTCAATCACTCTTTTTTTTTGTATGTAGCACAATGATATGCAATTGTCTTATATGTGGTAATTTATCTTTTGCATGGACTGAATGGTACAGTTCATATGGCGCCCGAGACCGCCCTCACTACTGACCCCCGAGAAGGAAGAAGAGATCTCAAGGAACCTGAAGAAGTACAGCAAGAAATACGAACAAGAAGACCAGGATGCATTCAACCAATTGAGCGAGCAGGACCGCAAGAGGCGGACACAGCTTCAGGAAGAATGGGACTCATGGGTTGCCAAGTGGAAGCAGATGCATGAGGAAGACCGTGCTTACAGGAGGGAGCTTAGGGATGGGGAGGCTAGTGACGAGGAGGAAGAGTACGAGGCCAAGGAAGTTGAGGTGGAGGAAGTTGTTGATGTCCGTCAAGAAGTTCTTGCATTCGACCTAGATCAGGAGTGAAGGATTATGATAGAAGGTTGAGTTCTTTTTTTGTTGTGCTAAAGTTCATTGGTGTCGCATTGCATAATAGGCTGTAGTGATCAAGTGCACAATTTGCTGATCATTTTACTGGTTTGTACACTTGCTGCTTGAATTGTCGGATCATGAATTCAGATATCAAATTTTTCTGCTGGATTACTAATCTGTCTGGTTCTGCAAAGTTGGAATACTGCATTGGCCATCTACTTCCATATTCCCTGATGATTGACGCCACATTGCGGTCGATTACAAATTTGGATTTTGGTGGGTATATTATCAGAATAAGGTGACCTGGAATGGTTTCCCAATTCCATATTCGCTTGTGTTATTCCCACCATGGTTTGTTGTTGATAACCTGGAATTGTTCCATGGTTGAAAAGTAAGACTGATTTTGGCTGAGACTCAAGCGAATAGAAGACCTGTCCGCCTCATAGCTCTCACAATCATGGACCTCATAGCTCTCACAATCATGGACTCATGGTGTAGTTCGCCTTTGTCATCGGTGTCACCAGTGGACGAGGTGTAGTTCGCCTTTGTCATCGGTGTCACCAGTGGACGAGGTGGAGGTGGCCTCCTTCACCCTTCAGAGCCACGGCCTAGCCTTTCACAAAAAAGCCATGACCTAGCTACATGCGTACACGATGTCTTATCCCTCCTCCCCCGGCGTCCTCTGTCCCCAGCGATGGTCATGGCGCCCCTTCTCTTCTCCACTCTTCCAGCCTCAACCATGGCTTGTTCAGATCTACGACAACCATAGCGGTCTGCCGGTCTGGACTCTGGTGTGGGCAGTGACCTTATCTTGGGGTCCACAGTATTAATGAAGATGCAACTTCCTTTTATTGGAGGGAAGATGAGAGGTATTTTGGTGGCCGGAGGTTTATGGATAAGGGATGGTATTGGAAAGCTACCGGAGATGCTTTTACATCTTATCCGCCTTCAACGCCTGTCATATCCATTTCCAAATACCCTGGGCTAGGATTGGAAAAAGATAGACCTTAATCATTTTTGTTTTTGTATTTTATCAGAGAAACAGGTCTGAGACTGAAATAGACGGGACAAAAAGAATGAAATAGCAGTGAACAAGTCTGTCATCCCCGGTTCCCTATACCCACCCTAGGCTAGGAATCGAAACTGATGGGCCTTAACCGTTTTAATTCTAAAAATTTATCATTGGAAACGGATATGAGACTTAAATAGCCAGGAACAAAAAGATTGATATAGCCTCGAACAAGCCTTTCAAATCCAGTGACTAGCTATTTGAGCAGGTTAAATGTCCAGCCTTCCAGTGCCCAGGTTAGGAATGGAAATAGACGGACATTAACCATTTTAGTTTTTATATCTTATCACTTGAAACAGGTCTGAGACTGAAATAGCCATGAATCACAAGAATGAAATAGTTGGGGAACATAAATAGTGTATGTGAATTAAAAACAAAGAAATATTGATGAAAAACAGAAACTTAAATTAGGACCCTGATATAGAAACTTAAGTTAGGATCAGAATACATATTATTATGCCTATGCAATATGTTTAGAGCAGTGTTAATCTAAATGCCAAACGGTAAATATTCATCCATCCAATGTTTACCGCTTAGGTTGTTTAGACGGTATTTAAATGGAGTTAAATGATCGGTAATGCTTCCTAGCGGGCGTCCGGACCCGACCCGCCTGACGGATCACCCACCCGTGCCGGCCTTATCTCCCGTCAATTATAAAAAAAAAATCCCCCGTTCGTGCTTATCTCCCGGCCGCACCGCGCTCCAGAGTCCAGACCTGCGCCTCCCTGCAGGAGACGACAGCGGCGGCGTAGGGTGCTCCTCCAAGGCTCCAACCTCGGCATTTCCACACCGCTGCTCCCCATCCGGCCGCCAAGTGCCCTCGCAGCTCGCCGCCGTCCCGCCCACCCGTGTTCCCTCCCTCCACCTCTTCGACCTCCATTGCACCCCCATGCTCCCTAGCGACCTGTCTCCTGCTCCCCCACCGGAGACGAGAACGACGGCGGAAGCTTTGATGAGGTAGGCCGGTTCTTCTATAGATCTGAACCTTCCTCCTCCTTCCTCCTCCTCTGGATCTGGATCTGTGAGGGGAATGGTGGTGGCTAGGGTTCCAATGAGCTCTGGGGTCCTATTTCCTTTCTCCCTCCGGTGAGTTTGAAGGTGACGGGCGAGGGCTAGACACCTCGAACCCATCCCCTTGTTGTTGTACGTTCTAGTTGTTTCTCCGTGTTCTTTTAAGGCAAAAACTGTGGGGGGAAACCCCCACAGCACTTCATTTTCATTTTATAAAATTGAAACAACAGTACAAGGAAAGAACCCAAACTTTCCAAAAAAGATTAACTGAAAGCATCTAGCCAAACACAGAAAGAGTTCCTCAGATCATCGCTGAACCTAATCGCTTGGAGAAGGCATTGGCTTTTGAAGTTGCTAAACCAGGTGTCAATTTGGGGGTTTTCATTTCTGAATATCTTGTAATTTCTGACTTTCCAAATTTCCCAAGCCGCAATACCTACTAATTCCATAAAGAAAGGTAAATTCTGCTGCTGCCTTTCATGAGCTATTCTTGGAAAGAGGCTAAGATTTGCGTTCCATGTAATCCCAATTTTGCTCCAGCATTCCTTTGAAAACTCACAATTGAAAAGGAGGTGATCCCGATCCTCATCTATTCCGCCCTGACAAAGGACACAACTGACATCATCATCTTCAAACATATGCCTTCTTTTCAGCATTGTTTTTGTGTTAAGTCTGTCAACCAAAACCAGCCAGGCAAAAATTTTTACTCTTGGTGTACACTTTGACTTCCACAGCCATGTGAAAACTGGGTGAGCTGCTATGCTTTGAAATACCATCTTATAGAATTTGCTAGATGCATAGTTTGCATTGCCCCATTGATAAGTCCATGTATCTTTGACTTGGTTATCAAAAGGCAGCGAAGATAACTTATCTCTGAGATCTTGCAGGTCAGCAAATGCTTGCTGTGAAATCGGCAGGGTAAGGATATTTTCTAGA
This sequence comes from Microstegium vimineum, assembly GCA_022036555.1. Taxonomy (NCBI): domain Eukaryota; kingdom Viridiplantae; phylum Streptophyta; class Magnoliopsida; order Poales; family Poaceae; genus Microstegium; species Microstegium vimineum. The sequence goes on along the minus strand of CM039124.1, from coordinate 11,657,063 downwards.
GCATCAGCATTCATAACTTCATTTACACTCACTGCAGTGTTCTTTGCATAGGAAAAGAGGCTTGGGAATTTTTGTGATATGACCTGGTCCATCCAAAGGTCTTCCCAAAAAGTGACAGTAGATCCATCTCCCAAGATACACTTTGAAAATCCTCTAAAGATCAAGTTTAGACGTAGCACATCCTTCCACCAAAAGGACCCAACTTCTCTAGATGCATGAGGAACTTTCGTCCTGTGCAAACTTTGTCTAGGAAATTTAAAGTAACAGCATGTGCCCTCCAAAGTTGGAGTCAAAAAAGGACTGGCCATATCTCTTCTCAGCTTGCCATGGCAAAAGGAATCATTCATCAATTTGATATTGCTCAGGACAGCAGAATGCTTCAGCCCAATGAATTATGGTTGCGCAACAATCTCAAGAAACATGCCTTGGCCTTGACCTCGTTGTTGAGAACAGTGGCAAGGCTACGGTCCCGAATTGGTTGGTTGAAAGAAGGGACGCCAACACTAGGCTTTTTCACAGATATGCAAGGCATAGAAAGAAGAAGAACTTTATTGCCATGCTAAAGGATGGGGATAATATCCTCACCAATCATGTTGAGAAAGCTGCTGCAATTTTTTACTTTTATTCAAACTTGATTGGAGATGACAGTGATCGGAGCAGAACCATTAATTTGGACAGTCTTGACATGCCCAGGTTTGATCTGGAGTATCTTGATATCCCTTTCTCAGAGGAGGAAGTCTGGAGCACTATTAAAAACTTGCCATCTTATAAAGCTCCGGGCCCTGATGGATTTACTGAAAAGTTTTATAAAACTTGTTGGGCGATAATCAAGGGTGATCTCATGGCTGCACTGCAGGCTGTCTGGGGAAAAAATTTCAGAAATCTCTGGATGCTAAATTCTGCATATATCACCTTAATGCCAAGGGGATCCCCTATCCCCAATGCTTTTTATCCTTGTCATGGATGTTTTAAATCTGATGGTTTCAAGGGCCTCTGAGGCAGGGCTGCTGCAGCCTCTGTCTAGAAGATCAATTCAACACAGAATTTCCCTCTATGCAGATGATGTGGCCATGTTTCTCAAACCAGCTGCAGAGGACATCTCCTTGACTCTAAGCATGCTCCAAATTTTTGGGGATGCGTCGGGGCTCAGGACCAATGTCCAGAAGAGCAATGTGATGCCAATTCAATGTTCTGAAAATGATATGGATGTTATACAAAGCTTGCTGCCTTGTGAAATCATGAATTTTCCATGCAAGTATCTGGGCTTGCCCCTGTCTCTCAAGAAATTAAAGAAGGAACATCTCCAGTCGATGGTTGATAGAATTGCAGATCAACTTCCAGGATGGAAGGCGGACTTGATGACACGGGCAGGTAGAGTTGTTCAAGTGCAATATGTCTTGACATCCATGCTGATCTACCTTGCCATGGCAATCGATCTTCCTCCTTGGGCAATTAAGACCATTGATAAGATTAGAAGAGGTTTTGTGTGGAAAGGTCGTAAGGAAGCAAAAGGGGGACATTGTCTCATTGCGTGGCCCAAGGTTTGCCGGGCTAGGGAACTAGGTGGACTTGGAATCTCTGATCTGAAAGTCCTAAGCATTGCACTAAGAGTAAGATGGCCTTGGCTCAAAAAATCTGAGCCTAATAAACCCTGGGCATGTTTGCCACTGTAGGCTAGCAGAGATACTGAATGTCTCCTCTCACTGGCTGTTTCTACTGAGGTTGGAGATGGCGCCAATACCTTGTTTTGGAAGGATAAATGGCTGGCTGGTAAAAGCGTTCAGGATCTTGCTCCTAATCTTAACCTTGTATCCAAAAGAAGGACAAATAGACGTACAGTAATGGCCGCTCTGGAGGGGATGAGTTGGATAGAAGATATCCACGGGAGATGCCTGTACAAGCTTTATTGGAATATCTTGAGTTATGGGACATATTGGAGGATATGGTGTTACAGGAGGGAATCCCTGATAGGCATATTTGGAGGTTTTCTGCCTCAGGTGAATATACAGCCAAATCAGCCTATGATGCACTTTTTGAAGGATCTCTAAGTTTTGCCCCTTTTGAGCGCATTTGGAAAACTTGGGTGCCTCCTAAATGTCGGTTCTTCATGTGGCTGGTTGCTCACAATCGCTGTTGGACAGCAGACAGATTGGCAAGAAGAGGTCTTCCACATCCGGACCGTTGTTTGATGTGTGATCAGGAAGGAGAACATTCAGCACCTTCTCATTCAATGTGTTTGCAAGACAATTCTGGTATGATATCCTGCACAACATCGGCCTTGCTGCTCTTGCCCCGCAGCCTGATGTTTCCTCCTTCGATGAGTGGTGGGACAAGGCGGTCTTGGCAGTTAACGACAAGGCGTGAAAGGGACTGAATTCCCTCATTATTCTTGGATCTTGGGCCATTTGGAAACATCGAAATGATTGTGTTTTTAACGGAGCTGTCCCAAGTTTGTCTACAACTTTGATCCTTGCTCGGGAGGAAGCCTTTCTTTGGTCTCTGGCTGGCGCTTCGGGGCTGTGCCCGACACCCGACTCGTGATTTGGGTTAGAGGATCGCTGATCAAGGCTTTCAGGTGTTTAGTTTCAGTGAGTTTTGTGTGTGTGTGTGTAGTCTTGGTGTTGTGTCTGTGCCTGTGTGAGGTTTTGGTGCGCGTGTGTTTGTGTTTGGGTCTATGTATGACTCTTTTTCTTCTATAAATACAATGATACGCAGCTCTCCTGCGTATTCGAGAAAAAAAACTTTCCCAGTATAATACCTTCTCCAGATGAGGTTTTGCAATGGATTTTTTGAAATGTTGCAACAAATGATTTTCTAATATTGCAATGGGAAATTTGGGTTCTTGCAACATATGATCAAGTGTTGCAGTGGGATTTCTAGGTTGTTGCAGCATATGTCTTTTGAATGTTGCAAAGGGATTTTTGGGTTGCTGCAACAAATAATTTTTTGAATGTTTCCATTTCCATATTTCATGATTGAATTTGCGATGATGCAACATGCTGTTTGAGATGTTGCGGTATATAATTTTTTGATGTTACACTATATGTTTTACGATGTTGCACTTACAAGTGTTTCATGCTCTCTGGGACAGGGGCACGGTGGAGGAACGGGTGCGTCGGGGAACGAGAACAGGGGCGCGGTTGTGCTTTTTGGACATGGCATGGTGGTGGAACGAGAACAGAGGCGCGGCGGGGAACGGAGAAATCCCATTCAATTTTATTCCGATCCGCTTTTTTCTATTCGCGTGCGGCCGCTGGGCGGGTTTGGGAAGAGGAGCGGGGCAGGTTTGGGAAGGGGGAGTGGTGTCCGGACGCATCTCGCAGGCCGGACGTCCGGGCGCTAGTGACGCCATTAAATGATCTAATAGGTTTTATATAGCAACAATCAAATATACTTACTACGTCAAAGCGAGATACGCTAGAAAGTATACATATTTAAATATGTAAAAAAATAAGTATTCTACCAAATATATTTTTAAAAGAAATCTAAATCCCACATACACTTTGTATACTTAGGCCAGTCTCAATGCAATGTTTCACCGCGCGCTTTTCTAGTTGTATGAAACTTAATATGAAATGAGTCTATCATCTCTCAATGTATAGTTTCATTGCATAGTTTCATGCGGTTACCAATGTCTCTTTCTTTCTGAAAGGATCAATTTAAATTTCTAAAGCAAATATGAAAACCTATCAAATGCCAATCACCCCCTAGTGCCTACCGGTCGTGTATCCTAGCTAGAAAGTGGTAGCAGTTCATAGAATTGAAAGACACCCTAAGCAATTCTAGTGAGAAATGAAAGAACAAGACGGAATGTAATGCGGAAATGTAAAGAGCTAGGAAAAAGAGATTCTCAGTGACGCAGCGATGTTTTCCCGAGGTATCGAGGTGTCGACACACCCCCTAGTCCTCGTTGGAGCACCTCGCAAGGTATAGCTCCCCCTCTACCCGCGCAAGGGTAGAGTGCTCTCTATGGGCTGATTCTTCGCCACTCCGGCTCGGTGAATCGTCCACAACCGATCACAGAAGCTTGGAGAAGAGCCGCCGACAATCTTCCGGCGATCACTTCCTCCGAACACCACCAAACCATCTAGGTGATGTCGAACACCAAGAGTACAAGCACAAGACCTTCACTTGACCAACTCAAGGCTAGGAAGGTGGATGGATGCACACAAGTCACTCCTAATCACTCTAGGAGGGAAGAACAAGATGAACTCTCTCAAACCTCTCCCTCACTAGGCACTTGGCTCTCTAAGGATTCTCTCAAGGTGTAACCAGCTGAAACAATGGCCAAGAGAAGTCCTAAGGACGAAGGGGGCAACTATAAATAGTCCCCACCTCCAAAACTAGCCGTTTTCTGCTTTTTCTCTTCTCTGCGAAGCCACCGGACTAGTCCGGAGCTAACACCACCGGACCAAGCAGCCTGGTCCGGAGCTCACTCTCTGTTGAGAAATATACACCGTCGGACCACTTGCCTTAGTCCGATGCCCTGGTCCGACGCACTGGTCCGGAGCCAGGGTGCTCACTGAGTGAAAACACTTCTCTTCTTCGAACCTCCGGACCACTCTCCTTGGTCCGGAGCCCTGGTCCGACGCGCAGGTCGGAGCTAGGGAGCTCACTGAGTTGGATCACATCTCTGCCTGTGAGCGACGGACTACCCGTCGGACCCTCCATCGGACTAGTCCGGAGCTCACTCCCAGGGCAGGCTTTCACTGACAGAGGCCACCGAACCACTTGCCTATGGTCCGGTGCTCTTCCAGACAGGTGGTCCGGAGCTCTGTCTCTGAACTGGCTTCTAAGGCAAGGCCGTCGGACTCCTCTCCTTGGTCCGACGCTTCCTTAGCAAACTGGTCCGAAGCTCTTTTCTCCCCTTTTCTCAACTCTTATCACTAAGGTTTCTTAAGGGATTTTGCTCCTACCAACTTAAGACATACCAAGGGATTATAGCAGGGTCTCTAGAACTGGTTGTGACAAGTGTGCATATATCCACTTACCTAAACTCTCCTGGGTCAAGCTACTAATCTCATACCCCCCTTAATAGTACGGTCAAAGGAAAAACAAAGCCCTAGCTATACTTAGTGCCCTTCTCAACCTTATGACACTAAGTACTAGCCTAGTCTTCAACTTGTATCATCATCCTTTGAAACCGAAACGATTTCCATCTTGGAGGCATGAATATCCATTAAGCCCATTCAAAATGTATCACTAATGACCTAACACAAATGACTTTGCCTCTGCAAAACACATGTTAGTCATAGTGACCTAGCATTGTCGTTAATCGCCTAAACACAAGGGACCATGATTCTTCAATCTCCCCCTTTTAGGTGATTGACGACAATACAAGCTCGAGTAGAGAATAATGAGTGAATTTTGATAAGAGAAAACATGACTTGACATGAGATTGGCATGGGTTAGTGATAAGAGAGACAAAAACATGCCTAACCATTCAAGCCATGATAAACACAATAGATATGAATTGAGCATAGTACTTGATTTCAAAGGATATGCTATAGCCAAAAGATCAGAGATTAGCGAGAAAGCAATATAACATAACCAAGTGACATGATATATACATAAAAAAGGGTCCACACATGTCACACAACCATCAAGTCTCAACCATCACACATATCATACAATGCATAAAGATGGTAAACGTGATGCATGATGCGATAGAGTAAATACACATCAAAAGAACGAATCCTACTAACTCCCCCTGAAGCTAGCCCATCTACTCGACTCTTCCTCTCCCCCTTGTAGGAATACGAGGTTGCTACGCTAGCCGGAAAACAAAACTTTTCGACCTCATAAACCAGGATCTACTGCTAGTTATAGGTTACGGATTACCACTAGACGCGCAGGTACAGCGGAAGACGACTTGATGTAGTCGTGCGCGTCGCAGCAGGCAGTGCAGTTGCGTGGTCGTCCGTCTCAATGTCCCCTTCGCGCGGTTCGTCCTTGTGCTCCAGATGCAGCACCTCTGAGGAATCCCACACGTACGGGGAGGAAGCGTTGCGCCTCCTGACTGCTAGGTCCACGAGGAGCAAAAGGCGCGAGCGTGGGGAGGCGACGGCGGCTACCAAAAGGCGTGGATCAATATCGCCCCGCGCCCACCCCTTGCTTATATAGGCGTCCTGACGAGCTCCCACGTTGGAGGCCCATTAGTAACCCTAAACCTAGTCTAATTCGGGTCCAACCCGAATTAGGCTTCCAGCCCTTTAAGCGTGCGACCCTATGGGCTCGCGCATACATAGACATGGCCCAAGTACTCTTACTCGACCAATAGTTGATAGCGGCCTCTAGCAAGGCGTGTCAACTCCTATGCATACGCTATGATCATATCAGACGAACCACTATGACCATGTACAAGTTATTCCCTTTGCCACTCGATATATGGTTCAACTCGTGGGTTAACACTTAACCCAAGCACGGCCATGCATTTGTTGATCCAATCACATGAGTGATCCAGTGATATCTCTCTCACGAAGAGAGGGGCAAATTCCATCTTGATTGTCTATGTCTCACAGCATGTTTCCCGACCACCCAATGACCACCTTTATAACTACCCAATAACGGAGTAGCGTTTGATAGTCCCTAAGTAGATTGTTTCACATCTTGAGTACATTCCATAATCTCAGGTCTAAGGACATAACGTACATGACATGAATAGAGACTTTCTCTTGTTGGGTCAGTCCAGCCTACATGTCTCACATGTGCCCACATTATTAGTTTGACATCTCCATGTCTATGACTTGTGAAACATAGCCATCAACTAATACATGTGCTGGTCTAATATTCAAGTGTGCTCTTACAAGAATGCCGACCAGGGACAACTTTTAGAATAACCATTCAGGTAATTGAGTTCCACAAACAATTCACATAATCGTCAATCAATACTAGTTGTCTATAATGGATATTCAAAGAGCACTTTATTAATCATGGATACAATCGGAATATAATCATCTACATGATTAGCTCTAGGGCATATTCCTAACACCCCTTTGGCGTTGAAGCACAAACTCTGGGCCCAGAGGCGGAGTGGAAGCAGCCGTGGAGCGGTCAAGCACCCTGAACTCTGACAGGTATGTCTCATCATCTGAATCCTCCCCCTGAGTGTTTGTCACTGGAAGTGGAGCGGTCTGGGGGACAGGAGCTGACGTGCCGGCTATCTCTGCTGTCGAAGACTCTGGAACTGTAGTTGGGGTAGGAGTAGGAGCAGAATCCGGTGCCACTATCTCTGCTGGAGCCTCTAGAGCTGCGGTGTCCGGTTGGGCCTCATGCACGGACTCGACTGGAGTTTGAATAACCGGAGGCTGCGGAGGCTGTACTGGAGTCGTAGTAACAAGAGTGGCATCGGTAGCAATAGCAGCTGTGGGTGGAGTGGATATGGTTGGAGCCCGACTGTCATGTGTAGCCTCTGAGGAAGCAACTGAAGAATGGTGCTGACCAACTGTCGGTGTAACCAGTTCTGCCTCAATCTCTGCTGCTATCTGCTGACCAGTGGGGGACGGCTGCCCTGTGATGTCGCTGAACAACGCTGAGAGATCTCTGGCAGTAGCACCCATCGTAGCAGACATCGACGTGAAACCGGTAGTGAGAGGGGTGAACTACTGAGTCTGGCCTAAGGTGTCCAACCACTGAGTGACCTGAGTCGTCGGGGACTGGAACGGGGTGGTCATTCCGGCACCCTGAAGTCCACTAGACTGTATGGCTGGGGTGGGAGTGACGGTCTGTCCGACTAAACTAGAAGGGGCCACTGAAGGACCAACTGACTGTTGTGGTGCTGCTATCTGACCAACTGACTGAGAGGGCTGAGATTGACTCATCATCTGGATCTGAGGTGCAGCCGGGAACTCAAGAGAAGGAGCGCCAGTCCACTTCATCATATGGGCCATAAAAGCCATGTTCTGCTACTGGATCTGCTGAGACTGTAGCTGTAGACACTGGGACTCTAACTGCATAGCAAGCATATGTTGCTGCATCTCAAAGTGTCTCTCCTCAGACTGCCTCTGAATCTCATCCTGTCTCTGCTGGACCTGAGTGACTGCAGTGACTAAGGAACTCTGCTGCTCATTGAGATGATCAAGTATCTTCAGTATCATAGTCTCTGTAGCTGAGCCAGAGCCACCAGCCTCAGTGTCGTGAGCCCGTGGGGGCATAGGAGGAACTGGCTGGAAACCGGCGTCTGAGCTGTCGAAAGAAGTGTCAGCATAGTCACCCTCTGCCTCTCCAGTCTCTATGTCATGAAGCTCCTACTGCTCAATATTTCGGATGGCCTCATCCTGGGCATCCACATCATCTCTGTTGGTTGGAGCAGTCCGCTGCCTGACAAGGCGTAGCACCCGGTTCCCGAACCGACTGTCAAAGGAACCTAGAACTCTGTATGCTGGGAAGGAAGTCGGTGACTGATCCAGCAAGTCACGAAGTCCGGGGTTGGCTCCCACAAGCTTGATAGCTATGATAGAAGAAATCCAATGAGCATAGGGAAGCTGTCGTCGTGTCCTCATACCATCAGCAATCACATCCTCAATCTCTGACACTAGAAAATCCGCAATATCAAACGGTGTCTGAGATACAAGAACCTGAAGGAGAAGTTGTTGCATGTTAGTCAGACCTTCCTTGTACCCAGTGCGAGGCAATAGAGTGCACCGTAGAATATCGTTCAGACGACGAACAGTGGGGCGAAGCTCTGCCGGAGTACGTCGAGAGCCCTCTGTGAAGGGTGGCCTGAAGAGAGGTGCGACCTCCTGAACTGACAAAGTACAGCCACCTTTAGCCCGGTGATGCACTAAAGGTTGAGCTCAACCTCCTCTATAGCAATCATAGTGAAGGTTGAGCTCTCCGGCTGTCTGGGTGAGGTGAAGAATCTCTCTGAGCCGAGTCATATAAAGCCTGTAGCGCTCTCCTCTGAAGGTATACGGTATAAAGTTATGAAGAGGATCAACCAATACTGAAGCATAGAACTCCCTGACCCACCTCTCAATGTAATTCCCGGAACGACCAAGAAGGTCGGCGAGTCCCGGAAGATACGTGATAAAGGGTCGAATTTCCTCTCCAGCCAACTCAACAATGCTCTCCAAGGAGCAAACTCTGTGATGTCTGATCTGAATGCTAGAAAGCTGAGCTGCTCTGTAGAAATCCTCCATGAGAGGTGTGTGCCATCCTGGTGAAGCTCTAGGGTCACGCTGATCAGGGCACTACTTCTCAAGTGCCACAAAACGAAGCTTTTTCACCTACTTTGCTGTGAGCTCCCTCAAGTCTAGATGAACTGACGCTGAGGCTACCGTAGGAGCTGCTGAGGCACTCTGAGGTGACTGAGCTGCCTGAGAATGAGTAACTCACCCCCAAGAAAGTGGTGCCAACGGTTTACCAAGAGCTTCTGTGACAAGCTCTTGCTCCTTTGGAGCTTCCTCTGTTTGTGACTGAGTAGGAGGAGTAGACGGTAACTCCCGCGGAGGGGTGCCAAGTCTAACAGAACCTCGGCGACCACCTCGCTTTGCACGGTCTGCTGCATCTGCCACTGCCTCAGCCTTCTCGGCCTCTGTAAGCTTTCGCTTCTTTTTCTTGGGCTTCTCAACAATCTGCTTCTTGCCCTTGTCCCTTGAAGGACGTGAAGGAGGAGGAGTGTCATCACCCGAACCACTGACACGAGTATGAGAACCACGAGCCATCACTGATCAACAAATGAATGACTGCCCAATTGATAGAAATCACTACCCATCACTGAGCCAACTGATAGATCCACTGCCACAAGAATCACTGTCAAATACCTCTGTCACAAGCAACTGCCAACTGCAACGAGTCACTGAACAATCAAAGCATACAAAGGGGCTTGTGAAGAATCATTGCCCTAGTTGGTTTCGGAGATTAATGACAATTAGAGATTATTATGGCTAACGTGTGTTTTGCAGAGACTATGCGTAACTTAGCCATAGTGATCAATAAGAATGGGCATTAATGGTCATCACTTAGCCCCCAAGATGGATATCGTTTCAGATTTCAAGGAGACATGATGAAGACCCTAGAATGATAGGCTAAGTGCCATAAGGTGATGAAGGACACTTAGAAATAGATAGGGCTTCTTTTTTATCTTTGACCGTACTATTAAGAGGGGTTGAGACTAGTAGCTTGACTTAGGAAAGCTTCATGAACTAGGTGTGGTGCACACTTGTCTTCCATAGATCTAAGCAAGCCTATGTTGACCGTAAGATAGCCTAGAACAACTTCCATATTCATCGCGACGAAAAACGAAGTTGATAGAACTGTTTTCTGGGCGACGGATGCTCCTGACGGAGGCGTCGGACGCTGTCCGTCACGTCGGACAAAGGCGTCGGACGCTAGGTGGTTGAGTCCACAGCGTCCGTCGACCTTCCAGTGGAGATGTTTTCTGGCTAAGTTTTTTTAGGGTCCGATGGACGCTGTCCGTCGGTCAGGCGTCGGACGCTCAGAGAGCGTCCGTCGACCTTCCAGAGAGGGTGTTTTTCAGCTCGAGCCAGAGTGTTGCGTCGGACGCTGAGATGAGCGTCCGTCGCTGGGAAAAGCGTGTCAGAACTAGCCATTGGGCAGGGCGTCGGAGCGTCCGTCGCCTAGGCGTCGGAGCGTCCGTCGTCCAAACTATGAACAGAACTAGCCGTTGGGGCATGCGACGGAGCGTCTGTCGCCTAGTCGACGGAGCGTCCGTCGCCAACTTAAGTTGTCAGCCCGAGGCAGTTTTCTGAGGGACTATTTATAGCCTCTCACACTTCTCTCCCACCTTGCCTTTGCTCATTTGAGTTGCTGCGTTTGTTGAGAAGGTTGGGAAGAGAGCAAGAGCCCTAGAGTGAGAGAGTGATTCGCGAATCCATCCATCCTCTCCTCTAGTTCATCCAAGAGTTCAAGTGTGTATCCTCTAGTTGTGAAGCTTGAGTGAGTCAAGCGAAGATTGAAGCTTGTTACTCTTGGTGATCGACATCACCTAGACGGTCCGGTGGTGCTTGGAGGAAGGTGATCGCCGGAAGATTGTCGGCGGCTCTTCTTCATTGACGATGTGATCGGTTGTGGGCGATTCACCGAGCCGGAGTGGCGAAGAATCATCCTGTAGAGAGCACTCTTCCCTTGCGCGGGATTGAGGGGGAGCTATACCTTGCGAGGTGCTCCAACGAGGACTAGGGGGGAGTGTCGACTCCTCGATACCTCGGCAAAACATCGCCGTGTCAAGCATCTCTTTCCCTAGCTCTTTCTTATCGCATTACTTTCCGCACTTGTCTTTCAATTCATACTAGAATTGTGTAGGAAGTTTTCGCTTTCTATTGTCTTGCTACCGCTTTCTAGCTATGACACACTAGCGGTAGGCACTAGGGGGTTAATTGGCTCTTTATAGGTTTAATTCTTGTTTAGAAATTAAAAAGAGCCCAATTCACCCCCCCTTCTTGGGCATATTGATCCTTTCAATTGGTATCAAAGCAGGTTTGCTCTAAATTAGGTTTCAACGCCTAAAGCAAGATGTCCCATGGGGATGGACCACCTCCCATGTTCGATGGAGATGACTTTCCTTATTGGAAAGTTCGTATGGAGGCCTATCTAGAGGCCGTTGACGTGGGTGTGCTCAAAGACACCACAAAGGGAGGCACTCTCTTCGCGGAGGACCTCAACTTTGATAAGCACAATGCCAAGGCAAAGAACATTCTTTTTCGTGGCATTAGCAAGGATGTCTTCAACCGAGTGCGTAATGCCAAAGACGCATTTGAGTTGTGGACCACTATTTGTGCTCTTCACGAAGGCACAAAGAGTGAGCGTGAGGAACGCTATCACTTGGTCATGGCTAAGCTCAATTCTTTTTCCATGCATGCAAATGAAAATGCGAATGAAATGTACTCACGTCTTAACATTATTGTAGAAGAATTGAATGGGCTCGGTTGTGACACCCTGTGTCAAGCTTGCATTAGGATCATCATTAGCCACTAAGCACATCATTTCATTGCATTCATGTTTGCATATGCTATCATTCCATGTGTGTGTTTATATGTTTTGAAACTAGAATTGAATAGGTGTTTTGTGCTTAAATCTTGTGTTTAACCTTTTAGTTAAACCTTGCTTTGCTTAGAGTAAAAGTGTGGTTTGTTTATGTTTAGTTACCCTGTTTAGTTTTATCAAATAAAAGAAAATGGAGAAGGAAATCAGAATCGAGACAGACCGAGCTTCACCCTCGACCTTGACCCCCGCTCAATAGAAATGTGATGGACCGAGGGTTCGATCGAACGACCTCGGGCCAGAGGCTCGACCGAGCCAGAGGCTCGATCAGCCAGTCTATCGACGCCCCCTCGACTTCTACCCCTCGACTTCTACCCCTCGACTTCGACCCCTCGAAGTTACGAACCGAGGCTTGGACGAACGACCCCGCGCAGGAGGCTCGACCGAGTCGGAGGCTCGATCAGCCGATCGACCCTACCCTCGATATCGACCCCTCTCCCGCGCCCTCGCTCCCACGCACGTGCCGCGCACGCTCGCGCGCACTCACCCGACCGTGGCTGAGCCGTACGTCGGAGTCATCCACCGCGTGGCCGAAGATGCCTGACCGCGGAAGTGGAACACGCCATCACCGCTGCTTCGGCTCTGCACCGACATCGCTGTCGCCACTCGCGCTGTCTCACTCAAATCCGCGTTAACGGCGCTAGGACCAAGTCGGCACCGTTTTCCTGCCGCTGACGCCCTGCTTCGCCGTCGCAGACCTGCCAGCCGCCCTGCCGCGCGCCGCGCCGTCGTTTCATAGTAACACCGCCGCAGTGCCGCGTCCGATCAACGCCCCGCCTTGTCTCTTTCGCAATCAAGCGCGAATCCGCGCTAACGGCGCGTCGACCAAGTCTTGCTCTGCTCCGCCCGTCGCGAACACGCCAACACCACTGCCACCGCCGTCCCATCGTATCACGGTCGGCCATGACCATGCCAAGAGGAGCGCCTATACCTCCTCCACCTCCCGCACTCATCCGCACTCATCCGCACTCGCGCAATCGCTCGCAGTTCTCTGCCTTCTTCGCGCCGAGAGTTCCGAGCACCGCAAGTGCCTCTTCTCAAATCCACCACCACCCGAGCTTCTCTGCTCAATCCCTCTCGTTTTAGCTTTCGCCTTTGCCTCACAACCACGCTGCTCGCCTCTGTTTAACTTTTAGTGGACTCCAGTCACCGGAACGTCCCCGCCGTTCTTTGACTCCGAGTCGCCACCGCACTGATCAACCAGCGTTCACCATTCGCCGTCTCCTCTCCAACGCCTCCATCTTCGTGGAAGCTTCACCAGAGATAGCCGAGGTGAGAACGCCTTTCCTCGAGCTTCAATTCGACCCATGTCAGCACAGCACCGTTGGCCGTGCGCCATTGCCGCCGCCGCGGAGCTCGCACGAGGACATGTTTCCACAGAGCCTCTCTGGCTCAGCTAGCCCTCGAGCCGCACTCACCACATCACCACGATGCTCACGCACCACAGCGCCGAGCTTCACATCGCCGGTGATCACTTCGCCGTGTAGCACCGCCGAGCTGCACCGCCAGCGCACACCGTCGACCCCTTTTCACGGTCACATCAGTTCAACCGACACCACCAGTGGATGCGCGTAGTCATCCCGAGCCTAGCACAACCAACCCCACCGTCGAAGACTCCACCATCGGTGAGAACACGTCGATCAGCACCGTTCTCTGTTTCTGATCGACGGTAGATGGACCTCGAGTAATCGAGGGTCATGCCCGTCAGTTGCCTCGAGTGCCTCTGCGTGCCTCGAGCCCGTTCCCGAAATGATTTCCTATCCTCGTTTTCAGTTATATGCCATGCTTGTTTGTTATATCTAGAGTTGGTAAAATCTTGTTGCTAGTTTCTGTTAAGAATAAGTTATAACCTGTTTTATCCTGCTAGCTAGTAGCTCTAGCCCTAGTAGCTTTGTGGTAGTTCTTTTGGTTGTATGCTTAGAATCTCTGTTAGTGTGTTAAATCTTGTTCAAGCATCATCCCTACACCATTCAGTTATTTATTTATGCATTGCAATCATTTAGGATCCATGGAGGAACATCAGGAGCCCACAGAGACCGAAGTCCAGGAGGTACAGGAGCTATACGAGGAGTACCAAGAGCTCGACACTAACCTTCCTGAGTGCCCTGACCACCAACCCTCCACCTTCTCTCAAGGCAAGCCCCGGAGCATTCTTAAGCCTCCCAATATTTACAATTTAATCTACTTGAGTATTTTATACTGTGATGCATTAGGTGATAGGAGTTGTTTGAATCCCAAATTGATGCATTACCTTCCTTGATATTTGTTTTACCTACCTTGTTACCCTGTTAACAATAAAGTAAAAGCAACCACTTAGCATGCTTAGAAATAATGGTTACCTTTCTTTTTATGTCTCGTATTATCCCTTGTGGGTAATACTATCACGGTTGGCTATATTTGCTATCGTGGAAAGAACCTATGGTAGTAATGAAATACGGTCAACTGGAAGGCAAGTGCACCAAGTGGTTTAGACTTGGGGGCAGTCCGTCCGTTGGATCGTGTAGGTTTGTACACGATGGTGGCCCTCTTACATCTTTGAATGCGCCCTTTCACATAGGGGCCGTTGTGAGTATCGACCCCGAAGCCGAGTAAACACTGTCCGGGCCGGAGCTCGCTCTGCTGTGAGCACCCTCTAGACTGTAGATACGATCTGCCCCATGGTGGCCATCTATTTTCTACAATTGGGTGGACCAATGCAAGCCCGCGTCGATTACCACCTGGACTTTGTTGAGCGGTAACCTAATGCTGGCCCGACGGGGAAAGTATGAGCGTGTGTTAAAGGTAATCTTACCAGCTGATGTATATCGATTCGAATTGCCGCCCCCCACTAGATATGGGGGATTATGCTGAGCTTCACCACGGTACAACTCCATGTGACATCTTAATGGTTCTACTAAAATATTGATGAAGGAACTGGATATATGTTACTATATTGTTTGAGTAGATCAAGTGTGTGCTCTAGTATAGATGCAATAACCTAGAGATAATTAGTAGGATAAAAGATGACTGCTCACCGCATCATTAAAATGAACTCCTTTAAATTTAAGCATTTCCGCAAAGTAAAGCTTACCCAACTCCAGATACAGCCATGCATATCCTTGGAGTCTTTATTTTCAGTTAGACGGGTAAGTCTAGCTGAGTACATTCCCGTACTCAGGGTTTATCCCGTTTGTTGCAGATGGCCAAGTATACTTCGGCTATTGTAAGCACTGTCTCTATCCTGTGGAAGGAGAAGAGGAGTAGGCCTTGGGCAAGGTCTTCTACAAGCTCATCTTTTGCTGTTGTCGGACCTGACATCATGGGCACCCTTATCTTTTAAAACTTCCAGTTCAGTTTCAAACAATGTTTTATTTGGCCACAGGTGTTGTGGCGTAAGAACTACTTTTATTTGGAACAAAGTGTTGTAATAACTTTATTTCATACTTTAAGTATTTTCGGTTGATTTGTGGCTCGTTCGAATGTGTATCCCTGAATGTACGCGATCCTGAGTTGATGTTAGAAATCCTTCGAGATTTCCGGACTACCGGGATTATATGGGCTCAAGTGTTTTAAGTGGTAGCTAAGTCAGCTACTTTAGCACTTGATCTCTTATAATCTGGGCGGTTCCGTCACATCGGTCTCAACCAAATGGCACCGGCCGATGTGGTGCGCAAGATACTTTGTGTCTTGCCCATTGAGAAGTATGGCCACATCGTCACGGTTCTTCACCAAGGAGATCTCTCCGCCGCTACACCAACACAAATCTTGGGCAAGATCAATGCCCATGAGATGTACATGAAGATTGGTGATGGTGGCTCTTCTTCCTCCTCCAAGAAGAAAGAAAAAGAGAAGGAGGAGAAGAAGGACTTGGCACTCAAGGCATCCTCCTCGGAGAAGTACAAGATGCAAGTTGTTTATGAGAGTGCAAGTGATGAAGAAGATGATGATGACCTCGCTCTCATGGTGAAGAAAACAACTAAGATGTTGAAGAAGCTAAACAAGAATGGAGTCAAGTTTGACTCAAAGAAGAAGAAATTCTTCACAAGCTCTTCAAAAAAGCCTCTCTCTAAGATGGACTGCTACAATTGTGGCAAACTTGGACACTTGGCTCATGCTTGCCCCGAAGAGAAGAAAGACAAGTACAAGAACAAGAAAGTAAACAACAAGTTCAAGTACAATAAGGGCAACAAAGATGAGTCAAGTGATGAGGAGAAGAAGGATGACAAGCCATTCAAGAAGAAGAAGAACTTCAACTTCCACAAGAAAAAGAAGAATGGCAAAGCCTACATTGTTGGTGATTGGCTCACCGACATTGAAGACACAAGTGACTCATCCGGAGATGAAAGCGAAGAAGAAAAGGTGGCCGCCTTGGTGATTGGGTCATCCAGTCCGCCACCACCTCCTCCATCATCTCTGGGCTCATCCTCTACACACCTATGCCTCATGGCTAAAGGTGACAAGAAGGTACAAAAAGAGGATAATGATGATGAGGCTAGCTCTAGTGATGATAGTGATGATGAGTTTGAGGCACCTTCCTACGATGAGCTAATTGTAATTTGCAACAAATATACTAAGCTCATTAGGAAGTATAAAGCTAAAAGTGAATCACTAGAGAAAGCAAACGATAACTTGCATGCTAAACTTGATGACTTGTCTAGTGCTAATGATGATTTGAAGCTTGAGAACAAATCTCTCGCATCTAGTGCTAGGGAGCTCAAAGCCTCACTCAAGCAAGCTAATGAGAAACATGATAGGCTTGAGAGGTCAACACAAGAGCTCCATACAAGATACAACTTGCTAAAAGATGACTACAACCAAGTTAAGAATGAACATGGTACACTTGTGATAGCTAACGAATTGCTTACAAATGATCTTGCTACACATGTTGCTATTAACCCGGTTGTTAAGTGTCATATAGCTACTTCTTGTGAGGACTTGCTTGATGAAGTTGCTAGTGAGCAAAATGCTAAGTGCAAGGGCAAGAAGGTAGTTGAGGCCGAAAAGCATGATGACTATGTGAAAATGAGGCAAGAAAACTCCAAGCTCAAGGAAGAGCTACTCAACCTCAAGGCAAGCAAATCATTCACTATCAAGTCGGCCAAGCAAGATGACAATGATGCAATGACCTTGATTAACTCTCTCAAAGAGGAAAATGTGAAGCTCAAGGTTGAGAAGATCAAGCTTGCAAGTGGAATGGAGAAGTTCACCAAGGGCCACAACCTCCAAAGGGAGCTCTTGATGAACACTATCATGAAGACCGACAAGTCCGGCATTGGGTTCAAGGAGAACCAAATCATGAAGGCCAAGGTCAAGATAGAAGCTAAGAACTACTACAAGAACAAGACCATAAGAAACAACTATGACACACCAAAGCCCAAGCCCAAGAAGTGCTTTGGATGTGGTCAAGAGGGTCATATTGAATCCCAATGCAAGACTCCACCTCCCAAGGTCTTGCCCAAGCACATAAGGCCTTTCGCTCATGATGCACACTTCATCATCAACAAGGACTCCAAGGGTAAACCCCAAGTTGTGTTTCTCAGTCCTAAGATGAAGAACAAGCCCAAAGTGCTATGGGTTGCTAAGGAGTTGGTGGACAAGGCTATGGGACCTCGCCAAGTGTGGGTTCCCAAACAACAAGCTTAACTTCAAGTTGCTTGTGTGTAGGTGAACTACAAGACCGGTGGAAGTCATTGGGTGATTGATAGTGGATGCACTCAACATATGACCGGTGACTCCCGGATGTTCACCACACTTGAGGAAGATTGTGAAGGGCAAGACAAGATTACCTTTGGGGACAATTCAAAAGGCAAAGTGCAAGGCCTAGGCAAAGTGGCAATCTCAAATGATCAATCAATATCAAATGTCTTGCTAGTACAATCTTTGAGCTTCAACTTGCTATCGGTGGGACAACTATGTGATCTTGGTTTCCAATGTCTCTTCACTCCAAATGAGGTAGTTGTGTCAAAGATTGAAGATTCATCATTGATATTCAAAGGGTTTCGGCACAACAATCTCTACCTAGTGGACTTCACCTCAAATGAAGCTAGTTTGCAAACATGTCTATTCTCCAAGAGTTCTTTGGGTTGGCTATGGCATAGAAGATTAGCACATGTGGGAATGTCAACTTTGAAGAAGCTTGTCAAGAAGGAATTGGTTAGAGGTGTGAAGGATGTTGTGTTTGAGAAGGACAAACTTTGTAGTGCATGTCAAGCCGGCAAGCAAGTGGCAAACACTCATCCAACCAAAGCTTTCATGTCAACCTCAAGAGTCCTAGAGCTACTTCACATGGATCTATTTGGACCTACCACCTATGCTAGCCTTGGTGGCAATCTCTTTTGCTTGGTGGTAGTTGATGACTACTCTAGGTACACTTGGGTGTTTTTTCTTCAAGACAAGGGAGAGACTCAATCAATATTCAAGAAGTTTGCAACTAGAGCCCAAAATGAGTTTGATGTGAAGATCAAGAAGATAAGAAGTGACAATGGGACCGAGTTTGTAAACACCAAAATTGAAGATTATTGTGATGAAGTTGGGATCAAGCATGAAGTGTCCGCCACCTATACTCCTCAACAAAATGGTGTAGTAGAGAGGAAGAACCAGACACTTATTACTCTTGCAAGATCAATGTTTGATGAATACAACACCCCCGAGAAGTTTTGGGCCGAAGCAATCAACACCGCATGCTATGCGGCCAACCGACTATTTCTCCAAAGGCTTCTCAAGAAGACCCCCTATGAGCTTGTGAATGGGAAGAAACCGGATATATCCTTTTTCCGAGTGTTTGGATGCAAAGTGTATATCTACAAGAAGCGCCAACACTTGGGCAAGTTCCAAAGGAGATGTGACATTGGTTTCTTACTTGGTTATTCTCTTAAATCCAAGGCATATCGAGTATTTAACAAAGCCTCCGGCCTAGTTGAAGAAACATATGACTTGGAGTTTGATGAAACTAATGGCTCTCAAGAAGAGCATCAAAATCTTGATGATATAGGTGATGAACCCTTGAGGGAGGCTATGAAGAATATGCTCGTTGGTGCAATCAACCCACAAGAGGTGGAAGAAGTTGAAGATGATGTAAATCAAGTACCCTCTCCACCTCACATGCCTCAAGTTGATGAAGAACAAGTGAGGGAAGCACAAGAAGATACCTTCATCCCTCAAGATCAAGCCGAGGCTCAAGCGAGTGATGTTGATGCACCACAATCTCCTCCCCAAGTGATTAATAGAAGATCTACACCTATGCTTCAAGCTCATCCACAAGACCTCATTATAGGGAGTCCATCAAGGGGGGTAACAACTCGATCTAAACTTGCTTCTTATGTTGAACATCACTCTTTTGTTTCCTTTGTTGAACCATCTAGTGTGGAGGATGCACTTGCGGATCCAGATTGGGTGAATGCCATGCATGAAGAATTGAACAACTTCACCTGGAACGAAGTGTGGACACTAGTAGAAAAGCCCAAAGGAGCAAGAATCATTGGCACCAAGTGGGTGTTTAGGAACAAGCAAGATGACCAAGGCGTGGTTGTGAGAAACAAGGCAAGATTGGTGGCAAAGGGGTTCTCCCAAATTGAAGGCTTGGACTTTGGGGAGACCTTTGCACCGGTTGCAAGACTAGAAGCCATTCGTATCCTTTTGGCATATGCTTCACATCATAAAATGAGACTTTTTCAAATGGATGTGAAGAGTACCTTTCTAAATGGTTTCATCAATGAACTTGTCTTTGTCTCACAGCCTCCCGGGTTTGAAGACCCCAATTGTCCTAATCATGTGTATAGGTTGTCCAAGGCACTCTATGGATTGAAGCAAGCTCCAAGAGCTTGGTATGAGAGGCTAAGGGACTTCCTATTCAAGAAGGGCTTTAAGATCGGGAAAGTGGATACCACACTCTTCACCAAGGTGCTAGATGGAGAGATCTTTGTTTGCCAAGTGTATGTCGATGACATTATATTTGGGTCAACAAACCAAGATCATAGCAAGGAATTTGGTGCATTGATGTCCAAGGAGACCGAGATGTCGATGATTGGCGAGCTAACCTTCTTCCTTGGCTTCCAAGTGAAGCAATTGAGGGAGGGCACCTTCATATCTCAAGAGAAGTACACTTATGATGTGCTCAAGAAATTCAAGATGGAGGATTGCAAGTCAATCAAGACTCCAATGCCTACTAATGGGAATCTCGATCTCGATGAGGGAGGTAAACCGATTGACCAAACTCTCTATCGTTCTATGATTGGTAGTTTACTTTACCTCACCGCATCTAGGTCGGATATCATGTTTAGTGTGTGTATGTGTGCTAGGTTTCAAGCAAACCCTAAGGAGTCGCATCTTTGTGCGGTTAAAAGAATCCTTAGGTACTTAAGGCACACCCCTAGCATGGGTCTTTGGTATCCCAAAGGAGCTCCCTTCCAACTAGTTGGCTATTCCGATTCGGATTACGCCGGGTGTAAGGTTGATAGGAAGAGTACCTCCGGCGGGTGCCACATGCTAGGAAGATCACTTGTTTCTTGGTCCTCAAAGAAGCAAAATAGTGTGGCATTGTCAACCGCCGAGGTGGAATATATTGCCATGGGAGCAAGCTGTGCACAAATCTTATACATGACCCAAACACTTCTTGATTACGGCGTGTTTTTAAAAGAAGTTCCACTTTTGTGTGATAATGAAAGCGCCGTAAAGCTTGCAAACAATCCCGTTCAACACTCTCGCACCAAGCACATAGATATTCGCCATCACTTTCTTAGAGATCATGTGGCTAGGAAAGACATAACACTAGTTGGAGTTAAGAGCGAAGATCAATTGGCGGATATCTTCACTAAACCACTCGATGAAACAACCTTTTGTAGGTTGAGAAGCGAGTTGAATGTGCTTGATCACTCTAACTTCAGTAAAAGATGAGTTTGTGTGAACCATGCATTCATATGTAATATAACATGCTTAATTTGATAATGCACATAGGCTTGGCTAATGCGGTTGAGATAACCGCCCTCAAAGCGTGTGACAAAGCTTAACCGCGGTTTAAACTTGCAAGCAACCTAGTTTCATTTTTCGTATTGCATAGCATAAGCATGTGTGTTGTTTGTCGTTCCTTTTCGGTTAAGTTTGAGCATCCTCTATGTTCGTCCACTTAGGGGGACATTCCAAGCTCAAGACACTTCTATACCCCTCTTGTGGCCATATGATAACTCCTTGATGTTTCCATTCGAATATTTTGAGCTAAAACTAAAATCTAAGCCTATGGCAAACTATTTGAAAATGAGAGTTTGAGAGATGGTTCTCATATCAAGTCCAATCAGGTGTTATTTGGATCTTATTGGGATTGGAACTTGGTTGGGAGAAAGACGCAAAAACAAAATTTGAAAAATTCTATTTAAAAGGCGTCGGACGCTGCCGACGGACGCTCGGTGTCAATTGCCTCAGCGTCCGTCGCGATCATCCGGATATTGAAAGTTGCCCGCTTACAGGGCGATGGACGCTCCCCCAGCGTTTTTCGCGGAGCGTCCAACGCGGTCAATGCGCTCAGGCGTTTCAAACCTGTTCTGGAAGCCCGACGGACGATGCTGTCGGACGCTCTCCGAGCGTCCGTCGCAGTCCGACGGAGCGTCCGTCGCAGTCCGACGGAGCGTCCGTCGCTCCGCGTCGGAGCGTCCGTCGCGAACTTAAAGCGTAATTTTTTTTAAAATCCCCGGTTCTTCTTCTTTCTCTCGGTCTCTCTGAGTTGTCCGTACGCCGCCGCTCCTGCCAAACCCTAACCGCCGCCGCTGAGGCACGTACCACTCCTCGTCGGCATGATCCAGGCTCCTCCTGCGCCACCGCCTGCTCTTGCGCCGCCGCCTGCCCCTGCAATCCCTGCGCCGCAGCCTCTCCCAGCGCCGCCACCCAGCTCTGCAGCGCCCGAGACCCCTCTGCTCCACACCCTACGCTGCCTTCACCGTTGACCGGAGTGCTCACGATGCTTACCAGGGTATTCTTCCAGGATTCCCCTGAGGCCTTCCCTGGATCTCCAAGGTGAATTGCTATCCTGCATTTCCCTCTATCCTGGTGCTGTTGCCCCCTTTCCTCTTCCTTTACCTAAAACCACCACTTTGCATTTCCTTGTTAGGGTGCGGTTTGTGGACATTTGATCGAGGGCTCTTACCTTTTCTCTCGCTTTGATCAGTGTCTAAGGTATGGCAGTTGGCAATTCGATCTCATCTTATCCCTTTCATGCTTCTCGCTAGTTTTTCCTCTCTCTAGTTATATGCTTATGGTGTTATACTCCTATCTATATAACGAGCAGGGTCAGTTGATCAGAGGGTCAGTGTGTCAGTGACAGTGAACTCGGGGCAAAGCCCGCGAGTACGGAACGAGGCAAAGCCTCGAAAGGTCAGTCCAGGGCCGGCGTGCCACTCTTGCAGCTGTTTGGTCTGCGGATTTTCAGGGTTTCATTGTCAGTGGGGCAGAGAGTTTGAGGGTGTGACTCTTGAGGATCCTTTTTGTCAGAGTTTTGGTAGCAGAGTTCGATACATGGCCAGAACGAAGAATGTCGGTCCTGTTCCCAGTAGTGGTGGTGACCCTCCACCTCCACCGCGTCCACCCACTGACCAAGGAAAGGGCAAGCAAAAGGTCGTGTCACGGAAGCACAAGAGGCCACTCATGGATCCAGACTCAGCAACAGGGCTTGCAGTGGCCGAGGCCACAGAGATTGCGGAGCGAGGAGGACGTCGTGCCGGTTTGAGGCTCTCGCCTCGCCGTGGAGCGCGTCGTGAGTCCCCTACACGTCCAGAGACAGAGCCCGCTGAGGCTACTGAGGCAGAGGAGACAGAACCAGTCCCAGAGACTGAGCAGACAGCGGCCGCGGGCCACTCCTCGATTGGTGAGCTGATGAGCTGCAGAGTTACCCGGTCTAGAGGCTCTGGTGCACCACCTAGTCCTCTAGGACCTCAGCTACCAGACCCAGTGAGGCATCAAGTCCGAGCTCTCACAGCGAAGCAAGTTCAGTTACTTCGCTTTGTGGACTTTCAGTCCTGGTTCCCACCTCAGAGAGATCCCCGTGCCGGACGTGATTTCTATACCACGATTCACGAGGACTTCTACAGAGCATACGTCGACACTGACGCTCCTCTTAGGGCTCACAGAGTGGCCCATCTTCCCACATAGAGGGGGTCGATGGTCCAGAGATCCTGCAACACCTTCAGTACCTTCAGGGGTTATCAGATTTGATGGGACGATCAGGAGCGTATCAGAAGGACTGGGTGTATCAGTTTTATGCATCTCTATGGATCTCCCCTGATCACAAGTTCCTTCACTTCGGATTTCAGGGACGTGACTTCAGGGTTTCAGCAGCTCAGTTCAGAGAGCTTTTTCACCTAGAGTCCTCTCCTACGAGGATTCACAGCTTGTGCTATAGGGATCAGGAGGCCCCTCGCCGACCCAACGATGGGATAGTGTCATCTACAGACTTTGTGAGGCCGTGCTTTCAGCTGTCGTTCACTGAGGGTTCGAGCCGTACACCGTGAGACCTCACTCCATTTGCTCGGATTCTTCACGAGGTACTCAGGCGTACCATCCTTCCTCGGATTGGAGCTCGGGACACGATTACACGACTACAGCTATGGCTCCTTGCTCATATCGTCCGGAAATAGAAGTTTGACCTCTGGGATCTTATTGTCAGTGAGCTTGAGGATATAATAGCTGTAGGATTCAGGGGTCACTGGCAGCTGCAGTTTGCTCACTGGATTTCATATCTGATAGTTGCCAAGACCGGATCAGGAGCTATGAGAGTCACTCTCACGAGGTCAGCTACTGAGTTTCCAGTATACTCGATGAGTCAGCTAGTGATGCATGGAAACCTGCCTCGCCCCAGCAGAGCTTACAGACCAGGCACCAGGCAGGCAAGTGTGCCACCTCAGTCGGCCGAAGTCACTGACGCCATAGTTGAGCAGATTGCTCAGGCAGAGCTCGCAGATCTAGATGCTGAGATTGACATAGCTGCCAAGACAGTCTATAGAGAGGACCTAGACTCTGACAGTTCCGATGAGGACTACCAGCCAGTGCGCGAGTACGCATCGATGCCTCATGACCATGAGGCAGGAGGGTCAGGCACAACTGCAGCTCCAGCTCCAGGTTCCAGCACCTCAGAGGCTACACTGCTTACCATTCTTTCGAGGATGCAGGAGGAGCAGTCACGCCAGGCAGAGGAGCAGAGACGACAGGCTGCCGACTTACGGAGGCTCACAGAGCAGCAGTTGGCTGCTCAGGCCCAGACACAGGCCAGGCAGGATGAGTTCCAGCGCCAATTCTTGGCCTATCAGCTGCAGCAGGCAGAGATTCAGAAGACCCAGACCTTGTTACTTGAGCGTCTTCTAGCCTCTAGCTCCGGGTAGACTTCCACTCCTCAGTTTCAATTGCCCGGAGTCTCGCAGTAGCAGCAGCAGTTCACCTCACCTCCACAGCAGACTCCAGTAGTAGTGGTTCTGACTCCAGTGTTACCGTCCAGAGGACAGCAGAGTCAGGCACTAGCTACTCCTCCGTTCCAGGCCCCAGCCTCTCCCGAGTACCAGTCTCGGAGGACCTAGGTGTCCTCTTGGTTAGCTTCGCCCAGTGAGTTTCAGACAGGATTTACTCCTATTCGGGGAACTACCATAGCAGAGGCCTCGCTAGACCTCTCAGCCTCATACTTAGAGATCACAGGAGAAGATTCCCCAGGAGCAGCTCAGCTAGTCTCACCAGCTTCAGGGGTTGAGGTGGATCCTCCGGCGACGGGCACTCACCTCTCTTCAGTTGCCTCGTCGGAGATCGCACCCGAGCAGTCCACGCAGACAGTTACCACCCCTCCGGCTGCAGTTCAGACATATGCTATTTCACTAGCAGTTGAGACAGCTGTCACAGAGGCTCAGGATGAGGCAGTTACAGTGGCAGTCTCCTCTCTAGCTCAGACTCACCCAGCAGAGTTCGTAGCAGCAGTGTCACTAGTTGCACTGGCAGTGACACCTTCCCACACGCCTCGAATCTTCACTCGTCGGGTTTCCAGGCCCGCTACTACAGAGGCAGGACTGTCAGAGGCACCAGCTGAGCCTCAGGGGGAGTCAGTTGAGTCAGCAGCTCCAGAGCCTTCAGTGCCAGCTCCAGAGGTCACCCCAACTACGCCTACACCTGCAGAGGCCGAGGCAGATGTTAAGTCAGACGAGTCAGATCTTCAGGACTTCATCATGCTCGATTGCAAGGCTGCAGCTCCTCCACCTTCTTCTCCAGCCCAGATGCTTAGTTGTTGGTGCTAGACGCCAAAGGGGGAGAGAGGGTCGAGTATAGAGATAGGGGGAGGGTTTTGATCTTTGTTTGCTTAAATTCCCCGTACTCTTTCATCATGTCTACGTTTATGCATTTGTATCTATGTGTGATGAATACTTTGGTTGATGTTTATGTGAAATATGGTTGGATGTGACAAACTCTTGATTATCACTAATATATCTTGTGAGTTGTCTCATGTTTCATGATATATCTCTATGCTTAAATGATAATTGAGCTTCCGCGCTATACTCCGATACATCTTTTGAGAATATCATGAGGTACTCCTTTTTACATTCATATCTATGAGTACCATGATTTGTGATTTGGCTTGAGTGAGCAAGTATGCTTCATTACAAATCCACTAACCCTTGCTCAACCATTCCAAGTCACCTTAAAATCTAAACTATAACTCATATCCATACTCGAGGATTTATTGTCGTCAATCACCAAAAAGGGGGAGATTGAAGAATCATTGCCCTAGTTGGTTTCGGTGATTAACGACAATTAGAGATTATTATGGCTAATGTGTGTTTTGCAGAGGCTATGCGTAGCTTAGCCATAGTGATCAACAAGAATGGGCATTAATGGTCATCACTTAGCCCCCAAGATGGATATCGTTTCAGATTTCAAGGAGACATGATGAAGACCCTAGAATGATAGGCTAAGTGCCATAAGGTGATGAAGGACACTTAGAAATAGATAGGGCTTCTCTTTTTATCTTTGACCGTACTATTAAGAGGGGTTGAGATTAGTAGCTTGACTTAGGAAAGCTTCATGAACTAGGTGTGGTGCACACTTGTCTTCCATAGATCTAAGCAAGCCTACATTGATCGTAAGATAGCCTAGAACAACATCCATATTCATCGCGATGAAAAACGAAGTTGATAGAACTGTTTTCTGGGCGACGGACGCTCCTAACGGAGGCGTCGGACGCTGTCCGTCGCGTCGGACAAAGGCGTCGGACGCTGGGTGGTTGAGTCCACAGCGTCCGTCGACCTTCCAGTGGAGATGTTTTCTAGCTAAGTTTTTTTAGGGTCCAACGGACGCTGTCCGTCGGTCAGGTGTCGGACGCTCGGAGAGCGTCCGTCGACCTTCCAGAGAGGGTGTTTTTCAGCCCGAGCCAGAGTGTTGCGTCAGACGCTGAGATGAGCGTCCGTCGCCCCTGTGACGGAGCGTCCGTCGCTGGAAAAAGCGTGTCAGAACTAGCCATTGGGTAGGGCGTCGGAGCGTCCGTCACCTAGGCGTCGGAGCGTCCGTCGCCCAAACTATGAACAGAACTAGCCATTGGGGCATGCGACGGAGCGTCCGTCGCCAACTTAAGTTGTCAGCCCGAGACAATTTTCTGAGGGACTATTTATAGCCTCTCACACTTCTCTCCCACCTTGCCTTTGCTCATTTGAGTTGATGAGTTTGTTGAGAAGGTTAGGAAGAGAGCAAGAGCCCTAGAGTGAGAGAGTGATTCGCGAATCCATCCATCCTCTCCTCTAGTTCATCCAAGAGTTCAAGTGTGTATCCTCTAGTTGTGAAGCTTGAGTGAGTCAAGCGAAGATCGAAGCTTGTTACTCTTGGTGATCGACATCACCTAGACGGTCCGGTGGTGCTTGGAGGAAGGTGATCGCCGGAAGATTGTCGGCGGCTCTTCTTCGTCGACGTTGTGATCGGTTGTGGGCGATTCACCAAGCCGGAGTGGCGAAGAATCAGCCCGTAGAGAGCACTCATCCCTTGCGCGGGATTGAGGGGGAGCTATACCTTGCGAGGTGCTCCAACGAGGACTAGGGGGGAGTGTCGACTCCTCGATACCTCGGCAAAACATCGTCGTGTCAAGCATCTCTTTCCCTAGCTCTTTCTTATCGCATTACTTTCCGCACTTGTCTTTCAATTCATACTAGAATTGTGTAGGAAGTTTTCGCTTTCTATTGTCTTGCTACCGCTTTCTAGCTAGGACACACTAGCGGTAGGCACTAGGGGGTTAATTGTCTCTTTATAGGTTTAATTCTTGTTTAGAAATTAAAAAGAGCCCAATTCACCCCCTCCCTTCTTAAAACCAAGGAAGAAGGTTAGCTCGCCAATCATTGACATCTCGAACTCCTTGGACATCAAGTCACCGAACTCCTTGCAATGGTCTTGGTTTGTTGACCCAAATATAATGTCATCGACATATACTTGGCAAACAAAGATCTCTCCATTAAGTTTCTTGGTGAATAGTGTTGTGTCGACGATCTCGATCTTGAAGCCCTTCTTGAGTAGGAAATCCCTTAGCCTCACATACCAAGCTCTTGGAGCTTGCTTCAATCCGTAGAGTGCCTTAGACAACCTATACACATGATTAGGCAAGTTTGGGTCTTCAAACCCAGGAGGTTGTGAGACATAGACAAGTTCATTGATGAAACCATTTAAGAAGGCACTCTTCACATCCATTTGAAAGAGTTTCATTTTGTGATGTGAAGCATACGCCAAAAGGATACGGATGGCTTCAAGTCTTGCAACCGAAGCAAAGGTCTCTCCAAAATCGAGTCATTCTACTTGAGAGAACCCCCTTGCCACCAATCTTGCCTTGTTCCTTACAACCACGCCTTGATCATATTGCTTGTTCCTAAACACCCACTTGGTACCAATGATTCTTGCATCCTTTGGCTTCTCTTCAAGTGTCCACACTTGGTTCCGGGTGAAGTTGTTGAGTTCTTCATGCATGGAATTCGCCCAATCCGGATCCGCAAGTGCTTCTTCAACACTAGTAGGCTCAACAAAGGAAACAAACGAGTGATGCTCAACATAAGATGCAAGTCTAGAGCGAGTCATAACTCCCTTTGATGGACTCCCTATAATTTGATCATGGGGGTGAGCTTGAAGGATAGGTGTTGATCTTCTATTTGTCTCTTGAGGAGGGGGATGCGGTGCTTCAACATTGCTTGATTCGGCCTCGGCTTGATCTTGAGGGATGTGAGTGTCTTCTTGGGCTTCCCTTACTTGACCTTCTTCATCAACTTGAGGTGTGCGAGGTGGAGAAGGATCTTGATTTGCTTCATCTTCAACTTCTTCCACCTCTTGCGGGTTGATAGCACCAATTGGCATATTCTTCATTGCCTCCCTCAAGGGTTCATCACCTACATCAATATCCTCAAGCGCTCCTTGGGAGCCATTAGTTTCATCAAACTCCAAGTCATACGTTTCTTCAACTAAGCCGGTGGCTTTGTTAAATACACGGTATGCCTTGGATTTAAGTGAATATCCAACAAGGAAACCAATGTCACACCACCGTTGGAATTTACCCAAGTGTTGGTGCTTCTTGTAGATGTACAGTTTGCAACCAAACACCCGGAAGAATGAAATATCCGGCTTCTTCCCGTTGACAAGCTCATAGGGGGTCTTCTTTAATAGCCTTTGGACGAAGAGACGGTTTGCCGCATAGCAAGCGGTGTTGATTGCCTCCGCCCAAAACTTCTCTGGAGTGTTGTACTCATCAAGCATAGACCTTGCTAGAGTTATGAGCGTCCGGTTCTTCCTCTCTACAACACTATTTTGTTGTGGAGTATATGTGGCGGATACCTCATGCTTGATCCCCACTTCATCACAATAATCTTCAATCTTTGTGTTCACAAATTCGGTGTCATTGTCACTTATAATCTTCTTGATCTTCACATCAAATTCATTTTGAGCTCTTGTAGCAAACTTTTTGAATATAGTGGTTGTCTCTCCCTTGTCTTGAAGAAAGAACACCCAAGTGTACTGAGAGTAGTCATCCACTACCACTAAGCAATAGATATTGCCTCCAAGACTAACATAGGTGGTAGGGCCAAATAGATCCATGTGTAGCAACTCTAGGACTCTTGAGGTAGACATGAAAGCTTTGGTTGGATGAGTGTTTGCCACTTGCTTGCTGGCTTGACAAGCACTACACAATTTATCCTTCTCAAACACCACATCCTTGATTCCTCTAATCATCTCCTTCTTGACAAGCTTCTTCAAGGTTGACATTCCCACATGTGCTAGTCTTCTATTCCATAGCCAACCCAAAGAATTCTTGGAGAATAGACAAGTTTGCAAATTAGCTTCATTTGAGGTGAAGTCCACTAAGTAGAGGTTGTTGTGCCGGAACCCTTTGAATATCATTTATGAATCTTCAATCTTGGTCACAACTACCTCATTTGGAGTGAAGAGACATTGGAATCCGAGATCACAAAGTTGACCAACCGATAGCAAATTGAAGCTCAATGATTGTACTAGCAAGACATTGGAAATTGATTGATCTTGGGAGATTGCCACTTTGCCTAAGCCTTGTACTTTGCCCTTTAAATTATCCCCAAAAGTAATCTTGTCTTGATTTGCACAATCCTCATCAAGTGTGGTGAACATTCGGGGGTCGCCGGTCATGTGTTGAGTGCAACCACTATCAATTACCCAATGGCTCCCACCGGTCTTGTAGTTCACCTACACACAAGCAACTTGGAGTTAAGCTTGTTGTTTTGGAAATCCCCTTAGTGCGGGGCCCCATTGCCTTGTCAACCAACTCCTTAGCAACCCAAAGAACCCTAGGCTTGTTCTTCATTGGTGGTCCAAGGAACACCACAAGTGGTCTACCCTTGGAATCTTTGTTGATGACATAGTGAGCATCATGAGCAAATGGCGTAGTGTGCTTAGGCAAGGTCTTGGAAAGTGGAGTCTTGCATTGAAACTCGAAGTGACCAATTTGTCCACATCCAAAGCACCTCTTAGGCTTGGGCTTTGGCTTCTCTTGATTGTAGCCATTGTACTTGTTCTTGTAGTAGTTCTTGGCTTCAATCTTGACCTTGGCCTTCATCACTTGGTTTTCCTTGAACCCAATACCAGTCTTATCATTCTTCATGACGGTGCTCATTAGAAGCTCACTTTGGAGATTGTGGCCCTTGGTGAACTTGTCAAGGCCACTAGCAAGCTTGGTCTTGTCACTCTTGAGCTTGGCAATTTCTTCTCTAAGGGAGTTGATCAAGGTAATAGCATCTTTGTATTCTTCTTCCTTGGTCGACTTGATGGTGAAGGGCTTGTTTGCCTTGAGGTTGATTAGCTCTTCCTTGAGCTTTGAGTTCTCTTCCCTCATCTTCACATAATCATCATACTTGTCGGCTTCTACAACTCTCTTGCCCTTGCACTTAGCACTTTGCTCAAGAGCCTCATCATCAAGCTCGATTTCACAAGAGGTAGCACTTGCACACTTAGCACACGGGTTAGTAGCAACATGTGTAAGATCTTGAGTAAACAATTCATTTTCTACCACTAGTGTGCCATGTTCTACCTTGACTTTGTTGTAGTAATCTTTTAGCAAGTTATACCTTGTGTGGAGCTCTTGTGTTGACCTCTCAAGCTTATCATGTTTCTAATTAGCTTGCTTAAGAGAGGCTTTGAGCTCCCTAGTGCTAGATGTGAGAGAACTAATCTCAAGCTTCAAATCATCATTAGCAATAGACAAGGTGTCAAGCTTATCATGCAAGTTTTCTTTGATCTCAAGAAGTTTGTCATTTTTACTCTTGTACTTCCTTATGATGCTAGTGTACTTGTTGCAAATTTTAATTAGCTCATCATAGGAAGGTGCTTCTTCATCGTCACTATCATCACTAGAGAGGTCATCACCATCATCCTCTTTTTGTACCTTCTTGTCACCTTTAGCCATGAGGCATAGGTGTGTAGAGGATGAGCCCGACAATGAAGGAGGAGGTGGCGGTGGAATAGAAGAACCAACCACCAAGGCAGCCACCTTCTCTTCTTCACTCTCATCATCGGAGGAGTCACTTGAATCATCAATATCGGTGAGCCAATCACCCACAATGTAAGCCTTGCCATCCTTCTTCTTCTTGTGGAAGTTGAAGTTCTTCTTCTTGTATGGCTTGTCTTGCTTCTTGTCATCATGACTTGAGTCATCATTGTCGCCCTTGTTCTTCTTGAAGTTCTTGAACCTGTTGTTCTTGAACTTGTCTTTCTTCTCTTCTAGGCAAGCATGAGCAAGATGACCAAGAGTGCCGTAATTGTAGCACTTCATTTGGGAGATTGGCTTCCTTGAAGAGCTTGTGGAGAATTTCTTCTTCTTTGAGTCAAACTTGACTCCATTCTTGTTTAGCCTCTTCAACATCTTGGTGGTTTTCTTCACCATAAGAGCGATGTTGTCTTCATCATCATCATCACTTGCACTCTCAAGTGCATATTGAATCTTGCACTTCTCCTTGGAAGATGCCTTGAGAGTCAAGTCCTTCTTCTCCTCCCCCTTCTCTTTCTTCTTGGAGGAAGATGAACTTCCATCATTGATATTCATGTACATCTCATGAGCATTGATCTTGCCCAAAACTTGTGTTGGGGTAGTTGTGGAGAGATCGCCTTGATGAAGGACCGTGACGATGTGGCTATACTTGTCTATTGGTAAGACACAAAGTATCTTGCGCACCACATCGGCCGGTGTTATTTGAGTAAGCCCAAGGCCATTCAACTCCTCTACAAGCACATTCAAGCGAGAATACATTTCATTAGCATTTTCATGAGATAACATGGTAAAAGAGTTCATCTTAGGAATGATGAGGTGATAGCGCTCTTCTCTTTCACATTTGGTGCCCTCGTGTGGAGCACAAATGTTTGTCCAAATCTCATGCGCGGTTTTGCAATTCCGCACACGGTTGAACACATCATTGCAAATGCCACGGAAAAGAATGTTCTTCGCCTTAGCATTGTTCTTCTCAAAGAAGGGATCCTCGGCGAACACCGATCCGCCTATGGTGGCGGCTTTGTGAACACCGACATCCACGGCTTCAAGGTAGGCCTCCATCCGCACTTTCCAATAAGAAAAGTCATCCCCATGAAACATGGGTGGCGGTCCATCCCCCTGGGACATCTTGCTCTAGGCGGTGAAGCCTAATTTAGAGCAACAAGGCTCTGATACCAATTGAAAGAATCAAGATGCCCAAGAAGGGGGGGTGAATTGGGCTTGTTTTAAATTTCTAAAGCAAATATGAAAGCCTACCAAATGTCAATCACCCCCTAGTGCCTACCGGTCGTGTGTCCTAGCTAGAAAGCGGTAGCAGTTCATGGAATTGAAAGACACCCTAAGCAATTCAGTGGGAAATGAAAGAACAAGACGGAATGTAATGCAGAAATGTAAAGAGCTAGGGAAAAGAGATTCTCAGTGACGCAGCGATGTTTTCCCGAGGTATCGAGGTGTCGACACACCTCCCTAGTCCTCGTTGGAGCACCTCGCAAGGTATAGCTCCCCCTCTACCCGCGCAAGGGTAGAGTGCTCTCTACGGGCTGATTCTTCGCCACTCCGGCTCGGTGAATCGCCCACAACCGATCACAGAAGCTTGGAGAAGAGTCGGCGACAATCTTTCGGCGATCACTTCCTCCGAACACCACCAAACCGTCTAGGTGTTGTCGAACACCAAGAGTAACAAGCACAAGACCTTCACTTGACCAACTCAAGGCTAGGAAGGTGGATGGATGCACACAAGTCACTCCTAATCACTCTAGGAGGGAAGAACAAGATGAACTCTCTCAAACCTCTCCCTCACTAGGCACTTGGCTCTCCAAGGATTCTCTCAAGGTGTAACCAGCTGAAACAATGGCCAAGAGAAGTTCTAAGGACGAAGGGGGTAACTATAAATAGTCCCCACCTCCAAAACTAGCCGTTTTCTGCTTTTTCTCTTCTCTGCGAAGCCACCGGACTAGTCCGGAGCTAACACCACCGAACTAAGAAGCCTAGTCCGGAGCTCACTCTCTGCTGAGAAATATACACCGTCGGACCACTTGCCTTAGTCCGACGCCCTGGTCCGACGCACTGGTCCGGAGCCAGGGTGCTCACTGAGTGAAAACACTTTCTCTTCTTTGAACCTCCGGACCACTCTCCTTGGTCCGGAGCCCTAGTCCGACACGCAGGTCCAGAGCCAGGTAGCTCACTGAGTTGGATCACATCTCTACCTGTGAGCGACGGACTACCCGTCGGACCCTCCGTCGGACTAGTCCGGAGCTCACTCCCAGGGCAGGCTTTCACTGACAGAGGCCACCGGACCACTTGCCTATGGTCCGGTGCTCTTCCAGACAGGTGGTCCGGAGCTCTGTCTCTGAACTGGCTTCTAAGGCAAGGCCGTCGGACTCCTCTCCTTGGTCCGACGCTTCCTTAGCAAACTGGTCCGGAGTTCTTTTCTCCCCTTTTCTCAACTCTTATCACTAAGGTTTCTTAAGGGATTTTGCTCCTACCAACTTAAGACATACCAAGGGATTATAGCAGGGTCTCTAGAACTAGTTGTGACAAGTGTGCATATATCCACTTACCTAAAGTCTCCTAGGTCAAGCTACTAATCTCATATCCCCCTTAATAGTATGGTCAAAGGAAAAACAAAGCCCTAGCTATACTTAGTGTCATTCTCAACCTTATGGCACTAAGGACTAGCCTAGTCTTCAACTTGTATCATCATCCTTTGAAACCGAAACGATTTCCATCTTGGGGGCATGAATATCCATTAAGCTCATTCAAAATGTATCACTAATGACCTAACACAAATGACTTTGCCTCTGCAAAACACACGTTAGTCATAGTGACCTAGCATTGTCGTTAATCGCCTAAACACAAGGGACCATGATTCTTCACTTTCTTTTCTCTCTCATCTCCACCATACATTTGTTTTGCATGCATCTCATGAAACTAAGAAATGCTCTCAGTGGGGATTTCATACTGTTTCCAACGTTTTGGAAACAACGTTGTCTAGTTTCATCACCATGAAACCTTTCCCTTCTCTCTCGTCATCGATTCATGCAAAAAGTACAAATCTGTTGACGTGACACCCCATTTAATGTGCATGAAACCCTTCATGAAACCTCATTGAGACTGACTGGCCGTATGATGTTATTTAGTTCGATGTTGATTCTGGTAGTTGTAATTCTCCTATTGACTAAATGGTAGTTTAGCTCATTTAATCACGTTTAATTGGATTCTATTTAGACTCTTTAGATGATTTTTAATGGTTTAAACGGTTGAACGGTTCAATTGACCGTTTAGGGCCTAAATGATATAGGTGACCTCCATCTACCGTTTAAATTCTATTTAAACAGGCTATAAAAGTCCCACTAAAGTGCCTCATGAGCATTCTCGAGGCCACTTAATTCTAAAACTAAGATTTCACGTATAAAACCAACAATGCTTTCTATAAAAATCAGTAGAACTAGTAGCCCCCGCGCGTTGCCGTGGTTTATGTTTAAAGTGAGAAATGAGAAGTAGCATAAAAACAAAATTAAGGAGGTATCGTTTCGGGTGGCATGTACTGTTTTGTCGGTGCAGTTATTGTTCTACGAATACATATGTGGAAATAGAATACGGAAGTGTAAAGTTTAATTGTTTTACTATGTCAAAGTTTTTTTTTTTTTGCATTATTCTCTAATCCAAGTGTACGGGATTCATCGGAGAGATGGAACAATGCATAGATAGGTGGTGACAAATTTAAAAGCACTCACCAGAGCTCTTCGGTGTGGCACTAGAGAGTCTGAGCGAGCTATTTTTGTGTAGAATCAGCACTTACATGCACCAAGTTCTCCGAGGTGCATCAAAGAGTACACCAGAGTTTTAACGACTAGTTTTGGTGAGGCTAAAAAGTTATAGTGAGCTTGTAATGACTAGTTGATTGTGTGAGGCTATAATTAGAGAGTGTGACCGGGCTTGGCATATCTCTTGGAACTCTTAAGAGCATCTCTAAGAGACTTGCTAAAATTAGATGTCAAATTATGAGATTTAGCTATTATGTAAAATAGAAAGCTCATCTAAAATGTAGAGTTTTACAACAGCCTAGTTAAATGGAAAACATCTATAGCAAACATAACTCGTTAGCTAAATATGGCTAGCGAGAATGATGCGATAGCCAGTTCGGTAAAATAGAAAACAGTATAGACAAACTGTTGGAGTGATGTTTTAGAACATAATAGCTATAAATAAACTCACGAATACATTTAGTTGCTCTAAGGGCTCCTTTGGTACTCAAACCCCGCGGGGATCCCCGTCGATTCCATGCGGCTGCTGCGGCACAACGATCTGCTCCCCCTCCAAATCCTTTCGGCTGTTTGGACACCACCTTGGCAAAAAAAAACACCCGTGTCATTCTACCCCTATCCCCGTCTAAACACGAGGAATTAAAAAAAAAACTCCGCCGACTTGTGAATTAATTTCCTCGTCCTAGACCGCGCGTCGGAAAAACCTACATGTACGCGAGCATATTGCACTTGCTGCTTGTCGCGTCAGCCACTTCCGATTCTCATGGACACGTGTCACTTGTTCCCAAACGAGAAGATAGAATACCCGCAGGGGTTGCTGGGTATGTCATTTGCAGGTAGAGTTTTCCCTTTGTGATTTTGTTCCACGTGCCTTTGGTCCCCTAGCACCCAAAGGAGCCCTAACTGATATCCACAATACACTAGAACTCAAGATACACCTCCACTCATATTTTCTTACTAGAGATTATTCTTAGTGAGATTGGAGTGACTCAACAGAAGAGAAGCCAATCGATCCTACTGCTCATATTAGCATCGATCAGCTCAACAAACTTATGTTTTGCAGCCGTCGATGACTGCAACGAGCTCAAACCAAAACCACTCTTGCTTTACAAGATGTTTACTCAGATGCAATAGTACAATAAGCTATGGATACGCCAGTCCCCAGGACGTAAAATTAAAAGGTGGCACACATCGTATCATTGTGTACAACACCTAAATTTCTGTTTTATTTCAAAAGGAGCACGTAATGTACACCACGAATACTGAAACAACCAAATCTACAAACAGCTCATATGAAGGTGCAGCGTGTGTGTAGCCTTGCTTCTTCTTCCGCTTTTCGGTGTAGGGTGGGTATATGAAGGTGCAGCGTGTGTCTAAGCCTTGCTTCTTCTTCCACTTTTCAGTGTAGGGTGGGGCGCAATGTTCTTACTTCTCTTCGTATTCTACATCAATTACATCAGGTTCTGAGCTTCGTGAACTTCTAGTGCCACTAGATGAGCTGTTATTTGGTTGCCATACAATGTTTTGGCAGTTCATGCACCGAATCACTTGGTTGCGGTAGCCCACAAAACGCCTTTTGCATGCTGGGCATGTTCCCTGCAAATGAATCCTGCTCCATCAGTAAATAGGAACAACTAGTATGTTCAAAGCATACTTGGCTTCTAGTTGACCACCACCAATGGATATGAAGACTGAAGAGTAGCCATGTTGCAATTGCGTGAGTGATAATAGATGCTTGCGAAGAGATGATTGCTTCTAAAGACAATAAAACAGACCCACTAAGCATGTGCTGTGACTATCAACATTATCAAACTATATGGATATCCGATGGCTAATAAAAGTAGGCAAATTAGATTCAACTTAAACAGCTCTCTTTACATGCCAGGGAAGCGGGGATGCCGATTAATATATCAGTATGTTTGGAGGTATGACAAAACTCTCTCCCCATTAGTTATCAGCAGAGACACAATAGGCTAAATGGCTAATAAAAGTTTAAAGCATGCAAATTGCAAACCAAAAAAGCAAGATGACTGGAGAATTTCACTAACACTTCTTAAGTAAGTATGTAAAGCATGATCACGCACACAGCATTCTGTAATGAGAGCTGATGACTCCTTTGAAGTGAGTAAAGAAGTGCACAATAACAGATTAAATTTAGATGCACTTACCTCAATGGCAACCCTGTTAGCAAAGGTCCCAAGGAGAAGAGGAGCAGCAAATGGCAGCACAAACGTGCCAAAAATGAAAATTCTGAACAACCACCCTGACAGTGCAAGCCATAGGAAAAATATTGTCTGCATAAAATAGATAGCTAAAACACATCAGATATTGAAAAGGATCTCCTAATGCTTGCAGAAGAATTGTCAAATGTTTATCTACCAAACACAATATTTTGTTCTCAAAACAAAGCGGAACTAGATATTCCAATTGTAGTATAAGTATATTTTAGTTAAAGAAATATTCAACATAATAGAGGAACATGGGAGCTCAGAAGGGCTAACATCAGTGTTAAGGAAAATGTTTTACAAACTTTCTTTTATCAAGACTAATACTCTATAATGATGTTTTTCCCTTACAAAGCACAAAATTATGAATTCAACATCAGTACCCCATCATTACCTATTCCCTTGTGTCACATTCAAACTCATGGAATCTTTGACGTCTTATGAATTATGATCATATTGCAATTTACCTAGGCATCTAAATATAGAGAAAAAATTTAGGGCTCCCAGAGATGGATAGCAGTAACCCTCATTCAGATGACAAGTACAAGGACGTAATTTAGTTGTCCACTTGTCATTGCTTGCAAATAAACCATGTTAACAGTTATTAATTAGACTGCATTAAGCCTATCAATGAGATCACGGCACAAAGCAACAGGAGTATGCATCCGCAGATGGGAAACATGAAATAAACTAGTTCGTTAGTAGTAGCACATCGCCAAAATGCCACAACATCCAATCTATGATATCTACGATCAATTATAAGCACCCAATTTGAGCTACGTTAGAAAGCTAATCCGAGCGAATTTGAGCTACCGATCAACTTACAGCTAATGCTCTCCCGATGGGAGTTTCCATGAAGTCATTGATCTCCCTCCGATACTGTACATGAGAAATCAAATTAACCCTATATTAGGGAGAGAACAAGTACTAGACAGCTTGAAGTGGCGAGGGAGCGTATAGAATCCGAACCCTGGGCCAGTTGCGGGAGAAATCGACGGAGAAGGAGCGCCACCGCCGCCCGATGCCGAGCTCGGCGTCGATCTCAGCGGCGCGGGCGCGGGCGGCACGGGAGGCCTCCGCGAGCCTCCGGGAAATCGAGAACCTGCCGTCCAGCCGCTGCGCCGTCTGGCGTGCCTCGAAGGCGAGGCGCTCGGCCCCCGCGTTGGCGCCCCGCCACGCGCGCCGCACGAAGCCATCGAAGTCCCCGCCGAACGCGCGAGGGGAGACCACGGTCGCGGCCCGGCGCGGGATCCGACGGCGAGCGAGGGGGCGGGCGGTTGGAGTGGCTGCCCCAGCGGCCGGTGGGGCTACTGGTGGTGGTGGATGCCACCGCGCGAGCGTCGCCATGCCGGCGCGTGCGAGAGAGTGCGGTTGCGGATGGGGTTGCTCGCTTCGTGGGCTGTGTAGGGCGCCACTTTTTGGATTGGGCCCGGCCGAACGGGCTTCGTTTTCTGGGCTCTGGTGCATCCCAATTTTTTTTCTCAAATTGTCGAATTGAGGTATTTCCTGTTTTTTTTCCTTCCTAAAATTCTAAAAGCAAAAGCCTAAAATCTTGACGAAAAGAATGATATCATTTGATTGGTGATAGAGCCGTGGATTCACCATGTTCCATTAACCTCAAGGGCTCTGTGGTGACACAACGTTTATCTGTGGTCTTCGGTCAAGGGGGCTCTCAAGAAAAGCACATGATGTCAAGAAAGTTGGAGAGAAAATGTGACGACTCATCTTGTCCGTTTGATTTATCAGTCTAACTTATCAATCATAATACAATATTTTTAACTTAAAAATTTATCAGCCACTGAAACAATCAGTTGTCAGGCTTTGGGCACGCAATTGCTTGGAAGCACGAACATTTGACTGTCAAGAGAAGAGAGCATGTACCCTGCCGTCATCTTTGGAACGAGGTTCCCAATTCAGTACGGTGGCAGGCAGCATAGCATCATAAAGTGAGCGATCACCCGGCTGCCACTTGCTACAGACAGACAGAGGCCGGGAGCATAGAAGCGGTCGTGGCGAGCGGCGAGCCACAGGCACCCCATCATTGAATTGTACAGAAAGGAGAGCGGGAGAAAGCGAGTCGTCACTCGTCAGTGTCTGTTCATGCCTCTGGGCGGACGAATCCAATTCGGACCTGGCAAGCTGTCGGCCTCCCTCCCTCACCCCGCCGAAATATTTGGTCATTTGCTATTGCAACCGTTGTCTCCTTGCGAGGGCCTAATTGTTTGGACGGGCAAATAGCCTCAGGAGTCAGCACCGGCAACAGCTGTGGTTTCAGCAGAAGAGGGGCAAGGAAGAAGCGCACTTGCATTTCTTGGACGATGAGCGCGGCTACTCCGGCGGACATGGCGACCAACAGGTGCGCAACTGAGACCCGCGTCTCTGTTGGTCACCGGACCGCTCTTGTTCGCCACTGAAACATGGGGCGCATTCGGGCCTGTGCATTAAGATCTAGGTTGGATGCATTGTCCTTAAATCACATAGATTCGAGTAGACTAGAGTAAATATTAGCATATGGTTTGAGGAAGATATATAGCCATCCAAACAAGATCTAAAGATACGTCTGGCTGCAGCAGGATGATTAGGTTATTGGATGGGAAATGGTGATGTATCAAAACTAATCTTAACATTATAATTACTAAGTAATAATGTAACTTATTAATAATTTTAAATTTATTTACTAATGACAAAATTCAGAAGACATACATTATATGGTTCGCGACAACTTTATCAACCACCACTAGTACAAAAACGATTAATGGTGTCGGTCAAAAACAGTTTATCGCAGCGGTCAAAGGCGTCCACTGCGATGATAAGGTCACGGTTAATCAAGCATTAACCGTGGCGGTCACCAGCGCCCGCTGCGGTAAATAGCATTAACCGCAGCGGGCACCCTACAATGTCCGTTGCGGTTAATGCTATTTACCGCAGCGGACGCTTAAGCCGACCGTTACGGTTAATGTATTAACCGTAGCGGGCAAGTTACAATGCCCGCCACAATTAAATTTTTTAATTAAAAAAAATAAAAATGCAGTTTCAGAATCTGGATCAATATTTACAAATTTCAACCAGAATTCACAGAAATCATAGCAGAGATAAACATCATATATATACATTGAACATCCATACACAAATTCAAATTCACATACCCAAAAACATCCATACAAGCACATATAAGTTGTTGTCATCCACCATATACACAAAAGAAACACAAGATTACATATCTAATTCAAATTTCCACTTGGTGTTTGTCATCCGTGGGACGGAACATGGTATCTCACTTCCTGAACTTCTCGAACTCAGGTAGAACCGTCAGGTCACCCTCATCGTCGAAGAATTCTTGCCCTTTTAGCATACAGTTCTCTAGTAGGAACTTACAGATGTCGATCTTGAGTTGCTTGAAAGCAAGTTTGTCTCTCGTAATGCATTCCCAATCGTTGATTCCCACCTTGAGCTTCTTCCAGCTGCTGGTGTACTCCTTGCACTGCCTTAGGTGTGCGCAGGTGTACAAGCCACATGCCTTTGATCCATATGGTTGTTTAGCGCACTGCACGATCGAAACAGAAATGTTAGAACAATACATATATATGAAAACATGACTGAATCTTTGGAATACTTACGGGGAATTCACGCCAGATCTTTAAGTGGTATGAATGTTTCTTCTTGAACTTTTCACTTCTTCGATCCCAGCATTGGGGCTCCTTTAGGTATTCCCTGTAAGCACTGTACGAAATACATTAGTGTTAGTTAGCAACAATTTGAATACATACAAGAAAACCGTAAATGATCAATAAGCTAGGTGACTTACGTTTTCAAGCAATCTTCGAAGGCCTTGTACCCTTTTCTATTTAGTAACCTCAACGAGTCAAATATTACTGTCCTACCATCTTGAGGATAGATGAGAAATGAAACCTAATGTCCATCGACTTGGCCCTTATTACACCATTCAAACAAAATACAAGTTACGACGACGATGTAAGTTTATGATCCTATCCACTTAGCTCTATGTACAATTTTGACTTACCCAAAGTGGTAAGCCGCCTTGATACAGTGCGGCCCATCCGGGTGAATCTTCTTCATCACTCCATTTATGTACCTTGACAAATTATTCTTCTCCTCTTTCATATTCTCGTCGTATTTCTGTTGCCTCTGTCACGCTGTCAACTTGGATCTGTTATCTCGTACTCTTTGATGACTCTCTCAGCAATATGCATTGGAGAGAGGTAGAGAACAGGATGGCTCTTTTTGTTGCTTACTATCACCGACGTCCTGCACGGAGAAGTCATCGAGCCATACTAAGTATATAGTTGACCATTAGTATTGTTGAAATCTGTGAAACTGACAATGAGACTTACAGAGTGAATATGGTAACTTGGACAACATCTAGGTCTTCTTCCAGGAATAGATGCCACATATCGCGGAAGTCTACGGGGAGAGTAATAGTTTCGGGCAAGTGGAAGTACTTCAGGGGAATCTTGAAGGATGTTGTAATGAGCTTCTTCCACATCTTTGTATGGTATATCGGTGCGTACTTGTCGTCCTGTGCACCCCTTCCCGGAGGTTCTTCCCTCGTGCTGATGAACAGGCAATCCAATCGTCCTACCATCCTTTATGTACCTCTTACACTAGTTGACGGACTCCCCGGTTGTGTATGCCTCGATCATAGAGCCCTCCGGGTAAGCACGGTTATGGACATATCTGTTCAGGGTCGATATGAACCGCTCGTATGTCCACATCTGGTGCAGGTACACGGGGCCCAATTGCTCGATCTGATCAACCATGTGTATCATTAGGTGAGGCATAATGTCAAAGAAAGAATGGGGAAAGCACATCTCGAGCTGGCAAAGGGTTTCCACGATGAACTCCTTCAGGGCAACCAGTTCAGCTTTGTTGATGACCTTCTGTGTGATGCGGTTAAAAAAGTACGACATCTAAGTGATTACCATCTTCACGTACTCTAGACCGATAACCCTGATAACGATGGGAAGGAACACCGTTAGCATGACGTGGCATTCATGTGAGTTGAAGCCAGATATTGTGAGGTCTTTCATGCAAACGAGGCTCTTGATGTTTGAGGAGAAACCGGTTGGTACCTTGATACCCCTCAACAAGTTGAGCATAGATATCTTCTCATCGCGTCTTAGGTTATATGTTGCACCTGGTATGTCAACTTTACCATTATGAGGCGGTCCCGGGTGAAGGTCATGCCTGATGCCCTGATGGAGAAGATCCATCCGTGATTTGAGACCATCCTTCGTCTTGTTCTTGATGTCGAGCAATACATCGATCGTGCTTTCGAAGACATTCTTCTCGAGATGCATGCAGTCGATGGCATGGGGTGTGTTTAGTGTTTTCCAGTATGACAGGTAGTCGAAGAAGATCGACTTATTCTTGAAAGGAACATGTGGTGTTTCCTTCTCCTCCTTCGTCTTCTTGTCCTGCTTTCGCTTTCTTGTTTGTTTTGTCCCCTCCTCTGATGGCTTCTTCTTCTTGCCAAACTCGATGTCATCCATATCCTTCACCATCTCATACACCTTTGGACCCTAGAAAATCGATGCTGGTGGTTCACCATGCAGCTCTACCTGATTGTCAAAGTATTGATTCATACCAAGTCTTCTATACCTGTGACTTTTGCTAAGGAATCGCCTATGATTCATGTAAACTGTCTTGTAGGATGCCTTTAGGTAAGTGTGGCATGTCCTATCAATGCACTTTACGCAGTCAGTCTTCCCTTTGATCTGCCCTGACAATGAGAAGAGACCAGGGTAATCGGTGATCGTGACAAAGATGATGGCCCTTAGGGTGAACTTCTCCTTGCGGTACGCATCAGTCATCTCGACCCCAACATCAAATAGCTCCTGCATTTCCTCCATTAACGGTTCTAGGAAAACATCAATATCGTTACCGGGTTGCCTCGGTCCTGAGATCAGCATGGTTAGCATGAGATACCTGCGCTTCTGACACAGATGGGGAGGTAGGTTGTACATGATGAGTATGACGGGTCAGGTGCTGTATGAGCTTCTAAGTTCACCGAAAGGGTTCATCCCGTCAGTACTGAGCGTGAATCGAATGTTCCTTGACTCATTGCTGAATTCCGGATATACCTTGTCAAAATATTTTCACTGTTGGCCATCAGATGGGTGCCGCAGCATGCCATCATCCTTCTTGCGGTCATCTGATGCATGCCACGACATCAGCTTGGCATCCTCTGGGTTCCCGAATAGTGCACGCAGGCGGTCGATCATAGGCAGATACCACACCAACATTGCCGGGCTTCTC
The DNA here is from genome assembly GCA_022036555.1 of Microstegium vimineum. Lineage (NCBI taxonomy): Eukaryota > Viridiplantae > Streptophyta > Magnoliopsida > Poales > Poaceae > Microstegium > Microstegium vimineum. The sequence goes on along the minus strand of CM039124.1, from coordinate 11,613,828 downwards.
CGTTGCGTGTAGCCCTCTTCCTCCTCGTCCTGCTGAGTCGCGATGCGATTCTCTGTAGCAGTGCTCTTCTTGCCCCCCTTCTTCTTCTTTGGACCACCTCGCAACGACTCGTCGCTGTTTGCATCCACACGACAGCCAGCATTCTTCTTGTAACGACTCGCCTCGCAGTGTGGACAGCTCGTCATCGTCTCATACTTAGTGCCCGGCCGATACATGATGCAGTGGTTAAGGCAGACATCGAACTTTCAAACTTTCATCGACACTGGACGAATCAACTTCTTTGCCCGATAAGTATTCACGGGAAACGTGTTACCCTTCGGGTACGTTGTAGCAAGGTAACTTAACAGCTCATTGAAGCTGTTGTCAGACCAACCATGTTGGGCCTTCATCATCAACATGTGGAGGATAAAACGGAGCACGATGCACTCTTTCGGACATTCGCCACCATCCGGATACAGAGGATCAAGTGACGCCTGCTTCATCTCTCTGAAATTTTCCAACCACTTCGGGGAACCATACACCACGTCGTCCTCATCGATATGCTTCACTAAATCATCAAAGAGCTGCACATCCTCGGGTTCCTGCACGGTGGCCTCCTGACCACCATGATCATCTTCCATGTCCTCGAGTAGATCCTCCACCGTGATATAATCACAATCGTTATTGTCGTTGCAGGCTGCCGTTGTTGTATCTGAACATGAGACGTGTGGCGCTCGTGGCTCTTGGTGCGCCGTCGTTGATGCCGAGCTCACTCCAGATGCACCCCCACCACTGGGGTCGACACTTTCGTCGTGCTGAGTCCAGACCGTGTAATTCTCTATGAAACCAAACCGAATCAAATGAGATTGCACCTTGCCATCGTCGGTGAAGGATGTCAGATTCTTGCAGTGAGAACACGGACACGCGATTGTCATCCGCTTCGATCGGTCACGGTGAGCTCTCGCAGCGGCAATAAACTTCCTCACTTCGCTGAGATATTGCGGATCAAGTACCCTACTAATCTTGTACATCCATTCTGACCTATCCATATTGCCTGCAAACCGAACACATCAACAACAAAAGTTTTTAGGCATATAATATTATGAAACTACATAAAAAGACACAAGCTTTCTATTTCCTCCCTTAATCTAAATCTAGATGTAGATCTATAGCTAGAGAGTTCAAAAAGCAAAGAAAAGAGAGAGAAAAGAGAATGTGAACCCTCTAAAAGCTTTTAGTTACCTAATACTATGATTCTAGATAAAAAAACACAAGCTTTCTCTCCTTCCTCTATGAAACTAGATTTAGATCCAAAGAGATCAAAAAACAAGGAAAAGAGAGAAAATAGACCATTGAAACCTTTTAAATACCTCTTATGATGTCCTCCTCCACCAAAACAACACTCAAAACCTCAATCTTATGGTTTGGTTAAAAATCGGGCAAAGCCTCTCCCTCACGAGTTTGGAAGAGAGAAGACTTGAGGAAGAAGAAGGTCGAACTGTAGCTATATAGGAAAGAAATAACCGCTGCGGACATTGTAATTTGACAGTTGTGGTTAACAGTGATTAACCACAGCGGTCGCCCTAACGTGACCGTTGCGGTAAACACATTAACCGTGGTGTTCACGTTATGTCGCCCGCTGCGGTTAATCGCTGTTAACCGCAGCGGGCGCTTAGGCTGCCGGCCGAGCAGATCCGGTGCAGCGATTTACCGTGGCGGGCGGGAAGGGTATCCGTCACTAAGGTCATTTTTGCAATGTTGCGCAAAATCGATTTTGACATAGTGAACGACATCTAAAATCTAGAGGTATATTTTCTATGCATAGATTTGATGGTCTCAGTAATCCATCCACCAAACGCTAATGATTTATGAATGGTCCAATCCCATCTACAGAAATCCAACCAACTAAACACATCCTTACCGGCTCGCTCATGTCTGATATAAATTCACGGTTTCCAACCACATTAGGAGGTCTTTTTTTCGACCTGAATCCTTATAGTTGGACCGGTTTGGTCGTGGTTGTACTAAGCTCATACGAGTTTTTTCTTTTTTTTCTTTTTTTTTCTCTTTTTCTATAAAAATAGCGATCTTGCAAAATTTGCCAAAAAAACATAGAAAAATCATAAAACTCCAAACTAGTTTCGGTAGCTTAGTAAAAATGTGATTTATCCATAGATGTTATGAATATAGGCTGGAGCAAGCCTATGCAAGCTTTTTTTTCCTTTTCTTTCGTTTTTCTCCTCTTATATAACAACAAAGATCTTGCAAAATTCCTCAAAAACCATAGAAAAACAGAAAAATAGCAAAGCAATTTTGTTCGCTTCATAAAAATGTGACCTATCCATAGATGTTATGAATGTTGTTAGGTTGGCTTTGTCTCTAGGTGTGTTAAATCATCTCTGCAGTCCCTTCGTTCCAAAAAATATAAGTTATTCTCGCTTCCTAAAAAAATCAAACTTATAAACTTTGAATGATAATATATAAAAACATATTAATATTTATAATACATAATTAGTATCATTGATAGATAGTTGAAGATTTTTATAATAAATTTATTTAGAGATATAAATGTTACATAAACTTTCTATAAAGCCAAGGCAAAGTTTAGAAAAATTGATTTGCACACAACTCATAGAAACTTCTATTATGGGACAGATGCGATGATTCGGAATACGCAGAGGTGGACGAGGAGTACGAGGAGGATGTCCTTGTCGTCATGTTAATTTGATACAGGTTTAATAGGATATTGTTATTTATTGCTAGTATTAATTTATATTATGAATGTGACGTTTATCATAAAATAAATCATAAAAACATAAAACGTAAGTAGATATATACATTTACATTATCATTTTGTATGAATGTTTAATAGTTTATTTTCATTTACAACATATAGATATATTTGTTAGTAATAATAAAGGTCTATAATTTTGCACGAAAAGAATGATCTCATTTGAATGGTCTATAAAGCCGTGGGGGTTCATCATGTTTAATTTTAACCTAAAGGGCATCCGTATCAGGGCGAGTGATTTAGCAGCTGAGGCGGCATGTGAGGGAGTAAAAAACTAAAAAAGCTAGATACTATAACCAGTAATTACGGGTGAGCCTGGAAAAGCTGAGAGGATAAAACATTTTGAGATAGACGATACAAGACTCGCTAGCGAGCTGTTTTTTCGTCCTATCTCTCCTCCACGACATTAGCCGGTGACGTAGCTGGTCATTCGAGACGCTAGTGAACGACCGAGAACAAGGATTAAAGGGGTGAATAGAAGCAACGCGAGCGGGGATTCAGACGAAATCGGAGAAATGAGAGCTCACCAGCAGTGGAGAGAAAATCGTCGGAAACCCCAAAACGCAGGTTCTCAACCCCTAGGAAAAAGAGGCAAGAATCTAGGTAAAACGGGTGAAAACAGCAACCGTCGGACCACTTGGTCAAGACCTCCGGACTAGTCCGACGCCTCCTGCTACTTCCTCAAAAACCAACACAGTAACCACCAGGGCTTCGGACGACTACCTTCAGACTAGTCCGGTGGTACCATCGGACCAATGAAGATGGTACGGAGCTCACCCTTGCCTCTGCGCAAAAACACATAGTACGCGACCCTGCTTCGGACTAGCCGTCGGACTACCACCGTCGGACTATGCTGGCTGGTCCGACGCTCTGCTGACTCTCTGACAGAGACCACCGGACCAATGGGGTATGGTCCGAAGCCTCAAAATCGAGTAGTGCGGAGCTTGGTTCGACGCCCTTCGCTGCTTGACACCTTCACTGGTCAAGACCATCAGACCAGTTGCTATGGTCCGGAGCTAAGGGCAGGTCGTCCGGAGTCTGGTCCAGAGCTCACGAACAGAACTGTTGTACCCCGTGAAAACGGCTTTCACTCCGCCAAATCTTCCCAAAACTCAACCAAATGATCACCAACTGCAACCAAACTTTGTAGGCATGATCCAAGTACAGTTGGGGATCTATCCCGAAGAAATCATCGCTCAATTTGGCTTAGAGCAACGGGAAGAGAAGAGATTTTGGGGAAAACTCAAGAACGAAGAACTCCGCAAAGAAATCGTCCGATCTACGCACTCGTGAGGTTTGAGTAGAATTCCTTCGGTGCAAAGATGATCCTCATGATTACGAACAACATGGTTCAAACGGTTTTGCAAGAACTACTCCATAGAGGAAAATCTCAACTCCGGATCAAAGGAGATCAAAAAGAAAAACGCGAAGAACACAAGCAAAACGGGAACACGATCACAAAATCAAAGGCGTCATGGCCTACGGAGGGTAAGGCCTCCGATTCCCACCAAAAGATTTGCAAGTTCTTACAGAGGTTGGTGAAATCAACCTAGGGACCTCATGAACTAGAGAGAGGTTAGAGAGAGAGTTGGGCAAATGATTAGGGTTCAAGAGGTGGGATGAGGATACCCCTTTATCCCTTATTTAATAGGGCTTTGTCTATTTTCCCAAGACCCCCCTAGATACATGAGTGGACTACCTAGCCTAAGCATTGCACTCCAAGCTCCGGAAAATATCTCTCGCATTTTGAATGGACGGTCTCGTTTCCTGCCAGGAGTTATCGTCGCCTCCACGCAACCTTCAGGATTCCGCCATGTGCCATCCCCGCTTCCTCGGAAGCTCCACTTAGGTTTTGAGGCCCAAACCCAGGAAACCCGCCACCGGTAGCTTTGAGCTCAACTACCGAACCCCGAGTTTTGAGGCTCAAACTCGGAAACCGTCCACCGGTGGTTTTGCGGCCCAAACCACCAAACTGCTCGACTCGAGCCACCTTATCCTCGCCCGATCGGACTCCGAGTCCCATGAGTCTCCGCTCGACCCGCTCGTCCGCCATCTTGACTTGGTCGACTCGGTCTACCTCCATGTCTTGTCGCACTCGCCGGTGCCAAGCACTAGCCACCACAGCTAGTCCGCCGGCACCCATGGTCCTTCAGTCCGAGCCCCGCTTCCGCCCTTCACCGCTCTCGGTCCATCGGCACGACAAGCCTCTACTCGACCTTCTCCACGCCATTGACCACTGTCACTAGCCATAGCACCTGCACACCACAAGCTGATAGACAAGCACACATTTGCTTTCGCAAAGATTAGTGATAACCGCTCAAACTGAAACACCACAATGTTGATCAATCACTTATCACAAAATTGAACATCATGGACACATATCAACCATGTGTTCGCAGCCGGGCACTTACAATATAAAAAATTGTTAGTACTAGTTTCTATAGCTTAGAACATTGTACCAAGAAACTATAATTTTTAGTGTAAGATTTTCTATAGCATACTCCTTCCATGCTCGTATTAGATGTTGTTTTAGACAACGACACAATCTCTAAAGCGTAACTTTGACTACTTATTTTTTGAAAATATTTATTAAATATAATATATGTATATTTTTATGAAAGTATTTTTCAAGACAAATTTATTGATACGATTTTTATTTTTCCAAACTTAACAACTTAAAGTTATTCATGATTTTATATTCCCAATGTTTGACTCAAACCATGTTAAAAAAATATCTAATATGAGTACGGAGGGAGAATGACATAAACAGTGATAGAAACTATGTTTGCTCTCCTAACGCAGTTATAGTAGTCTCTTGTCCATCAATAATTGTGAAGTCCTAGTTTATAGGTAGACTTATTTTCTTGATTTTTTTCTTTCTCCTTATTAAATAACTTGTCAATCAACAAATTACCTATATAATAGTATAATTAATATGTTCTACAAAAGGTATCATAGTTTCTACATTGTAAGTACTTTTAAGGGCTCTGAGATGACAAAACGTTTATTTAACCTTAAGGGCTCTGTGGATGACGAAACGACAAGTGGCCTCAATTGAAAAGCACCTGATGGTGAGAAAGTGGAGTCCACAAGAAAACGTGACCGCTAGGCACGCAATTGCTTGGAAGTAAGGTCATTTGACTGTCGAGATAGCATGTAGGCTGCTAGCTGTCATCTTTGGAATGAGGTGATGACAACTGAAGCCTAGAAGGTACTATAATGTTTGATACTAATAACAAGAAATTAATATGATCTAATTATAAACTAATTATAGAAGTTATAACTAATTTACGAGATAAATCTATTAAGTCTAATCAACACATATTAACTTTAACACTACATTATTAAATCATAGACTAATTAGATTTAATAGATTCATCTTGAAATTAGTGTCAATCCGTGCAATTAATTTAGGAGAGGTGCAAATTAGTTTTTAAACATCTGACGTCACGGATAAAGGAACCAAACACCTCTGTTACGGTGGAAGGCAGCACAGCAGCAAAGAGTGAACTTGGTACAGACAGCGAGAGGCCGGGAGCAGAGCAGCGGTCGTAGCGAGCGGCGAGCCACAGGCACACCCACCCATGGTCTTGAATTGAACAGAAAAGAGAACGGGAGAAAGCGACTCGTTAGTCTCTGCTCATGCCGCTTGGCGGACGAATCCAATTCGGGCCTGGCATGCTGTCGGCCTCCCTCCCTCGCCGCCGCCTCTCTACTGTCATATCATCTCCAGCAACCTCTTCACGCAGCAGCTGTACCACCAGCAGCAGCAGCTGTGGTTTCAGAGCAAGAGGGGCGAGGACGACGAGCGCGGCTACTCCGGCGGACATGGCGACCAACAGGTACGCCACTGGGAGCCGCGTCTCTGTTTGTCTTCGGCCTCTACTGGCGACCTCTCTTGTTTGTCGGCCACTAAAACATGTCTTCTGAACTCCGAAGCAGCAGGGCCCTGACGAAGCTGGCGCCGCTGGAAGCCATCCTGTTCGACATCGACGGCACGCTCTGCGACTCCGACCCCATCCACTTCTGCGCCTTCCGAGAGCTCCTGCAGCAGGTGTGTATCTGCAACGGCTCTGTGCTTCTGTCTGTCACTTGACTTCTCGACTGCTATGCATGCTATGCCGTGCTTCAACAGGTCGGCTTCAACGACGGTGTTCCCATCACCGAGGAGTTCTACAGTGCCAACATTAGCGGGGGCCACAACGACGACCTCGCTAGGTCGCTGTTCCCGGACATGGATCACCAGAAGGCGATGCAGTTCATGGATGACAAAGAAGCTATGTTCAGAAAGTAGGTCACTCGTCTTATTTGCCCTGTGAAACTACAGCATATAACAACACTTGATTTTCAGTTTTTTTTTAATCATTGCATTAAGTGGAAGAGTTTAAACGTTCATTTTAAAAATAAACACAATTTCAATTTGGCCATATCATGGAGAATCGCGTATATTTTACTGCACTGAAACTAAGATAAATCCCAAAGTTGTCAACAATCTTGAAGTTTTTTATATAAACATATGATCCTGTCAAATCAAACATAAACTGCCATCCTGTCAACACTTAATTACAGTATATATTAGTTTATTACTGCACAAGTACGAAAGTACTTACGGAACATATGATCCTTTCAGTACAAACATAAACTGCGCCACTCGATGCTTGTTGAACACTAACCTAAGTCCTGAAGCTGAAAACATACACAGGTTGGCACCAGCACAGCTGAAGGCCCTGGATGGACTGCACGAGCTGTGCCGATGGATCGAGGGGCGCAACTTGAAGCGCGCGGCGGTGACGAACGCTCCGAGGGCGAACGCCGAGCTGATGCTGTCGCTGCTGGGGCTCACCGACTTCTTCCCGGTGCTCGTCATCGGAAACGAGTGCGACCGGGCCAAGCCGTTCCCTGACCCGTACCTCAAGGCCCTCCAGCTCATCGACGCATCGCCTGAACACACCTTCATATTTGAAGTACGTACGGATAGTGCTGTCTCCCCGCCCGTAATTCTCAGAAGCTTTGATTTTTTTTTAATCATCCATCACTAGTCGAAACAGTCAGTAACCAACGGTAATGCTTTGTTGGTGCATGTGCATCTCGTTCTGCCAAGGACTCTGCATCGGGGGTCCGAGCCGGTGTGGCTGCGGGAGTGCCTGTGGTTGGCCTGACGACCAGGAACCCTGGGAAGGTGCTGAAAGACGCAGGAGCCAGCTTGCTGGCCAAAGATTTTCAGGACCCAGAGCTGCTGTCCGTGCTTCAAGACATCGAACCCGCAGCGGCGAATGCGCAAGGCTGATCGGTCATTGCAGACACACTGACAAATGTCACACTGGACTGGTGATCACCTATTCATTTACGGAGTGGAATAGCTCTACAATCACACTGCACTATGGAATAAATACCTCAGGTTCCTCGGCTGGAACCTGGAGGTGAGCATGGATCAGTGCAAAACCTGGTGCCTACTGCAGTGGTTCTTAGCATGCAGCAAAGCATTTTGGCAAGTTCGTGCCCCCAAGGGTGTCTTCAGCATATGTTGCGACTTTTTTTCTTCTAATGTGTATTTATTTTTTATTAAAGGTTTCCACTGTGTCACTTTATAGAATGGCTAGTATCAATTAGAGAGCACACTAGCATATATAACTATAGATGGTCAAACGGGTGAGGCCTGATGGGTTGGCACGGGTACAGCCCCGAAAAACACGGCATGACATACAGTAATGGTTAGTGCCGGTGTCGGTACGGGCATGACTATATTGTCATGTATGGGCCATGACTCCGGCCCGTAGTGCTAGCACAGACATGACACGACTATTAGACTGACGTGATAGTGGTCTGATTATTTTGCAAAATTAGATGGCTCGTAGAATTTAGCATAGTTGGATATATAGATATAAAGAGTCCTCAAACTCTAGCTCCCAATTCCAAAAACCTGCTCCCCCTAATAATCGTCCATCCGAATATCCTTTCCCCCGAGCCCACCCCAAGGTTCCTTCATCCTACCTACCGAGGAAATCCATCTCGCACGGTCCCATGTATCCCATCTCCCGCTCCTATAGGCATGGCACCGCATGGGCCCTCGCCACTCGCCCTCACAACATTCGTGTGGCAGTGTGGCGGCCTTGGCGCGGTGCGTAGTGATGCAAGGCGGCAGCGCTCGATGCTCGACATGAGGTGGAACAGCGACGCGAAAAGCAACGGGGTGGACACACTGAGACAGAGCAGCGGAGTGGCGTCAGCGGCGACGGATCGGCACGACCCTGACGGGCTATCATGCCCATCAGCATGATACAATACGGTTGAGTCCTCATAGGGCCATGCCTAGGCCGAGGTTCGGCACGACGGCCCGACACGACACAATGAAGAATCATGGCCCTAGTTGGTTTCGGTGATTAACGACAATTAGCGATTATTATGGCTAACGTGTGTTTTGCAGAGGCTATGAGTAGCCTAGCCATAGTGATCAACATGAATGGGCATCAATGGGTGTCACCTAGCCCCCAAGATGGATATCATTTCGGATTTTGAAGAGACATGATGAAGACCCTAGAATGATAGGCTAAGTGCCAAAAGGTGATGAAGGACACTTAGAAATAGATAGGGCTTCTTTTTGATCCTTGACCGTACTATTAAGAGGGGTTGAGACTAGTAACTTGACTTAGGAAAGCTTCATGAACTAGGTGTGGTGCACACTTGTCTTCCTTAGCTCTAAGCAAGCCTATGGTGACCGTAAGATAGCCTATAACAACTTCCATTTTCATCGCGGCGAAAAACGGAGTTGAGAGGCCTGTTTTCTGGGCGACGGACGCTCCTGACGGAGGCGTCGGACGCTGTCCGTCGCGTCGGACAAAGGTGTCGGACGCTGGGTAGTTGAGTCCACAGCGTCCGTCGGCCTTCCAGTGGCCGTGTTTTTCTGGCTAAAATCTTCAGGGTCCGACGGACGTTGTCCGTCGGCAAGGCGTCGAACGCTTGGAAAGCGTCCGTCGACCTTCCAGTGAGGGTGTTTTTCACCCCGAGCCAGAGTGTAGCATCAGACGCTGGGAAGAGCGTCCGTTGCTCCTCCGACGAAGTGTCCGTCGCTGGGAAATCCTGTCAGAGTTAGCCGTTGGGCAGAGCGTCGGAGCGTCCGTCGCCCAATCTTTGTGCGAAACTAGCCGTTGGGGCTTGCGACGGAGCGTCCGTCGCCTAGTCGACGGAGCGTCCGTCGCCAACTTAAAAGCTGTGCTTTTTCCAGCCCGAGGCAGTTTCCTTGAGGGCTATTTATAGCTCCTCACTCTTCTCTCCCACCTGGCCTTTTGCTCATTTGAGTTGCTGAGTTTGTTGAGAAGATTGGGAAGAGAGCAAAAGCCCTAGAGTGAGAGAGTGATTCGTGAATCCATCCATCCTCTCCTCTAGTTCATCCAAGAGTTCAAGTGTGCATCCTCTAGTTGTGAAGCTTGAGTGAGTCAAGCGAAGATCGAGGCTTGTTACTCTTGGTGATCGACATCACCTAGATGGTCCGGTGGTGCTTGGAGGAAGGTGATCGCCAGAGGATTGTCGGCGGCCCTTCTTCATCGACGTTGTGATCGGTTGTGGGCGATTCACCGAGCCGGAGTGGCGAAGAATCAGCCCATAGAGAGCACTCATCCCTTGCGCGGGATTGAGAGGGAGCTATACCTTGCGAGGTGATCCAACGAGGACTAGGGGGGAGTGTCGACTCCTTGATACCTCGGCAAAACATTGCCGTGTCAAGCATCTCTTTCCCTAGCTCTTTCTTACCGCATTACTTTCCGCACTTGTCTTTCAATTTATACTAGAATTGTGTAGGAAGTTTTCGCTTTCTATTAACTTGCTACCGCTTTCTAGCTAGGACACACAAGCAGTAGGCACTAGGGGGTTAATTGGCTCTTTATAGGTTTAATTCTTGTCTAGAAATTAAAAAGAGCCCAATTCACCCCCCCTCTTGGGCATCTTGATCCTTTCAATTGGTATCAGAGCGAGGTTGCTCTAAATTAGGCTTCACCGCCTAGAGCAAGATGTCCCATGGGGATGGATCACCACCCATGTTTGATGGGGATGACTTTCCTTATTGGAAAGTGCGGATGGAGGCCTACCTTGAGGCCGTGGATGTCGGCGTTCACAAAGCCGTCACCATAGGCGGATCGGTGTTCGCCGATGATCCCTTCTTTGAGAAGAACAATGCTAAGGCGAAGAACATTCTTTTCCGTGGCATTTGCAAGGATGTGTTCAACCATGTGCGAAATTGCAAAACCGCGCATGAGATTTGGACAAACATTTGTGCTCTACACGAGGGCACCAAATGTGAAAGAGAAGAGCGCTATCACCTCATCATTGCTAAGATGAACTCTTTTACCATGCTATCTCATGAAAATGCTAATGAAATGTATTCTCACTTGAATGTGCTTGTAGAGGAGTTGAATGGCCTTGGGCTTACTCAAATGACACCGGCCGATGTGGTGCGCAAGATACTTTGTGTCTTACCAATAGACAAGTATAGCCACATCGTCACGGTCCTTCATCAAGGCGATCTCTCCACAACTACCCCAACACAAGTTTTGGGCAAGATCAATGCTCATGAGATGTACATGAAGATCAATGATGGAAGTTCATCTTCCTCCAAGAAGAAAGAGAAGGAGGAGAAGAAGGACTTGGCTCTCAAGGCATCTTCCAAGGAGAAGTGCAAGATTCAATATGTACTTGAGAGTGCAAGTGATGATGATGATGAAGACAACATCGCTCTTATGGTGAAGAAAACCACCAAGATGTTGAAGAGGCTAAACAAGAATGGAGTCAAGTTTGACTCAAAGAAGAAGAAATTCTTCACAAGCTCTTCAAGGAAGCCAATCTCCCAAATGAGGTGCTACAATTGCGGTACTCTTGGTCATCTAGCTCATGCTTGCCCCGAAGAGAAGAAAGACAAGTTCAAGAACTTCAAGAAGAACAATGGCAGCAATGATGACTCAAGTGATGATGACTAGAAGCAAGACAAGCCACACAAGAAGAAGAAGAACTTCAACTTCCACAAGAAGAAAAAGGATGGCAAGGCTTACATTGTGGGTGATTGGCTCACCGATATTGATGATTCAAGTGACTCCTCCGATGATGAGAGCGAAGAAGAGAAGGTGGCCGCCTTGGTGATTGGTTCTTCTATTCCACCGCCACCTCCTCCTTCATCGTCGGGCTCATCCTCTACACACCTATGCCTCATGGCTAAAGGTGACAAGAAGGTACAAAAAGAGGATGATGATGATAGTGGTGACTCAAGTGGTAGTGAAAGTGATGATGATGACACACCATCCTATGATGAGCTATTTAAAATTTGCAACAAGTACTCTAGCATCATAAGGAAGTATAAAGGTAAAAATGACAAACTTCTTGAGATCAAAGACAACTTGCATGCTAAGCTTGATGGCTTGTCTAGTGCTAATGATGATTTGAAGCTTGAGATAAATTCTCTCACATCTAGCACTAGGGAGCTCAAAGCCTCTCTTAAGCAAGCTAATGAAAAACATGATAAGCTTGAGAGGTCAACACAAGAGCTCCACACAAGATATAACTTGCTAAAAGATGACTACAACAAAGTCAAGGAAGATCATGGCACGTTAGTGATAGCAAATGAATTGCGTACTCAAGATCTTACACATGTTGCTACTAACCCGTGTGCTAAGTGTGCAAGTGCTACCTCTTGTGAAATCAAGCTTGATGATGTGGCTCTTGAGCAAAGTGTTAAGTGCAAGGGCAAGAGAGTTGTAGAAGCCGACAAGTATGATGACTATGTCAAGATGAATGATGAGAACTCAAAGCTCAAGGAAGAGCTAATCAATCTCAAGTCTAATAAATCTATTGTCATCAAGCCGGCTCAAGAAGAAGACAAAGATGTTATCACTTTGATCAACTCTCTTAGAGAAGAAATTGCCAAGCTCAAGAATCACAAGACCAAGCTTACAAGTGGCCTTGAAAAGTTCACCAAGGGTCACAACCTTCAAAGTGAGCTCTTGATGAACACCATCATGTAAAATGACAAGACCGGTATTGGGTTCAAGGAAAATCAAGTGATGAAGGCCAAGGTCAAGATTGAAGCCAAGAATTACTACAAGAACAAGTACAATGGCTACAATCAAGAGAAGCCAAAGCCCAAGTCAAGGAGATGCTTTGAGTGTGGACAAGTTGGTCACTTCGCATATGATTGCAAGAATCCACCTCCCAAGACCTTGCCCAGGCACACTAGGCCATTTGCTCATGATGCTCACTATGTCATCAACAAAGATTCCAAGGGTAGACCACTTGTAGTGTTTCTTGGACCACCAATTAAGAACAAGACTAGGGTTCTTTGGGTCGCTAAGGAGTGGATTGACAAGGCAATGGGGCCCCGCACTTAGGGGGTTCCCAAACAACAAGCTTAACTCCAAGTTGCTTGTGTGTAGGTGAACTACAAGACCGGTGGGAGCCATTGGGTAATAGATAGTGGTTCCACTCAACACATGACCGGCGACCCCTGGATGTTCACCACACTTGATGAGGATTGTGCAAATCAAGACAAGATTACTTTTTGGGATAATTCAAAGAGCAAAGTACAAGGCTTAGGCAAAGTGGCAATCTCTCAAGATCAATCAATTTCCAATGTCTTGCTAGTACAATCATTGAGCTTCAATTTGCTATCGGTTGGTCAACTTTGTGATCTCGGATTCCAATGTCTCTTCACTCCAAATGAGGTAGTTGTGACCAAGATTGATGATTCATCCTTGATATTCGAAGGGTTTAGGCACAACAACCTCTACTTAGTGGACTTCACCTCAAATGAAGCTAGTTTGCAAGCTTGTTTATTCTCCAAGAATTCTTTGGGTTGGTTATGGCATAGAAGATTAGCTCATGTGGGCATGTCAACCTTGAAGAAGCTTGTCAAGAAGGAGATGGTTAGAGGAATCAAGGATGTGGTGTTTGAGAAGGACAAACTTTGTAGTGCATGTCAAGCCGGCAAGCAAGTGGCAAACACTCATCCAACCAAGGCTTTCATGTCAACCTCAAGAGTCCTAGAGTTGCTACACATGGATCTATTTGGCCCTACCACCTATGCTAGTCTTGGAGGAATTCTCTATTACTTAGTGGTAGTGTGAAAGGATCAAGATGCCCAAGAGGGGGGGGTGAATTGGGCTATTTTTAGTTTCTAAAGAAGAATTAAACCTATAAAGAGCCAATTAACCCCCTAGTGCCTACCGCTAGTGTGTCCTAGCTAGAAAGCGGTAGCAAGACAATAGAAAGCGAAAACTTCCTACACAATTCTAGTATGAATTGAAAGGCAAGTGCGGAAAGTAATGCGATAAGAAAGAGCTAGGAAAAGAGATGCTTGACACGGCGATGTTTTGCCGAGGTATCGAGGAGTCGACACTCCCCCCTAGTCCTCGTTGGAGCAGCTCGCAAGGTATAGCTCCCCCTCAATCCCGTGCAAGGGATGAGTGCTCTCTACGGGCTGATTCTTCGCCACTCCGGCTTGGTGAATGGCCCTCAACCGATCACAACGTCGATGAAGAAGAGCCGCCGACAATCTTCCGGCGATCACCTTCCTCCAAGGACCACCGGACCGTCTAGGTGATGTCGATCACCAAGAGTAACAAGCTTTGATCTTCGCTTGACTCACTCAAGCTTCACAACTAGAGGATGCACACTTGAACTCTTGGATGAACTAGAGGAGAGGATGGATGGATTCGCGAATCACTCTCTCACTCTAGGGCTCTTGCTCTCTTCCCAACCTTCTCAACAAACTCAGCAACTCAAATGAGCAAAGGCAAGGTGGGAGAGAAGTGTGAGAGGCTATAAATAGTCCCTCAGAAAACTGCCTCGGGCTAACAACTTAAGTTGGCGACGGACGCTCCGTCGACTAGGCGACGGACGCTCCGTCGCATGCCCCAACGGCTAGTTCTGTTCATAGTTTGGGCGACGGACGCTCTGACGCCTAGGCGACGGACACTCCGACGCCCTGCCCAACGGCTAGTTCTGACACGCTTTTCCCAGCGACGGACGCTCCGTCACAAGGGAGACGGACGCTCCGTCACAAGGGAGACGGACGCTCATCTCAGCGTCCGACGCAACACTCTGGCTCGGGCTAAAAAAACACCCTCTCTGGAAGGTCGACGGACGCTCTCCAAGCGTCCGACGCCTGACCGACGGACAGCGTCCGTCGGACCCTGAAAAACTTAGCCAGAAAACATCTCCACTGGAAGGTCGACGGACGCTGTGGACTCAACCACCCATCGTCCGACGCCTTTGTCCGACGCGACAGGCAGCGTCCGACGCCTCCGTCAGTGGCGTCCGTTGCCAGGAAAACAGTTCTATCAACTTCGTTTTTCGTCGTGATGAATATGGAAGTTGTTCTAGGCTATCTTACGGTCAACGTAGGCTTGCTTAGAGCTATGGAAGACAAGTGTGCACCACACCTAGTTCATGAAGCTTTCCTAAGTCAAGCTACTAGTCTCAACCCCTCTGAATAGTACGGTCAAAGATAAAAAGAGAAGCCCTATCTATTTCTAAGTGCCCTTCATCACCTTATGGCACTTAGCCTATCATTCTAGGGTCTTCATCATGTCTCCTTGAAATCAGAAACGATATCCATCTTGGGGGCTAAGTGATGACCATTAATGCCCATTCTTGTTGATCACTATGGCTAAGCTACGCATAGCCTCTGCAAAACACACGTTAGCCATAATAATCTCTAATTGTCGTTAATCACCAAAACCAACTAGGGCAATGATTCTTCAATCTCCCCCTTTTTGGTGATTGACGACAATAAATCCTCGAGTATGGATAAGAGTTATAGTTTAGACTTTAAGGTGACTTGGAATGGTTGAGCAAGGGTTAGTGGATTTGTAATGAAGCATACTTGCTCACTCAAGCCAAATCACAAATCATGGTACTCATAGATATGAATGTAAAAAGGAGTACCTCATGATATTCTCAAAAGGTGTATCGGAGTATAGCGCGGAAGCTCAATTATCATTTAAGCATAGAGATATATCATGAAACATGAGACAGATCACAAGATATATTAGTGATAATCAAGAGTTTGTCACATGCAACCATATTTCACATAAACATCAACCAAAGTATTCATCACACATAGATACAAATGCATAAACGTAGACATGATGAAAGAGTACGGGGAATTTAAGCAAACAAAGATCAAAACCCTCCCCCTATCGCTATACTCGACCCTCTCTCCCCCTTTGGCGTCTAGCACCAACAACTAAGCATCTGGGGCTGGAGAAGGAGGTGGAGGAGCTGCAGCCTTGCGATCGAGCATGATGAAGTCCTGAAGATCTGACTCGTCTGACTCAACATCTGCCTCGGCCTCTGTAGGTGTAGGCGCAGCTAGGGTGACCTCTGGAGTTGGCACTGAAGGCTCTAGAGCTGCTGACTCAACTGACTCCCCCTGAGGCTCAGCTGATGCCTCTGTCGGTCCTGCCTCTGTAGTAGCGGGCCTGGAAACCCGACGAGTGAAGACTCGAGGCGTGGGGGAAGGTGTCACTGCCAGTGTAACTAGTGACACTGCTGCTACGAACTCTGCTGGGTGAGTCTGAGCTGGAGAGGAGACTGTCATTGTAACTGCCTCATCCTGAGCCTCTGTGACAGCTGTCTCAACTGCTAGTAAAATAGCATATGTCTGAACTGCAGCCGGAGGGGTGGTAACTCTCTGCGTGGACTGCTCGGGTGCGATCTCTGACGAGGCAACTGAAGAGAGGTGAGTGCCCGTCGTCGGAGGATCCACCTCAACCCTTGGAGCTGGTGAGACTAGCTGAGCTGCTCCTGGGGAATCTTCTCCTGTGATCTCTAAGTATGAGGCTGAGAGGTTTCGCGAGGCCTCTGCTATGGTAGTTCCCCGGATAGGAGTAAATCCTGTCTGAAACTCACCGGGAGAAGCTAACCAAGAGGACACTTGGGTCCTCGGAGACTGGTACTCGGGAGAGGCTAGTGCTTGGAACGGAGGAGTAGCTGGTGCCTGACTCTGTTGTCCTCTGGACGGTAACGCTGGAGTCGAAACCACTACTACTGGAGTCTGTTGTGAAGGTGAGGTGAACTGCTGCTGCTGCGAGACTCCAGGCAACTGAAACTGAGGAGTGGAAGTCTGCCCGGAGCTAGAGGCTAGAAGACGCTCAAGTAACAAGGTCTGGGTCTTCTGAATCTTTGCCTACTGCAGCTGATATGGCAAGAATTGGCGCTGGAACTCATCCTGCCTGGCCTGTGTCTGGGCCTGAGCAGCCAACTGCTGCTCTGTGAGCCTCCGTAAGTCGGCAGCCTATCGTCTCTGCTCCTCTGCCTGGCGTGACTGCTCCTCCTGCATCCTCGAAAGAATGGTAAGCAGTGTAGCCTCTGAGGTGCTGGAACCTGGAGCTGGAGCTGCAGCTGTGCCTAACCCTCCTCGCTCATGGTCATGAGGCATCGGTGCATACTCGCGCACTGGCTGGTAGTCCTCATCAGAACTATCAGAGTCTAGGTCCTCTCTATAGACTGTCTTGGCAGCTGTGTCAATCTCAGCATCTAGATCTGCAAGCTCTGCCTGAGCAATCTGCTCAACTGTGGCGTCAGTGACTTCGGCCGACTGAGGTGGCACACCTGCCTGCCTGGTGCCTGGTCTGTAAGCTCTGCTGGGGCGAGGCAGGTTTCCATGCATCACTAGCTGACTCATCGAGTATACTGGAAACTCAGTAGCTGACCTCGTGAGAGTGACTCTCATAGCTCCTGATCTGGTCTTGGCAACTATCAGATATGAAATCCAGTGAGCAAACTGCAGCTGCCAGTGACCCCTAAATCCTGCAGCTATTATATCCTCAAGCTCGTTGACAATAAGATCCCAGAGGTCAAACTTCTCTTTCCGGATGATATGAGCAAGGAGCCATAGCTGTAGTCGTGTAATCGTGTCCCGAGCTCCAATCCGAGGAAGGATGGTACGCCTGAGTACCTCGTGAAGAATCCGAGCAAGTGGAGTGAGGTATCGCGGTGTACGGCTCGAACCCTCAGTGAACGGCAGCTGAAAGCACGGCCTCACGAAGTTTGTAGATGGCACTATCCTATCGTGAGGTCGGCGAGGGGCCTCCTGATCCCCATAGCACAAGCTGTGAATCCTCGTAGGAGAGGACTCTAGGTGAAAAAGCTCTCTGAACCGAGCTGCTGAAACCCTGAAGTCACGTCCCTAAAATCCGAAGTGAAGGAACTCGTGATCAGGGGAGATCCATAGAGATGCATAAAACTGATACACCCAGTCCTTCTGATATGCTCCTGATCGTCCCATCAAATCTGATAACCCTGAAGGTACTGAAGGTGCTGTAGGATCTCTGGACCACCGACCCCCTCTATGTGGGCAGATGGGCACAGTCTGTGAGCCCTAAGAGGAGCGTCAGTGTCGACGTATGCTCTGTAGAAGTCCTCGTGAATCATGGTATAGAAATCACGTCCGGCATGGGGATCTCTCTAAGGTGGGAACCAGGACTGAAAGTCCACAAAGCGAAGTAACTGAACTTGCTTCGCTGTGAGAGCTTAGACTTGATGCCTCACTGGGTCTGGTAGCTGAGGTCCTGGAGGACTAGGTGGTGCACCAGAGCCTCTGGACCGGGTAACTCTGCGGCTCATCAGCTCACCAATCGAGGAGTGGCCCGCAGCCTCTGTCTGCTCAGTCTCTGGGATTGGCTCTGTCTCCTCTGCCTCAGTAGCCTCGGCAGGCTCTGTCTCTAGACGCGTAGGGGACTCACGACGTGCTCCACGGTGAGGCGAGAGCCTCAAACCGGTGCGACATCCTCCTCGCTCCGCAATCTCTGCGGCCTCGGCCACTGCAAGCGCTGCTGCTGAGTCTGGATCCATTAGTGGACTCTTGCGCTTCCGTGACACGACCTTTTGCTTGCCCTTTCCCCGATCAGTCGGTTGACGCGGTGGAGGTGGAGGGTCACCACCACTACCGGGAACAGGACCGGCATTCTTCATTCTTGCCATGTATCGAACTCTGCTAACAAAACTCTGACAAAAAGGATCCTCAAGAGTCACACCCTCAAACTCTCTGCCCCACTGACAATGAAACCCTGACAATCCGCAGACCAAACAACTGCAAGAGTGGCACGTCGGCCCTGGACTGACCTTTCGAGGCTTTGCCTCCTTCCGTACTCGCGGGCTTTGCCCCGAGTTCTCTGTCATTGACACACTGACCCTCTGATCAACTGACCCTGCTCGTTAGATAGATAGAAGTATAACCAATAAGCACATAACTAGGGGTAAGAAAAGTCTAGTGAGAATCATGAATTTAGGTAAGGAAAGATCGAGATTTCAACTGCCATACCTTGGACCCTGACCAAAACAAGAGAAAGGGTAAGATCCCCCAGTCAATTGTCCGCAATCCGCGGCCTAACAAATCCTTTGCAAAGCCTAAAAGCACAAGATAGAGGGGAGTCCTCAGGAAAGCAGTATTTGGAGCTTGCTTTGGTGCTGCGGTGTTAGGCGTCGCTAGCATGGTGAAGCAGGGAGGAGCTGAGGCGCGGCTGAGCTAGGTGGCGGCGCTGGGAGATGCTGCGGCACAGGGTGAGGCGGCGGCGCAGGTGCAGGGAGGAATACGCCGGCGATGGGTGGCACGGGGGCTCAGCGGCGGCGGAGCAGCGACGGTTAGGGTTTGGAGAGGCGCGGCGGCATACGGAATCGACCGAGAGAAACAGAGGAAGAGACGGGGATTTTAAAAAAAATTTGCGCCTTAAGTTCACGACGGACGCTCGGAGAGCGTCCGACGGCATCGTCCGTCGGGCTTCCAGAACAGGTTTGAAACGCCCGAGCGCATTGAACGCGTCGGACGCTCCGCGACGGACGCTGGGGAGCGTCCGTCGCCCTGTAAGTGGGCAACATTCAATCTCTGGACAATCGCGACGGACGCTGAGGCAATTGACACTGAGCGTCCGTCGGCAGCGTCCGACGCCTTTTAAATAGAATTTTTCAAATTTTGTTTTTGCCTCTTTCTCCCAACCAAGTTCCAATCCCAATAAGATCCAAATAACACCTGATTGGACTTGATATGAGAACCATCTCTCAAACTCTCATTTTCAAATAGTTTGCCATAGGCTTAGATTTTAGTTTTAGCTCAAAATATTCGAATGGAAGCAACAAGGAGTCATCAAATGGCCACAAGAGGGGTATACAAGGTCTTGAGCTTGGAATGCTCCCCCTAAGTGGATGAACACAGAGGATGCTCAAACTTAACCGAAAAGGAACGACAAACAACACACATGCTTATGCTATGCAATACGAAAAATGAAACTAGGTTGCTTGCAAGTTTAAACCGCGGTTAAGCTTTGTCACATGCTTTGAGGGCGGTTATCTCAACCGCGTTAGCCAAGCCTATGTGCATTACCAAATTAAGCATGTTATATTACATATGAATGCATGGTTCACACAAACTCATCTTTTAGTGAAGTTAGAGTGATCAAGCACATTCAACTCGCTTCTCAACCTACAAAAGGTTGTTTCATCGAGTGGTTTAGTGAAGATATCCGCCAATTGATCTTCGCTCTTAACTCCAACTAGTGTTATGTCTTTCCTAGCCACATGATCTCTAAGAAAGTGATGGAGAATATCTATGTGCTTGGTGCGAGAGTGTTGAACCAGATTGTTTTCAAGCTTTACGACGCTTTCATTATCACACAAAAGTGGAACTTCTTTTAAAAACACGCCGTAATCAAGAAGTATTTGGGTCATGTATAAAATTTGTGCATAGCTTGCTCCCATGGCAATATATTCCGCCTCTGCGGTTGACAATGCCACACTATTTTGCTTCTTTGAGGACCAAGAAACAAGTGATCTTCCTAGCATGTGGCACCCACCGGAGGTACTCTTCCTATCAACCTTACACCCGGCGTAATCCGAATCGGAATAGCCAACTAGTTGGAAGGGAGCTCCTTTGGGATACCAAAGACCCATGCTAGGGGTGCGCCTTAAGTACCTAAGGATTCTTTTAACCGCACAAAGATGCGACTCCTTAGGGTTTGCTTGAAACCTAGCACAGATACACACACTAAACATGAAATCCGGCCTAGATGCGGTGAGGTAAAGTAAACTACCGATCATAGAACGATAGAGAGTTTGGTCAATCGGTTTACCTCCCTCATCGAGATCGAGATGCCCATTAGTAGGCATTGGGGTCTTGATTGGCTTGCAATCCTCCATCTTGAATTTCTTGAGCACATCATAAGTGTACTTATCTTGAGATATGAAGGTGCCCTCCCTCAATTGCTTCACTTGGAAGCCAAGGAAGAAGGTTAGCTCGCCAATCATCGACATCTCAAACTCCTTGGACATCAATGCACCAAATTCCTTGCTATGATCTTGGTTTGTTGACCCAAATATAATGTCATAGACATACACTTGGCAAACAAAGATCTCTCCATCTAGCACCTTGCTGAAGACTGTGGTATCCACTTTCCCGATCTTGAAGCCCTTCTTGAATAGGAAGTCCCTTAACCTCTCATACCAAGCTCTTGGAGCTTGCTTAAATCCATAGAGTGCCTTGGACAACCTATACACATGATTAGGACAATTGGGGTCTTCAAACCCGGGAGGTTGTGAGACAAAGACAAGTTCAGAATGGCTTCCAGTCTTGCAACCGATGCAAAGGTCTCCCCAAAGTCCAAGCCTTCAATTTGGGAGAACCCCTTTGCCACCAATCTTGCCTTGTTTCTCACAACCACGCCTTGATCATCTTTCTTGTTCCTAAACACCCACTTGGTGCCAATGATTCTCGCTCCTTTGGGCTTTTCTACTAGTGTTCACACTTCGTTCCGGGTGAAGTTGTTCAATTCTTCATGCATGGCATTCACCCAATCTGGATCCGCAAGTGCATCCTCCACACTAGATGGTTCAACAAAGGAAACAAAAGAGTGATGTTCAACATAAGAAGCAAGTTTAGATCGAGTTGTTACCCCCCTTGATGGACTCCCTATAATGAGGTCTTGTGGATGAGCTTGAAGCATAGGTGTAGATCTTCTATTAATCACTTGGGGAGGAGATTGTGGTGCATCAACATCACTCGCTTGAGCCTCGGCTTGATCTTGAGGGATGAAGGTATCTTCTTGTGCTTCCCTCACTTGTTCTTCATCAACTTGAGGCGTGTGAGGTGGAGAGGGTACTTGATTTACATCATCTTCAACTTCTTCCACCTCTTGTGGGTTGATTGCACCAACGGGCATATTCTTCATAGCCTCCCTCAAGGGTTCATCACCTACATCATCAAGATTTTCATGCTCTTCTTGAGAGCCATTAGTTTCATCAAACTTCAAGTCATATGTTTCTTCAACTAGGCCGGAGGCTTTGTTAAATACTCGATATGCCCTGGATTTAAGAGAATAACCAAGTAAGAAACCAATGTCACATCTCCTTTGGAACTTGCCCAAGTGTTGGCGCTTCTTGTAGATATACACTTTGCATCCAAACACTCGGAAAAAGGATATATCCGGTTTCTTCCCATTCACAAGCTCATAGGGGGTCTTCTTGAGAAGCCTTTGGACAAATAGTCGGTTGGCCGCATAGCATGCGGTGTTGATTGCTTTGGCCCAAAACTTCTCGGGGGTGTTGTATTCATCAAGCATTGATCTTGCAAGAGTAATAAGTGTCCGGTTCTTCCTCTCTACTACACCATTTTGTTGAGGAGTATAGGTGGCGGACACTTCATGCTTGATCCCAACTTCATCACAATAATCTTCAATTTTGGTGTTTACAAACTCGGTCCCATTGTCACTTCTTATCTTCTTGATCTTCACATCAAACTCATTTTGGGCTCTAGTTGCAAACTTCTTGAATATTGATTGAGTCTCTCCCTTGTCTTGAAGAAGGAACACCCAAGTGTACCTAGAGTAGTCATCAACTTCCACCAAGCAAAAGAGATTGCCACCAAGGCTAGCATAGGTGGTAGGTCCAAATAGATCCATGTGAAGTAGCTCTAGGACTCTTGAGGTTGACATGAAAGCTTTGGTTGGATGAGTGTTTGCCACTTGCTTGCCGGCTTGACATGCACTACAAAGTTTGTCCTTCTCAAACACAACATCCTTCACACCTCTAACCAACTCCTTCTTAACAAGCTTCTTCAAAGTTGACATTCCCACATGTGCTAATCTTCTATGCCATAGCCAACCCAAAGAACTCTTGGAGAATAGACATGTTTGCAAACTAGCTTCATTTGAGGTGAAGTCCACTAGGTAGAGATTGTTGTGCCGAAACCCTTTGAATATCAATGATGAATCTTCAATCTTTGACACAACTACCTCATTTGGAGTGAAGAGACATTGGAAACCAAGATCACATAGTTGTCCCACCGATAGCAAGTTGAAGCTCAAAGATTGTACTAGCAAGACATTTGATATTGATTGATCATTTGAAATTGCCACTTTGCCTAGGCCTTGCACTTTGCCTTTTGAATTGTCCCCAAAGGTAATCTTGTCTTGCCCTTCACAATCTTCCTCAAGTGTGGTGAACATCCGGGAGTCACCGGTCATATGTTGAGTGCCATTTGGTTGAGACCGAGCCCATTCAATTCTTCTACAATAATGTTAAGACGTGAGTACATTTCATTCGCATTTTCATTTGCATGCATGGAAAAAGAATTGAGCTTAGCCATGACCAAGTGATAGCGTTCCTCACGCTCACTCTTTGTGCCTTCGTGAAGAGCACAAATAGTGGTCTACAACTCAAATGCGTCTTTGGTATTACGCACTCGGTTGAAGACATCCTTGCTAATGCCACGAAAAAGAATGTTCTTCGCCTTAGCATTGTGCTTATCAAAGTTGAGGTCCTCCGTGAAGAGAGTGCCTCCCTTTGTGGCGACTTTGAGCACGCCCATGCCAACGGCCTCTAGATAGGCCTCCATACGAACTTTCCAATAAGGAAAGTCGTCTCCATCGAACATGGGAGGTGGTCCATCCCCATGGGACATCTTGCTCTAGGCGGTGAAGCCTAATTTAGAGCAAACCAGCTCTGATACCAATTGAAAGGATCAAGATGCCCAAGAGGGGGGGGTGAATTGGGCTCTTTTTAGTTTCTAAAGAAGAATTAAACCTATAAAGAGCCAATTAACCCCCTAGTGCCTACCGCTAGTGTGTCCTAGCTAGAAAGCGGTAGCAAGACAATAGAAAGTGAAAACTTCCTACACAATTCTAGTATGAATTGAAAGACAAGTGCGGAAAGTAATGCGATAAGAAAGAGTTAGGAAAAGAGATGCTTGACATGGCGATGTTTTGCCGAGGTATCGAGGAGTCGACACTCCCCGTAGTCCTCGTTGGAGCACCTCGCAAGGTATAGCTCCCCCTCAATCCCGCGCAAGGGATGAGTGCTCTCTACGGGCTGATTCTTCGCCACTCCGGCTCGGTGAATGGCCCACAACCGATCACAACGTCGATGAAGAAGAGCCGCCGACAATCTTCCGGCGATCACCTTCCTCCAAGCACCACCGGACCGTCTAGGTGATGTCGATCACCAAGAGTAACAAGCTTCGATCTTCGCTTGACTCACTCAAGCTTCACAACTAGAGGATGCACACTTGAACTCTTGGATGAACTAGAGGAGAGGATGGATGGATTCGCGAATCACTCTCTCACTCTAGGGCTCTTGCTCTCTTCCCAACCTTCTCAACAAACTCAGCAACTCAAATGAGCAAAGGCAAGGTGGGAGAGAAGTGTGAGAGGCTATAAATAGTCCCTCAGAAAACTGCCTCGGGCTGACAACTTAAGTTGGCGACGGACGCTCCGACGACTAGGCGACGGACGCTCCGTCGCATGCCCCAACGGCTAGTTCTGTTCATAGTTTGGGCGACGGACGCTCCGACGCCCTGCCCAACGGCTAGTTCTGACACGCTTTTCCCAGCGACGGACGCTCCGTCACAGGGGGCGACGGATGCTCATCTCAGCGTCCGACGCAACACTCTGGCTCGGGCTAAAAAAACACCCTCTCTGGAAGGTCGACGAACGCTCTCCAAGCGTCCGACGCCTGACCGACGGACAGCGTCCGTCGGACCCTGAAAAACTTAGCCAGAAAACATCTCCACTGGAAGGTCGATGGACGCTTTGTACTCAACCACCCAGCGTCTGACGCCTTTGTCCGACGCGACGGACAGCGTCCGACGCCTCCGTCAGGAGCGTCCGTCGCCCAGAAAATAGTTCTATCAACTTCGTTTTTCGTCGCGATGAATATGGAAGTTGTTCTAGGCTATCTTACGGTCAACGTAGGCTTGCTTAGAGCTATGGAAGACAAGTGTGCACCACACCTAGTTCATGAAGCTTTCCTAAGTCAAGCTACTAGTCTCAACCCCTCTTAATAGTATGGTCAAAGATAAAAAGAGAAGCCCTATCTATTTCTAAGTGCCCTTCATCACCTTATGGCACTTAGCCTATCATTCTAGGGTCTTCATCATGTGTCCTTGAAATCCGAAACGATATCCATCTTGGGGGCTAAGTGATGACCATTAATGCCCATTCTTGTTGATCACTATGGCTAAGCTACGCATAGCCTCTGCAAAACACACGTTAGCCATAATAATCTCTAATTGTCGTTAATCACCGAAACCAACTAGGGCAATGATTCTTCATAGTGGATGACTACTCTCGGTACACTTGGATGTTCTTTCTTCAAGACAAGGGAGAGACACAAGGCATCTTCAAGAAATTTGCTACAGGAGCTCAAAATGAATTTGATGTGAAGATCAAGAAGATTAGAAGTGACAATGGCACCGAATTTGTGAACACAAAGATTGAAGATTATTGTGATGAAGTGGGGATCAAGCATGAGGTATCCGCCACATATACTCAACCAACAAAATGGTGTTGTAGAGAGAAAGAACATGACACTCATAATTCTAGCAAGATCTATGCTTGATGAGTACAACACTCCGGAGAAGTTTTGGGCGGAGGCAATCAACACCGCTTGCTATGCGGCAAACCGTCTCTTCGTCCAAAGGCTATTAAAGAAGACTCCCTATGAGCTTGTTAATAGGAAGAAGCCAGATATTTCATTCTTCTGGGTGTTTGGTTGCAAAGTGTACATCTACAAGAAGCGCCAACACTTGGGTAAATTCCAACGACGGTGATGAATCCTTGAGGGAGGCAATGAAGAATATGTCAATTGGTGCTACCAACCCGCAAGAGGTGGAAGAAGTTGAAGATGAAGCGAATCAAGATCCTTCTCCACCACGCACGCCTCAAGTTGATGAAGAAGATCAAGTGAGGGAAGCTCAAGAAGACACTCACATCCCTCAAGATCAAGCCGAGGCCAAAGCAAGCAATGTTGAAGCACCGCATCCCTCTCCTCAAGAGAAAAATAGAAGATCAACACCTATCCTTCAAGCTCACCCCCATGATCAAATTATAGGGAGTCCATCAAAGGGAGTTATGACTCGCTCTAGACTTACATCTTATGTTGAACATCACTCGTTTGTTTCCTTTGTTGAGCCTACTAGTGTTGAAGAAGCACTTGCGGATCCGGATTGGGTGAATGCCATGCATGAAGAACTCAACAACTTCACCCGAAACCAAGTGTGGACACTTGAAGAGAAGCCAAAGGATGCAAGAATCATTGGCACCAAGTGGGTGTTTAGGAACAAGCAAGATGATCAAGGTGTGGTTGTGAGGAACAAAGCAAGATTGGTGGCAAAGGGGTTCTCTCAAGTAGAAGGACTTGATTTTGGAGAGACCTTTGCTCCGGTTGCAAGACTTGAAGCCATCCGTATCCTTTTGGCGTATGCTTCACATCACAAAATGAAACTCTTTTAAATGGATGTGAAGAACGCTTTCTTAAACGGTTTCATCAATGAACTTGTCTATGTCTCACAACCTCCCGGGTTTGAAGACCCAAACTTGCCTAATCATGTGTATAGGTTGTCCAAGGCACTCTACGGATTGAAGCAAGCTCCAAGAGCTTGGTATGAGAGGCTAAGGGATTTCCTACTCAAGAAGGGCTTCAAGATCGGGATCGTCGACACAACACTATTCACCAAGAAACTTAATGGAGAGATCTTCGTTTGCCAAGTATATGTCGATGACATTATATTTGGGTCAACAAACCAAGACCATTGCAAGGAGTTCGGTGACTTGATGTCCAAGGAGTTCGAGATGTCAATGATTGGCGAGCTAACCTTCTTCCTTGGTTTTCAAGTGAAGCAAATGAGAGAAGGGACCTTCATCTCTCAAGAAAAGTACACTCATGATCTACTTAAGAAGTTCAAGATGGAGGATTGCAAGCCAATCAAGACCCCAATGCCTACTAATGGACATCTTGACCTTGATGAGGGAGGTAAACCAATTGATCAAACTCTCTATCGTTCTATGATCGGTAGTTTACTTTACCTCACCGCATCTAGGTCGGATATCATGTTTAGTGTGTGTATGTGTGCTAGGTTTCAAGCAAGCCCTAAGGAGTCGCATCTTTGTGCGGTTAAAAGAATCCTTAGGTACATAAGGCACACCCCTAGCTTGGGTCTTTGGTATCCCAAAGGAGCCCCTTCCAACTAGTTGGCTATTCCGATTCGGATTATGCCGGGTGTAAGGTTGATAGGAAGAGTACCTCCGGCGGGTGCCACATGCTAGGAAGATCTCTTGTTTCTTGGTCCTCAAAGAAGCAAAACAGTGTGGCATTGTCAACCGCTGAGGCGGAATACATTGTCATGGGAGCAAGTTGTGCACAAATCTTATACATGACCCAAACACTCCTTGACTACGGCGTTGTTTTAAAATATGTATCACTCGTGTGTGATAATGAAAGTGTCGTAAAGCTTGCTAACAACCCGGTTCAACACTTTCACACCAAGCACATAGATATTCGCCATCACTTTCTTAGAGATCATGTGGCTAGGAAAGACATAACACTAGTTGGAGTTAAGAGCGAAGATCAATTGACGGATATCTTCACAAAACCACTCGATGAAACAACTTTTTGTAGGTTGAGAAGCGAGCTGAATGTGCTTGATCACTCAAACTTCACTAAATGATGAGCTTGTGTGAACCATGCATTCATATGCAATATAACATATTTAATTTGGTAATGCACATAGGCTTGGCTAACGCGGTTGAGATAACCGCTCTCAAAGCGTGTGACAAAGCTTAACCACGGTTTAAACTTGCAAGCAACCTAGATTCAAATTTCCGTATTGCATAGCATATGCATGTGTGTTGCTTTGTCGTTTCTTTTCGGTTAAGTTTGAGCATCCTCTGTGTTCGTCCACTTAGGGGGAGCATTCCAAGCTCAAGACACTTCTATACCCCTCTTGTGGCCATATGATGACTCCTTGGTACTTCCATTTGAATATTTTAAGCTAAAACTAAAATCTAAGCCTATGGCAAACTATTTGAAAATGAGAGTTTGAGAGATGATTCTCATATCAAGTCCAATCAGGTGTTATTTGGATCTTATTGGGATTAAAACTTGGTTGGGAGAAAGACGCAAAAATAAAATTTGAAAAATTCTATTTAAAAGGCGTCGGGCGCTACCGACGGACGCTCGGCGTCAAATGCCTTAGCGTCCGTCGCGATCGTCCAGAGACTGAACGTTGCCTGTTTGCAGGGCGACGGACGTTGGGAGCGTCCGTCGTGGAGCGTCCGACGCGGTCAATGCGTTTGGGCGTTTCAAACCTGTTCTGGAAGCCCGACGGACGATGCCGTCGGATGCTGTCCAAGCGTCCGTCGCACATCGACGGAGTGTCCGTCACTCCACGTCGGAGCGTCCATCGCGAACTTAAGGAGCAATTTTTTTTAGAAATTTCCCGTCTCCTCTCTCTCCCTCCGTCGGTTTCAGATCAACCATACGCCATTGCCGCTCTCTCCAACCCTAACTACTCCGTTGCCGCCGTTGCCGCCCCAACGCCGCCGCCACCCAGCGCCGCCACGCCAGAGCTCCACCCAGCGCCGCCGCTCTTCTTGCGCCTTTCCTCCCTCTGCCTCGCGTGTTTCAGCCGTGCAGGGGCATCTTAGCCGTGGAGCTCCCCTCCAAGGCCCTGTTGGAGATTTGATCGACCTCGGTTGTGTGGTCAAGGTGAAATTCCATCTCTGGCAACCCTCCTACCAGCTTGCTAATCCTCTCGACACTTTCTCGCCACCCTTATCCTTAAATCCCCTGTTTAGGTTGCGGTTTGGTTTTCGAAAACGACCGAGGAACTTACCTTTTCCTTCTAGGCTTGGTCACCGTGGACAGAGGTAATAGTTTGGGCAGCTTCAATTCTGTTCTTATCTTTTTCATGCTTCTATATAGACCCACCCCTCTCTAGATACATGCTTATATGTTATCTATCCCTATCTATCTAATCGAGCAGGGTCAGCGTGTCAGAGACAGTGACAGTGAACTCGGGGCAAAGCCCGCGAGTAAGGAACAAGGCAAAGCGTCGAGAGTGTCAGTCCAGGGTCGTCGAGCCACTCCTGTTTGCATTGTGAATTTGACCAGATTATCAGAGGTTTGATTGCAGTGATCAGATCATGGCCAGAACAAAGAACGTCAGACCCGTTCCCGGTAGTGGTGGTGACCCTCCACCTCCATCGCGTCCACACACTGATCGGGGAAGGGGTAAGCAGAAGGTTGTGTCACGGAAGCGCAAGAGGCCACTTATGGATCCAGACTCCGCAGCAGCTCTTGCAGTGGCAGAGGTCACAGAGATCGCGGAGCGAGGTGGACATCGCGCTGGTTTGAGGCTCTCGCCTCGCCGTGGAGCGCGTTGTGAGTCCCCTACGCGTCCAGAGATAGAGCCCGCTGAGGCTACTGAGCCAGAGGAGGCAGAGCCAGTCCTAGAGACTAAGCAAACAGAGGCCACGGGCCCGTCTTCGATTGGTGAGCTGATGAGCCGCAGAGTTACACAGTCTAGAGGCTCTGGTGCACCACCTAGTCCTCCAGGACCTCAGCTACCAGATCCAGTGAGGCATCAGGTCATGGTTCTCACAGCAAAGCAGGTCCAGCTACTCCGCTTCGTAGACTTTTAGTCCTAATTCCCAGCTCAGAGGGATCCCCATGCTGGACGTGCCTTCTACACTACGATTCACGAGGATTTCTGCAGAGCGTACGTCGATACCGATGCTCCTCTTAGGGATCAAAGAGTGTGCCCACCTGCTCACATAGAGGGGGTCGGTGGTCCAAAGATTCTTCAGCACTTGCAGTATCTTCAAGGCTTGTCAGATATGATGGGACGATCAGGAGCTTTTCAGAAGGATTGGGTCTATCAGTTCTATGCCTCACTATGGATCTCCCCTGATCATGAGTTCTTTCACTTCGGCTTTCAGGGCCGCGACTTCAGGGTTTCAGTAGCTCGGTTCAGAGAGCTCTTTCACTTAGAGTCCTCCCCTACGAGAATTCACAGCTTATGCTACGGGGATCAGGAGGCCCCTCGCCGACCTCACGATGGGATAGTGCCATCTACAGACTTCGTGAGGCCGTGCTTTCAGCTGCCATTCTCAGAGGGTTCGAGCCGTACACCGAGAGACCTCACTCCACTTGCTCGAATTCTCCACGAGGTACTCAGGCGTACCATTCTTCCCAGAGTTGGAGCCCGCGACACAATTACCCGACTACAGTTGTAGCTCCTTGCTCATATCATCCGGAAGGAGAAGTTTGATCTTTGGGATCTGATCGTCAGCGAGCTTGAGGACATCATAGCTGCAGGATTCCGAGGTCACTGGCAGCTACAGTTTGCACACTGGATTTCATATCTCATAGTCACCAAGACCCGATCTGGAGCTCTGCGAGTCACTCTTACCAGGTCAGCGACTGAGTTTCCAGTTTACTCGATGAGTCAGTTGGTCATGCATGGGAACCTGCCTCGCCCCAGCAGAGCTTACCGACCAGGCACCAAATAGGCAGGTGTGCCACCTCAGTCGGCAGAAGATACTAACGCCACAGTTGAGCAGATTGCCCAGGCAGAGCTTGCGGATCTTGATGCTCAGATTGACACCACCGCCGAGGCTGTCTATAGAGCTGATCTCGACTCAGACAGTTCAGATGAGGACTATTAGCCAGTGCGCGAGTACCCACCGATGTCTCATGACCATGAGGCAGGCGGGTCAGGTGCAGCTGCAGCTCCAGCTCCAGGTTCCAGCACTTCAGAGGCTACCTTACTTACCATCCTTTCGAGGATGTAGGAGGAGCAATCACGCCAGGCAGAGGAGCAGAGGCAACAGGCTGTAGATGTTTGGAGGCTCACAGAGCAGCAGTTGGACGCTCAGGCCTAGACTCAGGCCAGGCAGGACGAGTTTCAGCGCCAGTTCTTGGCCTATCAGATACAGCAGGTAGAGATTCAGAAGACTCAGACTCTGTTACTTGAGCATCTTCTAGGCTCCAGCTCCGGGCAGACCTTCACTCCTCAGCCTCAGTTGCCCGGGGTCTCGTAGCAGTAGCAGTTCACCTCGCCGACACAGCAGATTCTAGTAGTTGTGGTTCTGACTCCAGCGTTACCGTTCGGAGGACAGCAGAGTCAGGCACCAGTTACTCCTCCCTTCCAGGCACCAGCTTCTCCAGAGTGCCAGTCTCCGAGGACCCAGGTGTCCTCTTGGTTAGTTTCACCCAGCGAGCTTCAAACAGGATTTACTCCTATCTGTGGAACTACCATAGCAGAGGCCTCGCGTGACCTCTCAGCCTCTCACTTGGAGATCACAGGAGATGATTCTCCAGGAGCAGCTTAGCTAGACTCACCAGCTCCAGAGGTTGAGGTGGATCCTCCGGCGACGGGCACTTACCTTTCTTCAGTTGCCTCGTCGGAGATCGCACCTGAGCAGCCTACGCAGACGGTTACTACTCCTCCAGCTGCAGCTCAGACAGACGCCATTTCTATAGCAGTTGAGACAACTGTCACAGAGGCCCCAGTTCAGACTCATGAGCATGATGAGGGAGTTACAGTTGCAGTATCCACTCCACCTGAGACTCACCCAGCAGAGCTTGTTGCAGCGGTGACTCTTGCAGCTCTGGCAGTGACACCTTCCCCCATGCCTCGAGTCTTTACTCGTCCGGTTCCCAGGCCCGCCACTATAGAGGCAGGACCGTCTAAGGCTCCAGCTCAGGTTGCTTTACCTTCAGAGCCTCAAGGGGAGATGGAGGAGTCAGCTCAGCCTACCTAGACCGCTACCCTGACAGACGCAGTTTCAGAGGGTCAGGCAGCTGATGACAGTGATGACAGTCCAGACTACTCTCAGTTCGATCTTCACTCCCCTCCTCGGATGGTTCACTTCTAGATGCTTCGGGAGCTCCGTAGTTTTTGGTGCTTGGCGCCAAAGGGGGAGAGAGGGTAGTCGAGTATTAGAGATAGGGGGAGGGATTTGAATCTTCGTGTGCTTATTTTTCCCCGTACTCTCATTCATCATGTCTACTTTTATGCACTTGTATCTATGTGTGATGAATATTATGGTTGATGCTTGTGTGAAATATGGTTGGATGTGAAAAATTCTTGCTTATCACTAATATGTCTTGTGAGTTGTCTTATGGTTCATGATATATCTCTATGTTCAAATGGTAATTGAGCTTCCATGCTATACTCCGATACATGTTTTGAGAATATCATGAGGTACTCCCTTTTTTACATTCATATCTATGAGTACCATGGTTTGTGACTTGGCTTGGGTGAGCAAGTATGCTTCTTTACAAATTCTCTAACCCTTGCTCAATCATTCAAAGTCACCAAAATCCTAACTTTTCACTCTTATATCCATACTCGAGGAGTTATTGTCGTCAATCACCAAAAAGGGGGAGATTGAAGAATCATGGCCCTAGTTGGTTTCGGTGATTAACGGCAATTAGCGATTATTATGGCTAACGTGTGTTTTGCAGAGGCTATGAGTAGCCTAGCCATAGTGATCAACATGAATGGGCATCAATGGGTGTCACCTAGCCCCCAAGATGGATATCGTTTCGGATTTTGAAGAGACATGATGAAGACCCTAGAATGATAGGCTAAGTGCCATAAGGTGATGAAGGGCACTTAGAAATAGATAGGGCTTCTTTTTTATCCTTGACCGTACTATTAAGAGGGGTTGAGACTAGTAACTTGACTTAGGAAAGCTTCATGAACTAGGTGTGGTGCACACTTGTCTTCCTTAGCTCTAAGCAAGCCTATGGTGACCGTAAGATAGCCTAGAACAACTTCCATTTTCATCGCGGCGAAAAATGGAGTTGAGAGGCCTGTTTTCTGGGCCACGGACGCTCTTGACGGAGGCATGGGACGCTGGGTAGTTGAATCCACAGCGTCCGTCGGCCTTCCAGTGGCCGTGTTTTTCTGGCTAAAATCATCAGGGTCCGACGGACGCTGTCCGTCGGCCAGGTGTCGGACGCTTGGAAAGCGTCCGTCGGCCTTCCAGTGAGGGTGTTTTTCACCCGAGCCAGAGTGTAGCGTCAGACACTAGGAAGAGCATCTGTCGCCCCTCCGACGGAGCGTCCGTCGCTAGGAAATCCTGTCAGAGCTAGCCGTTGGGCAGAGCGTCGAAGCGTCCGTCGCCTAGGCGTCGGAGCGTCCGTCACCCAATCTTTGTGCGGAACTAGCCGTTGGGGCTTGCGACGGAGCGTCCGTCGCCTAGTCAACGGAGCGTCCATCGCCAACTTAAAAGGTGTGCTTTTTCCAGCCCGAGGCAGTTTCCTTGAGGGCTATTTATAGCTCGTCACTCTTCTCTCCCACCTGGCCTTTTGCTCATTTGAGTTGCTGAGTTTGTTGAGAAGGTTGGGAAGAGAGCAAGAGCCCTAGAGTGACAGAGTGATTCGCGAATCCATCCATCCTCTCCTCTAGTTCATCCAAGAGTTCAAGTGTGCATCCTCTAGTTGTGAAGCTTGAGTGAGTCAAGCGAATATCGAGGCTTGTTACTCTTGGTGATCGACATCACCTAGACGGTCCGGTGGTGCTTGGAGGAAGGTGATCGCCGGAGGATTGTCGGCGGCCCTTCTCCATCGACGTTGTGATCGGTTGTGGGCGATTCACCAAGCCGGAGTGGCGAAGAATCAGCCCATAAAGAGCACTCATCCCTTGCGCGGGATTGAGAGGGAGCTATACCTTGCGAGGTGCTCCAATGAGGACTAGGGGGGGAGTGTCGACTCCTCGATACCTCGGCAAAACATCGCCGTGTCAAGCATCTCTTTCCCTAGCTCTTTCTTACCGCATTACTTTCCGCACTTGTCTTTCAATTCATACTAGAATTGTGTAGGAAGTTTTCGCTTTCTATTAACTTGCTACCGCTTTCTAGCTAGGACACACAAGCGGTAGGCACTAGGGGGTTAATTGGCTCTTTATAGGTTTAATTCTTGTCTAGAAATTAAAAAGAGCCCAATTCACCCCCCCCCCCTCTTGGGCAACTTGATCCTTTCACACAACACGTCAGCGTCATCGGGCCGCTTCATGATGTGCCCTATCGTGGAGTGCCTTCTCGTGCTTGGGCGGCCCGTTTAAACATCTATAAGCATAACATCAATCCTAAGTAGTCACTTAATATTTTAAGCACACAAGAACTAGTATGAAAGCAAGGAGGATAAATGACTACAAGTTTTTCTTTTTGTTCGGATAATCATTTATGTGGCTAATACGCTAGCGGATGTCGTTTTAACTGTTTTATTGTCAGATAAAAAAACAATATATCATGACTGATAAACCAAGCGAACAAAGCGAGTTGTCACGTTTTCTCTCAACTTTCTCGACATCCTATGCTTTTCTATGTTGGAGCATTTGCTAAAAGCATCTCCGGCAGTACTATCTAAATCAAACTACATGTTTATCTATTTAAGTAGTCACCTATTTTTTTATACTATCCATATTTTATTTTCCAACTCCAGTACTACCTGAAAATCTAAAACATGGCTCCTAAATTCATTCTAGAAGTACGCCAGTACATGACAAGTGAGACTCTCATATCATACTCTTCCTGATCGCCGTTGACAAACTCTGTACCACCGGTGGCCGCCGACAAAGTCGCTGTCGACGTGAGAGACAAGGGGGTCACCGGATTCAACCAAGCTCAGAGGAATGCCTACAACTCTTTACTATATTTGTTCAGATAATTGTCGATGTCCTTTACGGCGCATAGTTTAGTGTTATAAGGCATACAACCAAATGCATGTTGGGCCCACATGTCATGGGCTAGCTATTACATAAATGTGAGTCATAACTTTCAGTTCTTGGACACGCCTTCTCCGTTTGCCGCCTTCTGTCCTGGGGTATGACAACCCCCCTAAAAAACCGGCTTGTCCCCAAGTTGGAGCCTTTGGAAACTGCTTCTTGACGTCGTAGTAGTCTTCTCAAGTTGCCAATATCGCTGGTAAACCTGTCCAAGACAACAATACCTGGGGAATTGTAGTATTAACTTTCTTAACCAGACGTCCATCCAAGATGTGCTCAGGTTGTGTGGCACTAGCTTGCAAATCCGTGGTCACCAGGAGAGTAGAAAACACAGGTGTGTAATCAGGATGAAATGGCTTCAACGGTGAAATGTCAAAAACTAGATGAATGTTGCCATTGGCAAGTAACTCCAATTTGTATACCACCCTGCCAATGCACTCCACTATGGTGTAAGGTCAAAAAAACTTGTAGGCAAGTTTAGGATACGACCTGGTTGTGACCGATGACTAAGTATATGGTTGCAAGCATAGAAGCACTTGATTCCCGACTGTGAACTGTTTGTCAGAGCGTTGTTTGTCAGCTTGTAATTTCATTTGGTCTTGAGCTTGCTCCAGTCGTTGCTTGAGTGTTGTATAGTGCTGCTCTCTGTTGTCAATAACCTGAGCCACTATGGATGAGGTTTCATTAGTGATTGTAGGACATATTCCCAAATTTGGATCATAGCCATATAGAGCCTTGAATGGAGAGCACCCCAGCGAGTTATGGAGAGATGAGTTATACCACAGTGGAAACACAAGTTGTTTGCCTTCCTATAATCTCTCAATTGTTTGTCTCTCCAGAGATTAGCATAAGATGTTGTTAGTTTTGGCTCTGTTTTTTATGATGCTGAGGTCTGGTGTTTTGGTTGTTTCACTGAAATTTTTGCTTGTTTCTGTCCAACACCTTATGTCGGATTTTTGCTATGAGTGTTGCTCTATCTACAGTAACTTGTACTTGGGGGTTCAACAATTGCATGTCCTCCTTTAATCCAGCCACATATTGAGTAGCAAAATAGAGCTCATCATATTTTCCACTATGCATTGTGACATTATATTGCAATGCTTGACATCATATTTACCAAACTTGACTTGGACATCTTGACAAAAGGTATGCCAAGTAACTTCTGCATGATCTAGCTTATAAGATTCCCACCGTTTGGCAGCATTTTCCTCTAAATTATGCATGGTGGCTGTTGTGACCCATAAGCTATCTGGTATGTAGTACATGCTAAAATAGTTGTTACACTTGTTGATCCAAATCTTAGGGTGTTCATCAGCAAAATTTGGAAATTGCATCTTAGGTAGAGTGTGATGAGGCAGTTGATCTTTCTTGTGGTAATTGTCCTCTCTAAACTCTTTCTTCTGAGTGTCCAAAGGAGGTTTGTGCTGCTTAGATGTACCTGGCTTGTGTTTGGCCTTGCCATTTGCATCAACGAATATATTTGTGAATCGATCTTCCACATCAAACAATACTGATGTTGAATCACCACTCATAGATTGGTTGTTTGCTTCAAATTGTTGAATTGTTAATTAAGCTACTACATGACGATTTGCTTTGACTTGTTCCACGATAAAATTTGGATTAGCAACCACATTATCCACCCTTCTGCTATTGTCCTCTACCTGGATGAGGCCGATGGCATTCAACCTTGCAAATAGCATACCAAAACTATCCATGACCGAGTCCTAGCGAGTTTTCTCCTCACCATTGCTACGAGACATTTCGTCAAGCAGAATTTGTGTGTGCTTGGAGGGCTTTGGAGGAGCTGCGATTAAAGACTAGGAGAACAACAAATTGGAGTGATTCCTCTGCTACAAAAATTACACCATCCGGGAACCCCAAAACTCTAGAATTTTATAGGAAGATAGATGCTTTGTAACCCTCGTTTTGTGTTCAAATCGTGCCCTAGAACTAGAAAAGAGAGTTGGTCGCTGAGATGGTAGCTCAGAGAGGTTAGTGTCAAAGCCGAGTTGATGCCGATTCGTGGGCGGAGGTTGCGTTGGATCCGTCACCAGATCTGGCCATCTGCCATCATAGGAACGTGGCACCACTGAGTCCCATCAGTGTCGCCGTACTAGGATAGGCCGGTGCACTCAGACCAACAATGAACTAGACAAACCTCGGAATAGACCTATATGAATACAATAGTTCTTTGGAGCAAACACCACACTCAACCTGCCATCGGGGAGGACAGACCCGAGTTCCAAATACGGATCTGAGGGGGGATGAGGTGGGGTAGAAGAAAGTCGAGGAAAGATCGCCTTTGATACCACTTGTAATACCCGTGGTCATCGGTGAGGTAGCCATTGACGTGAGAGACAAGGGGGTCGTTGGATTCGGCCAAGCTTAGAGGAACGCCTCTGATTCTTTACTGTATTTGTTCAAATAATTGTCAATATCCCTTGTGGCGCTGAAAGGTCTAGGAATGGCTAGAGGGGGGGTGAATAGCCTAATTAAAAATTCTACAACAACACTTAGCAAACTTGTTAGAATAAAACACGGCGAAAAAGCAAGTTTGCACTAGCACTACAAGGGTCGACAAGCCACCTAATTCAAGTCTAGTTACTAGCAATGAATATCCTATGTCACACACAAGAGCTAGATAACTAGTGATTCTAGACTAAGCTACAAAAGCTAAGCTAGAGGCTCTACTTTGCAAGAATGTAAAGAAAGTAAGTGCAAATCTAGAGTTAGGAGGGTTATACTAACGTGGAGATGAGACCGATATGTAGCCAACCAATCACAATAGAAATCCTCGGAGAGAGATAATGAGACACAAGATTTTTCTCCGAGGTTCACTTGTTTGCCAAAAAGCTAGTCCCTGTTGTAGCGATACACCTACTTGGAGGTTCACGTGCTAATTGGCATCACACGCCAAACCCGTCACTGGGTGCCGCAAAACCAACACAAGATAGGGATCCACAAGCTACGCGCAATCCACTAGAGATACCTTTCGCGAACTCCCACGGGGAAGGTTCAAGAACCCTCACAATCTACCAATCGGAGCCGGAGACAATCACCTTCCTCTGCTCAACGATCCTCGTCGCACCAAGTCGTCTAGGAGATGACAATCTCCAAGAATAACCAGAGCTCCGCGATGACGACGATCACCAAGTGTCACTAGTATGCAATCAAAGAGCAATGCACTTGCATTCACTAAATCTCTCATGAATATGTCAATTATGTCAAGAGGATGAGAGGTGGAAGCTATCTCAAGCAAGCACAAGTGTATAAGTGAAGTAGGAGTGCAAGAGATGCCCCAAAGGGCGTGCCATATCACTTATATAGCCCTCACACAAAAGCTAGCCGTTAAGCCCTCAAAACAGAGCTTAACGGCTAGCTTTTGTGTGAGGGCTATACTGTTTGCCTGCCACGTGCCTCCGGACGATACTGTTCACAGAGTCCGGACCCGTTGTTCCCAGCGTCCGGAAATATATTCCAGAGAACCCGAGCGCACCCGAGAGCCACCAGCACCTCCGGACGCGAGTCCGGAGCCTTAGTCCAGACTATAGCCCTTGAAGATTTATTGCGATGTTGTGTTCTTAACTTTGCAGAGAAGTGGGATGAATGCTTACCTTTGGCAGAGTTCTCTTACAACAATAGTTACCAACAGAGCATAAAAATGTCGCCATTCGAAGCTTTGTATGGTCGTGGTTGCAGAACTCCTCTTAATTAGTCGGAACCCGGGAACGCGAGTTCTTTGGTGTTGACCTAGTTAAGGAAGCTGAAGATAAAGTTAAACAGATTCGCATCAATCTTGAAATAGCTCAGTCAAGGCAAAAGAGCTATGCTGACAAAAGAAGAAGGCCACTTCAATATCAACCGGGAGATTATGTGTATTTGAATGTCACACCTATGAAAGGAATCTCTTGTTTTGGAGTGAAAGGCAAGTTAGCACCTTGTTATGTCGGTCCGTTCCCAGTTCTGGAATGTATTGGCAAGGTGGCTTATCGTTTGAAATTGCCTGACATTCTCTCTGTCGTTCATGATGTGTTTCACGTATCACAATTGAAGAAGTGTCTTCAAATTAAAGATACAACGGTGGACGTTGAAGGAGTGGAGTTAGAACCTGATGTGACCTTCTCTGAGTATCCTGTAAAGGTTCTCGATCAAAAGGATTGAATTACTCGTCGCAAGACCATCAAGTTCTACAAGGTGCAGTGGAATCAACACTCAGAAGAAGAAGCTACGTGGGAATCTGAAGATTATCTTTTAGAGAATTTCCCAGAGTTTTATGCTTCTATCGTTTGAGCTGTTTTGTAAAACCTGGTCATAGTTGTAACAAGGATGATGTGAAAAAGAAAGGTTCTTGATACATTTCCTTTTCCATTACTTTGTTTCACTCCTAAATCTCGGGACGAGATTTCTTTAAGGGGGAAGGATTGTAACACCCCTGGTGTTAATCACTTAATTAAAAACTGATCATGTCATCATATGCATTAAGCATCATTCATTTGTTTGAAAACCTGGATATGCATTGAACTAAAATGAGTTTACTTGCTTATGTTTGGTCAATTGTTTTGAATGCAGGTCATCTTTTCAAATTCTCAAATTTAAATTAGAATCCAAACCCTAATTCCCAGAGGGGGTGGATTAAACCCTAAGCATGATTTTCAAAATCTATAAAGAATTTGCATATGGTTGTTTAAGCAAAGTTGTAGAGCTTTGTTTGTTTTGCTTTTGTTTTGTTTACAGTTTTTCAAGTGTTATTCATGTTTTTAAAAGTCTTTGAAAAGGGGGCAAATCCTTTTAAAAAGGTTTTCAGATTTCAAAAATGCATTTTCATTTCTAGGCCGATTTTGAAAATGTGAGTATTGACAAAGTTGTAGATCATGAAATTTTGAGCAACTTTCATATTCCAAGTTTTTCATGAAAACCACTGGAAGCTTGAGCAATTTGCAAAATAGTCACAGGGGCAGTTCAGACTTTTCATCAAACAGTTGCATGGCGGCGTTGAGCTCGACGCCAACACCTGGCCGGCCACCTGTCGACGCCACCGTGCGACTCCTGGCCTTGACTCACGTCCTGTCGTGTGCGTGGCGGCGTCGCGGAACCGTTGCCGTCTTCAAAACGGGACACCGTCCACTCCTGCCTCCCTTTCCACGCCGCGCCATCGCTCTGCTCTGCTTCGCCGAGCTCTCCCCCATCATCGACGAGCTCGTTCGAGCTCGTTAGCCACTGCCAAACACTCAATCCACTGCCATTGTCTTCGCTTTGACCTTGCGCATCCTCGGGTCGAGTTAGTTGAAGTCGTCGAGACCTTGTTTGCCCGGCGCGATCGTTTCTTCCTCGGCTCCGGCGAGAGCGCCGCCGCTCTGGTCAGCCCTCGATCGGGCTACACAGGAGCCACATTGCTTTTTCATCTTGTGTTTCTTGCTCCTTGTTCATCACTGATCCTTGTCGGCTTCTCCGTTTTGCAAATGGTGGACCATAGCTCCGGGAACATCCTCGTTGCCGCTCGGTTCATCGTCTCCGCCGGCACGTTCTCCGTCGACAGTCGTCTCTGCTTCATCTCCAGCCACGCTTGTGAGCGCTTCGTGACTAGGGTGAGATCCTCGACCTCTCCGCACCCTCGTTTGTCCTTGAATCGAGCCCTCGAGCTCTGTCCTCGAGCGCCGCCGCTGTTCATGGCCGGCGCGGCGGTGTGTTCGTCGTCTGGTCGTTGTAGTTGATCATTTTGTGATCTGAGTCTTGCGCTAGCTTCGTCTAGCCGTCCTGAGTCTGTTTCGAGGGTGGTTGTTCGAGCGCGTACGTGTTTTCTCCAGCGCACGTCGCGCAGATCCCCGCCGACCGCCATGGTCGTCGATGAGGATGTTGCGTTTAGCTTTGAGTTCGTTTCACGTGCGCTTCGCGTTGTTTGGGGGCTGCTAAGCATGCTAGGGTTGTTAGTTGAGCCGATCGAGGCCTGTGTTCTTCGGCGTATGTGCGGTCGAGCTCAGGTCGCCGCCATTGCCGTCGACGAGGTCACCTGGGTAGGTTTTAGTATCGTTTCTGTTGGGCGTTTTGCTCGTGGTTGTTCCCTGAGTCGTTTTCGAGGCCTAGCTTCTCCAGCGCATGGCTGTGCTCGCCGGTGTACGAGCAGTCGAGCTTTGGTCGCCGTCGTCGCCGTCGATGAGACGTTTCTGAGGGATGGTTTTGGTCGTGTCGCACCTCGTTGGGTTCGGGGTGGAGAGCCGAAGCTGAATCGAGGGTAGTTGTTCGGTTTGGTCACCGACGGCGACGCGCCGCCGTGTTTTGTGGTCGTCGGCGCCACTGCGTACGTCTGTGCCACTGACGGGCGGGACCCAGCCGTCAGTGGGTTTTATGAAGGGTTTTTCCTTTTTCTAGTTTTGCATAGTAACGTCTTTTGTTATTTTTGTATGTTTAAATCTGTGCATATTTAAATTCTTCAAAAATTTGTGTATGATCTCTGTGATGTGTAGTTTTTAATAAAATTATAACATGTCTATGTTCAGTATTTTTTAATTCTGTAAAAATGCTCATAGTAATTGGAAAATGAGTTTTCCATACTTTTTCATGCTCTGTGTGTTGTTCCAAAAATTCTGAGAATTTTTGTGTAAGCTTTATACACTGTTACCTTGCTGTACAAAAAGTTTGGGAGTTTTTGGATGAACATTTATACATGGCTAGTTGTTTAATGAGCTATAAAATGTTTAGAAACTCTAATGACTTTAGGCTTTGAGTGATTTTGGATTAATTGATGCTAATGGTCATTGTCCAGTGACAACCATAAGTTGGACATGCTTGATGTAATGTTGTTTGTTTGATTCTTTTGGATGTAATTATTAACTTATATAATCAAGATAAATAGGGTTTAATTAATTTGCTTTATAATCTAGTTTTGCTTTCCTTCGTGAAGGGAAGTTGTACTCAAGGTGTAATCTGTTTTAATCATCTCTTAAGAACATATTTGTTTGTGCTGAGCATCATGTTTACTATTCAAGCATCATCTAAAACATGTCATTATATCGTGTAGATTGTTCGTTGGTTGGGTTGGATACCTCTAGTGAAGAGGTTTTCTCTTTTGAATCTGAGCCCGAGTTCGTTTATCCCTCCAACCAAGGCAAGCCCCGGTGCATTCAAACATTTCCTTGTATTTAAAATTGTTTGTGTTAAACACACTTATGTTTATAATATTGCATTACGGTACTTTATTAAATTCCTACTTGATGCATAGCTTTATCGTTGTTCTAGTTGTACCTTTAACCTTGACACTTGTTTAAAGATGCAAAGTTTCACAAAAATGCTTAGTATGCTCAGAACTTTTATAGTAGGTGATTTCCGGTCACCTACGCATAGCGTATTGCTTCGGCAAATGGTTATGTTTTCTAAGAAAGGGATGTTGTTGTTGGAAGTAATAATTGGGACCGGGCGGACACGGTGTTGGAGAGCCATCAGCGGTGTCTAGTGAGCGGGTTCTTTCCGCCTGTGTCATTAGGGACCGTTCGTTGATGCATGACTAGGGTTGTGACTTTGGAGTACTTAACATATACCTTTGGGGAAGCTGCACTCTGGCTAATCCAGTCTAAAGGACGGTTAACCCGCACTAGGAGTGGAAAGATGGCGAGAGTAGTGTGTACCCTCCAAGTTCGAGGAACTGGATGGAGGTGTACTGTGCTCTCGGGTGGCAGGCCCCCGTTCTCGGATGGAGGATCCAGGGAAAAGTAGTCATATGCGTGCTTTAAGCGGCTGTATATGTCGTGTGATAGGGAAGCCCCAGCTGGGATAAACCGGTTCGAATTGTCGTGTTCCTCGGAAATGGAAACATAACCATGTTTTCTTCTTCGTAGTTAATGAAACTTAAACTGGATACTTGTTGGATCCCTTTAGTGATGTTGATTACCTTGTTATCGATCATACATCTAGGTCGGTACTTGAGTAATCTTTTGGATAACATAAATGAATTTCAATTCTTTTTATAAATGCTCATTTATGCAAAACCTTTGATTCTTGCAAACCATACCTTCAATCCCATGACTTGCATACTGTTTTGTCCACCAAATACTTTTCTTTGTCGGATAAGTCTTGTTGAGTACTCCCGTACTCAGGGTTTGTTAACCCCTGTTGTAGATGAGGATCACAACCCGGTTTGTGTGGCTTCATGCTGCATGACCGTGGTCAGTGTAGATGAAGATGAAGAATAATCTGTCTTTGCTTGACTCTTGAGCAAGAGTACTTCATTTGTTTGTTCATACTCTATCAGCAGCTTGATGGATTACTAACGTATGACACTTAAGTTATGTTTCAAAACTTATGGTTTGTAATATGACTTTAAATTTTCCGCTACTTTGATGTAATATAAAATTTTCGTATTACTTCTGTCATGATTGTAATGAGGAGATCCTGTTCGGAAAGAGGTGGATGACCCGCTGTAAAGTGGCGACACCTGACGGACTAATTAAGATTTGGATCATCTGTTGGGATTAAGGTTAATCCTGACAAGTGGGCCCTATCTTAAGAGGTTCTGTCACAGTAACCGTACTATGAAGAGGGGAAAATAGTTAGTGGTTACACCTATCAAGTGCCATTAGGAGTTCATTACTTGCATTGCATCTAATCCTAATGAGCAACCCTTGTAAAACTTGATAAAATATGCCACATACATGCACAAGTCAGTGAAACACTTGGTGGTGACACATGAGGAGCAAGGGAAGCAAAGAGAAGTGAGAATAGCACAAGACAGAGCGTCGGACCAGTTGAGCTTAGGAGCGTCAGACCAAGGCGAGTGGTCTGGTGGCTGCTCCTAGCATTGGCCTGGCAACAGAGGAAGCGTCGGACCAGGGCTCAGATGAGGCACCAGACCATAGACGAGTGGTCCGGTGGCTCGACTTAGACTCAACAGAAGACCGAGACAGGCGTCGGACCAGTCTGCATGGTCCGACGGCCTAGTCCGATGATGAGGTCCGGAGCTCGGGTGCTCCCTGCATGATTTGTCCAAGACTCAGAGGAGGCTCTGAACCACTCGGTATGGTCCGGTGGACTAGTCCGGAGGTGAGGTCCGGAGCTCGGGTGCTTACTGGATTCTGACTTTGGCCAAGACCAAAGCGTCGGACCAAGAACCGGACTAAGGACCGTACCAAGGCGAGTGGTCCGACAGTGACTGATCAGCGCGCCAACGGTCGATTTTCAAAGTGTCGGGCCACCTGCTATGGTCCGACGGTGGTGACTTAAAGTGGTCCGATGGTCACGTTTCAGCAACTCCAAAAGTGAAAAACGGCTAGTTTCTTTGAGGAGGCTATTTAAGGGTGTGTGGCTGGTTCAAGGAATCTCTCTTGCACATTTGGCTGATTGCATACTCTTGTGAGCAAACCACACACACTCCCACTCATCTCTCTTAGTTGATTGTTCATCCATTTGAGAGGATAGAGTGCTCAAGTGCATTGAATGAGTGTTTCATCTGAGTGGCACTTGGGAGTTGATACTGCTGTTGTGTTTCTTGTTACTCTTTGTGATTGCCATCACCTAGACGATTTGGAGCAAGCGGTGTGGATTCGAGAAGCTTGGTGATTGTGCTTCGTCGACCACAAGTGAAGATTGTGAGGGGTTCTTGTGCCTTC
Organism: Microstegium vimineum; assembly: GCA_022036555.1. Lineage (NCBI taxonomy): Eukaryota > Viridiplantae > Streptophyta > Magnoliopsida > Poales > Poaceae > Microstegium > Microstegium vimineum. The sequence goes on along the minus strand of CM039124.1, from coordinate 11,569,421 downwards.
CCCGCGGGAGATTGCAAAGGTAACTCTAGTGGATTGCGCGTGTCGTTGAGTGCCCTCTCTTGTGTTGGTTGTGCGGCACCCGGTGACGGGTTTGGCGTGTGATGCCAATTAGCTCGTGAACCTCCAAGTGATTGAGCCGACACAACGAGGACGTAGCTAGTTGACAAACTAGTGAACCCCGGGAGAAAATTCAAGTGTCAACTTGTCTCTCCTTGTGTGATTGATTGGTGATTTTCAAGCTCTCACTTGATTGGCTATAGACCTCTACAAGACGGTATAATCACTCCATCACTCCTTTGCATTTACCTTTTCATACTTGTCTTAGTATACTAGGTTGTGCCTAGATGGTTTCTAGAATTGTGTAGAAATTGATTGTGCATAGAGCTATATTATGATAGCAGTTGTGATAGGAGGCTTCACATCCTTTAGTTTGCTATTGCTAGTTAAAGCTTCGCCACCTTATTGTCTAACTTGTTGTTGAGTTTGTTTTAAGTTTTCAATTTAGGCTATTCACCCCCCTCTAGCCTTAGATAGGACCTTTCAGCCCCCAAGATGGATATCGTTTCAAATTTCAAAGAGACATGATAAAGACCCTAGAGTGATAGGTCTAACTGCCATAAGGAGATGAAGGACACTTAGATTAGATAGTGCTTCTATTTGATCTTTCACCGCACTATTAAGAGGGGTTGAGACTAGTAGCTTGACTTAAGAGAGCCTCATGACTTAGGTGTGGTGCACACTTGACTTCCTTAGCTCTAAACAAACTTATGGTGACCGTAAGATAGCCTAGAACAACTTTCATATTCATCGTGACGAAAACCAAAGTTTAGAGAGTCTATCTCTGGGCGTCGGACGCTGAGTGCAGAGGCGACAAACGCTGTCCATCGCGCCAGACGCTGGTGTCGGACGCTAGGGTATGCACCCTGAGCGTCCGGCGCGCTAACAGAGAGTTCCAGAGAGTGGAGATTTGCAACGGACGCGTCTGTCGCAAGGGCGTCGGACGCTAGCGAGCGTTCGGGAATATTTTCCCAGAAACCCGAGAGCAGCCAGTTGGCGCCGGACGCTGCGGGGGAGCGTCCGTCGCCAAGCGACGGAGCGTCCGTCGCCAAGCGACGGAGCGTCCGTCGCCTGCTGACGTGAACAGGAACTAGCCATTGGGGCTATCGACGTAGCGTCTGTCGTCTAGTGTCGGAGCGTCCGTCACCAACTTAAAATGCCTATTTTTTCAGCCCGAGGGCTGAGTGTGTGGGGGAGTATTTATACTCCACCCCTTGCCTTCCCACCTGGTCTTTGCTCATTTGAGTTGCTGAGTTGCTTGAGAAGGTTGGGAAGAGAGTAAGAGCCCTAGAGAGATAGAATGATTTGCGAATCCATCCATCCATCCTCTCCTCTAGTTCATCCAAGAGTTCAAGTGTGTATCCACTCTAGTTGTGAGGTTTGATTGAGTCAAGTGAAGATCAAAGTTTGTTACTCTTGGTGATCGACATCACCTAGACGGTCCGGTGGTGCTTCGGAGGAAGGTGATCGTCGGAGGATTGTCGGTGACCCTTCTCCATCGACTTGTGATTGGTTGTGGGCGGTTCACCGAGCCGGAGTGGCGAAGAACCAGCCCGTAGAGAGCACTCATCCCTTGCGCGGGATTGAGGGGGAGCAATACCTTGCGAGGTGCTCCAACGAGGACTAGGGGAGTGTCGACTCCTCGATACCTCGGCAAAACGTCGTCGTATCAAGCTTTCTATCCCTAGCTCTTTCATACCGCATTGTCCTTACTTTCATTGACTTGCTACCGCTTTCTAGCTAGGACACACTACCGGTAGGCACTAGGGGGTAATTGGCATTGCTAGTATTTCATATTTGTTTTAGAAATTTGAAATAAGCCCAATTCACCCCACTCTTGAGCATCTTGATCCTTTCACGCCTTTCAGTTCTAGGTGTGACAAACTCGACCATCAATAGCTCGCTGCCGGGGAGGAGAGTCGCTGGAGGAGTAGGTCCCGGAGGGGAGTTACTAGAACGCCGACAAGGGAACTTGTCGGAGGGGCTCCGTCGGGAGTAGTGCCCAGCCGCCACACATGTGTTGTGCGCGTCCTGGAGGGCTGTCGCTCCTGCGCCCATGGGCGGCGCTAGGGGTATTCCCCCGTGTACCATGGAATACCCAAGATTTTGTAAAAAAAACAAATACGTATGCATAGATATAGGTATAACTTATAGAGTTGGTAGTTGTTGCAAATCTGGCCCAAAGCCCAAAGCCCAACATAAACCAGCGACTGTACCAAAGTAAAAAAAAAAAACACTCGCATCGTTTCCTGGCTGCCGCTCCCAACTCGCATCCCACAGAGCAGGAGCACAGCGGCACGCAGCACGCCGCCGCCTCGGCGACTCCCCGTCGGCCCCTCTGTCGTCGTCGGTTGTCCCTTTTCCAGTCGCGAGCGTGCCCTGAGCCCATAAACGACGAGCCGAGAGCGTCTGGCGTCTGCACAGGCGCGGCAGCCCCTAGCCATAGTGTCCTGGCTCCGGCGAGGTGGGCAGGCGGCTACCGGAGGGCGGTGGCGAGCCTGGCGTTCCGGCATCCTGCGACGGCCACGGTTCGGCTTTGGCTCCGGAACCGTTCGAATTCGGCTCCGGAACCGTTGAAGTTGAAGCAAGGTGAGGACAATAGCACCATGCAGTGTTGGATCCATTCTTCAGAGTAAAAATTTAAGATTTTGTTTTCTATTTTTTTTTTGCACAATAGCACTGCTTTTAACATAGAAGAAGAAGAAGGGTGCGTTTGATGTTTTGTAATCTTTCTTAATTATTAGAGGCAATTACACTATGCCATTATGTTCAAACATTTTACTTTACTTATTACTATTGCACATTTGCATCGAAAATGTATTTGCTTTCCGGATTATTTCTTTGGTAGGTGTGGAGTTGCCTGCGTGAGGACTGTTTTCAGTGCTGCTACAATATTATCAAATTTGGTCCCGCCGCATCTAGTACAGTTGGCTCGCGAGTCATAATCTCTACATGTTGAATGCCAATCGCAGGCATATATAAAATTTTGGTCATTCAATGCTCTTTCTTTTCTTTTTTTCTATCTACAATGTTATGTGATTAATTAACTGAGCACATTGAAATTGATATTGTTAATTGTGTTCTTTGTTTATATTTATTACATCTCCTACACTACTACTACTGTATTGCTAGGAAGATTTAGCGCTCTGTTTTTTTTCTGCATTCTTTCCTTACACTCTTTCTCTGTAGGTTAAGCCTATTTCCATCGATTTCTCTATTGCAATAGCTCTGTTGCCAAAGAATAGCTAAGTTGCCAAAGAAGGTCAATCCCGTTCTGCCAAGCGATAAGCTGTGCCATTCTTTCCTTCTACAGAGTAAGGACTTTTCAAGCCCCCCTGCCCGGTTTCTAGATCCGCCATTGCTAAAGCGGGAGCAGTCAAGTGAATCCCCACCGGTTCTACAGTTGCCCAATAGCGAGATGCCCGAAGAGGCAAGTACCTTAGCTTATTCCTCCCTCCTCCCTTCTCCTCCCTCCCTCCTTACAGTTAGGGCCTTGCCTTCTAATCATTCTACTGAATTTCTTTTGTGGTGGGTGGGTGCAGAATTCTGGAGGAGGCGCTGGCCATAGCGATAGCGGCGACATCTACAACGTCCGGGCCGCCGAGATCCTTGCCAACGAGGCCCTCGTCAGTCATCTGCTCTCAACTCTGCTCTACTCACTTCAACTGAATACCCAACCCAATCTAGTTCTATTGATTTCAGCTTCTCCCCATCAATGAGGCTGCCCCAATCTATGAGAAGCTGCTTGCCACTTTCCCTACGGCTGTCAGTATACTTTCCCTTGATGCCTTTCACTGCTCCTCATTGTTTATGCCAAAGTACTGACACATAATTCCATGCCCAGGCCAAATACTGGAAGCAGTATGTCGAAGCCTACATGGCCACCAACAACGACGAAGCCACCAAGCAGATTTTCAGCAGATGTCTGCTCAACTGCCTTCACATTAGTCTATGGTCCATGCTCAACTCACTCGCACCATATCAACCTTGTACACACACGCACATGCTCTAGCTGAGTTGGTGTGCACAAATTTCCGCTCTTCTGCATGCACATTGAATCATTGATTCTGGTTGGGTGCTTGTAACTTGCAGGCGCTGTTACATCAACTTTATCAGGAGAATAAACGATAAAAGGGGCTCTGAGGGTCTTGATGAGACAAAAAAGGCTTTTGATTTCATGCTCAACTATGTTGGTAAGCAGAGGATTCTCATTCCAAGCAGTGTCTGGTGATGAAACCACTTTTGGTGTAGAGTGTACTAATAATAAGCTTTAAATCTCCAGGGAATGATGCTGCTTCTGGCCCAGTTTGGATGGAGTATATTAATTTCCTCAAGTCCATGCCGGTCTGTTGTGCTCCTTATTTCCTGTTCTGTTCCCCATTAACATTATGGCCTTACATGTGTGGTTGCATTCTGGGTCATTGCTGACTTGCAAACTCTTCAGGCTGTGACACCCCATGAAGAGTCGCATCGCATGACTACTGTTCGTAAAGTATACCAGAAGGCAATTTTAGTCCCAACTAATCATGTAGAGCAGCTGTGGAAGGATTATGAGAACTTCGAGAATTCTGTTAGCCGCACCTTGGTAATTGGAATTTCTCTTTGGATTTTAAATTTTTCTGCAAAGAAGCATGCAAATAAGTCTATAAGTTGTGTTCGAAAAAAATGGTTCTTATATGCTTTCTGGCTGTTTAACTTTATCACTTTTCTGGCAATTTAAATTTGACCTGCCTTTGTTTCATAGTTTGTACAATCATACTCAATCTGATGATTATCTATGCACGTTCCAGGCAAAAGGTTTGTTATCTGAATATCAACCAAAGTTTAACAGTGCTAAAGCTGTATACAGAGAGCGGAAAAAGTTCATTGATGATATTGATTGGAATGTGTTGGCTACTCCCCCTGCAGGATCTTACAAGGTAAACCATTTCTTAGGTCCTAAGGTTGCCCCCCTACAGTCTCTTGCAAGGTAAGCCATTTCTGAGGTCCTAATGTTGATTCATACGACTTGACTAGGTATGGTGCAAATCCATAAATATTGTCTTCAAGAATTGCTTTTTTATGGATAATTATTTCTAGCCTACCCTACTTACTTGGGACTAAGGATTTTGTTTTTATTGTATGGATGATTTTTTTTTGCCATGTTGGATAATTCATAATATACATTTTTTACTTTTATATGCTCCCATGTTGGTGGCTCTTGTTGTGTTTATTCTCTAGCGGTCTAGCCTACCTCAATCTACTTCATTGTGTTGTGCTGCTGTTTCTATTGTTTGATTTCGAAGGTTTTCGCACCTAAAAAGATAACTTAAATTGTATGCATTCCAGAATTTTGTAACTGCTTAGAAGTTGTAAACTGTGTAGCTACCTAGTTGATGTCCATTCAGAATCCATCTGTTTAATCTGAAAGCGGAGGTTTTTTTGGGCCAGTTTGATATGCATCTAATGGATTGCTTTTTGTGTTTTTTCTTACCTTGAGTTTTGGCGAATCCCTCTCATTAAGTTTAGGCATTTATGTTTTGCCTGGATTCAGGTTAGGCTATTTCTGTCATATTGAACTTCATAGGAATACATAAACGCTTCCTTATAAAGTGCAATTTCTTGTTTCATTTACTGATCTTGCTTTGGATTATTGGCTTTTCGTGACTTTTTTTCAATATTGGAAAAATATGTTCATTTTCTTTTCAGTTTGCTAGGTCAAACATCAAAGTGACTGGTATTTGACTGGCTGGTAACTTGTTAACTTATTTCACAGGAAGAGCAACAGTGTATGGCATGGAAAAGACTCTTGATATTTGAAAAGTAAGTAAACATCTGTGCCACACATGCTTTGTTGCCATGAGTGAAAAAGCACACATGATATTTTTCTGCATTGAATTTCATTTTATAAAGGGCATAACAGCTTAACTCTTCATATTCTTCTCTTACCTTCGCTTGACAAAAATCATTGCCTAGTTTATTTTTTTATGTGGATCTTTTGGGAGCTGTTTTATGTGGAATTTAGAAATTTTGACTTCAAGTATAATTGATGATGCCTTCTGAACTTAGGCGTAGAATTTCTGTTTTCTATGTTTTGCTCTAAGTGGTAACTTGTCTTTATGCTCTGCGATCTGTATATACCTTTTTTGTTTATGGTCATTATGTGAGGGCAAATTACGTATTAAAGCGTTAATTTAAACTTGCCGAGTTTTCACTTTTCGTCACCTCCATATAAACTGCAAGAATTCTGTTTCTCTATAGGGGGAACCCTCAAAGGATTGATGCTACAACAGCTAATAGGCGTGTCACCTTTACTTACGAGCAAGTAAGCTCATTTCTATCTGTATACTTAGATGCTAGAGGTGCCTGAATGAGATGATGTTCCTTATCATTCTTTTATTTAGCTCTAGTCAGACAGTCTTATACTTAGTGATCATATTTTGAGATGTGTAAATATCATGCGGTCCTATTCTGCTCATATACTGTTATGACTAAATAATTTATAGGTGAGAGTTTGTATTTTTGTCCCAACTCCTCTCTTTTCTTTCTTTTACAAACGCTCAGTATTCCTATGTTCTATTTAACGAAGCAGCTTACACTGAGTCTGTGAGGAACTCCTTGATGATTTATGGTCAAAAAGGGGAAAAACATCTTGTATGTGCTATTACTTTATGGAATTCAGATTTGCTACGCTGTTTGTGCTTTTATTGTTGTTTATCCAAGACAATGAAAAAAACTGAAAGTGCTGGGTTATTTTACCTTGTACATTTCTCTTACCTTTAATGTTTTAACCCCGATGCATGAATTGACCAGTTTTTTCTATTGCACAGTGAAACATATAGAGTTTATAAATGATCAATGGACCATATGCATTTGATTTAATTTTCACATTTCTTGCTTTCCAGTGCCTGATGTATCTATATCATCATCCTGATATATGGTACGATTATGCTATGTGGCATGTGAAGAGTGGTTTTTTGGATTCTGCATCAAAAATATTTCAGCGAGCTCTAAAAGCAATCCCTGGTAATTTTTTAGAATTCTTTTGATCAATTCATGTATGGATATTTGTACCACTACTCAATGTACTAGTTTGGAAGTGTGTATATAGTATTCTGATTGGTCTACCAAAAGAACTCAGAACATGCTCTGAGGATGTGGATATATCTTGTTCGATTGAAAAGCAAAAACATAGTTTTATTAAATTTTCTCTGCTGTCAAGAGGGCTGTTTTGCATCTTTACCTGGTAGCATTAAATTATAGGTTTAGTAAATTTCATAGACGATTTGGAATCCCTGATATACATGTCCAGAGGTAGATGTGTGTATGTAGGGGGGACTGCCACTGGGATATGATATCTTTGGGAAGGTTATTTAAGGTGCTGCATATTTTCTAGGAGGTTATTTAACTCCACTAGCCTATGTACCAAAGATGTGAGGGTCATGCCCTGAGCAGTTGATACATGTTCCAAGAGCAGCTAGCATTTCATTCTGTCTACCCTAAAGAGCTGTGAACCAGTGATTGTGGCTTGTGGGTCCTCCAGATCAAATGTGGTTGCAACTTGAGAGGTCTACATGTAAGAACTTAGTCACATGTCAGGTTACATTCTTGAATCCTTGATCAAGGTGATACATGAACATTGTTTTACATTTGACTAATTGACCATATGGGTGAACTCAAAAGCCAGTGCAGTCGATACGACTTGACCTATTTACTCCGAATTTTGAGTCAAAGAGTCTTTGCTCACAGGATTTTGGGTTTCATATCCCCTTCAAATCCCCATATGAATCCTGCAGTCTGAATAGTTCACCTTTGTCTAGCCTTTATGCATTCAACAAAGAACACTGGCATATGAGTTCTTTGCGTGAGTGCCAGTATATTTGTTAGGAGAGTCAAGGGGCTATTGGGCCTTAGACTGTCCGCACTGCTATTCCTCTAAATCTATCCTCTATCTGTCCTGGTCATCAAGATTCTTTCCTCTATACACATTTCTTCCGCACTCATCATTCTCTATATCCCATACTCTATACCAACTACTAACGGGGGAGCCCACATGTTTATAAATAAAATTTATCTAAATATATCCATGTGAGATCTTGTTCTGAAGGATTTATTGAAACAAATTTAATGGTGTAATCGGAATTTAATTTGGATTTTTGGTGTGTGAGTTATTACATTTTTTAGTTAACTGAGCGTGTAATCCAAGGACGTAGGCCCTACAAACACATGCATGTGTCAGGGAAGTCATCAGCCACCGTACACTGTAAACCGCACCGGAGTGCGCTTGGAAAACAGGGTGGGCGCTGGTTCGGTTCTGTAGCGTGAGCCCCTAGCGTACCCCGCTGCGCAGTTTCTTGTCCTCCAGGAAGCTTTCCAGTAGTGCGCTGCGGACAGCCTTAGCCCATTAGGGTTAATTAGTCGCTTGCTTAGGGGCCAAGTAAATCCTCTCTATATAATGAGAGGAGATGTATCAATCTAAATCAAGCAAGAGATTAGAAGGAAACCCCTTCCCTCTTGTCGGCCGTGGGCGGAGCCCCGCGGTCGGCGTTCTCAGCGACCCCGAAACCCTAGCTGCCGCCGCCGCCCTGTGAACAATACCCGCGTTACTGTAGCACCACGCGGATACTGTAGCACGCCCATCTCCGCCGTCTTCCTCAAGTCCTCGCCCCACGCGCCCTAACTACTGAGCTATATACATAACATTTGGTATCAGAGATCTTAGGTTCGATCTCTTCGCTGCCCTCCACTACGTTGCCACCGTCCACCGCGCCGCCACCGGCGGTCTCATCTGTGATCTCCGTCATCTCCACGCCGGCCACGATGCAGGCTGCCTGGGCAGGGCTGGTCCAGCCGCCCCTCCCGCCGCTGCCTGCGACGCCGGTCGCGATGCCGGCGACCTGGGCGGGGCATGTCCAGCCGCCCCTCCCGCCGCTGCCTGCGCCCGCGATGCCGGCTGCTCAGTAACGCGAGTACTGTAGCACGGCCATCTCAGTAACGCGAATACTGTAGCACGCCCATCTCCGCCGTCTTCCTCAAGTCCTCGTCCCTCGCCCCACGCGCCCTAACTACTGAGCTATATACATAACAATATTGAAATATAATATATTTCTATTTCTTCTATTTTGATAGGAAATTGGCAATCCATGTGTACTGGAGTAGTGGACCATGATCTTATATTAAACATTGCTACTAGTTTACTTTCTTTGTTCACCTCTAGCTATAACAACTTGGCTTGGAACAATAGGCTTTGTTATTTTTGTAGCAAATGTATTTTTGCATAAGAGGTTTATTAATCCATTTCATGGTTAAAGTTGTTAAGACCTGAGTAAGAATTTGTTCAGATTGCTATGCAATCTCTTGACATAACTACTAAGTAATAACCTGTTGAAGTAGTTATCTTGTTCACTCTGAACTGTACTCCTGGAGTACTGGTGGCATCATTAATTCTCTATCATGTTGAGTATGCTACAGATATCTAACTAAGAATGTCGGATGGTTCTCTCAATTCTAATCATGTTGCATGCTTGCGTTCAGGAGACCTGTGATTTTTTTTATTCATTTCGAGTTACATTGTTATGTCTTCCTGGCTTAATTTGACCCATAAAATTCTCTTTTAGATTCTGAAGTACTTAAGTATGCCTTTGCTGAAATGGAAGAGTCCAGAGGGGCAATACAGGTCCATGAGCTTCCCTTGAACACTGACAAACTATAATATCCTTTAGGCCAATCCTATTTTCTCATATAGTCTTTCTGTGCAGACTGCTAAGACAATATATGAATCTCTTCTAGGTGAAAATGCTAGTGTGACCTCACTTGCAAATATTCAGGTGAGCTGTCATTACTTTTGGTGCACCTATATTTTTTTGTTGAGCAATTTGTGACAAATTTCACTGTGGTATCCTACTGTAGTTTATTCGCTTTCTAAGGAGAACTGAAGGCATTGAAGCAGCTCGTAAGTACTTTTTGGATGCTCGGAAGTCACCAAGCTGCACTTATCATTTGTATGTTGCTTATGCTACAATGGCATTCTGTGTTGACAAGGATGCAAAGGTTGTGAAAGTGATGACATCTATGCGTTTTTTCTCCTATTTTTCACAGGTCCCAATATTTGTTTTGGTAGTGAAGGCAACTTGAAATAAATAAAATGTGCAAGTTTCATAGGTTCTATGATGTAGTATTAAGATCAAGTTTCAAATATCATCACAAAATCAGATCATATACCATCTATAGATTCAGATTTTAGCATCTTTCACTATTAGTATTCATGTTTGGAACCTTGAATCATGTAATCTGACATGTCAACTGCAAAGCTTTCATGTCCGTTCTGTGTGGTTACATAAAGTGCGATGTTTTTTCTTTTAAATCTGGATCTGGACAGTCTTGTGTGTTATGGGTCATGCAAAGAAGATTAGATCGCATCCTATGCTAGTATTTTTTGGTCTATTCAGTTCCATGCAATCCATTTTAAGCTTCACAAATTTAACAAAGATCATCAGTGAATTGAAACCTGCCTAGAGAGGTGAAGTTTGGTTTTAATAAGCCAATGCTGGTGCACTGACATTTTCCACTGGCTTTACTTTCGTTTTTATTTACTTTTTTCTCGAAGCAAATAGGCCCGAGTGTTTTTCATAAAGTTGCAAGTGTTGCAAAGAAAATTAATCTACATTTTTTCCTCGATGACATAGTAGACCTGCATGTCATTTCATTAAGAAAAAGATTCAAATGGGAGAGGCTAGAGTTGTCCCACCCAAGCAGAACCCACACACTCATAGGAAGCAAAAGAGATTACAGACATGACACAAACAAAATTAATACTAGTTTAATTAACATTTTTAGACTGAGTTCCAGTTAGTTCTGAAGACTCAACATTTTGTACTATATACATATTGCATCTTGCTTTCATTTCTTCCTTCGGTTCTAAAGTTAATTCTTTGTATTTTGTAACATATTCTAAGTATTCTCTTATAGGTGGCACAAAGTGTTTTAGAAGCAGGTTTAAAGAGATATATGCATGAGCCAGGATACATCCTTGAGTAAGTTTCATTGTCTCATTTATATTTTTCCTGCCTAAAATATTCCAGTGTTTTAAACTGCTTGTTCCACTTATAAATATTCATGCCATCTTATATCTGTATATTGGAGTAAAATATAAGTCAATTCGGTGGATTATTGAAACTGACGCTATTATTCAGATACGCGGACTTCCTGTGTCGTTTAAATGATGACCGAAATGTACGTGCTTTGTTTGAGAGGGCACTAAGCTTACTTCCTCCTGAGGAATCCACAGAGGTAAGACATTTATTTTACTTCCTCCTTTCAGCATTACGTTGCATTTTCCGTGATCTTAATCAGCACCGAGGTCTGCTTTGACAGTAGTAATAGCAACAATAGATCATAGTTTGACTATTTCCACCTTTTTTGTGGAACCCTTAGTTGATTTGGGAACTAATGTAGTCATGTTCTTGGATATTTGTTAGAGGTGCAAAATACAAATAGATAGCTATGTACAAGCTAGTTAACATCTGTCTGTAATTATCGAATGCATTCATTTACCCCTTTGTTATCTGAACTAATGGATGTCTCTATTCTCATGTAGGTATGGAGAAGATTTGCCCAATTTGAGCAAATCTACGGGGACTTATCAAGCATGCTTAAGGTACAAGGCTATAAATTAGTTTTGTAATCGTGCAGAGTGCATGTTAAGCTTGTCATGCCAATGAAAGATGCTATTTTTTTGTTTGTTCTCTGTATCTGTGATTTGGATGTACCATCAGTGGTGTACCTTGTTCACTCCCCCAAATGAATTGTATTAGAACCATAGTAACCATTTGTAGTTTACTGAAAAGTGTTGGACAGGTACAGTAGAGAGCATTTTTTTTTGAAACGGTGGTACAATAGGGAACATTAATCTGTATTGTATGGTTCAATTAGCCTTTTGCTCAGGATCAGTTGCACTTTTGTTGCTAAGTGTGTGTTTGTGTGTTTCATACTGCTTTCTCAATAACATTTCCACTTCCTTCTCATCTCTCAGTGTTCCCTTCTGAAGTTCTGATTCCTGATCTATTTTTTACAGTTTTTTTTCTAATGTTTGTGACTCTTATAAACATTTTCATATTTTTCTGGAGAACTACAATTTTATATGTATTAACCGTAAAATTTGTTTTTTCCTCAGGTTGAACAAAGAAGGAAAGAGGCTTTTTCTAGGACATCAGAAGATGTCCTATCTGCATCGGAAAACACGCTTCATGACATAGTTTCTCGATACAGTTACATGGATCTTTGGCCATGCTCATCAAAAGAATTGGATTATCTAGCGAGACAAGAGGTCTGCACTATCCAACTTTATACATTAAGCTTGTGATACATATGTGATATTGTGATTGTGTTGGAGTTCCTGTGCGACAGTGAAGTTAGCATGCTAAATGACCTAAGCTATCTGCTTTCAAGTCTGAGCTGCGGGTTAAATTTACACCACAAGCTAAACTATCTAAGCAAATATTTTACTGATCTTTTCAAGTCAGATGTACAATCTTTAAAAGATGTGAGTACTGAGTGAAATCTGTCTGTTTGGATTAAGTTCTTGATAAAAACTTGAGTTAAAAAGTTTGCCTAGAGTATTTGTATGTGTGGCCTCAGCAGTGATTCTGCAAGCTTCTTGCAAAAATCAGATGGTACAGACTAGTAAATCCAGGCGATAGATTTCATGTGCTTTCATAAATAAAACAAATATTAGTGTATATATACCAATACTATGATACAACATGGATGTGGCCCTTAAATTTTCTGTTATTTGGTTGGGAAAGGTAGTATGTTTTTCCTGCTTGATATTTTTGGTGCAGTTTTTGTACAGAGTTACTGATGGTTATTTGGTTTCCATGGGGAAGCCTCACTTACGCTTCCTTAACATATGATCTATTTGGAACTACCGTAACAGATGTGTGTTTGATGGGACTCAGCCTAGTCTTAATAGGGTTTTAGCTGTAGTTAAGGACGAACTACAACTCTGGAGTCTGTCTGGAGCTCGAGGAGTTTCAAATCTCCTTGCTCTAGAACCAGCCGTGAGTTCTCCTGCTACTAGTCAAGGATAGGTCTTTGTCTAGAGAGAGATGGATTGTGCCTTGTGAAGTGTTGGGGTGTGTATGGTGTTGTAAGGGGTTTCTAAACCCCCGTTTTTCTTCTTAATATAATGATATGCAGTTCTCCTGCGTGTTTGAGATTTTTTTTTTTACTATTGCAGTGGCTAGCGAAAAACATTGTTAAGAAGGTTGACAAATCAGCTATGCTAAATAGCGGTAGCATGCTAGGTAAGCCGCTTACTTATGGTGGATGTCTTAATAAACATGATATATGGGAATGTTGCTGACTGTGTTTACTGTCTCTGGCTCAGACAAAGGTGCTGCAGGATTTAGTGCGAGTGCAAGGTCATTACCACAATCTGCCAAAGTTGTTCGTCCTGAGACTTCTCAGATGATTATTTATGATCCAAGACAGATGAAAGGTATTTGTATGGAAGAATTTTACAGGATTCCAAAAATTTCACGTTTGAGCTAATTTTTTGTGACCAATAAGTAGGACCCCATTCATTTTTGTGTTTAGATGTATTTAGCCATTTTATTTCCAGTCTAGGAAGGGCAAGGGGAATTCAGTTTGTGGTGTAATTGGTCATGGGACATTGCTGTTTAGTTTCCCCCTTGGCTGGCAAGCAGAGTGGAAAATCACTGTGGATTCTTGGACAGGCCCAGAGTTTGGAGCAACTAGCAGTGGGTACACGAAGGAGGTTGATGACATGCTCAAAGTGCTATCGCCGTCGATGGTGTCCTTTATTAAGAATTTGCCTGCTATTGAAGGTACTCACCCCTCTCACTTCCGGCACGTAATTGACATGGGCCGTTGAGCACCCCCAACCTTCCCCATACTTCTCATAAAATACCCCATAAATTAGGTGCTTAATTATCTAATTAGCTAGTTCATAATACTATTTCGAATATGATTTTTTTTGTTCTTACTTTGTATTAATATCTAATAGTATCTTATATGAATAAAATTAGGTTTTCCTAATATTTTCTCCATATCTTTTATTCTATTATTGCCCATCAAACATTAGTTTGTCCCATAACACACTAATTAGCGAGTTAATTGAAATTAAGTGCTTTGCTTGTTTAATCCTTTTAATTGATCTCCAATGGGATCTATATTATGTAGCATTAGTCTTCCTGTTATCTTCTGTCTCTTATGCTCCTGTCACTGTTTGCCTAAATGGTCATTTAGCCCATGTACTCAACACTTAGACACTATGCAATGGTGGGATGTTTATGTTTTATCATTTGTTTTAACTACCATTTTACTTGTTTAAGTAACCGTTTTGTCTGCGGCTGAACGACAAGTGACCGATTGTTTGCCATTTAATATTTAGGATCTAGTGCAAATTAATTTTGCCCCCTCTTCACTGCTTCTTATTATTACTGTGATTCTTTTTCTAGTCAAAGAATTACTCCCTCAATCCCCCAATAAATCAGTTCCTAGAATCCGTGCAAGTCAAACTATCTTAAGATTGACTAACTTTTATAGGAAAGAATAACATCTATGACATAAAATGAGCACATTATGAAAATATATTCTATGGTATATCTAATGGTCCTAATTTGGTGTCATTAGTACAACCCTAAGAATCTATTTATTCAGTGACAGAGGGAGTAGATTGATCGGATGAAGGTTAGAGGCCTGAGGCTAATTAATTTCCCTTCAGTTTTTCTGCTTTCTTTTATATCACAACACAAACATTTATTTCAGTGTTACCTATACATTTGTCGTGTATGTATTTTGAAACGCATGATTGTTGCCGCTTCGCAAAGCCGCTCCTATGTTCAAATCCTGGCTCTACCCTTGCCATTGAGGGATTCTATTTGCTAGACACGAACGACCGAATGGTCAGTTTTGAGTTGATGCTGAAAATTTGAGCATCTTGGCAGGACCATCACCGGATATTGATGTGGTGCTCAGCGTGTTGCTGCAGAGCACATTGCCAGTTGCACAGAGTGCTGGCAAAGCAGGTGGCGTGAGTGAGCTCTCAGGTGTTGGAAAAGCGGGACTAAACCAGAATGGATCTGTTCATAAACCTCCAAGGGAGAGAAGGAAAGACGTGGAAAGTAAGTAATACTATATCTCTGTTGCTGTTTCTGTCGGTGTGATAAAATGGAACATGAGGTAATCTAAGTATGATATGCAACGGAATGGAACACAGGGCAAGGGGTGCAGGAGGAAGAGGATGCGTCGACGGTGCAGAGCAGGGCAGCTGTGCCACGAGACATCTTCAGGCTTCGGCAGATTCAGAGGAGCCGTGGCCTGGGGGTGGCTGCTGCTGCTGCTGCTTCGCAGTCTGGGTCCTCGGCATTTTCCTTCTCGGGCGGTGGTAGCGCCTTCTCTGGGGACCACTCTGCCAGCACAGATTAATAGTTTATTTATGGTGGAGAATATCTCAACTGTATCGTTATTTACATTATTGTAGGGTGATGTAAGAAGCAAACGAAACTGTTGGTGCTAAGCTTTGTGATAGAATGGGCACCTGTGACTGAGTAGTAGACCATAAAAGACTGATGTGTGCTGTTTCTTCTATAGTTGCTATCATTTCTGCTAACAGTTAACTGTTGCTCCTCGGGCAGTGCTGATGATGCCGAGGACGATCAATGAAAGCACAATCAAGGAGATCTTGCACAGTTACTTTTCGTTTGAAGGTTTGGCTTGCATTCTAGAGAAACATTTATGGGTTTTGGTTAGCCTGCGTAATAGGGCCTGTTTGATTTGTTTTGCTCCTAGTGCTAGCTAGGTTAAGCATCATCAGGCTTTAATATTGGGCCTGTTTGAATCTACCCTAGCTAAAATTTAGCTAGCTAATTTCTACAGCTAAAGTTCAGCTAGGTGTTTGGATCCACCGGCTAATTCAAAACATTGGACATTCTATCCGTCATTAACCTTAGCTCATTTCTCTCTCTGTTTCTTCTCTCCTTCCATCCTGGCAGTGGCGGTGCCCCTCCTAGACTCATCAATAGACGTTGAGATCCCAGCCCCTTTCCCATGCTTGATTGATGCTTTGGTGGATCTTCCTCCTACGGTTGCTGCGGTGGTTCCCCACCCAATGGTGTCCATGGCGCCCTCCATGTGGTGGCGCACGGGTAGTCTAGCCGGGGCACTCGGAGCGCGGAGCGTGCACATTGCGGCGGCGGAGCAGTGGTGGTGGCGCCTCCCTCTCCTAACAACGTCTCCTCCATCCCTTGACTCGACGATGGCCGTGACTGTCCTCCCCCACTCGACATTGATAGTGGTGGCTCCCTCGGTGGCAACGCACCCCAACCCGTGGGTACGACAACCTGATGGATCGACATCCATAACACACGGATCCAAATGCATGGAGGGAAAGAAGGGGGCGGTGTGGGCGCCAAAGCAGAAATAAATTGATGGACAAATTGGTAATTTGCTAGTTTTAGCTGCCATTAGCTGGGTTTGGTGGGATTATCTAGAATAGGGAGTGAGTGAGCAAAGAATTGGAGGAGTATCGGAGTGTCGGTCACCAAGACATAAATAATGTTGATTTGCCTTTTTATTTTTCCTACGACTAAGGCTTATGTGGAGCTCATAGGTGTGGAAAAAAACATGAAAGGACATACTTGCAATACATATATTATAAAGTTAAACGATGAGTCCAAAGAGAATCGAATCATACAATCAAATCAAAATATGTATGTGTGAACAAATTTGAGGTGGATATATGGTGGATGGTGAATAGTGTATAGCCTAATTCTACTTTGAAAAATACTTTTGCAAGAGCCAGTGTATTTATTTTCTTTTTCTCTCATGGAGGGAATTGAAGTAGCCATTGTTCTCTCTCACTTTTTCAATATCTCAGACACTTTTGTGTCTATTTTTTCTCATTTTTTATAACCCTTATCTTCTTTTTCAACAAAACCTTAAGAACTAGTTTCAAAAACTTGGAGCATTTATTTAGTGGATGAAGACCAATCAGATATGTACTTTTTTGGTGTCCACTCCCAGTGTAGGAGTTAAACATTTTTGAGTAGATCTAAATGTAAACACATGTTTTTGAGCCTACCCGCAGTGGAGGAGCA
Source organism: Microstegium vimineum (assembly GCA_022036555.1). NCBI lineage: Eukaryota > Viridiplantae > Streptophyta > Magnoliopsida > Poales > Poaceae > Microstegium > Microstegium vimineum. Next base: position 11,552,265 of record CM039124.1, on the reverse strand, counting down.
GTGTATATTTGGATGATGTGCAACTGGAATCTTGATTTTAAGAGCATGACAAGTATCTTATAAGGATCAACAAAGTTTGACCAAACTTAATGCAATGTAACCAACATATATGTGGAAGTTTTTCTAACCTACACAACGTGTATGGCTATGTAGGAATTTAAGCTTGTCATATACATATGTAGCATTTTAAGTTTTCAAAAATAAATCTCAAGAACTTAATATCACTAGGAACAAGATAAACAACACCTCAAACCTTCTTATATCATATCCATCAATTACCTAGACTTCGATAAAGTATTTGCTACCCATGAGTTTCTAGTTCAGGGTAAGTCCTTATATCAAATCTATTTTATCCTAAAACTCGAGAGAATTTAAGGTTAAAAACTAGGTACTAATACAACAGAGCAACTACTTTCATCATTTCCATGTAAAAGAATATTTAGAGAGTCCTCTTTATTAACCATTTCTTAAAACACAATTAAAACAAACTAGACACACATTTTTATTTGTTTTCTTAACTAACACGTATTATTATAAAACAATATAGAGCAAAATATTTATTGAGTAATACATTGAGTATTCCCCCAATCTATACGATCTCAAAACCCTTTATCATAGTCCACAACCACAGTTAACCATAACCCTGATTGCGCACGAACACGGTCTGCTCCGTGGAACGGGAGCGGTGCTCACGGTGGTGTCGGTGTCATTCATGCTTTGTGCGTTCGAAATAGACGGGGTCGTACCCATTCCCGTACTTGTGCATACCTTGTATGAGCTTTACAAGAACACTTGTGCTCTTATAATAAATAAAAAAAAGGAAAAAAAAGAGCATTTCTTTTCAATCTGTTGTGTAGTGTAGTGCAATTTAGTTTTTTTAAAAAATCTTGTGTCGTGTACTCCCTCCGTCCCAAATTAACTGCCGTGTTGGGTTTTCGTGTCATAATTTTGATTATATTTATATAAAATACGTGCAACATTTGTGTCTCCAAATAAATTTATTAAAAAACTAGACCAAAAGATCTATCTAATGATATCAATTATGTATCATAACTATTAATATTTTTTATATAAAATTAATCCAAGTTATTTATCGAAAAGTGAGAAAGAAGGAGTAGCTTAGACCACGGTCTTGATGTTCCAGGTAGTACTATATATATAAGCTGTAGAGGACAACACACCAGTCACTCAGTCATTGGCCCCATTTCATTCTAAATCTCTCTGAAAACGGCCGGGCCCCCATTTCATTCTAAATCTCTCTGAAAACGGCCACACGATTTCGCGCCCTGAAACCCGCGATTACGGCAACGACTATTAGTAACTGAAAGTAAGTATATACTCTACATTGGTTTTACAAGTGTAACCGCGCTGCTGCTTTCTTCGTCGTCGATCCCAGCAGCAGCAGAGGTTCTCCCCACTCCCCAGGACATGGGCCTCTTCTGAACATCTGATCCTGTCCAAACGGAGAAGAAAGAAGGTCAGTATATCTATTGCTTCATTTCTTTCCTATAGTCAGATGTTAGGAGATTAAAGAACTGGATAATTAGCACGAGCTCCATGGTGCGCGTCGATTGGGGCGCGCGCGGGAGCATGTGGTTTCGCCCTGATCGCTGGATCACTTGTCGCTGATCCATCCAACTGATTACTGATCCAACTCGCACCCACCGCATCTCAGTTATATACCACAAGTAGGAATTAAGTTTCGAAGTCCGAACCTTACAATAACAAGATCACCACAGCACATGTTCTGACTATCACTACTACAGAATTGATTAATCGCAACGTTGCTCAAAAGGCCTCCGCAGCGGACATCTTTTCCGTCCGCTCCGGTAAATTGCCACGATTTATGACAACGGACAGAAAAGACTTACCGTGACGGTCACCATTGCCCAGCGGACATCTTAAGGTGTCCGCTGCGGTAAATAGGTTATTTACCACAGCGGGCATTTTAAGTTGCCCGCCACGGAAAACGCCGCAGCCCAAATAGGCGGGGCGAGGCCCAATCCGGCCCAATCCGTTGATGGAAGTATAAAAGAGCTCTTAGGGTTTCCAGCTCCGAACCCACGCAAATGCGGCGGCGGCATCGCATCAAAGCCAAATCCCCCTCCACGAATCCGTTCCTCTTCCTGTGCCGAAGCCGTTCCTCTTCCTCCACTCTCCACAGCAGCCAAATCCCCTCCACTCTCCTGTGCCGAAGCCGGAGGAGTCATCGGAGCCGACGTCCCATCGCGCCGCGCCACGCCGAAGCCGTTCCTGTTCCTCTTCCTCGTCGCGCCGCGCCGGACGCGGACGCCCGTGACCTCCTGCCAGACCTTGTCCTCCGGGTCTCCGTCGACGCGTCCCATTCCCTGGGCGAGTCCATCACGCTGTCGCCGCCGCCCGCCTGCCGCGCTAATCTCTGATCTTTTGGCTATAGCATATTCTTTATGAAATCAAGTACTATGCTCAATTCATATCTATTATGCTTGTCATGGCTTGAATGGTTAGGCATGTACTTGTCTTTCTTATCACTAACACATGCCTATCTCATGTCAAGTCATGTTTTCTCTTATCAAAATTCACTCATTATTCTCTACTCGAGCTTGTATTGTCATCAATCACCTAAAAGGGGGAGATTGTAGAATCATGGACCCTTGTGTTTAGGCGATTAACGACAATACTAGATCACTATGACTAACGTGTGTTTTGCAGAGGCAAAGTTGTTTATGTTACGTCATTAGTGATGCAAGTTGAATGGGCTTAATGGATATTCATGCCCCCAAGATGGAAATCGTTTCGGTTGCAAAGGATGACGATACAAGTCGAAGACTAGGCTAGTTCTTAGTGCCATAAGGTTGAGAAGGGCACTAAGTATAGCTAGGGTTTTTGTTTTTCCTTTGACCGTACTATAAAGGGGGGTATAAGATTAGTAGCTTGACCTAGGAGAGTTTAGGAGAGTGGGTATATGCACACTTGTCACAACTAGTCCTAGAGACCTTGCTTTCAGCCCATGGTAAACCCTAGAAATGGTAGGAGCAAAATCCCTTGAGAAACCTCAGCGAAAACAATTGAAATAGGGGGAGAAAGAGGCTCCGGACCAGTCTGCTAAGTGGGCGTCGGACCATAGGAGAGTGGTCCGACGGTCCCTGACTTAGGCAAAATCTCAGCTCGAGGAGCTCCGGACCACCTGTCTGGAAAGCGTCGGACCATAGGAGAGTGGTCCGATGGCTTGGTTCAGAGAGAGAGAAGGCTCTGGACTAGTCCGACGGTGTGTCCGACGGCTAGTCCGACGCTTCAAGACAGGAGGTTGGGTTTATGCAGAGAGCCCCCTGGCTCCGGACCAGAGTGTCGGACTAGGGCTCCGGACCAAGGAGAGTGGTCCGGTGGTTCAAAAAAGAGAAGAAGTTTTTCACTCAGAGAGCACCCTGGCTCCGGACCAGTGCGTCGGACCAGTGCGTCGGACCAAGCAGAGTAGTCCGACGGTGCCTGAGTTTGAATCCAGAGTGAGCTCCGGACCAGTGTGCATGGTCCGGTGGTATGAGCTCCGGACTAGTCCGGTGGCTTCGCAGAGAGAAGAAAAAGTAAAAAACGGCTAGTTTTGGAGGTGGGGACTATTTATAGTTGCCCCCTTCGTCCTTAGAGGCACTTTTGATCATTGTTTCAGCTGGTGACACCTTGAGAAATCCTTTGGAGAGTCAAGAGGCTAGTGAGGGAGAGATTAGAGAGAGTTCATCTTGTTCTTCCCTCCTAGAGTGATTAGGAGTGACTTGTGTGCATCCATCCACCTTCCTAGCCTTGAGTTGGTCAAGTGAAGGTCTTGTGCTTGTTACTCTTGGTGTTTGACAGCACCTAGACGGTTTGGTGGTGTTCAGAGGAAGTGATCGCCGGAAGATTGTTGGCGGCTCTTCTCCAAGCTTCTGTGATCGGTTGTGGGCGATTCACCGAGCCGGAGTGGCGAAGAATCAGCCCGTAGAGAGCACTCTACCCTTGCGCGGGTAGAGGGGAAGGATACCTTGCGAGGTGCTCCAACGAGGACTAGGGGGGTGTCGACACCTCGATACCTTGGGAAAAAATCACTGCGTCACTGAGAATTTCTTTTCTCTAGCTCTTTACATTTCCGCATTACTTTCCGTCTTATTTTTATCTTACCTACTAGAATTGCTTAGGTTGCTTTTAATTTCCATGAACTGCTACCACTTTCTAGCTAGGACACACGGATCGTAAGCACTAGGGGGTGATTGGCATTTGATAGGTTTTTATATTTGCTTTAGAAATTTAAAACAAGCCCAATTCACCCCCCCTCTTGGGCATCTTGATCCTTTCAATTGGTATCAGAGTCTTGTTGCTCTAAATTAGGCTTCACCGCCTAGAGCAAGATGTCCCATGGGGATGGACCGCCACCCATGTTCGATGGGGATGACTTTCCTTATTGGAAAGTGCGGATGGAGGCCTACCTTGAGGCCGTGGACGCCGACATTCACAAAGCCGCCACCCAAGGTGGATCGGTGTTCGCCGAGGATCCATACTTGAGAAGAACAATGCTAAGGTGAAGAACATTCTTTTCCGTGGCATTTGCAAGGATGTGTTCAACCGTGTGCGGAATTACAAAACCGCGCATGAGATTTGGACAAACATTTGTCCTCTATACGAGGGCACTAAATGTGAAAGAGAAGAGCGTTATCACCTCATCATTGCTAAGTTAAATGCTTTCACCATGCTATCTCATGAAAATGCTAATGAAATGTACTCTCGTTTGAATGTGCTTGTAGAGGAGTTGAATGGCCTTGGGCTCTCTCAAATGACACCGGCCGATGTGGTGCGCAAGATACTTTGTGTCCTACCAATAGACAAGTATAGCCACATCGTCACGGTCCTTCATCAAGGCGATCTCTCCGTAACTACACCAACGCAAGTGTTGGGCAAGATCAATGCTCATGAGATGTACATGAAGATCAATGATGGAACTTCATCCTCCTCCAAGAAGAAAGAGAAGGAGGAGAAGAAGGACTTGGCTCTCAAGGCATCTTCCAAGGAGAAGTGCAAGATTCAATATGTCCTTGAGAGTGCAAGTGATGATGATGATAAAGACAACATCGCTCTCATGGTGAAGAAGACCGCCAAGATGTTGAAGAGGCTAAACAAGAATGGAATCAAGTTTGACTCAAAGAAGAAGAAATTCTTCACAAGCTCTTCAAGGAAGCCAATCTCCCAAATGAAGTGCTACAATTGCGGCACTCTTGGTCATCTAGCCCATGCGTGTCCCGAAGAGAAGAAAGACAAGTTCAAGAACAACAAGTTCAAGAACTTCAAGAAGAACAAGGGCGGCAATGATGACTCAAGTGATGATGACAAGAAGCAAGACAATCCATACAAGAAGAAGAACTTCAACTTCCACAAGAAGAAGAAGGATGGCAAGGCTTACATTGTGGGTGATTGGCTCACCGACATTGATGATTCAAGTGACTCCTCCGATGATGAGAGTGAAGAAGAGAAGGTGGCCGCTTTGGTGATTGGTTCTTCTATTCCACCGCCACCTCCTCCTTCATCGCCGGGCTCATCCTCTACACACCTATGCCTTATGGCTAAAGGTGACAAGAAGGTACAAAAAGAGGATGATGGTGATGACCTCTCTAGTGATGATAGTGATGATGAAGAAGCACCTTCCTATGATGAGCTAATTAAAATTTGCAACAAGTACGCTAGCATCATAAGGAAGTACAAGAGTAAAAATGACAAACTTCTTGAAATCAAAGAAAACTTGCATGATAAGCTTGATAACTTGTCTAGTGCTAATGATGATTTGAAGCTTAAGATTAACTCTCTCACATCTAGCACTAGGGAGCTCAAAGCCTCTCTTAAGCAAGAGAATGAGAAACATGATAAGCTTGAGAGGTCATCCCCAAGAGCTCCTCACAAGGTTTAACTTGCTAAAAGATGACTACAACCAAGTGAAAAATGATCATGGCACACTAGTGGTAGCAAATGAATTGCTTACTCAAGATCTTACACATGTTGCTACTAACCCATGTGCTAAGTGTGCAAGTGCTACCTCTTGTGATATCGAGCTTGATGATGTGGCTCTTGAGCAAAGTGCCAAGTGCAAGGGCAAGAGAGTTGTAGAAGCCGACAAGTATGATGATTATGTGAAGATGAGTGAAGAGAACTCAAAGCTCAAGGAAGAGCTAATCAACCTCAAGGCAAACAAGCCCTTCACCATCAAGCCGGCTCAAGAAGAAGACAAAGATGTTATCACTTTGATCAACTCTCTTCGAGAAGAAATTGGCAAGCTCAAGAATGACAAGACCAAGCTTACAAGTGGCCTTGAAAAGTTCACCAAAGGTCATAATCTCCAAAGTGAGCTTCTAATGAGCACTGTCATGAAGAATGACAAGACCGGTATTGGGTACAAGGAAAACCAAGTGATGAAGGCCAAGGTCAAGATTGAAGCCAAGAACTACTACAAAAACAAGTACAATGGCTACAATCAAGAGAAGCCAAAGCCCAAGCCTAAGAGGAGTTTTGGATGTGGACAAATTGGTCATCTCTCATTTCAATGCAAGACTCCACTTCCCAAGACCTTGCCCAAGCACACTAGGACATTTGCTCATGATGCTCACTATGTCATCAACAAAGATTCCAAGGGTAGACCACTTGTGGTGTTTCTTGGACCACCAATGAAGAACAAGCCTAGGGTTCTTTGGGTTGCTAAGTAGTTGGTTGACAAGGCAATGGGGCCCCACACTAAGGGGGTTCCCAAACAACAAGCTTAACTCCAAGTTGCTTGTGTGTAGGTGAACTACAAAACTAGTGAGAGCCATTGGGTAATTGATAGTGGTTGCACTCAACACATGACCGGCGACCCCCGGATGTTCACCACACTTGATGAGGATTGTGCAAATCAAGACAAGATCACTTTTGGGGATAATTCAAAGGGCAAAGTTCAAGGCTTAGGCAAAGTGGCTATCTCCCAAGATTAATCAATTTCAAATGTCTTGCTAGTACAATCATTGAGCTTCAACTTGCTATCGGTTGGTCAACTTTGTGATCTTGGGTTTCATTGTCTCTTCACTCCAAATGAGGTGATTGTGACCAAGATTAAAGATTCATCAATGATATTCAAAGGGTTTCGACACAACAACCTCTACTTAGTGGACTTCACTTCAAATGAAGCAAACTTGCAAGCTTGTCTATTCTCTAAGAATTCTTTGGGTTGGCTATGGCATAGAAGATTAGCACATGTGGGCATGTCAACCTTGAAGAAGCTTGTCAAGAAGGAAATGGTTAGAGGAATCAAGGATGTGGTGTTTGAGAAGGACAAACTTTGTAGTGCATGTCAAGCCGGCAAGCAAGTGGCAAACACTCATCCAACCAAAGCTTTCATGTCAACCTTAAGAGTTCTAGAGTTGCTACACATGGATCTATTTGGCCCTACCACCTATGCTAGTCTTGGAGGAAATCTCTATTGCTTGGTTGTAGTGGATGACTACTCTCGATACACTTGGGTGTTCTTTCTTCAAGACAAGGGAGAGACACAAGGCATCTTCAAGAAGTTTGCTACAAGAGCTCAAAATGAATTTTATGTGAAGATCAAGAAGATTAGAAGTGACAATGGTACCGAATTTGTGAACACAAAGATTGAAGATTATTGTGATGAAGTTGGGATCAAGCATGAGGTGTCCGCTACATATACTCCACAACAAAATGGTGTCGTAGAGAGGAAGAACCGGACGCTCATAACTCTAGCAAGGTCTATGCTTGATGAGTACAACACTCCCGAGAAGCTTTGGGCGGAGGCAATCAACACCGCTTGCTATGCGGCAAACCGTCTCTTCGTCCAAAGGCTATTAAAGAAGACCCCCTATGAGCTTGTCAATGGGAAGAAGCTGGATATTTCATTCTTTCGGGTGTTTGGTTGCAAGGTGTACATCTACAAGAAGCGCCAACAGTTGGGTAAATTCCAACAGCAGTGTGACATTGGTTTCCTTGTTGGTTATTCACTTAAATCCAAGGCATACCATGTATTTAATAAAGCTACCGGCTTAGTTGAAGAAACGTATGACTTGGAGTTTGATGAAACTAATGGCTCCCAAGGAGCGCTTGAGGATATTGATGTAGGTGATGAACCCTTGAGGGAGGCAATGAAGAATATGCCAAGTGGTGCTATCAACCCGCAAGAGGTGGAAGAAGTTGAAGATGAAGCAAATCAAGATCCTTCTCCACCCCACACGCCTCAAGTTGATGAAGGAGATCAAGTGAGGGAAGCTCAAGAATACACTCACATTCCTCAAGATCAAGCCGAGGCCGAAGCAAGCAATGTTGAAGCACCGCATCCTCCCCCTCAAGAGACAAATAGAAGATCAACATCTATCCTTCAAGCTCACCCCCATGATCAAATCATAGGGAGTCCATCAAAGGGAGTAATGACTCGCTCTAGACTTGCATCTTATGTTGAACATCACTCGTTTGTTTCCTTTGTTGAGCCTACTAGTGTAGAAAAAGCACTTGCGGATCCGGATTGGGTGAATGTCATGCATGAAGAACTCAACAATTTCACCCGGAACCAAGTGTGGACACTTGAAGAGAAGCCAAAGGATGCAAGAATCATTGGAACCAAGTGGGTGTTTAGGAACAAGCAAGATGATCAAGGCGTGGTTGTGAGGAACAAAGCAAGATTGGTGGCAAAGGGGTTCTCTCAAGTAGAAGGACTCGATTTTGGAGAGACCTTTGCACCGGTTGCAAGACTTGAAGCCATTCGTATCCTTTTGGCGTATGCTTCACATCACAAAATGAAACTTTTTCAAATGGATGTGAAGAGCGCTTTCTTAAATGGTTTCATAAATGAACTTGTCTATGTCTCACAACCTCCCGGGTTTGAAGACCCAAACTTGCCTAATCATGTGTATAGGTTGTCCAAGGCACTCTACGGATTGAAGCAAGCTCCAAGAGCTTGGTATGAGAGGCTAAGGGACTTCCTAATCAAGAAGGGCTTCAAGATCGGTATCGTCGACACCACACTATTCACCAAGAAGCTTAATGGAGAGATCTTCGTTTGCCAAGTATATGTCGATGACATTATATTTGGGTCAACAAACCAAGACCATTGCAAGGAGTTTGGTGACTTGATGTCCAAGGAGTTCGAGATGTCAATGATTGGCGAGCTAACCTTCTTCCTCGGCTTTCAAGTAAAGCAAATGAGAGAAGGGACCTTCATCTCTCAAGAAAAGTACACTTATGATCTACTTAAGAAGTTCAAGATGGAGGATTGCAAGCCAATCAAGACCCCAATGCCAACTAATGGACATCTCGATCTCGATGAGGGAGGTAAACCGATTGACCAAACTCTTTATCGCTCTATGATCGGTAGTTTACTTTACCTCACCGCATCTAGGCCGGATATCATGTTTAGTGTGTGCATGTGTGCTAGGTTTCAAGCAAACCCTAAGGAGTCGCATCTTTGTGCGGTTAAAAGAATCCTTAGGTACATAAGGCACACCCCTAGCATGGGTCTTTGGTATCCCAAAAGAGCTCCCTTCCAACTAGTTGGCTATTCCGATTCGGATTATGCCGGGTGTAAGGTTGATAGGAAGAGTACCTCCGGTGGGTGCCACATGCTAGGAAGATCTCTTGTTTCCTGATCCTCAAAGAAGCAAAACAGTGTAGCATTGTCAACCGCCGAGGCGGAATACATTGCCATGGGAGCAAGTTGTGCACAAATCTTATACATGACCCAAACACTCTTTGATTACGACATGTTTTTAAAAGAAGTTCCACTTTTGTGTGATAATGAAAGCGCCGTAAAGCTTGCTAACAACCCGGTTCAACACTCTCGCACCAAGCACATTGATATTCGCCATCACTTTCTTAGAGATCATGTGGCTAGGAAAGACATCACAATAGTTGGAGTTAAGAGCGAAGATCAATTGGCGGATATCTTCACCAAACCACTCGATGAAACAACCTTTTGTAGGTTGAGAAGCGAGTTGAATGTGCTTGATCACTCTAACTTCACTAAAAGATGAGTTTGTGTGAACCATGCATTCATATGTAATATAATATGTTTAATGTGGTAATGCACATAGGCTTGGCTAACGCGGTTAAGATAACCGCCCTCAAAGTGTGTGACAAAGCTTAACCGCGGTTTAAACTTGCAAGCAACCTAGATTCAAATTCCGTTCTGCATTGCATATGCATGAGTGTTGCTTCTTCGTTTCTTTTTGGTTAAGTTTGTTTTAGTCATCATTAGGTTCATCACTTAGGGGGAGCAATTCAACGCTCTAGCTTCAGCTAATACCCCTCTAATGCCCCTATAGTGACCCTAGGAGCTTTATTGAACTATTTTCTTATGAAAACTAATCCTAGCCTATGGCAACTTATTTCTAAAATTGAGGGTTTGAGAGATGGTTCTTATGTTAAGTCCAACAAGTGCTCCTCTTTGCTCTTTTGTGTTGGCACTTGGCTAAGAGAAAAGATTGGAGAGAAAAATAGGAAAATTCAGAGCAAATTTAAGCACCGGACCACCCTCCGGACCACTCTGCAATGGTCCAACGCAGTGGTCCGACGTCTCAACCCTCACTGCATAAAATTTCTCCAGCCACAAAATCCGTCGGACCACAGTCCGACCCTCCTCCGGACCAATGCCAAGTTGTTCGGTGCCTCTGTCAGTTTTATCTATGCACCGTCGGACCAGTCCGGTGAGTAGTCTGACGCCTTGGTCCGGTGGTCGGGTGCTCACTGTTTTTCCTTCTCTGGTACCGTCGGACCACCCGTCGGACCAGCCTCCGGACCAAGCAGAGTGGTCCGACGCTTCGAAATTTTGCGGATAACCCCCCGCGAGCGGTTCTGTTTCAGCAGAGTTCCTCTGTTTCCGTCTGTATGCTGCGCCGCCACAGCTCCGCCGCCGCTCCTCCATCGCCGTCATTCTGCCCCAGCTCACCTCCTCGCCCTCGCAGCCGTTCTCGCCGCCGGTGAGCCTCCACCAGAGCTCCTCCACCACCTCGCCGCAGTACCGCCGACCTCCACTGCCCTGCACTGCCGCTCCCTGCTCCACCACCGCGCCACCGCCCTCGCCGCCGAGGAGCCCACCTCGCTGGCGTCCAAGCTCCCTGCTGAGCTCGTGCACTCCTAGGGTTTCACCCCCTCTCCATCGACACTGCTTGCAAAGTTCAAGGAAGCATTTCACCCCTTTAGGGTTTGCCCTAACCCTAGGAGGGGTCTCAACGGTTTCGTCCTCGACCGAATTCCGCTCGTTGTCGTTGACTTCGAATCTTCTCTCTAGGGTATGGTTTCGATCTTCGACGTCGTGTTTTGTCGAGTCGTAGATAGAGTCATGTCCTAGATTATTCCTTGCAAATCTCTTATCCATATTCAATCCAATTCACTAAATCAATTGCTAATTGTGATTCGCAGTTGGCAACTCTCTTTCAGAGTGTGATTTGGTACTTGAATTGCTCTGGTTAGATACGCTTTCTTACCTCAGGTATCATGTCAGCTTTTCATTCTATTTCTTATCTAGATGCTTGCTTCTATACGGATTCTTATCTCTAGTTTTTATATATGCTTATGTATACCCTGTCTATTCTATCTAGCAGCAGTCAGTGGCAGTTTGAACTCAGGGCAAAGCTCGCGAGTACGGATTGAGGCAAAGCCTCAGAGGTTATTCCAGTGGCTTGGTGGCCCCTCTGTCAATTGTGCTTTGTTTGATCAGTTGACAGTTGACACTTTCAGAGATCAGTGGTTCTTGTGGCAGTGGTTCTTACAGAGATCAGTGGTTCTTGAGGCCGTATTCTTTGTGATCTGTCAGTGGTTTCTTGTCAGTGGTCAGTCACTCTTTGCTTGATCAGTTATGACTCGTAGTTCTCGTGCTCGCGCAGCTGGGTCAGGTATTGATACTCCGCCTCCTCCACGTCCTTCCAGAGATAAGGGCAAGAAGCAAGTGGTTGAGAAGCCAAAGAAGAAGAAGCGTAAGCTCACAGAAGCTGAGAAAGCCGAAGCAGTGGCCGATGCAGCAGACCGCGCAAAGCGAGGCGGTCGCCGAGGTTCCGTACGACTTGGCACCCCTCCGCGGGATCTACCACCTACTCCTCCTGCTGGGTCACATACAGAGGCTACTCCAGAGGAGCCAGAGCTTATCACTGAAGCTCTTGGGACACCATTGGCACCTAGTTCCTGGGGGCATTCCACTCGTTCCCAGTCAGCTCAGTCACCTCAGTCAGCAGCTCCCACAACAACTTCAGCTTCAGTTCACCTCGATCTGAGGAATCTTAGAGCGAAGCAGGTGAAGAAACTTTGATTCGTTGCTCTTGAGAAGTGGTGCTCGGATCAGCGTGACCCCAGAGCCTCACCAGGATGGCACACACCTCTCATGGAGGATTTCTATAGAGCCGCTCAGCTTACCAGCATTCAGATCCGACCGCACAGGGTTTGCTCCTTAGAGAGCATGTTGAGTTGGCAGGTGAGGAGATCCGACCGTTCATCACTTACCTTCCGGGACTTGCCGATTTACTTGGGCGTTCCGGTAACTACATTGAGAGATGGGTCAGAGAGTTCAATGCTTCAATTGGGTTGATCCAGAGCACAAGTTTTTACAGTATACTTTCAGAGGTGAGCGATACAGGCTATATCTGACTAGGCTCAGGGAGATCTTTCACCTCCGTTAGACAGGTGGCGAGCTTGATTTACACTATGACTGCTACCGAGGAGCCTCAGTGCCTCGCCGTGCTTGAGGTGGTCGTACACTGTCAGTTCAGGAGGTGGCTCCTCTCTTCAAGCCACCTTTCTCAGAGGGCTCCCGACGTAGCCCAGCAGAGCTTCGACCCACCGTTCACAGGTTGAACGAGGTCGTCCATCGTACCTTGCTGCCTCGCACGGGTTACAAGGAAGGATTGACTAACATGCAGTAGCTACTCATTCAGGCCCTAGTATCTCAGACACCGTTCGACGTCGCAGACTTTCTTGTGTCAGAGATTGAGGACGTGATAGCAGATGGTATGAGGGTGCGTCGTCAGTTTCCCTATGCTCATTGAATTTCATCGATCATAGCTATTGAGCTTGAGGGAGCCAACCCTGGACTCCGCGCCCTACTGGATCAGTCGCCGACTTCTTTCCCAGCTTACAGAGTCCTTGGGTCGTTTGACAACCGGTTTGGGAACCGGGTTCTTCGTCTGGTCAGAGAGAGGACTGCTCCAGCTGACAGAGCTGAGGTTGATGCTCAGGATGAGGCTATACGCAGTGTTGAGCAGTAGGAGCTCCATGGCCTAGACACTGGAGCTGATGTGACTCCTGAGAACACTACTTCAGACAGCTCAGACGCCGACTTCCAGCCAGTTCCACCTATGCCCCCACGGGCTCACGACACTAAGGCTGGCGGCTCTGCCTCTGCCACCGAGACTATGATGCTGAAGATCCTTGACCGTCTCAATGAGCAGCAGAGCTCTCTAGTCACTGCAGTTACACAGGTTCAGCAGCGACAGGATGAGATGCAGAGGCAGTCTGAGGAGCGTCACTTTGAGATGCAGCGACAGATGCTAGCCATGCAGCTAGAGTCACAGCGCCTACAGCTTCAGTCTCAGCAGCTTCAGAAGCAGAACATGGCCTTTATGGCCCACATGATGAAGTGGACCGGCGCTCCTCCTCTTGAGTTTCCAGCTGCTCCTCAGATACAGATGATGAGTACCTCACAGCCTTCACAGTCATTTGGGCAGATAGGAGGCCCACAGTGTTCAGTTGGACCCTCAGTTGGCCCCTCAGTGGCCCCTACGAGTTCTTCCGGTCAGACAGTCACTCCCACCCCAGCCGTACAGTCCAGTGGACTCAGGGTGCCGGATTGACCACCCCGTTCCAGTCACCGGCGACTCAGGTGACACAGTGGTTGGACACCTTTGGCCCCACTCAGCAGTTCACCCCTCTCACTACTGGTTTCACTCCACTCACTGTTACGATGGGTGCCACTGCTCGAGATCTATCTGCGTCGTTCAGCGACATTACCAGGCAGCCGTCCCCCACTGGTCCACAGATAGCAGCAGAGGTTGAGGCAGAGCTTGTTGCACCGACCGATGATCAACACCGTTCCTTAGTAGCTTCCTCAGAGGCTAGACACGACAGTCGGGCTCCAGCCGTGTCTACCCCTCCTACAGCTGCAGTTGCTACCGATGCTACAGTGGTCACCTCCACTCCAGTCCAACCTTTGCAGTCTCCGGGTCTTCAGACTCCAGTCGAGTTCGTGCATGAGGCACAACCGGACACCGCCGCTCCTGAGGCTCCCGCAGAGACCCTAGCACCGGTTCCTGATCCTACCTCTACTCCAGCTACTGTTCCAGAGTCCGGCCCGTCAGCTACCGACCCCCATACAGCTTCTCTTCCAGCGTCAGACACTCAGGGGGAGGACTCAGACGATGAGACCTATTTGGTAGCTTTCAGGGTGCTCGGCCGCTCCACGGCTGCTTCCACTCCGCCTCCAGACGCCTAGTTTTGGTGCTTCGACGCCAAAGGGGGAGAGGGAGAGTCGAGTAGATGGACTAGCTTCAGGGGGAGCTAGTGGGATTCGTTCTTTTGATGTGTATAAACTTTATCGCATCATGCATCACGTTTACCGTCTTTATGCATTGTAAGATATGTGTGATGATTGAGACTTGATGGTTGTGTGACATGTGTGGACATTTATCTATATATATCATGTCACTTGTTTATGCTATATTGCTTCCGCGCTAATCTCTGATCTTTTGGCTATAGCATATCCTTTATGAAATCAAGTACTATGCTCAATTCATATCTATTATGCTTGTCATGGCTTGAATGGTTAGGCATGTACTTGTCTTTCTTATCACTAACACATGCCTATCTCATGTCAAGTCATGTTTTCTCTTATCAAAATTCACTCATTATTCTCTACTCGAGCTTGTATTGTCATCAATCACCTAAAAGGGGGAGATTGTAGAATCATGGACCCTTGTGTTTAGGCGATTAACGATAATACTAGATCACTATGACTAACGTGTGTTTTGCAGAGGCAAAGTTGTTTATGTTACGTCATTAGTGATGCAAGTTGAATGGGCTTAATGGATATTCATGCCCCCAAGATGGAAATCGTTTCGGTTGCAAAGGATGACGATACAAGTCGAAGACTAGGCTAGTTCTTAGTGCCATAAGGTTGAGAAGGGCACTAAGTATAGCTAGGGTTTTTGTTTTTCCTTTGACCGTACTATAAAGGGGGGTATGAGATTAGTAGCTTGACCTAGGAGAGTTTAGGAGAGTGGGTATATGCACACTTGTCACAACTAGTCCTAGAGACCTTGCTTTTAGCCCATGGTAAACCCTAGAAATGGTAGGAGCAAAATCCCTTGAGAAACCTCAGCGAAAACAATTGAAATAGGGGGAGAAAGAGGCTCCGGACCAGTCTGCTAAGTGGGTGTCGGACCATAGGAGAGTGGTCCGACGGTCCCTGACTTAGGCAAAATCTCAGCTCGAGGAGCTCCGGACCACCTGTCTGGAAAGCGTCATACCATAGGAGAGTGGTCGGATGGCTTGGTTCAGAGAGAGAGAAGGCTCCGGACTAGTCCGACGGTGTGTCCGACGGCTAGTCCGACGCTTCAAGACAGGAGGTTGGGTTTATGCAGAGAGCCCCCTGGCTCCGGACCAGAGCGTCGGACTAGGGCTCCGGACCAAGGAGAGTGGTCCGGTGGTTCAAAAAAGAGAAGAAGTTTTTCACTCAGAGAGCACCCTGGCTCCGGACCAGTGCGTCGGACCAAGCAGAGTAGTCCGACGGTGCCTGAGTTTGAATCCAGAGTGAGCTCCGGACCAGTGTGCATGGTCCGGTGGTATGAGCTCTGGACTAGTCCGGTGGCTTCGCAGAGAGAAGAAAAAGTAAAAAACGGCTAGTTTTGGAGGTGGGGACTATTTATAGTTGCCCCCTTCGTCCTTAGAGGCACTTTTGGCCATTGTTTCAGCTGGTGACACCTTAAGAAATCCTTTGGAGAGTCAAGAGGCTAGTGAGGGAGAGATTAGAGAGAGTTCATCTTGTTCTACCCTCCTAGAGTGATTAGGAGTGACTTGTGTGCATCCATCCACCTTCCTAGCCTTGAGTTGGTCAAGTGAAGGTCTTGTGCTTGTTACTCTTGGTGTTCGACAGCACCTAGATGGTTTGGTGGTGTTCGGAGGAAGTGATCGCCGGAAGATTATTGGCGGCTCTTCTCCAAGCTTCTGTGATCGGTTGTGGGCGATTCACCGAGCCGGAATGGCGAAGAATCAGCCCGTAGAGAGCATTCTACCCTTGCGCGGGTAGAGGGGGAGCGATACCTTGCGAGGTGCTCCAACGAGGACTAGGGGGGTGTCGACACCTCGATACCTTGGGAAAAAATCGCTGCGTCACTGAGAATTTCTTTTCCCTAGCTCTTTACATTTCCGCATTACTTTCCGTCTTGTTTTTATCTTACCTACTAGAATTGCTTAGGTTGCTTTTAATTTCCATAAACTGCTACCGCTTTCTAGCTAGGACACACGGATCGTAAGCACTGGGGGGTGATTGGCATTTGATAGGTTTTCATATTTGCTTTAGAAATTTAAAACAAGCCCAATTCACCCCCACTCCTGAGGCTAATTAATTTCCCTTTAGTTTTTCTGCTTTCTTTTATATCACAACACAAACATTTATTTCAGTGTTACCTATACATTTGTCGTGTATGTATTTTGAAACGCATGATTGTTGCCGCTTCGCAAGGCCGCTCCTATGTTCAAATCCTGGCTCTACCCTTGCCGTTGAGGGATTCTATTTGCAAGACACGAACGACCGAATGGTCAGTTTTGAGTTGATGCTGAAAATTTGAGCATCTTGGCAAGACCATCACCGGATATTGATGTGGTGCTCAGCGTGTTGCTGCAGAGCACATTGCCAGTTGCACAGAGTGCTGGCAAAGCAGGTGGCGTGAGTGAGCTCTCAGGTGTTGGAAAAGCGGGACTAAACCAGAATGGATCTGTTCATAAACCTCCAAGGGAGAGAAGGAAAGACGTGGAAAGTAAGTAATACTATATCTCTGTTGCTGTTTCTGTCGGTGTGATAAAATGGAACATGAGGTAATCTAAGTATGATATGCAACGGAATGGAACACAGGGCAAGGGGTGCAGGAGGAAGAGGATGCGTCGACGGTGCAGAGCAGGGCAGCTGTGCCACGAGACATCTTCAGGCTTCGGCAGATTCAGAGGAGCCGTGGCCTGGGGGTGGCTGCTGCTGCTGCTGCTTCGCAGTCTGGGTCCTCGGCATTTTCCTTCTCGGGCGGTGGTAGCGCCTTCTCTGGGGACCACTCTGCCAGCACAGATTAATAGTTTATTTATGGTGGAGAATATCTCAACTGTATCGTTATTTACATTATTGTAGGGTGATGTAAGAAGCAAACGAAACTGTTGGTGCTAAGCTTTGTGATAGAATGGGCACCTGTGACTGAGTAGTAGACCATAAAAGACTGATGTGTGCTGTTTCTTCTATAGTTGCTATCATTTCTGCTAACAGTTAACTGTTGCTCCTCGGGCAGTGCTGATGATGCCGAGGACGATCAATGAAAGCACAATCAAGGAGATCTTGCACAGTTACTTTTCGTTTGAAGGTTTGGCTTGCATTCTAGAGAAACATTTATGGGTTTTGGTTAGCCTGCGTAATAGGGCCTGTTTGATTTGTTTTGCTCCTAGTGCTAGCTAGGTTAAGCATCATCAGGCTTTAATATTGGGCCTGTTTGAATCTACCCTAGCTAAAATTTAGCTAGCTAATTTCTACAGCTAAAGTTCAGCTAGGTGTTTGGATCCACCGGCTAATTCAAAACATTGGACATTCTATCCGTCATTAACCTTAGCTCATTTCTCTCTCTGTTTCTTCTCTCCTTCCATCCTGGCAGTGGCGGTGCCCCTCCTAGACTCATCAATAGACGTTGAGATCCCAGCCCCTTTCCCATGCTTGATTGATGCTTTGGTGGATCTTCCTCCTACGGTTGCTGCGGTGGTTCCCCACCCAATGGTGTCCATGGCGCCCTCCATGTGGTGGCGCACGGGTAGTCTAGCCGGGGCACTCGGAGCGCGGAGCGTGCACATTGCGGCGGCGGAGCAGTGGTGGTGGCGCCTCCCTCTCCTAACAACGTCTCCTCCATCCCTTGACTCGACGATGGCCGTGACTGTCCTCCCCCACTCGACATTGATAGTGGTGGCTCCCTCGGTGGCAACGCACCCCAACCCGTGGGTACGACAACCTGATGGATCGACATCCATAACACACGGATCCAAATGCATGGAGGGAAAGAAGGGGGCGGTGTGGGCGCCAAAGCAGAAATAAATTGATGGACAAATTGGTAATTTGCTAGTTTTAGCTGCCATTAGCTGGGTTTGGTGGGATTATCTAGAATAGGGAGTGAGTGAGCAAAGAATTGGAGGAGTATCGGAGTGTCGGTCACCAAGACATAAATAATGTTGATTTGCCTTTTTATTTTTCCTACGACTAAGGCTTATGTGGAGCTCATAGGTGTGGAAAAAAACATGAAAGGACATACTTGCAATACATATATTATAAAGTTAAACGATGAGTCCAAAGAGAATCGAATCATACAATCAAATCAAAATATGTATGTGTGAACAAATTTGAGGTGGATATATGGTGGATGGTGAATAGTGTATAGCCTAATTCTACTTTGAAAAATACTTTTGCAAGAGCCAGTGTATTTATTTTCTTTTTCTCTCATGGAGGGAATTGAAGTAGCCATTGTTCTCTCTCACTTTTTCAATATCTCAGACACTTTTGTGTCTATTTTTTCTCATTTTTTATAACCCTTATCTTCTTTTTCAACAAAACCTTAAGAACTAGTTTCAAAAACTTGGAGCATTTATTTAGTGGATGAAGACCAATCAGATATGTACTTTTTTGGTGTCCACTCCCAGTGTAGGAGTTAAACATTTTTGAGTAGATCTAAATGTAAACACATGTTTTTGAGCCTACCCGCAGTGGAGGAGCAGTGTATATTTGGATGATGTGCAACTGGAATCTTGATTTTAAGAGCATGACAAGTATCTTATAAGGATCAACAAAGTTTGACCAAACTTAATGCAATGTAACCAACATATATGTGGAAGTTTTTCTAACCTACACAACGTGTATGGCTATGTAGGAATTTAAGCTTGTCATATACATATGTAGCATTTTAAGTTTTCAAAAATAAATCTCAAGAACTTAATATCACTAGGAACAAGATAAACAACACCTCAAACCTTCTTATATCATATCCATCAATTACCTAGACTTCGATAAAGTATTTGCTACCCATGAGTTTCTAGTTCAGGGTAAGTCCTTATATCAAATCTATTTTATCCTAAAACTCGAGAGAATTTAAGGTTAAAAACTAGGTACTAATACAACAGAGCAACTACTTTCATCATTTCCATGTAAAAGAATATTTAGAGAGTCCTCTTTATTAACCATTTCTTAAAAACACAATTAAAACAAACTAGACACACATTTTTATTTGTTTTCTTAACTAACACGTATTATTATAAAACAATATAGAGCAAAATATTTATTGAGTAATACATTGAGTATTCCCCCAATCTATACGATCTCAAAACCCTTTATCATAGTCCACAACCACAGTTAACCATAACCCTGATTGCGCACGAACACGGTCTGCTCCGTGGAACGGGAGCGGTGCTCACGGTGGTGTCGGTGTCATTCATGCTTTGTGCGTTCGAAATAGACGGGGTCGTACCCATTCCCGTACTTGTGCATACCTTGTATGAGCTTTACAAGAACACTTGTGCTCTTATAATAAATAAAAAAAAGGAAAAAAAAGAGCATTTCTTTTCAATCTGTTGTGTAGTGTAGTGCAATTTAGTTTTTTTAAAAAATCTTGTGTCGTGTACTCCCTCCGTCCCAAATTAACTGCCGTGTTGGGTTTTCGTGTCATAATTTTGATTATATTTATATAAAATACGTGCAACATTTGTGTCTCCAAATAAATTTATTAAAAAACTAGACCAAAAGATCTATCTAATGATATCAATTATGTATCATAACTATTAATATTTTTTATATAAAATTAATCCAAGTTATTTATCGAAAAGTGAGAAAGAAGGAGTAGCTTAGACCACGGTCTTGATGTTCCAGGTAGTACTATATATATAAGTTGTAGAGGACAACACACCAGTCACTCAGTCATTGGCCCCATTTCATTCTAAATCTCTCTGAAAACGGCCGGGCCCCCATTTCATTCTAAATCTCTCTGAAAACGGCCACACGATTTCGCGCCCTGAAACCCGCGATTACGGCAACGACTATTAGTAACTGAAAGTAAGTATATACTCTACATTGGTTTTACAAGTGTAACCGCGCTGCTGCTTTCTTCGTCGTCGATCCCAGCAGCAGCAGAGGTTCTCCCCACTCCCCAGGACATGGGCCTCTTCTGAACATCTGATCCTGTCCAAACGGAGAAGAAAGAAGGTCAGTATATCTATTGCTTCATTTCTTTCCTATAGTCAGATGTTAGGAGATTAAAGAACTGGATAATTAGCACGAGCTCCATGGTGCGCGTCGATTGGGGCGCGCGCGGGAGCATGTGGTTTCGCCCTGATCGCTGGATCACTTGTCGCTGATCCATCCAATCCAATGAGCTTCTATTCACATCAGTGCTTCAGTCTTCAGAAAAATGAGTCACCCGCCCCTGGTTTCACTAGTCTTCCGGGTTGCAACTGAGATCGATGGTACCAGGTCGCAACTGATTACTGATCCAACTCGCACCCACCGCATCTCAGTTATATACCACAAGTAGGAATTAAGTTTCGAAGTCCGAACCTTACAATAACAAGATCACCACAGCACATGTCCTGACTATCACTACTACAGAATAGATTAACCGCAACGTTGCCCAAAAGGCCTCCGCAGCGGACATCTTTTCCGTCCGCTCCGGTAAATCGTCACGATTTACGACAACGGACAGAAAAGACTTACCGTGACGGTCACTATTGCCCAGCGATGTCTGCTGCGGTAAATAGGTTATTTACCACAGCGGGTATTTTAAGTTGCCCGCCACGGAAAACGTCGCAGCCCAAATAGGCGGGGCGAGGCCTAATCCGGCCCAATCCGTTGATGGAAGTATAAAAGAGCTCTTAGGGTTTCAAGCTCCGAACCCACGCAGATGCGGCGGCGGCATCGCATCGCAGCCAAATCCCCCTCCACGAATCCGTTCCTCTTCCTGTGCCGAAGCCGTTCCTCTTCCTCCACTCTCCACAGCAGCCAAATCCCCTCCACTCTCCTGTGCCGAAGCCGGAGGAGTCATCGGAGCCGACGTCCCATCGCGCCGCGCCACGCCGAAGCCGTTCCTGTTCCTCTTCCTCGTCGCGCCGCGCCGGACGCGGACGCCCGCGACCTCCTGCCAGACCTCGTCCTCCGGGTCTCCGTCGACGCGTCCCATTCCCTGGGCGAGTCCATCACGCTGTCGCCGCCGCCCGCCTGCCGCGGCGTCCGGCGACGACACCACGAGCCAGGACCCGACCGGCTACGGCAAGGAGGAGCTGGAGATCTGCACGTCGCAGTGTCGTCCGTTCCCTCAGCACGTCGGGTCGCTGCACCTCAGCACGTCGTGGTGTCGTGCGTTGCATCCATGGTTACATGTCCCGATCTCTTTCCTTTCTTCCCTTCCCTTCTCGTGCTGTATCGTGATGTGTGTGTATGATCTGCACAGGCTGTATTCGTGGTTTCCTCAGCACGTCCGTTGCATCCATGGTTTCATCCCCCGAGCTCCCGTCGCTGCAGCAGTAGCCGTCCGGTCGGGCTCCGTCGGGGTGGCCTCGGGCGACGTGGGCGAGGAGAACGAACGCGCGCGAGCTCAGACAGCGAGAGCGGAGCACGGGGCTGAGAAGGCCGGCGACAGGCTGTTCAGCGTCTCCATCGGGCGGAAACGAATGCGGGACGAGAGCAACGGCGGCGGGCGGGCGGTGGACCTCCTGGCTGCGGCGAGCCCAGATCCAACCCGTTGGGGTTTTTTTTTTATTTTCGGAAATTCTTTACCGCAGCTGGCGTCTTATGTTGCCCGCTGCGGTAAATGGATATACCGCAGCGGCCCCTTTCGCCCGCTGCGGTAAAGCCTTGATTTACCGTGACGTGACAGCGCAAGCGGACGCTGTTGCCCGCTACGGTAAATCATTTTCGTCCGCTACGGTTAAGGTTTTTGTAGCCGTGTATGTATATATTTTGTTTCCCACTTGCATTGGGTGAATATATCATGCATGGATTACCCCTGTAGTACACCGGAGATTACTAGTTAATTGCTTTCTGCCGAAGCTATAGTTACGGCGCGTCTTCTCACCTTTTGGCTAGACACTCATTTACAATCACTGTTAGCTAATCCATGCTTTCATCCGGCATCACAATCATCATTACCGTCCGTCTTGTAAATCTCTCTACATCGATTGAGTGCCCGTTAGAAATTGTTTGTAGATTTCCACGTATATATGGCACATGATGCACATCTCATTTACAACTTTTTCATTATCGATCACGCGAATGGCGTTACATATTTTGTATACTCATTTGCTATAAGTGGTAATCATACGCCATGCCAAATTCTCATTAGCAGGACCATCTCCTTGCCCCTCACACACACACACACTACTCTAGTCATATAACTGGTTAGTTTTGGCAAGGTCCATTCCAAACTAAGCAATGTGCTTAAGTCATTATCGCCGTATATACTATAGTCTACTTGAGCACCACGAGTTCTCAAAGGGGAAGTTCAGCCCAGAACGAGATATGGAAGCGAGTAAGCGACAAGTACTCCGAGTATGATACATCGAAGAAAGATTTTGTGGGGAATGCTGATTATAATATTGAATCCTTTCTGAGTACTCTTGGTGCATTGTAAACCCCGCATGCTTCAGCTTTTTTGGGTATGTTCGCACAATATAAAGACTTGGAGCCATGCAGGTGTCACAAGATCAGTGCATCCAGGGCTTCCTGCTAAGGTAAGGTCCTCTTCTCTCTGGACTTTCATCTGCTTGCTACTGTAGTCAAATCTGTCCCTATCTGCTCCTTTGATTTGATTTCATTAATTTTTTTATTTCCTTGCAAAATTAGTTGAACACCATAGATACCATCGTTCAATCCTCTAAACATTTGTCTTTGTAGTCATTATAAACTTGGAAAGTTTGTAACTGTTCTAGACTTGAAAAGTTCCAGTGATCAGCCACGCATGAACAAAATATGCAGGAAACAATTACCTTTATAGCTTCCTCTGGTCAAATTTGACATAGCAAAGCAGACTCATCACACATGAAACAAAGTTCTCAAATCATACTGTGTCTACAGTCAATTAGGCAATCCGACCTTTTCTGATTCAATAATTCTGATTGTTCTCTACTGGTTGTTTCCTAGTGGGTTGTCCAGAGTAACAAATGCGAATCGCAGAACAGTGGAGTTATACTGTAGGTAGGACTTTGATATCAAATTTAGTGGTCGACAAGAAGTTGCCCCTCCAATATCAACTACAAATAGACGGTGTCAGGTTGATCTTTTTTTCATCACCTCTTCCTCACTGATCCGGTTCTGTTGCATCCCTCAGCGCAGCCACGAGCCTGATTTGAGGAGTTCTGATGGAGCATTTCAGGCGAGGGGTCGAGTTTGGGATGGCCTCCTTCCAGAGATGTCATCCACTGTCATGTCAAATGGTTGGTGATCATGCAAAACCTTTGCTTCATGGTTTTTAGTTATATATAATACAAACTGACCATATATAGATGTCTGCTATGGCTAGTAGCTAGGCTACTATAACCTGACTATTTTTAAGTTTTCAGAACTGTTTCTGCCTCTGCCATAACTGCATCTTGTGACAAATTAAGAGATGGACTAAACTGCTGTTCTTTTTTCCTTGCTGTTCTGATCGTCAGTTCCTAGTGCCTACATATATGTACTAAGCTCTTTTTTTTTTGCATCATGCTGCTGCATCCATCTCTTTTAGATTTGTTTTGGGTTCATTTCATGTGATGTGAATATACATAGACATTGCTGAATGTTCAAACAGGCAGAGAGCGTACCGGTCGATGCGCAGAAGGCGGATATCCGCTGTAAAGAGAAGTCACGGCATTCTAAGTGCTGCCACCTGGAAGAGATGTCAGTCATCCCTGAGCAGGCCATGGAGTTCCTCTCTCGGACATGGAGCCCCTCCTCCTCGGATCTCTTCCAAATACTCTCCCCCAGTGTATGTTTATTATGGCCATGGACCACGGCTCCAGTTTCTTTTTACAATCCAAATATAAAATAATACTTTGCACAAGCTACTGTAACTATTCACTTTCAGTATAATCTACTCTTCTTTTTCAATTACCCACGTTTAACTTATCTAGATTCATAGCTTTTGCTATGCACGTAGATATATGTTAAGTCTAGATATATACCAAATGATACAAATCTAAAAATACCAAAACGTCTTGTAATTTGGGACGATGAAGTATTTATCACAGCATGGATCTTCCTTTGAAAAGAAAAGAAAAAACGTATCTTTTTCACCTTTTTCAGTGTGCAGAATCTTCTGTCTTTTGTTCACGGTTACTTTTATCTAATCTAATATAATAAAGGGTCTGGGATCATCGCTGGAGGATCCAGAGCAAGATGAAGAAAGAGGAGAAGGAGGAGGTGAAGACAAAGAAAAGCACCTTGGCACGGTTCGCTTCAATGGGGGAACAACAAACCAATTGTTCAATCAGACATGCGTAAGTCAGTCAGTCAGTCAGTCACTGGGTCACGTCTCAGGAGTTAACTATTGCCCCAGTGGCCTGCATGCTAATGATGATCCCTGGTTTGCCTGACAGAGACCTGTAGCCGACGGCAGGCCTAACTGCGGACAGCGCCGGCACAAGCTCGTCCAGCCTGCCTGGGTAAGTAAGGAGAAAGGACAAGATACTAGTCAGTTGTTATTACAAACACCCATGCTTATTCCTCATAACATGGCGCAGAGTGCCACATTGAAACAGCATACTATAGTACACTGTTATTGCAGTGACAAAACACAGCTGGTGCGGTATCTTGTCGGAACTGATAAAAAAAAATTGCAGCTCAAACTTGGAAACATGAAGGCGATGCTACGTGGTTTCCTGCTGGACAGCGTGCTAGTCACGGGAAGCCGGCGGGGGAGGCGGAGGGACGAGCTCCGGCTGCACTCGTCGCAGGCGCACGCTGCCGTGTCGGTGGCGCAGCTGGCTGCGGCGGTGGCGGGCATCGTGTCGGCGTACGACCTGAGGCCGGCGGCCTCAGCCAGCGCAGCCGACAGGAGGCTAGGCACGGTGCTCGCGTCCGCCGCGGCGCTGGTGGCCACCGTGTGCGCTGAGGCCGCGGAGAGCTCCGGCGCCAACCGCGGCCGCGTCACGTCCGCCATGAGGACCGGCATCGAGAGCCGCTCCTCCGCCGAGCTGCTCACCCTCACTGCTACCGCTGCCACATGTAGCAACTGCAAGCCACGCCCAGAAAAATTTAACGTGACGACAGATTCAGAATAAAGGGGGAGCTAATTGCGTCTTGATGCTTCTGCCAGGTTTGAGGGGAGCCGCGGCGCTGAAGCAAAGAGCAACTGACCTCAGGGGAATCAGCACCAGCACCAGCAGCAACAACGCCATGGCCATGAGCGTCAGCGCTGGCATCCAGAAGGGCACGACTCTCAGAGTCTGCCTGCCTTGCGGTGAGAGACGACATGCATTTATCATGTGATGTGGTAGTAGTACCATCGGTGTTTGTTTTAAATAGCTGGCTAAGACATTTAGTTTTTTATGTTGCAAAAAATCAGGTTATAGCATTAGCTAAGAGCTAAATTATTATCATAAAATAAAATTAGCTAAATCGTTCTTTAATAGCTATAGCTGGAGCTTTAAAACCTATTATCTTTTTCTCTTTTCACTGTTTATATAAAAGAGGGATTTACCAACGTAAAAAAAAAACTAGCAGTACCAATTGTGCTGCATCGCTTTTGTGTGTGTGTGTGTAGTTTGACACTGCAACACTGCTTGCTGTTTGCGTCCGTGTTATACATATATGCAGGAAGTGCGCGGGTGAGGACGGTGTCCGTCTTCCCGCAGCGCGGCGACGGCGCTGTGGTGCTGCGGCTGGGGAAGAAGCGCCTGCACGGCGCGTTCGCCACGTTCAAGGACTGTAAGTAACAGCAGCTCGTGCACGCTGCGCGGTCATCTCACAACGCTGTTCCCTGTTCCGCTGCCGGGTCGTCGCCCGCGCGCGTGCATGCGCGTGGGTGGGCGCACTGTGTGTCGCCTCGCGCTCTGCTTGCCGACCAGGCCAGGCCGGCTGGGAAAGACGACGAGCCGCTGGCCCGTACCGCCCGTAACACCTGAGGTCCTGAGCCGCTTGCCTTTTTTGGCCGGTTGCCCCGGCCGACACGCATGTCTCTAACGGGCCAATCAATCTTCCAGGGGCCGGTCCAGTACGTCCCGTCAAGACTAGTCTGTTTGGAGCTCGGTACTAGCTATCGTCGTCGTGGCTGCTGTGATTTGGCCCCAAGCTGCTTGGCCGCATACTGTGTTGATACTTGATCGGATTCATTCAACGACCTGACTGATCGATTTTGCCGTTTGGTGGCGACCATGATTTTTCAGATGTGGTCATGGCGGTTGGAGACGGCGGCGGCGAGGCGGTGGTGGAAGGGCGGCCGGCGTTCCCGGTGGCGATGATCACGTCAGAGGACCGGGTGACGGTGCACCTGCTGTTCGACCACCAGACGCACTGCAAGGTCTGGAAGACCGCCATCGAGGGCATGCTGGCCGAGAAGAAACTCAAGCGCGACAACCAACTCAACTGAACTGATCTGATCAGTCTGATTGGGCACACACGCATACCGATCTTCCTACGCTTCTACTTCATCGAGTAGAATGGAGAAATGTCTTCTTTTTTTCCTATATATCTTGTGTAGTCACGCCTGTACTTGTGTTTGTAACATGTTTGTATGTATGGGGGTGAATCGAAGCTCATAAATAAAAGTGCTATTATAAAAACCTGCTCTAGGATTGAAGAGAATTGTCTACTTTTCGTGGCTTACGTTTTTTTTTATCTCGGCTTACGTTTATTTACAAACAAAGGATCATTTCGTTTGAAGAAACAGAAACTTAAACAGGATGTTGAACGTGTATTTTGGGTTAATACACGTTTGGGCTATTTAGGCCGGTAGCCATATAAACCCACTGATCACGCAGAGAAGAAAAAAGTCTACTTTTGCACCTTCAACTTTGACAAAAGTCCACTTTACGTCCCTCAACTCTCAAACCGGACAAAACACGTCCCTCAACTTTCAAAATCGTTCATATTATGTTCCTCGGTGGTTCTCGAGTGTGGGTTTGCTACCGTGTCAGCAGTTTTGTTTTTGTCTCATTTTATTTATTTCAATTGAATCTTTGAAAAAATCATAATAAATCATAGAAAAATCATAAAATGGAAAATCTAAATTTTTAGACTCCGCGTGAGTAGATCTACACAGTGAATATATAATATGGTATGATTAAGTACAAAGTTTTTGCTCGAAGGTTTTTATCTTTTTATTTTTATTTATTTCGGTTGATTCTTTGAAAAATCATAGTAAATCACAGAAAATCATAAAATAGAAAATTCAATTCTTTTGGACTCACATGAGGATATTTACACAATGAATATATAATATGGTAAGCTTTAGTCTAAAAATAGTTATATAAGTTGTAGCTATGAATTATTTTAATTAATTAACAAAAGCATAGATCTAAAGCTATCACACAAAAAAATGTACTAAGGCAAATCATATTATATATTTTCTGTGAGTCTAACAAAATTAGATTTTCCATTTTATATTTTTTCTGTGATTTATTATGATTTTCAAAGATTCAATTGAAATAAATAAAAAAGAAAAAGACAAAATCTTCATAGCAAAAAATTTTGTACTAAAACATACTCCCTCCGTCCCAAAAAGAAGGTCGTTATGGGATGCGTGCCGGTCAAACTTTCTCAACTTTGACTAAGTTTGTAGAAAATACGTGAAGCATTTATATCTCCAAATAATTTTGTTAAAAAACTAGACTTAAAGATCTTTCCGATGATACTATTTACTTAGCATAATTATTTTTATATTTTAATATATAATTGCCGGCATTTTGAAAACGTTGACTTCTCTGGAAACGAGAATGACATCTATTTAGGGACGAAGGGAGTACCATATTATATGTTCACTGTGTAGATCTATTCATGTGGATTCCAACAAAATTATATTTTCTATTTTATGATTTTTATTTGATTTACTATGATTTTTCAAAGATTCAATCGAAATAAATAGAAAGAGAAAAAAAACAAAATGGTTGTAATGTAGCAAACCCACTTTACTGTACCAAAACTACTGTCCAAAAACCACTGAGGGATGTAATGTGAACGGTTTTGAAAGTTAGGGTATGTATTGTGTCCGGTTTTATAGTTGAAGGACGTAAACTGGACTTTGGCGATAGTTCGGGGACGTAAAGTAGACTTTTTCCTGCAGAGAAAAATGGAAGCCCAAAAGGCTATTTAGGCCGGTAGCCATATAAAGGCCTCGTTTGGGCCCAAATTTTCTTTTCCTACGAGGGCCCAATTTTGCTTTATTGCCATATCTATGTGGAAAACTGGGTCGTTGTTGTTTCCTTTCCGTTTATTTTGGCCCATTTGTCAGTTTAGGAGGGGCCCACCATACACTAACAAAGGTTTTCAAATCTGATGGAGGAATTTAAAGACATTCGAACCAGCCGTCCTGTCTCTCTCATCCACTGGACAAGGCCCCACTGTCCTTATCCGACCGCCCTCTCAAATTTCGTTCCGAAACCATCCTTGTGAATTCTAGAAAAAACAAGTCGTTGGCGAAAAGGGAGTCTGTACAGTGTATACAAGCTCACTTTTTTCACTTCGTATGAAGCCAAAAAAACACGCTGAAATTTCATCACAACAATTATACAAGAACATAGCTTGAACCCTACGGAATTCAGTATGAGCACACGTTTTTTTTTTGAAATTACAACATTTCTTTTAGGCGATGTGATGTAATTGTAGCTTGAAATCTTTTTTGAAATGAATATGGAAAAAAAAAACTCTTCTAATTTCTGTGAACCAAAAGCAGTTCCCGCTCAAGGCCATGTTTAGTTCCAACTAAAATTCAAAATTCAAAATCCCAACTATTTTGGATTTTAATGTAAAATATTTTAGTAGGGTGTTTAGTTCCCACCAAAATTTGTCTTTCAATGATGGGGATTGTGAGGATGACACACAAACCAATGCAAAGATTCTTTTATTTTGACCTCTTGAGTTCAAAATGCAAAATGAGAAATAAACCACTTTTTACCAAATATTTTAGGTGATGTCTAATTTCATTTTACAAAATAAAGAGTCAAAACCCAAAATATTTTGGATTTTATAGGAACTAAACACCCCCTTAAAAAGGGCGGGGGCAAAACTGGAAGAGAAATACAAAAGAGGGAAGCAGTTACGGGTTGCAGGCTTGCAGCAGCGACGCCTCTATCTGCTCAGCTCCCACCTCAGACACAGGCAGGCAGCGGGGAGCGCTCCCCCCCTCGATCCTTCCGCTTCCTTCTAGAACCTTCCGCCCCCCTTCGTCGCAGCACATCGCTTTCTCCTCCTCCCACCTCGAAGATGGCGACCATGGAGAACGTGATCGTGCTCGTGAACCGCATCCAGCGTGCCTGCACCGTCCTCGGCGACCACGGCGGTGGGGACGCCGCCGCCTCCCTCCCCACACTCTGGGAAGCTCTCCCATCGGTCGCCGTCGTCGGCGGTCAGGTCCGCCTCCTTTTTGTTACCTCTAGGTGCTTGCTCGCCTAGGATTTTGTTCCGTAGCTTAATTACGAGGGCGCTTAATTGGGCGGCCATGTACAGAGTTCGGGGAAATCATCGGTGCTCGAGAGCATCGTGGGGCGAGACTTCCTGCCTCGAGGATCAGGTAGGAAGAGATGTTTACCTTCATCACCGAATCATGTTATTTTTTGGGCTCGAAATTTTATGGTTTTTGGTTTGTGTTTGGATTGGAAGGGATCGTGACGCGTAGGCCACTCGTACTGCAGCTGCACAAGACGGAGGACGGGGTGCAGGAGTACGCCGAGTTCCTGCACATGCCCAAGCGCCGCTTCACTGATTTCGGTAAGCAACCTTCGTAGTCTTCAGGGATATAGGGTTATTCTTTCTTGTCCTAAGCTTCTATGAAATTGGTTTGTTGGTACGTTAATTGCTAGTATAATTGAATGCTTTATTGGCCATGTTTCCCATCGCAAGTTGCACTGTTTACTGAAACCAGTAACTTAGCAGAAGCTGTGTCTTACTACTATCCAGTTATTAACGAATCCGGTTCTTTCAGTGATGTGTGCAATTGTATTGCCTCCTATTTAAGTTCTCTTCAAAATTTCTGCTCCATGAGGATGACACTTCTTACCTTACTTGCTATGTTGCACCTGCCGTTGCCATTGGGGTCTAAGAAGTATTTGACTTGTGTAAATGGCATGAGCTTCATGAGGATGACACTCCTTACCTTACTTGCTATGTTGCACCTGTCGTTGCCATAGGGGTCTAATAAGTATTTGACTTGTGTAAATGGCATGATCATCTTTGTGTTTCCCATGTTGTGCTGCTAGTTCAAATATCATGTGCATTTTATCATGCTTAGCAACATGTATTCAAAAGTAGAATGCACAAAATCAGTAAGAAGCAGTTGCCATTTGATCTCAGAGTGGATTTGGTATTTTTCAATACATGGAAATGGCTGAAGTACTTATCTCAGATGTCAACATTTATTGTTCTCTGCAGCTCTTGTACGGAAGGAAATCCAAGATGAAACTGACAGGTTGACTGGAAAGTCAAAGCAAATATCTACAGTTCCAATTCATCTCAGCATATACTCTCCACATGGTATCTAAGCCCTGGACACAACCTACCACTGCTTTTTCAAGAAAAAAAATGAAGATTGTTACTATTGTTTTTAGTTGTTGAATCTAAAAATCTCAGTCCAATGCTACCTGTATGGCACTATATCTTTTCTTTCTGATAAAAGCAGCATTGCAATGCTTTTTTACTTTTGTTTTCCTGGTCATGTTTTAATAATTGAAGTTGATGCTAGTGGACGCTTCTTATTGGCTACTAATTTGTAGAGCGGTTGATTTATATGCAAAAGCATCTCTGAGCTCCTAAATCTTTGTGGTATATGTTTACTCAATTCAGTCAATTATTGCAGTGGTCAACTTAACATTGATTGATCTGCCGGGTCTAACAAAAGTTGCAGTAGGTATGTAAACGCATTTATTGTTTCTGTTCATGTTCTTGTATTAGGTGTTTTTCAGTAGAAGTTTCACTGATTATGTTCTCTTTCAGAGGGGCAGCCTGAAAGCATTGTTCAGGATATCGAAACCATGGTGCGTTCGTATGTTGATAAGGTATAAATGGTGCAGATATCTTTGGAACTGATTATCACCTTGGCATATTTTGTATGGTGTTTTCTTAAATTAAATGATGTAACACTTGCACCGTTGGTAGAAGTGCACCTTTAGTGGTCATACATAATGCTTTAGCATTAACATTCATTTCTTCTTTAGAATAGAATTAAACCCACTGATGTTTACCTTGTTTTTAGTCATGATTCTAAATATCTGTCTATAAAATTTTCAGAGGGCCTGTCTCTATGATATTGTCAATTCTTTCGCTATTGCACTTTACACCAGTTGCGCTAAACACTACTATTTGTCTTTGCCACAATTTTTTTAGCACCACTAATCCTAACCGAGTCAAATATTCACTCTTTGCTCTAATGAATAGAATTATATGCCTCTCCATTTTGTTTTGAGAAATGCGCCGTGGGTCCTTAAACCTTTCCCACTTCTCACCTAGATCCATGAACTTTTTGTTGGCTCATCTGGGTGCATGAACTTGTTCCCACTTTTCATCTAGGTCCATGAACTTTTTCCGCTCATCTGGGTTCATGAACTTTTTTCCACGTCTCACCTAGGTCCACAACAAGCCACATAGGACTCTGCTACTGATGTGGCACCACGTGCTTTTTTATTTCAAAAACAAAAAGTAGCTGAAACTTTGAAAAATTGTGTAAAATCATTCAAAAATCGTAAAAAGGAAAATCCAGTTCAGTTAGACATGAATAAATCTATGCAATAGATATAGAATATGACATGCTTTAGTTCAAAGTTTTTGCTGTAACTATAGATCTATGTGTTTCTATGTTTAATTCACAACTATATCTCTTGTGCTCCAATTGTGGTGAAATTTTTATGATAGACTAATCTTATTATGCTTGAGCTATGGTAAAAATTTCAGATTTAGGGAGGACATATGACCGAGTTCTTGAATTATCTAGGTTTATGCTTGTTTAATAGTTAATACGTGCTCCACTGAAGCCAAAGTTTTTACCATAGCTCAAGCATGTAATGAGTAGTCTACCATAAAAAAATCCCCATAATTGGAGCACAGGAGGTGCAGTTATGAATTAAAAACAGAAACACATAGATCTACAGCTACAACAAAATTTTTAAACTAAAGCATGTCATGTTATATATCTATTGCATAAATCTATTCACATGGAGTCTAACAGACCTGGATTTTCCTCTTTACGATTTTTATATGATTTCATACAATTTTCAAAGTTTTGTCTAGCTTATGAAATTTTAAAAAGCATGGGGCGCCACAACAGTGGCCACATAGGCAACAAAGGTGGCCTGCTGTGGACCTAGATGAGCGAAATAAAGGTTCACGGACCTAGGTGAGGAAAAATTTTATGGACTCAGACGAGCGAAAAAAAAAGTTCAAGTGGGGAA
The DNA here is from genome assembly GCA_022036555.1 of Microstegium vimineum. Classification (NCBI taxonomy): domain Eukaryota; kingdom Viridiplantae; phylum Streptophyta; class Magnoliopsida; order Poales; family Poaceae; genus Microstegium; species Microstegium vimineum. The sequence goes on along the minus strand of CM039124.1, from coordinate 11,519,469 downwards.
ATGTTTTAGGACCCACAGTGCATTTCACTCTTGTTTTTTACTTCATTGAATGATGTAATGAGCCATTGAGTAACAGTTGAGTTTATTTCTTTATCATTAATTGAATGAATATGAATGTTGATTATAGCCATGAGTATATTGATTAACTGAATGATTGGTAAGACATGGGATATGTATCCTAGTGCATTTTATATGTATTCAAGTATTTATGTTTATGAAATTTTGTTAGTTTCATGTTTTTGTTCATAATTAGTTGACAATTTCGATATTTTGTTTTGTAAAACCACTAAATGAAATAGTTTCCGCTATATCCCGTTGTGACTTTTTATAGCTTTTGGAGGAGGCTGCTGCTAAATGGCATAGTCCGCTATTTAAAATCAGTTTTTTAGTTGAAAATAGTGAGGAAATACTCTGTGTAGTCTATTCAAGAGCATTTAGCTATTACACTTGAGCTCATGAGCAGATCTACTAAATATAAGACTCGGTAGAATTCCTATAGCATGGACTGTATTATTATGTCTGTTCTATCTTGAATCCACTCCCTAACTTCCTATACCTACTCTATGTTTTGGCACTTGCTCATTGCATATGGTTATATTCTCAATCACATCAACAAGGTGTCTTAAATTCTTGTCTCAAAAAAAAAGGTGTCTTAAATTCTGTATTTTATTTGCAGCCGAATTGTATTATACTGGCTATATCTCCCGCCAATCAAGATATAGCAACATCAGATGCAATCAAGCTTGCTCGGGAAGTGGATCCAACTGGTATGAATCAAGATAGCACACTTATTTTTCCACGGTCTATTACTTCTATTAGCTGATGATACCTGCTTTGATTGTGAGTTTGAATACTTGTGTATTCTCTTTTCACATATGTCCAATAAAACCTTTTGCCCGCTCAAAACTTGTCCATATCATCTGTGCTTATTATGAACAATGATTGATATGCAAATAGCCTCTTAACAGATCACCAAGAACTCCACACATAAGGACACACACACACACACAATGGTTTTGGTGACTGGAATGACTTAACCTTTTTCTGATTTTCCTCCTAGCTTTATACAGTGCTGAGAGCTACAATTGTGTCTATGATTTTCTAATTAATGCAGAATATTACCCAAATAATCAGCCTATTGCTTCTGTTACTCCATGCTGAAATTTAGCTAAAGTAAAGTCTATGAACCTAGACAATAGCATGCGCCTAAACACACAGGATTATTTCCAACAATGATTGAATGCACATCTTTTTAGGATAAAGACCATTTGCATTGTTTCAGTGTGTTGGGTAGAACCTGAGAGCTTTTGTTCTAAGCATGTCGCAGGTTGAAACATACTATACTCCAACTGCAAATGAGGGGCATTTTGTACTAACTGATTATAGACTTCCCTTCATTGTTACTTCTACCAGTTTCTAAATCAAGCTATCCTGTTCCCTAACCATTTATACAATGGATATATAGGACACTTTCTATCAAACCTCATTTCAAGTATATCTGACACCTTTTCATGTCTATAAGTTCAGAACATTCAAAGTTTTGTTGTTGAGGTCCCCGACAGTTTGTTTATAATGGATAAATATGTTATGCACTGACAGGGTAGGAGACACAAGTAGTGTTCGAACTCTTGGCTTGATGTATCCTAGTTTTGTGCTATGTAGCAAAGTTCTAAAATGATGTAATAAATTTGTGCCTGTGCATCTCTTTTGATGCACAGGGTGTGATATGATTACTCCATTATCTAAAAAAGTGCTAGGAAACATAATGCTGGAGAACACCAATAAAATAAGAGAATGTGAAGCTGTGAACTCATGTCAGCTACTAGATCAACTTTGGATGGTGTATGATGTATTGTCAAATTGTCAATGTAAAAATAAGAAGTTGACAAGAAAGTGGAATGATTCAGGAGTCTTTCTTACTGTCAGCAACTTGACTTATATTACTTTTTTATCTTTCTCCAAAGTTAAGGTTAATTCTCATTTGAGAATCTCCATGCTGACAAAGTCCTAACCTTTTGATTCGCCTAGTTAATTCCTTGGCTGAGGATCATCTTAAATTTCTTCAGGTGAGAGGACATTTGGTGTGTTGACAAAGCTTGATTTAATGGACAAGGGAACAAATGCACTTGACGTACATGTCTATGGTCTCTTATTCTGTGTGAATTTTTGTTTTTTTATTTCCATTGGACTCTAACTTCCCCTGCTTCTTTATTTTCATTTAGGTTCTTGAAGGAAGATCTTATAGACTGCAGCATCCCTGGGTTGGAATTGTGAACCGTTCACAAGCAGATATCAACAAGAATGTTGACATGATTATTGCTAGGCGAAAAGAGCAAGAGTTCTTTGATTCTAGTCCTGAATATTCTCATCTTGCCAGCAGGATGGGTTCAGAATATCTTGCTAAACTTCTTTCACAGGTTCAAGAAATCTTGCAATGCTTTCATTTCTACTGTTAGTGATCTAAAAATGGTGGATGATGCAGTGCTGCTTCCATCTTTCAGAATCTAGAGGCTGCGATCCGATCACGCATTCCAAGCATAACCGCTCTGATAAACAAAACTATTGATGAGCTTGAATCTGAGATGGATCACCTTGGTAGACCTATTGCCTCTGATGCTGGGGTAATCTTACTGAAATTTTGAGCTAAAGTGCATTCGAGTTTAATGGACATAGGAACATCATGTTTGTTCTTTTGCAGGCTCAATTGTACCTCATCTTGGAGCTTTGCCGTGCATTTGACAAAATATTCAAAGAACATCTTGATGGAGGGTAAACCTCATATCAACGTTTTTTTCCAAATTGATTTACTGTTTATATGATTATTGTTCTGGGCTGTCCGTCCTTACTCCTTACATGTGAAATGCAATTATAAAATTTGTAGACGACCTGGTGGTGATAGAATTTATGGGGTCTTTGATAACCAACTCCCTTCTGCTCTGCGGAAGCTTCCATTTGATCGTCACCTCGCTGTGCAAAATGTGAAGCGGGTTGTATCACAGGCAGATGGTTATCAGCCTCATTTAATTGCTCCTGAGCAAGGGTACCGTCGGCTGATTGAATCTGCTCTCAATTATTTTAGAGGACCAGCTGAAGCTTCAGTAGATGCTGTAAGAAAGCTTCATCCTGTGCTCATGGTATTAGTATTTTCTTTCATCAACTGAAGAGTCTTTTACATCACTGCAGGTGCATTCTGTTTTGAAAGAGCTGGTGAGGATATCCATTGGAGAGACTCAGGTTGGCCCTTGGTTTCTTATATACCAAAGTATCAGTCACATCCTTTTCCCCTGTACATTAGTCACAAAAGCTACTGCATCTTTAGGAGTTGAAACGATTTCCATCTCTACAAACGGAGCTTGCTGCTGCATGCTATAAGGCCCTCGAGAAATTCCGTGAAGATGGCAGGAAAACTACTCTACGACTGGTTGATATGGAGTCAGCATATTTGACTGTGGATTTCTTCCGGAAGCTCCCACAGGAATTTGACAAAACTGGAACTGGAAATCCTCCTGCTCCTGGAAATCCCAGAACTGCAAATCCCCCTGCTCCTTCGGATGATCGATACAGTGATGTACATTTCAGGAGGATCGCTTCTAATGTGTCTTCATACATTGGCATGGTATCTGAAACCCTGAAGAATACTATCCCCAAGTCTGTTGTCCATTGTCAGGTCCGAGAAGCTAAGCGATCCCTGCTTAACGAGTTCTATACTCAAGTGGGTGGGAAAGATGTGAGTAGCCTTCTTTGTGTTCTAGCTTGTTCATTCCTTCTACCAATTTTCCAGTAAATAAATTTTGTTTTTGCAGGCTAAGCAACTTGCAGTACTCCTTGACGAGGATCCTGCCCTCATGGAACGCAGGTTGCAATGCTTTAAGAGGCTTGAGCTGTACAAGTCTGCTCGGGACGAGATTGATTCCGTGTCATGGACACGGTGAAGGTAACACTTGTCCTTCATTAGACACGATGTAATTCGACAAATGCAGAATTAGCAGCTAGCTATTATGCACATTGTTTGTCAAGTATTAGTAGACCAATCACCTGTCTCGTATCTTAGCCTGTTAATACCTGTTGTGTGCTTGACTGCTTTTGTGTTGTATCTATTTCTCAACTCCCAACTCTTATTAGGTGCAAATCTCTGAGTCCTTCGTAACCCATGTGCAAAATTGTATGCATGAATGAGAGTGAAGTTTGTTCATGATACCTAGATTATGTAGGATGCACATGTCGATTCTTCTTTCGTTTTGTAGTAGGTGTAGTCGTGTAGACTGCAGAATTCAGACTTCTAATGACCAATATATTGTTTTATGCAACTTGCCACTAGTCAATCACACTGTAGAACAAATCCACATTGTTGGCTGCGAGCATTACCATGCAATTGAATCAGGTAAGTTATTTGGGGTGGTCCACACTAACATATACTCAACGAATTGGATGAGAGCCGTTCGATAAACAATGTTGGTATGGTGTCTGAACATTCTCGGCCTGCTGGACCTGCAAGACCCGTCTGCCACCTATCTTATTTGTTAGCGTTATTGCTGGCATTTTGCACATCCGGGATGAATGACGTGTGCAGTGCAGAACCATCCGAAACAGGGATCAGGTCAGTCAACTCCCGCATAAGCCTTCGTCAATTTCGCGATGCTTATGTGGCCTGCTCGCATTCTTTCAGCAGCATACAGACGAATCCGTGCGTTGATTTCCGGTCAGGATCTGATCCTTTTGATTCGTCCGGGAAATATCCTCGCCTGCTGACCATGGATTCACGCTTTCTAGAGGACGTCTTGCCCGCCGTGCACCCTTCCATGAGTTCCCCGCATAGAACAGGTCTTTTTTCTGGAACAGAAGTGCAAAACGCATGACGTGCTGTGCTGATCTTGACGAGTTCATGCATCTTCAGCAGACTGGATTGGTCGTCCTTAGCACACGATATTGTAATTAGAAGCCATACACGTCTTCTACTATTGTTTCTGGTGATGTTGTTGCCACCACGACTTGCCAGTCAGAACAAATTGTTGCCACCACGACCTGCCAGTCAGAATAAATGTGCTCCTATTAATCAGGCCTTGATCCGTCCCCTTCCTCATTGCTGAAGACCACGCCCAAGTTGGATTTGACTATGCTTCCGTCACCATGGATACGATTCGTTGGCTGTTCTGGCTGTCCACATTAATCGTACAGTTCGAAACCGCCATCGCTGCCAATCCACAGCAGCAGTACGTAATAGCCGCTCAAAATTTCCCGGCCAATATTGATTGATGGTGGTAACAAGTACCCCTGCTACTAATTGCGTAAGAGTATGTTATCTGTCACGGTCGGTCGTGATGGTAATGTAATGCCTGAACAAAATCCAGGGCCGCCCTTTGGATTAGAAGCGTAAATGCTGCACCATGCCTGCCGGTAGTCGTTGGCCATTACTGTACGTACTCTACTTTGGAGTAGCACACGTATATACGGTCTCACGTGGCGGTTGATCTAGGCATTTATATATATCTACTATACTAGTGAGTGGTCGGACCGGATCACCGAACGAGTAATGAGTAATCTCCTCGTGCAGGCCTTCCTCGTCGAGCTTGTATAGTACTGTAATTTCTATGCCGCTGACCACCCCCTTACGGACCAAATGCAATTAAACAAGAAGAAGAGTTGGTTGCACATGTAATCCCGTGGCGCTGCTGCTCGCCACATGCTAGGCACCCGGCAGCGCCCGCGCGCTCCTCTCCAGTGTCCAGTCTCCCGTCTCCACCCCAAATGATTCCTCGTCGGCGGACGGACGGGAGGGCGTCGTTGTTCGCGTGTCGTGTGCGCGGGGCGGGGCGGAGGTCTGTCGGCGTCTCCCCAGTCACCTCACCTGCCGCTCCTCCTCGGAAAACACCATCCAACTGCTCTGCTAGCTCCTCCCTCCGCGTCAGCTGCTGTTGTTGTCTACTACTCCGTACGTACCGTTTTGTTCCTGTAGTAGGCATGGGCCAGCCAGGACACGGACCCAAATGGATGGAAGGTTCCCCTTGTCACGCCTGTCGGTCTATCTCTCTCGATCTCGAGCACTTGGCACTATTACTACTGTAGTACGTACTATATTCATTCACGGAGTAGCAGTATGCATACTCCGACGAATGTAATACCATAGGAATGAATCTTTTACCTTTCGGAACGCAAGTCCAAGCTCGGCCAGCATATTGTGCCACGTCATGTGTAAACCTTCGACCGTCCGATCAGACACAGTTTAAAATCGTACGGCTGATATTATGGTGCTATCGTGTCGTGCGTGTCTTCTGGTTGCCTAACGTGCACTCGAGAAGATTCACGGCTCATGACTCTCCCTCTCCCTTCGTCTTCCAGTCAACCACGCATATAAAGAGCAGGCCCTAATTAAGTAAAGCAAAGCAGGCAGCTAGGCAAGCACGTAAGAACAAAAAGGCCCCTTCCATCTTCCAGCTAAGCACATGCAGCAGCGAGAAGTGATCCCATAGAACATCTTGTAATCCGCTTTCATTTTCTCAGACCCCGTTTGGAACATGGGAATTTTTTCCCGTTACTGTGTTTTTCCTGTGAAAATGAACTGATTCCTGTAAAATTTCTGCGCAATTCCTGTGAAAATCCTGCGTTCCAAACAGGCCCTCAGAATGTAGGACGGGGCCGCGAGAGAGTACCGGTAGCTTGCTGACGAGCTACTCCGTAAACCGGCGGCGGCGGCCTCATCCATCACGAGCTAGCGCGCAACCGCTTTGACCACGCACGTCCAGAGCCTACGGCCGCAACCAGTCGTGGTCGCTGTGCGAGAGGCCGCCATGGCCACAGAAGACCCAGCCCAGGATGCAGCCATGCAGGGCCTGTCGCCCCATCCTCTGGGCTTCCCGTAGATCTATCGCGCTCCGCCAGCGAACCCTCTAGCACCTGCACGACGAGGGGCGTATCGGGCATGGCCCCTGGAGAGCCACCGCACCATGGGCGCGACCCTCCACCAAGCAGGCGTGGACATCAATGTCCCTCGAGGTGGCGGCGGTATTGACGTTGCAGCTCCGTCCGCCCTCACCACCTCCATCCGTTGTCTTCCCTATCCATCCTTAGTCATCGTAGCACTTCTATGCTTCTATAACATTCGTCTATTTAGATTCATATTTAAAGATACAGCTATAGTTGTAGTTTTTTTTACTGCTTCTATGAAGCTGCATATAACTCTGAATACAAATAATTTTCCAGCTCATAGACTGAGACTAAAAATAGGAGTCCCAATTTTAAAAATCTAAGAGCAACTCCAACAATTTGACATTTAGATTTGCCATATTTAATTTTGCTAAAAAACACTAAAAAACTGGTGGCCAACAGTTTGACATTTGGGCTTGATATTTTTGCCAAAGTTGCAAATAGGAGCCCGCACTTGGCATATACTTCTGTGCCTTTTCTGTATTGCATACTAGTATAATTAAAATTTTACTATGATTAGGATGTTTAATACTGCGCAAAAACTCTAATATTTTTCTTAAAATATTATCAGAAGTACAACTAAGAAGACTGGATTACACAATATGTGTACGGATTTCAAGAATGTGGGAATACAGAGGTGCCAATGAGGAAATGAAATCATACATTTTGATCTTGTTTTGATTGATAGCATGGTATTCTTCTAAGCTATAACTGATTATCTCAGCAAAATGATGAATATGTTCTTTAGACTTAAGAAAAGTTTATATTATATATAGTATTAAAGAAATGGCATCCACATTTCTTTTCCACTTTTAGGGAGTTCCAATCTATGTTGAGGTCCCTCGAGATGTTGTAACCTACCTGAAACCATACTTGGAAGAAGGAAAAGTTGTCTACATGAGCAAGATAACTGTGCAAACAACTAAACCAGAGTATAGACCTGTTGAAAACCCTTGCATGATCAAGCTCAATAAAAGAACACAGATTCGTGATGCTCATAACCAATCATCAAATTTTCCAAAATACACCTTTTCACTAATACCCATTCAGAAGCTCCCAGAATATACCAAAAGTAAAGAATGTTTTTAGGTAATCTAATATTCTGCTTTCACAGTACCATTGATTTTTAATTTCGTTTTAAATGTGACTATATAGTTGTTGCTACTTGTTCAGATGTTATTAGTAAAATCACTGGAGTTTCAAATGCAGCGATGGTTTGCACAACTACTGTTTTTCTTATATTATTATGTAAAAAAAATTGGTCTCCAATATCACACTAAATTCTTACCTCATTAGGGGAACATGATAGAGCTATCGTTATCAGGGAAAAGAGCTACTGAATTTGATGAAGAAACTGTTCTACAAGTTGGGCAAGAACACCATGTCATCGCCATATTTGTTGGTACATTATTGATGAAGACCTACAAAAATAAATACAAGTTTCTTAGTGGCACATCTGCTTGTCGATGGTACATTAATCAAAATGATATTCCTTAGATCAAAGCTTTTCAGAAATGGTATAATACTCAAACTTGTTCTAGCAATCATTTTTTAAAAATATATCTATGTGTGTACGTGTCTGTGCCTTTCTCTGAAATTTTGATATATGCATCATAAACATTCCTGCAGAAGTAATTCCTATTCAAGAGTTATATCTATGAGGTGGAGATGATACACAACAATTTTTTGAGAAAAATAACTATGGTGCAGCTCAAAGATGTTGATCCTTTTACTGAAAGGGTAATTATATTATTCTTATTTTTATTCTTTTTACAACCATTTTTTATTTTTTGTGTCATTGTCACAGGCCAAACCAAAGGGGGGGCGCGGCAAAGCTGCGCCCTTCTTTCTAGTGAAACCGAAAAAACAGAGCAAATAATCAAACAGAGACGACGGCATACGCTCGCTCTCCAGCAAACAAATCTGTACTACTACTGTACCTGCACTGTGTTTAATGGCGTGTGCCGGCATTTTTGTGTACCATGTTTTTGACGTTTGACTTGAGTGAGCCCAATCGACCTACTAGGACTGTACGCGCGAGTTTATAGTATAGCAGCGGGGACGGGATCGGGATGCCACCACCCTACACCCAACTGCCTCTTGAGCCTGCACTGCTGGTCATGAATCCGATCCCAAAACAAACACGCGAGAGGGAGAGGACGTCCTCGCAAGCATATGCTCCTGCGTGTCCTGTCCCCAAATGTATTCAATTTGTCCATCAGTGACGACGGGGGCAATAAATCCCATGCATATGGACGTCCTACTCCTTCGGGCAATAACTCCGTCTAAACGGTTATTCCCGTTTAGCAATCGGCATGCAATTCATTCAGTTGCTTTTGTTGTTAGACGTAGTAAAAATCATGTAAAACAGTGTTCCAAGCGGGGGCCTCTTGCTCATGGATCGGTCAATTCAATTCAAGAGATTGCCAATTCTTGTCAGTGCGGAGATTTCCAGTTTGCAAATCCGTGGTTATATACTTATATTATATCCAACCCTTGGTGAGTTGATTTTCACTATGTATTCTTGAGCAGAGACTTTTTCTGAGATGAAGACTAGAGTATTATTTTGTTTTATACTATGCTTGTTAATTAATAATAAATTATATATATAAAAAAATGGGTTGAACTAGACTTGCGGAGTAGCCTGGCGCCCCGTTTCCATCGAAGTCCCGGTCACACGCGCCCGCAACCCGGCATCCCCACCCCGTCCTTCCCTCCCCCAAAATAAATCCTAGCCATTACGGCGCCATCGCCCAGCCCAACCACTCTTCCCACAGGCCGACAGGAGGCTCAACTCGCGTCTGAGCTTGCCCTGCTGCTGCAACTACAACGCCGCTGCTACAAAGGCCAGCCACGCCAAAATCCAAACCCAACCAACCAACCGCGCTGCTCCTCCTGTCTCTTACGCCTCGCGATCTGCCTCTGCTCCTTCCTCTGCGGCGTGATGAGCGCTGGGAGATGAGATGAGGTGCAAGCTCCACCCTTACGCCAACCCCGTGGGCGTGTGCGCGCCCTGCCTCCGCGACCGCCTCCTCGCGCTCGCCGCCGACGCCAGCAGCGACGACGGGGGCCACAGCAGCTGCGGCGGCTCGCCCGCGCGGCGGCACCAGCACGGCCACGCCGAGGCGTTCCCGCGCTCCGTCTCGCCGTACGTGCAGCACCGGCGCTCCGACGCCTGCGCTTACGCGACCTCCTCCGGGTACCAGCAGCACCAGCCGAACCTCCTCTTCTTCCGCACGCCGCAGGTCGGACCGGCGGCCGCCTTTCGCAGAGACGAGCCTGGGGAGGAGGAGGAGACCGGCGGCAAGAGGAAGGCCACGTCGTCGAGGCGGTCCTTCCTGTCAGCGATCTTCGGCGTCAGGCGGCACGGACGGGAAGAGGCGGCGGGCAGGAAGGAGCCTCCACGGCGGTCCACCTCGTGGCTCTCGGCGATCATCCGCCGCAAGCGGAGGCCAGTCGACTTGCCTGCGGCCGCGTCGTTCCCGGCGCCGCCAGGGCAGCAGGACGAGGAGCCTGAGTCACCCGGAGGAAGCAGCAGCAGCTGGTGGTTCCCCTCGCCGTCGCCGGCCAGACAGCAGCAGCACCGGCGGCGGCACGGCGCGGGCGCCAGCGGGGACGGGATCTCGGGGTTCGCCGTGTGCCTGAGCCCGCTCGTCCGGCCCAGCTCCGCTGGCGGCCGGCGACGTTGCCAGCCGCCGGACCCCTCCTCCACGCTGGGAGTGGGAGACAGCCACCGGCGACACGCGTCGGCCGGAGGCGTCGCGTCGTTCGGCCGCAACACCTCCCGGAAGCTCGCTGATATGGGTAGGTTCCGATGACGCAGCATCGCCGCCCGGTCTGCGTCGGCGGCGGGCAGCGCCGGCCAAAGTTCCTTTTTTTTTGTTTCTTTTCTTTTTTGTTAATCTCGAAGATGATGTGACGATGTTTGTTAGTACAGTATATTTTTTAGCAATTAGCGCCTAGCTAGCCGCCACGAGAGTGAAAACAAAATTCAATGATGATTCGGGGGGATCTGCTTTGGTTTGTACTCCTACTAGAGTACTAGGCAGCCAAGTTTGGCATCAGCAGCAGCAGCACATTAGACGAAGACAGTGGATTAGCCTCAACAGTTATAAGAAATTTTATGTGAGCTTTGAAATTTTTGTTTGGGAGGAAGATGTCAATCACGGCGACCTGGGGATTATCAGCTCTGCTGACCTCTGACCCGCGACTTCAGTTTTGTCCGCTGCCGAGCGCCGAGCTGTTTATCGGGCGATTGGTTCACATTAGACGCAGCGGGCGGCGTTGGCTGCTCGTGCTCATCCATCATTCACACTCCCTCTCCGGAGGCTGCAGGTTGTCAGTTGCGTCGCTGGCGCCCCTCTGATCCTTCCTCTTCCGTCACCACTGTACTTCAATGGTACTAGTATCTTCTTCAGACAGTTGAATCAGGCCTGGATTTGGGGCACCACCTGCTACTGTAATAACCGTAGCCGTAGCCTGAGTGGTCTGGCCGGATCCGAGTACTGTGCACCTACTATACGCCTGCTACACGGACGGCGGGCGGGGACGGACCGCGGACGCGACGCGGGATTATTAACGAACTGAGTCACGTCATGGCACCATTAACAGGAAAGCACCGCCGTGTGGCGACAACGCGACGGACTAGGCTCGCGCTCGCTCGCTCCATGTGCGACAACACGTACGCACACGTCTTGAGGGCCGGTAGTCCTGATGCCCGCTGACTGACTCAATCAAACGCCTGTTGCCCGGCAGGGCAGGGGCAGCTCTGGACGGGCGGGCGACCCGTACGTTGGCCTGCGCTAGCTCTCTGCTGAGCAGAGATCCATGACACAGGGATTTGCCTAGTAATCGCCAGCGGCATGCATGGGCTCATCAAGCGTCACGTCCCAGTCCCAGTCCCAGGCTCACGCACTGCAGGTCGCGCAGAGAGAAAGATCGGGGTTGATGATGGCTCTCAGCCAAATCTAGCGAGAGGGATGCACCGACTGCAGAAGGTGGAGGCAGATCGAGTGGCCGAGCACTCGACTCGATGGATGCCTCCGCGGGACAGGGAGAACCCGGAAGGAACGGTGATAAATTGCTTACGGGGCATAGTAGGATAGATAGGACTGTAGGAGTAGGAAGCATTTTAGCAGCGCCATGGGAAAACGAGACGGGACGGGATGATAAAAAGGGCCGCACGCCTGGCAAGCTTACTATCATCACATGGCGCGCGCGAGCTAGGGCCACGGAACGGCATGATGATCCGCACACCGACTGCGCGGCATTAGCTCAAGCCTCAAGGAGAGGGGACAGCCGGCCGGCCAGGCCAGGGGAAAAAAAAGAAGAGCAGCAACACATTCCACTTCCACCACCACCAGACCAGGGTGCTCGCGTGCGCCTGGCGCCCTGGCTCGTCGGCAGCGCGCGGATCCGCTGGGCAGGGCTGTCAGGATCAGCCGGTCATGGTTCACTCTTGGCAGTCGTTCACTTCTCGATCACTGCCTGTCGGTGTCGGATTAGGAGTATAGATTCTTCCATCCTCTGGCACCGCTCCCGTGTCGACGTCTGCCCGGCTAGATGCCTCTACATCACCTGTCCGAATATGGAACGCATGCATGGCTGGGAGTGAGACGGCTCTACTGAGAAGCTTGTTGCATGCACGGCATGGTAGCAATACTCCGTCAACACCCCGGCCGGTCAATTCAAATTGCCCCGCTCCGGCAGGCGCACCTCGGCGTTCCCATCGCTTTTCTCCGCTTTGCCGGATCAAACATGCCGAAAGCTCTTCTTCGACGTCGGCGAAAGCAACCCGCTTCCGCACATAAGACACAGGCACACCTACAGAGCCAGTGTAAACAAACTTGCAGCGGGCAGCGGCACACTGGACTTTCTGGAAAGCAAGTTCATGGGGGCACGGACGACCGGAGACATACACACGGCATGCATGCAGCCCGTCGACCACGCATTGTTTTAATGGCGATTGTAGCCGCAGGAGCTGAGGTCCGGCAAAAGGCATGGAAGTTATATAGTCCTGGCCTTACCTCACGTGGAAATACAATCACATATGGGTTTGTGACCACAAGTATTATCCTCACCGTTTCTCTTCTCAGCAGTACGGATTTTAAAGATTTTTTTTTCTCTTCTCTGTTTTAAGCTGCACAAATCTCAACGTCCTTTGTGTAGTCAAAATAGACTTGGTGTCCACACATACATGTGGAATTTCCACTTTGCCCCTCCTGGGACTGGGACTGCACTGCATGCACTTTGCCTTCCGTGGTATCCGACGAGCTAGTAGCGTTGGCTAAACTGTTCAAAATTATGTGTCCGTGTATGATCCGAGTTGAGATTGTGCTTTGTTCAACAGAAAATCTGGTACCCACGTACTGCGTCAGCACCTCCCTCCTCGCTCACCGTATTCTTCTAGTACAGAATTTTAAAACGCTTCCATTATTGGTGAATGCAATGCAAGAGCTTAAAGCAAAAATCTGTCATGCAGTTTGCTCTCATGCATATCAGCGCTGTCAGGTATAAGTCAACTGTGCAGTGTGCAGTGGGGCAACAGCAGCCAAAACACTCATCTTTTAGGCGTTCAAAGAAACTTCGATCAAGCAGATCGAATGAATCCTGCTGTGGAGAACAACGAGTAGTGGTTGGTGCTCGATGGCACGCTGGGGAAAAAACGCACAATAAAGTCGGGCAGGGCATGCAGCTCCTCCATCCGACATCTACTTGTTTCCCTCCACCAACCACGAAATACGAAACCGGCCAAAACCTTATTATTGTTATTGTTATTGTTATTATTGTTATTGTTAATAATAATAATAATAATAATAATAATAATAATAATAATAATAATAATAATAATATACCGATGAAACTAGTAATGGGTTGGGAGCGTCTTGTCAAAGGGAATATTAATTAGTGGCAGATTGCCGCCTTTCCACATAAGTAACCACAGCCTTGCTCCTCACGCGAAAGTGCCAGGCAAAAAAAAGCCTGATTTCCTAGCCAGTTGGTGCTGGTCAGATACCAAACCTTGCAGGGGAGCAATATATCAGCAGTAGCAGCCTGAGACCCTGAGAGTGACAGCACTAGAAGGATCATGCAATCAGATGGCCCAACTGCTGAATGCTCCCTATTGGGAATCTGACATGAATAGTCAAGGCAATACAGAAGTCAGAACCTTGCCTTGAGGTTGGCACTAACTCATTTGATTCCCAATGATCCATGGAGAATCAATCCAAGGGTTTGAGCTTCTGTTCTTCAGAGTTTGTCACCCATAATCAGCTAGCGATGTTGTGTTGTATCAGGAAGCCTGGTTTGCTGCTTCAGTCTCTGACCTATAAGAGATTTTCTAGAAACTGAATTAAAACAATCACAAAAGGGGTACAACATCAACATGGCACATCTCTAAAGACTCTGCAAGTCTGGATCGCAAGTGCCCCTCATCAACCGATAGTGGGAAACAATATCATAACAACTGTTGAGAGTTGAGAGCCTTTCATGTCTACCACCATATCAATTGGCACAACATAAGACTAGTAAAGATAAATGATTGGCATACCTCAGTGTGCTCCATGGGACCCAACTCTCATGTCAAGATTTATACTTCCAATTAGATCTGAAAGTGGATGTTAGCATCAATGTTAGGCAGACTGATACAGAACCAAAGCAGTAAGATAATATGGCAGAAAAGAACCAAGAAATAAACTTGAAACAGTAAGAGTAAGGATAAGCTACAGCAAGTGGGCACCAGTCACCTTTACCGTATAACCTAGACAAGACAAAAAAGGAAAATTGTTAAACTAGAATTTTTTTTGTGACCCGAAAAGATTTTTGACAATAGACTGGTACAACTTGGAGTGACTGTCAGCCAGACACCTATGTGCACTAAAGATATACTCCTATGTGCCACCATATATAAATTGTCAAAATAGTACTGCTAGCAATTTGTATACAGAACCAAGATAATGAAACCCTGAAGATGAAAAAAAGTACAGGACTATGCATGTTAGCAACTGTAACAGGACTATGTAACAGGACTTCACAAATGTAATATAATAAGCTCTAATCATCACTGAACATTGCTGATCATGTTCTTCACTATGCAAGCCAGTTTGTTTCTATTCTAATATTACACCAGTCAGATCATTCGTTGGCATAACCCTCAACAATGTTCTGATAAGAAGCAAGCAATGGAAAGGCAGATTTAACTAGTATTAGCCGATACTCCTGCATGTTGTCTTCCAATTCTCTTTGATTTCTTTAGCTTGTCTAACAGTTAAAAGAAGGGCCAGTTCGATGCTGATCACAAGCACAAAGTTTGCCCTGAAAACTGAGAGGATAATAGGCATGTGTAAAAGGAACACAACAGGAAACTACACTGGGAAGACTGCTCAGAATAGTAAAATCTGCAGTTACAACCAGCACTTAGCACAGGAAATTCTTCTTAGTCTTAGTCTCTTAGATACCATCAGCAAGCCATTATGTGCATGATAGGTAATTTATGAAAATAAATTATAAAAATAGAATATAATCTACATTAATCATGACCCCGCGCATCTGATATTATGCACTTCACAGGTATTCTCCAAATATTACAAAAAAAATATATTACCTGTACGTACAGACTTTGTTTTAATAAAACACGCTCAGCATTTTTTTTTTGATAAACCATGTTCAGCAAATTGAAAAGTAACCTTAGAACAATATTATTTACTGAACTAGTATCAGCGAACAGGAGACTTGAGCAAACAAAATTACAGTAAGATTACAAACATCTTACTGTTGATTAAAGCATTTCAGCTAGACTGAAACAACTCACAAAAAATTGAATACGTGAACAACTAAACACAATCCAACTAGATACAATATAAGCAATTAGGGTTCTGAACACACCTCTAAGGCCGGTAGTCATGTGGCACACAAATTAAAACCAAAATGAGATCTCCACTAGTTCCCTGAAATGCCATGTTGTGTCAAAGCTCATCTTTGAGCACCACTGACAGTATTCACCATCGTCCTCAGCATTAAGGAACAAACTTGACCGATGCAGCGGCACAGTTGCCATCTCACTGTGCCAGAAACAGGCAAAAAACCATCTTCTTAGGCCACGCGAAGCAGTCAACAATCCCTGTAGGGGCGAAAACCCCTCCAGTTCTGTCACAAAAAAACGAAGCAGTCAACAAAGTTGTAAAGTCTCACTAAAACATTGAGGATTGATATATGAGGAGCTAACGCTGCAGGTGGCAGACAATTTGACACCAACATAAGATCTCCCACAAGTTCCCTAAAATGCCATGCTGTGTCAAACCTCTTGTCTAAGCACCATAGTCCACAAACAGTATTCGCCATGGCACTCAACATTAAGGAACATACTCTCACGAAGCAGTGGTAGAATTATCATCTCATTGACACAGCAAGTAGTCCTCTGCTTAGCCACCACAAAGCAGTCAGCAAAGAGCTGGAGTTGGTTTTGTGTTTTCACAGTCACCAACCAACCATCCAGTCAACGAGTCAAATGCCCCTTGGAAACACTACAGAGTTCGTCAATAATTATGGTATTTCAGCAAACTTTGGGAAACCTTGATTGCCCTTATTTCCTAGCTCTTTATAATCCATTTCATCAGTATCTGAACCCAGGTCCTCTGTGGATCCTTGGGTATCACTCGCCTTTGAATAAGTAAAACGGCATTTTTCTTGTAGCCTATACAAGCATCGAAATATAGTCCCTCCTCTCTAAAGCAGTTTAGCTGCTCTTCCAGTGTCTGTTGATCTGTGAGCTTTATATACTCGAGCAAAATCTTGTCATGGTCCAGCGGCCATCAACTTGGTAAATGGTAACGGCTTATAATCAGGATCAAGAACCATCAAGGCATCGACATCCTTGTATACTGAAAACCATCAATCGAATCTACAAGGCCCATTCTCAGCAAATTGTAATCGGCAGAAGTTGGCACTTTCTTGCGGTTATCTGTCATGGACTGGGCTGGCAAACGGGCCTGCCACGGACCGGACTGCAAATGGGGCTAGTGTTGTGCTGCTATAAAGGTTGAGACCATATGCCAGGAAAGCTAACGAGATCGTCGACAGTTGGCTCCGGCAACGATAGAGAGCAGTCTGGACTGGAGGTGGATCGCCGTCCGCTTAGGATTTCGAGCCTCTCCGGCTTTGGGCCAATAGTTGCGACGCGGACCAATCCATCGCAGGGAGGAGAAGCAAAGGAGTTAGGGCAATATAATCTTTAAAAAGTCTTATTGGGTTGTTTAATTTATAGGAGCCTATCACAAATGATGTTTTTATGGCATTGCTATTCTAGAGTTTATAGTGGTGTTTTAGAGATCAATGACCTTTTAGAGCACTTTTGCCATTTTGCAAGCAAAGAAGCATCATGGGATGACGAAGGATTGTATGCAGTTCTATATGAAGAAAACATTCTTTGATGTATGTAGTTCTATATGGACAAAGATTCTCTTATGTGCATCCTGAATATCCAGTTGCCTTTTGAGTGTTCATTTGTTTGAATATTCAGTCTAAATGTGAACTTTAACTTCAGTGCCTCTTACCTTTTATATTATATATATATATATATATATATATATATATATAATATGAGTAAAATTGACAGCACACATTGTTGTGTTGTCTGAATGTTCTTTTGCAAGTCTGTTTGAATGTGCCGCCTTTGCACATATTGAATTGATATTCTTTTTGTATATTGAAATTTCCCTCATGCTATTTAGAGCTCCCAAATTGACACAATAATCACAAACACTAAAGTCTTAAATTTATGCAGTTATTAGATTCATCTTAAATTGATAATTTTTGACTCAATATGGAGCCACAATCTCAATCCACACACAAATTTACAATTTAATTGAAAACTTCTATTCTGTATAGGTAGGCTACTCCCCTCCACAAGTTGGGTGTTTTAGTTGTCGTCCCGTGGTGTTTGTAGCCACTTGCCTTTCCACTCTAGCACGTCAAACCAAGATGTACGAAATCGTTGTAGGAGTTGTTTGGATTGGTACCACACTTCGCCACACAACCATTTGTGGCCACCATCATTTGCTGACATAGTGTTTGGTTCACACGTACTTTTAGGCGGCCACAACATCTGCACTCACATTTCTCGCCACACTTTGTGGCGATGGATTTCGCCGCCAACGTCTGTGGCGCCGCCACATCCTGCCACAACCGGACGTGGTAAACATGGCGCAGAACCAAACAGCCTCGTAGTCAACATAGAGCTGAACCTCGATGCTCGGGCACAGAACCACCGGGGAAGACACGAGGCCGAGGATGACGTCATGATGAGGCTGTTGGTAGAGGCACTTGCTAGGGGATTTGCTCGTCTGCTCTGATGTCAACTGCCTATGAAGACAGCAAGGAGCCCACACTAGATGGTAATCGGGCAGAAAGCGACTGAAGAATCATGACCTTATTGGTTTCGATGATTAACGACAATTAGAGATTATTATGACTAATGTGTGTTTTGCAGAGGCTATGCGTAGCTTAGCCATAGTGATCAACATGAATGAGCGTCAATGGTTATCACTTAGCCCCCAAGATGGATATCGTTTCGGATTTCAAAGATGCATAATGAAGATCCTAGAGTGATAGGCTAAGTGTCATAAGAGCATCTCCAACAACTTGGAAAATTTAACTTGCCAAATCTTATGGTTTAACAAGTTGCTAAATTATTTGGCAAGTGAAAAAAAGTCCCCTCTTCAACAATTTGTTATTCCAACTTCTTAAAGCGAGTGTGGAGGAGGCCGCGGCGGAGCTCTCGCGAGTGCGTTTGGGACGGCGAGGCGAGGGCCGAGCCGTGACGGGTAGCGCGGAGGAGGCCGCGGTTGGAGCTCCCTCGCGCGCGCGCCCAAGGCGGCTGTGGCGGAGCTCCCGTGCGTGCGCTCGCGACGGCGAGGCGAGGGGCGGCCCGTGACAGGCAGCGCGGAGGAGGCCAAAGTTGGAGCTCGCGCGCGCGCCCAAGGCGGCCACGGCGGAGCTCCCGCGCGTGCACTCGCGACGGCGAGGCGAGGGGCGGCCCCTGACGGGCAGCGCGGAGGAGACCGCGGTTGGAGCTCCCGTGCGCGTGCCCGAGGCGCCTGCGGCGGAGCTCCCGCGCGTGCGCTCGCGACGGCGAGGCGAGGGGCGGCCCGTGACAGGCAATGCAAAGGAGGCTGTCGCCATAGTTCCCGCGCGCGCTCGCGACAGCGAGGCGAGGAACGGCCCGTGACGGGCACCGCGGAGGAGGCCGTCGCCGTCCGCGTCCGCGTCCAGCAGGTCTCACGACCACGGGTATGTCCAACAGTCCGTGGAAGCTCACCTGCAGGCTGCAGCTCGCGACGGCGTCCGCGTCCGCGTCCAGCAGGGATCCGCGTCCAGCAGTCCTCGTGCAGCAGGCCTCACGCTCGCGACGGCGGGACGACCACGGGATGGCGGGTTCGGCAGGATGGCCTCGCGACTGGCGGAAATCGTGAAAGCAAGTCGGATACGCGCGCGGGAATATACGCGTGCGGAGGCCGTGGATAGCAACTTGGGATAAATAACAAGTTTATTTGAGGAGTTGTTGGAGAGGGAATTTTGTGATTTTGTCAAATTTATAAGGATAACAAGTTGTTTTAAGGAGTTGTTGGAGATGCTCTAAGGAGATGAAGGACACTTAGTATAGATAGGTCTTTATTTGATCTTTGGCCGTACTATAAAGAGGGGCTGAGATTAGTAGCTTGATTTAGGAAAGCTTCATGACTTAGGTGTGGTGCACACTTGACTTTCTTAGCTCTAAGCAAGCCTATGGTGACTATAAGATAGCCAAGAACAACTTCCGAATTCATCGCGACGAAAACCGGAGTTGAGAGAGAAGTTGACTGGGCGTCGGACGCTGAGTCCGAAGGCGCCGAACGATGTCCGTCGCAACGGACGATGGCGTCAGACGGTGACGCCAGCATGACGTCGCCTCCGTCGGCTGCCCAGTGCGAGCCCCTGAGTTTCAAAGGGCGACGGACGTTGTCCGTCACCGAGGTGTCGGACACAGCGTTAGCGTCCGTTGGCCTTCCAGTGGGCATGTTTTCAGCCAGACTCGGCCAGGGGCGTCGGACGCTGGAGCCTCAGCGTCCGTCGGGTTGCGATGGAGCGTCCGTCGCCCAAACCGAGGTTCAGAACTAGCCGTTGGGGTATGCGACGGACCGTCCGTCGCCTAGGCGTCGGAGCGTCCGTCACCAACTTAAAAGCTATGTCTTTTTCAGCCCGAGGCAGTTTTTGTGAGAGGGCTATTTGTAGCCCACCCCTTGCCTTCCCACCTTGCCTTGAGAAGGTTGGAAAGAGAGCAAGAGCCCTAGAGAGAGAGTGATTCGCGAATCCATCCATCCTCTCCTCTAGTTCTTCCAAGAGTTCAAGTGTGCATCCTCTAGTTGTGAAGCTTAAGTGAGTCAAGTGAAGATCAAAGCTTGTTACTGTTGGTGATCGACATCACCTAGACGGTCCGGTGGTGCTTGGGAGGAAGGTGATCGCCAGAGGATTGTCGGCGGCCCTTCTCCATCGACTTGTGATCGGTTGTGGGCAGTTCACCGAGCCAAAGTGGCGAAGAACCAGCCCGTAGAGAGCACTCTACCCTTGCGCGGGTAGAGGGGGAGCAATACCCTTGCGCGGGTACTCCAACGAGGACTAGGGGGGAGTGTCGTCTCCTTGATACCTCGGCAAAATGTCGTTGTGTCACTTTCTATCCCTAGCTCTTTCATACCGCATTGCTTACCGCATCGTCCTTACTTTCATTGAATTGCTACCGCTTTCTAGTTAGGACACACTACCGTTAGGAACTAGGGGGTGATTGGCATTGCTAGGATTTCATATTGCTTTAGAAATTTGAAATAAGCTGAAAGGATCAAGATGCCCAAGAGGGGGGGGGGTGAATTGGGCTTATTTCAAATTTCTAAAGAAAATATGAAATCCTATCAAGTGCCAATCACCCCGTGCCTAACGGTTAGTATGCCTTAGACTATGAAAGCGGTAGTAAGACAATGAAAGTAAGAACAATGCGGAAAGTAATGCGGTATGAAAGAGCTAGGGATAGAATTCTTGACACGACGATGTTTTGCCGAGGTATCGAGGAGTCAACACTCCCCTAGTCCTCGTTGGAGCATCTGCGCAAGGGTATTGCTCCCCCTCTACCCGCGCAAGGGTAGAGTGCTCTCTACGGGCTGGTTCTTCGCCACTCCGGCTCGATGAACCGCCCACAACCGATCACAAGTCGATGGAGAAGGGCCACCGACAATCTTCCGGCGATCACCTTCCTCCCAAGCACCACCGGACCGTCTAGGTGATGTCGATCACCAAGAGTAATAAGCTTCGATCTTCGCTTGACTCACTCAAGCTTCACAACTAGAGGAGATGATGGATGTATTAGCGAATCACTCTCTCTCTCTAGGGCTCTTGCTCTCTTCCCAACCTTCTCAAGCAACTCAACAACTGAAATGAGGAAAGGCAACGTGAGAAGGCAAGTGATGGGGTATAAATACCCTCACACACAAACTGCCTCGGGCTGGAAAAAACAGACAAGATAAGTTGGCGATGGACGGTCTGTCACCCCAGCCAACGGCTATTTCTGACAGGGTTTCCCAGCGACGGACACTTCGTCGTAGGGGCGACGGACGCTCTGCCTCAGCGTTCGACGCGCTGGCTGAAGCTGGGCTGAAAACATGCCCACTGGAAGGCCGACGGACGCTCCCCCTACGTCCGACGCCAGGCCGACGGACAGCGTCCGACGGACCACGAATTACTCAGCCAAACTTGGGGCTCTCGGGTAGGCCGACGGACGCGCTGGAGTGAAAGCTCCAGCGTCCGACGCCTTTGTCCGGCGCGACGGACAGCGTCCGACGCCTCTGTCAGGAGCGTCCGTCGCCCAGACAACAGCCCTCTCAACTTCGTTTTTCGGCGCGATGAATACGGACGTTGTTCTAGGCTATCTTACGGTCACCATAAGCTTGCTTAGAGCTAAGGAAGTCAAGTGTGCACCACACCTAAGTCATGAAGCTCTCATAAGTCCAGCTACTAGTCTCAACCCCTCTTTATAGTACGGTCAAAGATCAAATAGAAGCCCTATCTATTTCTAAGTGCCCTTCATCTCCTTATGGCACTTAGTCTATCATTCTAGGGTCTTCATCATGTCTCTTTGAAATCCGAAACGATATCCATCTTGGGGGCTAAGTGATAACCATTGATGCCCATTCATGTTGATCACTATGGCTAGGCTAAGCGTAGCCTCTGCAAAACACACATTAGCCATAATAATCTCTAATTGTCGTTAATCATCGAAACCAATAGGGCCATGATTCTTCATAAGCCCAATTGGAAAGTTCGTATGGAGGCCTATCTAGAGGCCATGGACGTTGGCGTGCTCAAGGCCGCCACAAAGGGGGGTTCCTACTTTGCGGAGGACCCTTACTTTAAGAAGCACAATACCAAGGCGAAGAACATTCTTTTTCGTGGCATTTGCAAGGATGTCTTCAACCGGGTGCGTAATGCCAAAGACGCATTTGAGTTGTGGACCACTATTTGTGCTCTTCACGAAGGCACAAAGAGTGAGCGTGAGGAACGCTATCACTTGGTCATGGCAAAGCTCAATTCCTTTACTATGTTTGCTAATGAAAATGCAAATGAGATGTATTCACGTCTTAACATTCTTGTAGAGGATTTGAATGGACTTGGGCTCAACCAAATGGCGCCAACCGATGTGGTGCACAAGATACTTTGTGTCTTTCCAATTGACAAGTATAGCCACATCGTCATGGTTCTTCACCAAGGGGATCTCTCCGCTGCTACACCAACACAAGTATTGGGCAAGATCAATGCTCATGAGATGTACATGAAGATTGTTGATGGTGGCTCTTCATCCTCCTCCAAGAAGAAAGAAAAAGAGAAGGATGAGAAGAAGGACTTGGCTCTCAAGGCATCCTCTTCGGAAAAGTGCAAGATGCAATTTGTGTATGAGAGCGCAAGTGATGATGAAGATGATGACAACCTTGCCCTCATGGTGAAGAAGACAACCAAGATGTTGAAGAGGCTAAACAAGAATGGAGTCAAGTTTGACTCAAAGAAGAAGAAGTTCTTCACAAGCTCTTCAAGGAAGCCCCTCTCCAAGATGGATTGCTACAATTGTGGCAAGCTTGGACACTTGGCTCATGCTTGACCCGAAGAGAAGAAAGAAAAGTACAAGAACAAGAAATTCAACAACAAGTTCAAGTACAACAAGGGCAACAAAGATGAGTCAAGTGATGAGGAGAAGAAAGATGACAAGCCATTCAAGAAGAAGAAAATCTTCAACTTCCACAAGAAGAAGAAGGATGGCAATGCCTACATTGTTGGTGATTGGCTCACCGACATTGAAGACACAAGTGACTCATCCAATGGTGAGAGTGAAGATGAGAAGGTGGCCGCTTTGGTGATTGGGTCTTCTACTCCACCACCACCTCCTCCATCATCTCCGGGCTCATCCTCTACACACCTATGCCTCATGGCCAAAGGTGATAAGAAGGTACAAAAAGAGGAAATTCAGGATGATGCTAGCTCTAGTGATGATAGTGATGATGAGTTTGAAGCACATTCCTATGATGAGCTAATTAAAATTTGCAACAAATACACCAAGCTCATTAGGAAGTATAAAACTAAAAGTGAATCACGAGAAAGCTAATGGAAACTTGCATGATAAACTTGATGACTTGTCTAGTGCTAATGATGATTTGAAGCTTGAGAATAAATCTCTCACATCTAGCACTAGGGATCTCAAAGCCTCACTCAAGCAAGCTAATGAGAAACATGATAAGCTTGAGAGGTCAACACAAGAGCTCCATAGAAGGTACAACTTGCTAAAAGATGACTACAACCAAGTGAGAAATGAACATGACACACTTGTGGTAGCTAATGAATTTCTTACAAATGATCTTGCTACACATGTTGCTATTAACCTAGTTGTTAAGTGTCATATAGCTACTTCTTGTGAGGACTTGCTTGATGAAATTGCTAGTGAGAAAAATGCTAAGTGCAAGGGCAAGAAGGTAGTTGAGGCCGAAAAGTATGATGACTATGTTAAGATGAGGCAAGAGAACTCAAAGCTCAAGGAATAGCTAATCAACCTCAAGGCCAACAAGCCCTTCACCATCAAGTCGGCCAAGCAAGATGACAAGGGTTTTGGCACAACAACCTCTACTTAGTGGATTTCACCTCAAATGAAGGTAGTTTGCAAACATGTCTCTTCTCCCAGAGTTCTTTGGGTTGGTTATGGCATAGAAGATTAGCTTATGTGGGCATGTCAACTTTGAAGAAACTTGTCAAGAAGGAGATGGTGAGAGGTGTGAAGGATGTGGTGTTTGAGAATGACAAATTCTGTAGTGCATGTCAAGCCAACAAGCAAGTGGCCAACACCCATCCCCCCAAAGCATTCATGTCAACCTCAAGAGTCCTAAAGCTACTCCACATGTATTTATTTGGTCCTACCACCTATGCTAGCCTTGGAGGCAATCTCTTTTGCTTGGTGGTAGTTGATGACTACTCTAGGTACACTTGGATGTTCTTTCTTCAAGACAAGTGAGAGACACAAGTCATGTTCAAGAAATTTGCAACTAGAGCCCAAAATAAGTTTGATGTGAAGATCAAGAAGATAAGAAGTGACAATGGGACCGAGTTTGTGAACACCAAGATTGAGGATTATTGTGATGAAGTTGGGATCAAGCATGAGGTGTCCGCCACCTATACCCCACAACAAAATGGTGTAGTAGAGAGAAAGAACTGGACACTAATCACACTTGCAAGATCAATGCTTGATGAGTACAATACCCCCGAGAAGTTTTGGGCCGAAGCAATCAACACCGCATGCTATGCGGCCAACCAGCTCTTTGTCTAAAGGCTTCTCAAGAAGACCCCCGATGAGCTTGTAAATGGAAAGAAACCGGATATATCCTTCTTCCGAGTGTTTGGATGCAAAGTGTACATCTACAAGAAGCGTCAACACTTGTGCAAGTTCCAAAGGCGATGTGACATTGGTTTCTTACTTGGATATTCACTTAAATCCAAGGCATATCGAGTATTTAACAAAGCATCCGGCCTAGTTGAAGAAACATATGACTTGGAGTTTGATGAAACTAATGGCTCTCAAGAAGAGCATGAAAATCTTGATGATGTAGGTGATGAACCCTTGAGGGAGGCTATGAAGAATATGCCCGTTGGTGCAATCAACCCACTAGAGGTGGAAGATGGTGAATATGATGCAAATCAAGTACCCTCTCCACCTCACACGCCTCAAGTTGATGAAGAACAAGTGAGGGAAGCACAAGAAGATACCTTCATCCCTCAAGATCAAGCCAAGGCACAAGCTAGTGATGTTGATGCACCACAACCTCCTCCCCAAGTGATTGATAGAATATCCACACCTATGCTTCAAGCTCATCCACAAGACCTCATCATAGGGAGTCCATCAAGGGGGGTAACAACTTGATCTAGACTCGCTTCTTATGTTGAGCATCACTCTTTTGTTTCCTTTGTTGAGCCTTCTAGTGTGGAGGATGCACTTGCGGATCCGGATTGGGTGAACGCTATGCATGAAGAATTGAACAACTTCACCCGGAACAAAGTGTGGACACTAGTAGAAAAGCCCAAAGGAGCAAGAATCATTGGCACCAAGTGGCTGTTTAGGAACAAGCAAGATGATCAAGGCATGGTTGTGAGGAACATTGCAAGATTGGTGGCAAAGGGGTTCTCTCAAGTTGAAGGCTTGAATTTTGGGGAGACCTTTGCACCGGTTGCAAGACTAGAAACCATTCGTATCCTTTTGGCATATGCTTCACATCACAAAATGAATCTTTTTCAAATGGATGTGAAGAGTGCCTTTCTAAATGGTTTCATTAATGAACTTGTATTTGTCTCACAACCTCCCGGGTTTGAAGACCCAAATAATCCTAATCATGTGTATAGGTTGTCCAAGGCTCTATATGGATTGAAGCAAGCTCCAAGAGCTTGGTATGAGAGGCTAAGGGACTTTCTACTCAAGAAGGGCTTCAAGATCGAGAAAGTGGATACCACACTATTCACCAAGGTGCTAGATGGAGAGATCTTTGTTTGCCAAGTATATGTCGATGACATTATATTTGGGTCAACAAACCAAGATCATAGCAAGGAATTTGGTGCATTGATGTCCAAGGAGTTCGAGATGTTGATGATTGGCGAGCTAACCTTCTTCCTTGGCTTCCAAGTGAAACAATTGAGGGAGGGCACCTTCATATCTCAAGAGAAGTACACTCATGATGTGATCAAGAAATTCAAGATGGAGGATTGCAAGCCAATCAAGACCCCAATGCCTACTAATGGGCATCTCGACCTTGATGAGGGAGGTAACCCGATCGACCAAACTCTTTATCGCTCTATGATCGGTAGTTTACTTTATCTCACCGCTTCTAGGCCGGATATCATGTTTAGTGTGTGTATGTGTGCTAGGTTTCAAGCAAACCCTAAGGAGTCGCTTCTAAGTGCGGTTAAAAGAATCCTTAGGTACATAAGGCACACCCCTAGCATTGGCCTTTGGTATCCCAAAGGAGCTACCTTCCTACTGTTGACGGTAATTAAGAGCTATTTTGTCACCATCAAAATACCATCAACATCCTCATATTCAAAGGAAAACAAACATAACCTGAACATATTGTGCCAAATAACTAGTTCCAAATGTTCCATGACTATTTGATGCAGGTAATGACAAATGGGGAGTTTTGGGAGCTAGTGAGCCCACTTAGGGGGTTGGTCGACCACCCTGTGGACCCACTTAGCCTCCCTAGCCCCCATGATCCTAGAAACACCTTCCAAGACACTTCCTACCCCTTGGATCCAAGTATGTTTACTTCCCAACGGTTCAGATTTATGTCACAACGATCCATGGGCCCACATTAGGGATATCAGCGAGATAAACACCTCAGAACAAACAATCACTAAAGATGACAAGTGGGACCAGTGTTGGTATTTCTTATGACTATTGGATAAATCCGCAAGCGCACAGATTATACCAATGTAACACTTCACCGGGAGTATTCCAGGTATCGTATTTTCCTCAGAGAACGATAGTGATCTAACTAGGATTAAAGATATGTCCTATGATGATCAAGGGAGATTATGATAACTGGGTAGAGAGGCTCAAGATAGCACATATGTCTAACAAGGGATAGCTAGTTATACTAGCCTTATCGGCCCTTCTCTTGCAGGAGACGACGGGATAGATTAAAAGAGGGAAAAACTCTAACCGGACCACGCCGCCATGTTGTATTGAAGCATTACCTTTTAAGAACTTATCTGACACACGTGGTGGAATACAAAGACTAGATAAAGATGTCACTTTCTACTACCATCCACAAACAATCCGCGCGATAAGCGGTTTACAAAGGCAAGATTAAGCTTAGACACCACGTATACACTAATCTTACTACTTTAACCTTGGCCTAAGATTAAAGCACTTTACTCAGAGCAAAGCGATGATCAAGCAGAAAAAGTTGTATAACAGCTAAACCAGATTTAGAGCACTGAATACTATAAAGAACTCAGAAGAAGTCACTTACAAGAGTAAACTTACAAGAGACTCGCATCCCGTGAGGAAGAACTCCAGAGAAGATTCCCGACAGACCCGGGGCTTTCTCCAGAAGGATCTCCTCACTCTCCTCCAACCAGCATAACACTACTGAAGAGCTCCGCTAAGAGACTAGAGAGTAGTTTCTCCAATGAGGCATGAAATGAATAGGGAGCTCTAGGGGTCTATTTATAGCTAGAGGTGGAGTAGGGGCTACTTCGGTGCCACATCAGCGATCCGCGTCACCTTCATCAAGCACCGTTGGATCCAACCGACTTAGAAGCCGACCAAGGCATGGATGGTGATGATCCAACACGTGGGGGAGGAGTATGGTGGTTGGGGAGACCCAACCGACCTAGGGGTGGTTCGGTCGACCCCCCCCCTATGGCCAGTGGGCCCTCCTCTGTCCTCCTGGAGGTGGCCCCACTGGTCAGGGACCAAGTGGGGGCCTGTGGGCCCAATGGTGGTTCGGATGACCCCCCTTGGGGGTGCCTGGCCCACCTCTTGCTCCCTGGTGCTGGCCCCGCTCGTCATAGGTGTTGGTTGTTGGTTCTGTGGTGGTTGTCACATTTATCTTCTTAGAGTGGACCCATGAATCCTTGTGCTGTGAATTTGGACCATTGAGAGGTGAATATACTTGGATCCAAGGGTAGAGAGTATTCTTGAGGGTGTTACATGGATCATGGGGGGTACGGATGCCAAGTGGATCCACAGGGTGGTCGGCCGACCCCCTAAGTGGGCCCAATGGCTCCAAAAAGACCCCATTTGTCATTACTTGCATCAAATAGTCAAGGGACATGTGTAACTAGTTATTTGACACAATTTATTCAGGTTATGCTTGTTTTCCTTTGAGAATGAGGATGTTGACGGTATTTTGATGGTGACGAAATAACTCTTAATTACCATCAACAAGATCCCCCATACTTACCTCTTTGCTCGTCCTCGAGTAAAGGTTAAAGGATAACAAGACCATGTTATTCAAAGTATAAAGCAAGCATAAAGATTCACTCAAAACCTTTTATCATACCAATGGGATATGTGGTATTGGCTAACATATATCCTTGAGAAGTTGAGAAATGGAATAGATCTTCGAGGCAAAGTCATCTTCCTAAATCATATTTTAGTACTTGGAAGTTTTGATAATTTTTTCAAAAGAAATCTCATAAGCCATCTTACTCCTCTTATAGCACTCTAAGTCACTCAAGGTGTATGATTCCTCACCAAGGCATAAAGAGATTGCCTTCTTTGTATATCCCTACTTCTAAAGGCTTATCTAGAGCTTAGGTAGGGATGATCAATATAGCTAACTTGCATCACTTATATTGTAAAGTCAAAACAAGGATCCAAGGAGAAGAATGTCATAATCCTAGATCAAGATGTGCATGTTTGTGGACAATGGTATATGACTAACATGTACTCCTTAACTATGCATATGATCTCTCTAACTTTTAGAATTGCTTGAGACATGGCTATCATAGAGAGATTTTTTTTAATTGAAGAGCTTTTCTCATCATAATTTTTCATTTATGATAGCCATATTGTTTTTTTGAAGATTATAAGGAGAGATCATAACATTTATTTCAAGAGTATTTATTGGATGAACATGGATCATGTATATGAAAGGCATGTTTTGTTGTACTTCTAGTGTAGAAGCAGCAAAAATATGTGGCGTGTACGTGATCTTGATCTTTGAACTAAGACATAATTCTCAACAAGGGTCATAAGATTTGACCGAATTCAAAGCAAAAACAAGAAGCTTATGAGGAAGGTTTTGAACATGTAAAAGTATTTATGGCTTTGGTAGGATTTTTCTTACTATAGAGGAGTAGTGACATTATGGTTTTATGACATTTTCAAAAATTAATCTCCAAGAACTTTAAATAGAAAGGGTATGAATCATGAGCCGAGACTATATCACATTAATCAACAAATTAGTCCATATGATCTTCCTATCAAAGTGTTCTTCCCACTAGCATAAGCAAAAAGCAAGAATGTGTCTTTATGACGCTTTTGCCCTTTAAATGTCATAGATCATATCACTTTTCAAAATTTTATTTTTTTTGAAAGCGATCTCTTGTTTTATTCAATATTAAAAGGAATTTAGACTAAAGTGATGAATTTCATGAAGGAAATATTTTTATTTTACTTTTATTTTTGAAGGGAAAAATTGAAAATAAAATAAAAAGTATAGAGAAAAGGGGAGAGACATGGCAAACCAGTCAGGATAGGTGTTTGAATTTGAACGGATGCTGACTGGTGGGTCTAGGCCCTAGAAGCATGGTCGGCCGACCGTCTTCGGAGCCGTTTGGCCACTTCGAACTCTGCATTTGAATCTCTTACCTCTGAATGTTGATGTACTCTGAACTTTCTGAATTTTGGCCTCCAATGTGGATCGACCAATCCACAAAAGTGGTCGTTTCGGTCCAACTTTTTTCTGGAACGTGTCATTGACGTGTACAACATGATTCTGTAATCCTTTTAGTGTTTTGACAAGTTGGAGTGTCGACCGACCTCCCCCATACTTGTTTCGGAGCATGCTAAATTCAGTGACACAGAAACATCAAATGCAGGGGTTCTGCTGGGCAAAATACCAGTAGAACCAAACATTTTTATTCAATTCAAACTTTTGTAGGCACATATTACAATGATGAAAAGGGAAATGAACAAAATAATTGGAAAATAAACCTAAGTGCCTATCTTATTCGTGGACTAGTGATCTATGGAGATGGAGGGGCAAAGAGATCCTCTCTCTCGATTGCCTGCCCTAGACGCTTGATCTTCACATTGGTGCTAATGCGAAGATCGTTAAAGCTATCTTCTAGATCTAGGCGAGCCATCCTCTCTTCTGCCGTTCGCTCTGCCAACTTGGTGTTGTTCTCCCTAAGGCGCGCGACTATGCGAAGCATTTTTTCCATATCACTTTCTTCATCTTCATCCTCGAACTGGCCTGGAGGAACATAGATTGACGGTGGTTTGCTAGCCCGCCGAACGGACTTGCGAGACTCCTCCGTCTCAAGGGATCTGCGCACCCCCTCCCTCCGCTCCTCGGAGTTGAGTGGAGGGATGAGCACCTTTCCTCTCCCCGGTCCACCACGGGCCTTCTAAAGGCGCATCCATGGAGGTGTTAAGGGCGAGTAGGAGTGGGTGTAGCTGGTGCTTGTGTCGTCGTCGGTGGAGGAGACGGGCGCCTTCTTCACCCTAATTTGAACGGCTGTCGGCCTTTTGGGCGTCACCAGTCGCGCAACGGGCTTGTTGAGGTTGCGGCGCGGAGACATCGACTGAGTGATGGTCCGCATCCGCTCCGAGCTCCAGGAGCCGGTCGGCCGACCCCCTAGGTGTTGTTGGCTCTGCCAACGGTGGTGCCATGGCTAGAGGGGCAACCTCGAGGACCTCGACGACCATTGCGTCGGAGTTAATGAGGTCTTGGGTCTTGGATGGGCTCCCGTCAAAGGGAACGAGCGGTGCCTTGCCATTGTTGCGTGGTGGTGCCATGGTGGTGATCACGGAGGTGTGGAGGATTGCAAAGGGTGATGGTGGTGCTGCTGGTTGTGAAAGAAAGCAAGGTGGAAGGAGGAAGAAGAAGGAAGGGTGTTAAGAAGAGAAGAAACAACGTTCCAGGCCTTCGTTTTCGCTCGGATCGCGATGAAAACCAAAGGGGAGCGTTGGCCCGACGTTTCTGTGCAGCGGGATGTTTGAACTAGTTCGAAACACAATCGGCCGAACGCTTTTTGAAAGATTTTGAACGACAGAGCCAGGTTTCGAACTTGTTCGGGTCAGGTGAGTCAGCTCGTGAAGTTTCGGGATGTTTGGCCCAAAGATAGGTTCGGCCGATCCACTTTAGTGGCCAAATGGGCCGACCTTTCACGAGGGGGAGTCAAGGATAAATCGAGGCCATTTCTAAGTTCCTTTTCAAAATTTGAACAAAAAAGTTAAAACATGTAGATTTTAGTTCTAATTTGGATTAAGAACAAAATCTATCATATCAATTTCTCGTTCAGGAATTTCATGCTGATAGAAAACTTTAAGACGTTGGCCATTTACCTTGAAGATTTTGTCGTCGTCGTCCTGGAGTGTGATTGCTCCATGAGTCGCGGCGTAGACGACGAGGTATGGCCCTTCTCATTTGCTTTTTAGTTTTCCGTGACCGAAGAGCTTGAATCTTGAGTTGAATAGCAAGACTTTGTCTCCTGGGTTGAATTCCTTGACCTTGATCCTCTTGTCATGCCATTTCTTGGTTCTCTCCTTGTATATCCTGGCATTATGGTATGCTTTCTCTCTCCATTCTTCCAATTTAGAGATTTGCATCTTCCTGAATTTTCCAGCAACTGGCAGATCCATGTTCCATTTCTTGATTGCCCAATGTGCCTTGAATTCCAATTCCACAGGCAAATGGCATGTCTTCCTGTATACAAGTTGGTATGGTGTCTCGGGTATTGATGTTCTCG
Organism: Microstegium vimineum; assembly: GCA_022036555.1. Taxonomy (NCBI): domain Eukaryota; kingdom Viridiplantae; phylum Streptophyta; class Magnoliopsida; order Poales; family Poaceae; genus Microstegium; species Microstegium vimineum. The sequence continues at coordinate 11,487,522 of CM039124.1, read as the reverse complement.
TGCTTCTGGCACCTTGCACATCTTTTGACATAGTCATGGGTATCCTTGTACATGGTTGGCCAAAAGAACCCACTCTGCCAAATCTTGGCATGAGTTCTAAATGCCCCGTAGTGACCTCCGTACTCCTCTACTCCATGACATCTTTCCATGATCTTGGTCGCCTCCTCCATAGGTACGCATCTTCTTAACAATCCATCATTGCATACTCTATAGAGGTATGGCTCATCCTAGAGATGCACTCAACTTTCTTGAACTAGTTTCTTCATATCTGCCCCTGGTGGTACATGGCCTGCGACCATAAAGTTGACTATATTTGCATACTAGGGGTTGGAGTCTGCTATCTTGAGGAGTGTGTCATCTCTGAGGAAGTCGTCGATGGGCAAATTCTGTGCTTCTTTGAATTGCATTCTAGACAAATGATCGGCAACAGAATTTTCTAGTCCCTTTTTATCTTTTATTTCAAGATCAAATTCTTGGAGTAGCAAGATCCATCTTATTAAACGTGGTTTAGCATCTTTCTTAGTGAGCAAGTACTTAAGAGCACCATGATCTATATAGACAATAACTTTTGCTCCTACTAAGTAAGATCTAAACTTGTATATAGCAAACACCACGGCAAACAACTCTTTTTCAGTTGTTGCATAGTTTAGTTGTGGCCTTGTCAAGGTTTTGCTAGCATATGAAATAGCATGATGCTTCTTATCTTTGGTTTGGCCTAATACCACAACGACAGCATAATCACTAGCATCACACATTATTTCAAAGGGGAGCTTCCAATTAGAGGGTTGGATGATTGGAGCTAAGACGAGTGCTTTATTGAGAACGTAGAAAGCATATAAGCACTTATCATTGAAGTCAAAGGGTGCATCTTTGGCTAGCAGGCTTATTAACGGATGGGCAATTTGAGAGAAGTCTTGTATGAACCGTCTATAAAAGCCAGCATGGCCAAGGAAGCTACGAATTCCCTTGACATTCGTGGGAGGTGGAAGCTGCTCTATGACTTCGATCTTAGCTCTATCCACTTCTATCCCACATTCGGACACTCTATGTCCTAGCACTATGCCTTCACAAACCATGAAGTGGCATTTCTCTCAGTTCAGGACTAAGTTCTTTTCTTCACATCTTTGTAAGACTCTATCCAGATTCTCAAGGCAATCATCGAAAGTTTTTCCATAGACGGAGAAGTCGTCCATGAAAACTTCCATGATTTCTTCGATCATGTCGGAGAAAATGGACATCATACACCTCTGGAAAGAAGCAGGAGAATTGCATAGGAAAAAAGACATTCGCCTATATGTATATGTTCCATAGGGGCATGTGAAAGTGGTCTTACTTTGATCGTCGGGGTGGATTGATATTTGATGATATCCCGAATAACCATCAAGGAAACAAAAGAAAGAATGTTTTGCAAGCCGCTCCAACATCTCATCGATGATGGGTAGCGGGAAGTGATCTTTCTTTGTAGCCTTATTAAGTTTTCGGTAATCTATACACATTCTCCAGCCCGTGACAGTTCGTTGAGGAATCAACTCGTTCTTGTTATTTCGAACGACTGTCATACCTCCCGTCTTAGGCACTACTTTCACAGGGCTAACCCATTCACTGTGAGGAACGGGGTAGATGATCCCTGCATGCAAGAGTTTCAATATCTCCTTCTTTACTACTTCTCTCATTGCGTTATTCAGTCTACGCTGAGGTTCTCTATAAGGAAGAGCCTCAGGTTCGATCGGAATGCGATGTGTGCAAAGAGCGGGACTAATGCCCTTAAGATCTTGAAGAGAATAGCCTAAGACTGACTAATGATTTTCTAAGATGGTGAGAAGTTTCTAAGATCACAGGGGCTTCATGATCATCATTTAGAAAGGCATACTTTAAACCAGCTGGAAGGGGTTTAAGTTCTATAGAGGGCTTAGATGGGGGCTCGGATTTCTCAAGATCTATGGGTTCTTCTAGATCGTCTTCTTCCTGGATGAAATCTTCGACTTCTTCTAGATCAGGATGAGATGATTCTAGAAGAGATGCAACCATCACTTCCTCTATGGGGTCAGATTCTGGGAGTGATTCCGTCATGGTGTTCATGGAATTGGTGAGCGGAATCGAGAGCTTGATGCTACTCCCAAGATGACCCTTGAGACTTCCATCAAGAGATCCATCAAGGAATCTCATGAGTGGATGTCCAATTAACAAGTCAAATTCCTCCATATCAAATATGAAGTAATTTAAGAGGATATTGACTTTGTTAATTAGCGTAGGAATGGTCTAGGCGATCCCACAACTCTCAATCAATTGTCCTGAAGAAAGCTTCAAGAACTTTTTGGTTGGAGTTAGTTTTATATTGCCTAGGAGAGCATTAGCTAATGATTTAGACATAATGCAAACTCCCACAGCAGGATCGTAAAGAGAGTCTAACTTAGCTCTATCGATCTGACAAAGAATGGTGGTAGAGGAAGACAAAATTCTAATTGGTTCGGATGAAGATTCAGCCTCTTCTAACCACTCATTGCTCATGATAGACGCCAGCTCTTGAACCATATCCTGAAGATATGCTTCTTCTATGAGGCTAGGGATGTGGTGATTCGGAGCTTTTCGAGCAAAAGACTTCTTTTGCACAGATTGTTTCGAGGCATTTCCAAAATCAGAAAATAAATCAGCCTCGACATCAAGGGGGAATTCCAAGGGATGAATTTCTTCTTCCCTTGGTGGTTCAGATTCGATAGTAGAATCTTGAGATGTGGAGGGAAGAGTTTCGGCTATCGATGTTGTTTCTTCTCTGGGGGTTGGTTTTTGTTCTTCCGTGGGTCCTTCATAATATACGTTAGTATATGGGGTGTTATCAAGAATCTTCGTGAGAAGACTCTTCCCTGCACTAACGGGTAAACACAGGAAGGCTCCCCCGACAGATATGTCAAGGAGTTGCACAGAGTCTCTGCTAAGACCGCCATAAAAATGTTGTAACATTGTAGGCTCGGTTATAGCGAGATCAGGGCCTGGAGATGCTAGATCTGTCAGACGGGCCCATGCATCACCTAGAAATTCTTTCTCTCTTTGTGAGAAATTGATGATCTCTTTTCGAAGACGAATGACGCAAGGGATAGGGAAGAATGCCAAACAGAATTTAGGCATCAATTTTTCCCAATCTCCTTTTGTGTCATCTACGTGGCGAACGTACCATCGTTTGGCTATTCCCATTAAGGAGAATGCAAATAGCTTCCACTTAAGGGTACCTAGCCTCATCCCTTGGATATGGACACATGAACAAAGTTGTTCAAAATCTCGTATATGAGTGTAGGGATTCTCGTCTTCGTCCCCAAAAAAACGGTTTTTCCTGAACCATCGCTATGAGACTCGGGCGAAGCTCATAACGAACGGCCAGAACGGCCTGAGATGATTTAGGTGGATCCAAGCTAGCGCCCGTTGGAGCACCATATTCGATAAGCGGGGTTTGATCCATATGTGTATGTGGAGTGAAAATATGAATTCAAACAAAAGATAAAATAGGACCAAAGGGTACTAGTTAAAAGCTACCGTTCCCCGGCAACGGCGCCAGAAATGCTTGTTGGTATTTCTTATGACTATTGGATAAATCTGCAAGCGCATAGATTATATCGATGTAGCACTTCATCGGGAGTATTCTAGAATTTTGTCTTCCTCTACCACCATTCTTTGTCAGATCGATAGAGCTAAGTTAGACTCTCTTTACGATCCTGCTGTGGGAGTTTGCATTATGTCTAAATCATTAGCTAATGCTCTCCTAGGCAATATAAAACTAACTCCAACCAAAAAGTTCTTGAAGCTTTCTTCAGGACAATTGATTGAGAGTTGTGGGATCGCCTAGACCATTCCTACGCTAATTAACAAAGTCAATATCCTCTTAAATTACTTCATATTTGATATGGAGGAATTCGACTTGTTAATTGGACATCCACTCATGAGATTCCTTGATGGATCTCTTGATGGAAGTCTCAAGGGTCATCTTGGGAGTAGCATCAAGCTCTCGATTCCGCTCACCAATTCCATGAACACCATGACGGAATCACTCCTAGAATCTGACCCCATAGAGGAAGTGATGGTTGCATCTCTTCTAGAAACATCTCATCCTGATCTAGAAGAAGAAGCCAAAGATTTCATCCAGGAAGAAGACGATCTAAATGAACCCATAGATCTGGAGAAATCCGAACCCCCATCTAAGCCCTCTATAGAACTTAAACCTCTTCCAACCGGTTTAAGTTATGCTTTTCTAAATGATGATCGTGAGGCCCCTGTGAATGCAAGTGACAAACTCTCTCCTGAAGAGACTTTCAAACTCCTCACCATCTTAGAAAAGCACCAGTCAGTCTTAGGATATTCTCTTCAAGATCTTAAGGGCATTAGTCCCGCTCTTTGCACACATCGCATTCCGATCGAACTTGAGGCTCTTCCTTCTAGAGAACCTCAACGTAGATTGAATAATTCGATGAGAGAAGTAGTAAAGAAAGAGGTCTTAAAACTCTTGCATGCGGGGATCATCTACCACGTTCCTCACAGTGAGTGGGTTAGCCCCGTGCAAGTAGTGCCTAAGAAGGGAGGTATGACGGTCATTTGAAATGAGAAGAACGAGTTGATTCCTCAACGAACCGTCATAGGTTGGAGAATGTGTATAGATTACCGAAAACTTAATAAGGCTACAAAGAAAGATCACTTCCAATTACCCATCATCGATGAGATGTTGGAACGGCTTGCAAAGCATTCTTTCTTTTGTTTCCTTGACGGTTATTCGGGATATCATCAAATACCGATCCACCCCGATGATCAAAGTAAGACCACTTTCACATGCCCCTATGGAACATATGCATATAGGCGAATGTCTTTTGGCCTATGCAATGATCTTGCTTCTTTCCAGAGGTGCATGATGTCCATTTTCTCCGATATGATCGAAGAAATCATGGAAGTTTTCATGGACGACTTCTCCGTCTATGGAAAAACTTTCGATGATTGCCTTGAGAATCTAGATAGAGTCTTACAGAGATGTGAAGAAAAGCACTTAGTCCTGAACTGGGAGAAATGCCACTTCATGGTTCGTGAAGGCATAGTGCTAGGACATAGAGTGTCTGAACGTGGGATAGCAGTGGATAGAGATAAGGTCGAAGTTATAGAGCAGCTTCCACCTCCCACGAATGTCAAGGGAATTCGTAGCTTCCTTGGCCATGCTGGCTTTTATAGACGATTCATACAAGATTTCTCTCAAATTTCCCGTCCGTTAACAAGCCTGCTAGCCAAAAATGCACCCTTTGACTTCAGTGATGAGTGCTTAGATGCTTTCTATGTTCTTAAGAAAGCACTCATCTCAGCTCCAATCATTCAACCCCCTGATTGGAAGCTCCCCTTTGAAATAATGTGTGATTCTAGTGATTATGCTGTCGGTGCGGTATTAGGCCAAACCAAAGATAAGAAGCATCATGCTATTTCATATGCTAGCAAAACCTTGACAAGGCCACAACTAAACTATGCAACAATTGAAAAAGAGCTGTTGGTCGTGGTGTTCGCTATAGACAAGTTTAGATCTTACTTAGTAGGAGCAAAAGTTATTGTCTATACAGATCATGCTGCTCTTAAGTATGCAATGATGGACTGTTAAGAAGATGCGTACCTATGGAGGAGATGACCAAAATCATGGAAAGATGCCATGGAGCAGAATACGGAGGTCATTATGGAGCATTCAGAACTCATGCCAAGATTTGGCAGAGTGGGTTCTTCCGGCCAACCATGTACAAGGATACTCAAGATTATGTCAAAAAATGTGCAAGGTGCCAGAAGCACAGGAACATCAATGCCCGAGATGCTATGCCACTCACCAACAACCTACAAGTTGAGCTCTTCGATGTATGGGGCATCGACTACATGGGACCCTTTCCTCCGTCAAAAGGGTGTGAGTACATCCTAGTCGTGGTGGATTACATGTCCAAGTGGGTAGAAGCATTACCCTGCCGTAAAGCAGATGCAGCCAATTCAAAGAGAATGTTCCATGAAGCGATATTCCCCAGATTTGGAACCCCAAAGTTAGCCATAAGTGACGGGGGATCTCACTTCATCGACAAAGACTTCCACCAGTTCCTCACTAATCAAGGAATCTGGCACAATGTTACAACTCCTTACCATCCTCAAACAAGTGGTCAAGCAGAAACATCGAATAAACAAATCAAGAACATTCTGCAGAAGACCGTGGATGAGATGGGTTCGGCTTGGAAGCACAAGCTACTAGAGGCACTTTGGGCATATCGGACCGCATACAAGACTCCCATTGGTATGACACCATACCAACTTGTATACGGGAAGACATGCCATTTGCCTGTGGAATTGGAATTCAAAACACATTGGGCAATCAAGAAATGGAACATGGATCTGCCAGTTGCTGGAAAATTCAGGAAGATGCAAATCTCTGAATTGGAAGAATGGAGAGACAAAGCATACCATAATGTCAGGATATACAAGGAGAGAACCAAGAAATGGCACGACAAAAGGATCAAGGTGAAGGAATTCAATCCAGGAGATAAGGTCCTGCTCTTCAACTCAAGATTCAAGCTCTTCGGTCACGGAAAGCTGAAAAGCAAATGGGAAGGGCCATACCTCGTCGTTAACGCCGCAACTCATGGAGCAATCACGCTCCAGGACGACGACGGCAAAATCTTCAAGGTAAATGGCCAACGTCTTAAAGTTTTCTATGAGCATGAAATTCCTGAACAAGAAATTGACATGATAGATTTTGTTCTTAATCCAAATTAGAACTAAAAACTACATGTTTTAACTTTTTTGTTCAAATTTCGAAAATGACCTTAGAAATGGCCTAGACTTAGCCTTGACTCCCCCCCTCGTGAAAGATCGGCCCATTTGGCCTCTAAAGGGGATCGACCGATCATGTTTTTGGGCCAAATAGCTCAAAACTTCACGACACGGCTCACCTGACCCGAACAAGATCAAAACCTGGCTCGTTCGGTCGATAACTTTCAAAAAGGGTTCGGCCGATCGTGGTTTGAACTCGTTCAAACACCCCGTTGCATAGAAACGTCGGGCCAACGCTCCCCTTCGGTGTTCATCGCGATCCGAGCGAAAACGAAGGCCCTGCGCATTGTTTCTTCTCTTCTTAACACCGCTCCTTCTTGTTCCTCCTTCCTCCTTGCTTTCTTTCACAACCAGCAGCACCATCTTCACCCCTTGATCTCCTACACACCTCCTTGATCACCCTTATGGCTCCACCACACAACAATGGTAAGATGCCACTCGTTCCCAGCGATGGAAGTCCATCCAAGACCCGAGACCTCATCAACTCCGACGCCATGATCGTCGAGGTCCTCGAGGTTGCACCTCTGGCCATGGCACCACCGCCGGTAGAGCCAACAAACCCTAGGGGGTTGGCCGACCGACTCCTGGAAGTCGGAGCGGATGCGGACCATCGCCCGATCGATGTCTCTGCTCCGCAACCTCAACAAGCCCGTTACATGACCGGTGATGCCCAAAAGGCCGACAACCGGTCAAATGGGGTTGAAGAAGGCGCATGTCTCCTCCACCGACGACGACACGAGCACCGGCTACACCCAGTCCTACTCGCCGTCAACACCGCCATGCATGCGCCTCCAGAGGGCCCATGGTGGACCGGGGAGAGGCAAGGTGCTCATCCCTCCACTCAACTCCGAGGAGAGGAGGGAGGGGGTGCGCAGATCCCTCGAGACGGAGGAGTCTCGCAAGTCCGTTCGGCGGACTAGCAAACCACCATCGATCTCTGGCCCTCCAGGCCAGTTCGAGGATGAAGATGAAGAAAGTGACATGGAAAAGATGCTTCGCATATTCACGCGCCTTAGGGAGAACAACACCAAGTTGGCAGAGCGAGTGGCAGAAGAGAGGATGGCTCACCTAGATCTAGAAGATAGCTTTAACGATCTTCGCATTAGCACCAATGCGAAGATCAAGCATCTAGCCAAAGCAATCGGGATAGAGGATCTCTTTGCCCCTCCATCTCCATAGATCACTAGTCCACGAATAAGATAGGCACTTAGGTTTATTTTCCATTCATTTTGTTTATTTCCCTTTCATCAATGTAATGTGTGTTTGCAAAAATTTGAATTGAATAAAAATGTTTGGTTCTGCTGGTATTTTTCCTAGCAGAACCCCTGCATTTGATGTTTCTCTGTCACTGAATTCAGCATGTTCAGAAACAAGTATGGGGGAGGTCGGTCGACACTCCAACTTGTCAAAACACCAGAATACCCATAAAATCATGTTGTACATGTCAATGACACGTTCCACAAAAAAGTTGGACCGAAATGGCCACTTTTGTGGATCGGCCGATCCACGTTGGAGGCCAAAATTCAGAAAGGTCAGAGTACATCAACATTCAGAGGTAAGGAATTCGAATGCAGAGTTCGAAGTGGCCAAACAGATCCGAAGAGCGGTCAGTCGACCGTGCTTCTAGGGCCTGGACCCACCAGCCAGCACCTTCTCAATTTCAAACATCGATCCTGACTGGTTTGCCACGTCTCCCCCCTTTCCTCTATACTTTTTCATTTGTTTATTCATTTTCAGTACAAGAATAAAAATGAAATAAAAATATTTCCTTCATGAGATTCAACATTTAGTTTAAATTCCTTTTAATATTGAATAAAACAAGAGATTGCTTCCAAAAATTAAAATTTTGAAAAGTAGCATGATCTATGACATTTAGAGGGCAAAAGCGTCATAAAGACAAATTCTTGCTTTTTGCTTATGCTAGTGGGAAAAACACTTTGATAGGAAGATCATATGGACTAAGTTGTTGATTATTGTGATATAGTCTCGGTTCATGATTCATACCCTTTCTATTTAAAGTTCTTGGAGATTAATTTTTGAAAATGTCATAAAACCATAATGTCACTACTTCTCTATTGTGAGAAAAATCCTACCAAAGCCATAAATACTTATGCAAGTTCAAAACCTTCCTCATATGCTTCTTGTAATTACTTTGAGTTTTGTCAAACCTTGTGACCCTTGTTGAGAATTATGTCATAGTTCAAAGATCAAGATCACATGCACGCCACATATTTTTTCGCTACTTCTACACTGGAAGTACGCAAAACATGCCTTTCATATACATGATCCATGTTCATCCAATAAATACTCTTGAATTAAATGTTATGATCTCTCCTTATATTCTTCAAAAAAAGAAGAGAGATATGGTTAGCATAAATGAAAAATTATGATGAGCAAAGCTCTTCAATTCAAAAAAAATTATCATGATAGCCATATCTCAAGCAATTCTAAAGTTAGAGAGATCATATACATAGCTAAGGAGTAGATGTTAGACCAATACCTATTCACACACATGCACATCTTGATCTAGGATTATGACATTCTTCTCCTTGGATCCTTGTTTTGACTTTACAATATAAGTGATGAAAGTTAGCTACATTGACCATCCCTACCTAAGCTCCAAATAAACCTTTAGAAGTAGGGAGATACAAAGAAGGCAATCTCTTTATGCCTTAGTGAGGAATCATACACCTTGAGTGACTTAGAGTACTATAAGAGGAGTAAGATGACTTATGAGATTTTCCTTTGAAAAAATTTATCAAAAACTCCAAGTACTAAACTATGAGTTGGGAAGTTGACTTTGCCTCGAAGATCTATTCCATTTCTCAACTTCTCAAGGATATATGTTAGCCAATACCACATATCCCATTGGTATGACAAAAGGTCTTGAGTAAATCTTTATGCTTGCTTTATACTTTGAATAACATGGTCTTGTTATCTTTTAACCTTTACTCGAGGACGAGCAAAGAGGTAAGTATGGGGGATCTTGTTGACGGTAATTAAGAGCTATTTTATCACCATCAAAATACCGTCAACATCCTACCCTGTGGACCCACTTAGCCTCCCTAGCCCCCATGATCCTAGAAACACCTTCCAAGACACTTCCTACCCCTTGGATCCAAGTATGTTTACCTCCCAACGGTTCAGATTTATGTCACGAGGATCCATGGGCCCACATTAGGGATATCAGCGAGATAAACACTTCAGAACAAACAATCACTGAAGATGATAAGTGGGACCAGCATACAGGAGGTAGAGGTGGGCTAGGAGCCCCATAGGTGGATCGGTCGATCGACTCTTGGGTCCCACCAGGCCACCCACATGTCCCTGTGATGTGGGACACCTCCTGAGGAAAGGTGGCAGGGCCCACCTGCCATAGGTGGATCGACCAACCCTGGCCAGGTGTCCAAAAGATGCACCGACCTCCCCACTGACTTCCTGCATGCCTCCATGCACCCACTTGATCTTTCCCGTTGATCTAAGTCGGTTCTAATGACGGTTTGATCCTACGGTGGATGACGAAAGTGACGCGGATCGCTGACGTGGCACTAGGCTCTCCCTCTAGCTATAAATAGACCCCTAGAGCTCCCTATTCATTTCATGCCTCATTGGAGAAACTACTCTCTAGTATCCTAGCGGAGCTCTTCAGTAGTGTTATGCTGGTTGGAGGAGAGTGAGGAGATCCTTCTGGAGAAAGCCACGGGTCTATCGGGAATCTTCTTCGGAGTTCTTCCTCAGCGGATGCGAGTCTCTTGTAAGTTTAGCACTTGTAAGTGACTTGTTCTGAGTTCTTTATAGTATTCAGTACTCTAAATCTGGTTTAGCTGTTATACAACTTTTCACGCTTGATCATCGCTTTGCTATGAGAAAAGTACTTTAATCTTAGGCCAAGGTTAAAGTAGTAAGATAAGTGTAGACGTGGTGTCTAAGCTCAATCTTACCTTTGTAAACCTCTTATCGCACGTATTGTTTGTGGTAGCTAGTAGGAGGTGATAGCCCTATCTAGTCTTTGTATTCCACCACGTGTGTCAGATAAGTTCTTAAAAGGTAGGGCCTCAATACAACATGATGGCGCGGTCCGGTTAGAGTTTTGCCCTCTTTCTGATCTATCCCATCGCCTCTTGCAAGAGAAGGGCCGATAAGGCTAGTATAACCAGCTATCCCTTGTTAGAGTGCTTGCTATATCGAACCTCTCAACCCAATTATCATAGTCTCCCTTGACCATCATAGGACATATCTTTAATCCTAGTTAGATCATTATCGTTCCCTGAGGAAAATACGATACCTGGAATACTCCCGGTGAAGTGCTACATTGGTATAATCTGTGCGCTTGCGGATTTATCCAATAGTCATAAGAAATACCAACACCTACTTTGTGGCTATTCCGATTCGGATTATGTTGGGTGTAAGGTTGATAGGAAGAGTACCTCCGGCGGTTGCCATTTGCTAGGAAGATCACTTGTTTCTTGGTCCTCTAAGAAGAAAAATAGCGTGGCATTGTCTACCGCCGAGGCGGAATACATAGCCATGGGAGCAAGTTGTGCACAAATCCTATGCATGACCCAAACACTTCTTGATTACAGCGTGGTTTTAAAAGATGTTCCACTCTTGTGTGATAATGAAAACGTCATAAAGCTTGCTAATAACCCGGTTCAACACTCTCGCACCAAGCACATTGATATCTTTCATCACTTTCTTAGAGATCATGTGGCTAGGAAAGATATATCACTAGTGGGAGTTTCTAGCGAAAATCAATTGGCGGATATCTTCACTAAACCACTCGATGAAGCAACCTTTTGTAGGTTGAGAAGCGAGTTGAATGTGCTTGATCACTCAAACTTCACTAAAAGATGATCTTGTGTGAACCAACCTTGCATTATGTGTAATCTAATCATGTTAATTAGTAATGCTCATAGGCTTGGCTAACATGGTTGGAATAACCGTTCTTGAACATGTGAAGAAGTCCAATCATGGTTTAAACTTGCAAGCAACCTAGATTCAAATTCTTGTAATGCATTGCATGTGCATGTGTTGTTTGTTGTTCCTTTTCGGTTAAGTTTGAGCATCTGCTGGGTTCGTCCACTTAGGGGGAGCATTCCAAGCTCAAGATGTTTCTATACCCCTCTTTTGGCCCTATGATGTCTCCTTGGAGCTTCCATTCGAATATTTTAAACTAAAAACTACTTAAGCCTATGGCAAACTATTTGCAAATGAGTGGTTGAGAGATGGTTCTCATACCAAGTCCAATCAGGCTTTATTTGGATCTTATTGGATTGAGACTTGGTTGGGAGAGAAGAAACAAAATCGAATTTTGATTTTTTTTTTTGAAAAATTGGCGTTGGACGATCCCGACGGACGCTACGTCATGCTTACCTCATCGTCCGTCGCAATCGTCCGCACAGAAAAATCAGCCCGATTGAGGGGCGACGGACGATCTCCAGCGTCCGTTGTAGAGCGTCCGACGCATTAAATGTCGAGCTATCTCAACACCCCTTCTGGAAGACCAATGGACGATCCCGTCGGACACTGTCCAGCGTCCGTCGTAGTCTGACGGAGCGTCCGTCGCGAACTTGACGGCTATATTACATTTTTGAAAACCGTTTTCCCCTCGATTCCTTTTCAGTCCAGATCCGCCGCCGCCCGACTGTTCCACCGTCGCCGCAGCACCACCCTTGTTGTGCCCCCTCTCTGCCGCCCCTCGCCCTCACCTATGCTGCTCCTCGCCCCTGCTTGTGCCGCCACTCACAGGAAGACCCTCGCCGCTGTTGAGTCGCCGGTCTGCCGCCTAGCCCTGCGCGTGCGTTTCAGCCGCAAGGGCCTGCTCCCTCAAGGAGCAGAGACTCTCCCTCTGCCCCTAGGCTGTCTCCAAGGGGAGTCTTCCCCACTGTTTGCCTCAACAAGTTCTGCTCAAAGGTGATCTCCCCTCCTTGCTTGGTTAATTGGCAGTCCCTCCTTCTCCCCACTGTCAAGTTCACTCATATCCACTCAAACCCTAAATTCCACCTATCCTCTTGTCTAGGTTGCGGATCTGTATTGGATTGATCAAGGACTCTTACCCCTTCTCCTTTCGGTCTGTTGGTCACTAGTTTGAGGTATGGTTTGTGACAGATTCGATTCCTTACTTATCTTATTCATGCTTCCAAATTAGAATCTCGTACCCCTAGTTACATGCTTATTGGTTATATCCTATCTCTATCTATTCGAGCAGGGTCAGTGACAGTGGGTAAGTGGATCAATGACAGTAACTCGGGGCAAAGCCCGTGAGTAGGGAACGAGGCAAAGCCTCGAAAGGACAATCCAGGGCCAGAGAGCCATTCTTGACAGTTTGATTTGCTCAGTGGATTGTCAATTGGCAGTGGGCAGTTGGTTTGTTCTTTGTTAGTTGGGGTTCTTTGACAGTTGTTCTTCCCGTGGCCGATAATGCCACGGACGAAGAATGCAGGTCCTGTCCTCGGGAGTGGTGGTGACCCTCCACCTCCACCGCGTCCTCCCACCGACCGGGGAAAGGGAAAGGACAAGCTAGTGTTGAGGAAGCGGAAGAGGTCGTTTATGGATCCAGACTCTGCAGCAGCAGTTGTAGTGGCAGAGGCAGCAGAGCTAGTAGAGCAGGGTGGACATCACGCCGGCTTGAGGATCTCCCCTCGTCGTGGAGCGTGTCGTGAGTCCCCCTCGCGTCCAGAGACAGAGCCTGCAGAGGCTACTGAGACAGAGGAGGCAAAGCAGGCTACAGAGACTGAGCAGCCAGAGGTCGCGGGCCACTCTTCGATTGGTGAGCTAATGGCCAGACGTGTCACTCGCTCTCGTGGGTCAGGAGCACCTCCCAGTCCACCAGGACCTCAGCTACCAGACCTAGTGAGGCATCAGGTCAGAGTTCTCTCAGCCAAGCAGGTTCAGTTACTTCGCTTTGTTGACTTCTAGTCTTGGTTCCCGGGTCAGAGAGATCCCGGTGATGGACGTAACTTCTACTCTACCATTCACGAGGATTTCTACAGAGCTTACACTGAGATAGACGCTCCTCTTCGGGCTCACAGAGTTTGCCCACTTGCTCATATAGAGGGTGTCGGTGGTCCAGAGATTCCTCAGTACTTGCAGTATCTACAGGGATTGTCTGACCTGATGGGATGTTCCGGTGCTTACCAGAGGGACTGGGTTCTTCAGTTCTATGCCTCCCTGTGGATTTCCCCTGACCACGAGTTCTTCCACTTCGGCTTCCAGGGTTGCGACTTCAGAGTCACTACTGTTCGGTTCCAAGAGTTGTTTCACCTAGAGGCTTCTACTACGAGGATTCACAGTCTGTGTTACGGGGATCAGGAGGCACTTCGTCGACCTCACGATGGGATAGTGCCATCTACAGACTATGTAAGACCGTGCTTCCAGCAGCCTTTCACAGAGGGTTCGAGCCGCACCCCGCGAGACCTCACACCTCTTGCTCGGATTCTCCATGAGGCACTGAGGCGTACCATCCTACCTAGGTTTGGACACTATTACACGTATTCAGTTGTGGCTTCTTCCTCATATCATCAGGAAGGAAAAGTTTGACTTATGGGATCTGATCGTCAGTGAGTTATAGGACATCATAGCCACAGGCTTTAGAGGTCACTGGCAGCTACAGTATGCACATTGGATCTCTTATCTGATAGTTGCCATGACTAGCTCTTCAGCTCTTTAGAACCACAACCAATAAACATTTATAAAACTAACATCGATGTTGCCTTCAAAACTAATTCAAGTCGAGATGGATGGGATGTTGTTGCAAGGGACACTAATGGTCACTTTCTAAAGGAGGATGTGACAATCCCAAAAAGAATAATTTGAATAGTGTCATTATAATTTTGTAAAGTTGGAGATGTCTCTGGTATCTCACTGATATATAGGGCTCACGTGAGTTAATGATATTTGGGTTAGGATAATATATCTTCAATTTAACATAATTATACTCAAATTTTTCTATCTCAAAAGAGTGGCAAACCCAATTCAAACTGAAGCACTAGCTGTCTTGTATTCGGCATTGTCAGGAATTGCAACAAGGTGCTAGCTGTCTTGTATTCGGCATTGTCTAAGGAATTGCAACAAGGTGCTTGACTTGCATTATATGAGGCGAGCGTGGTTAGCTGTGGCTCGATGGTGTTCATGAGCAAGTCCCGGCCGGGAAGCTCCCTGACCTGGTATTCTAATGGAAACAATATTTCCGATTTTTTTTTAAAAAAAAAGCCAACTGGGTCCGGGTTCTGACGGAAGTCACGGACTCACCGGTCTCTCGCGTTCGCTTCGGTCGATTTCTATCCCTGAATCCCGACCGCGACCGGCAACCCCAAACACTAGCGTCTGGTGGCGGTGGCGGCAAATGGGTGAGCGGCTCCACGGCGAGCGTCCTACGTGCAGGCAGCAGGGCGTGAGGCGGCTTCGCAGCAGGCAACCGGACGACGTCGGGCGGGGGCGCGAGGCGACGAGGGCTCCACGGCACGCGCCCGGCGACCGGTGTGCTGGCGACTCGAGTTCCCAAATCCGAACCAAGGTAATTCCATCGAGCTACTCCAAAGATGTCCCAGATCTTCTCCTCCTCTGGCCCATCTGTCTTCATCTCGATGCATGGATGAACAATAGACGGAGAGAGACACAGATGCAAGCATCGAACTAGGTAGGTGTGGCCATGTGAGGTTCGTCCGTCCTGCTGATCTTCCTCCGACCTTACTTGACCATGGAACCTTTAGAGCTAAAAGGCACCGGGCACCATTAGATTAGGCGACTTGTTAATTAACAATTGGCATCGCGATTAGACTAGACTAGTTGATTACTCACAAAGTCACAATCAAACGATCAGTATCGAGATGTCAAAAGCAGGCACCTCTATTCAATTCAGTAGCAGCCTAATCAGAAGACGCCACTTGTTTCCCTTGCTTCAATGGTGCTGTCACGGTTTCAGACATCTTTATATTTTCTTCTTTTCCACCCTTATACTTTTGATTAAACTAATTATCTGTTTCTGGTCTTCGTTTACGTGTCCTTTCTCGCTCCTACAATTTTTTCGCGTGTGCCATATGTGTTCCCGGCAAAGTTTCCTGTCCCTTTCAGAAACTCCGGACGGTTCCCATTTTCTTTCTTTTCATAAAAGTTCCATTTTGATGTTTGGAGAATAGTGACGTACATGTACTGCGAACTATTTGATTTCACTGAAGAAAAAAAATGTTGCCTGTAGATTAAAACCACGACTCTCCAGTCTGCTCGGTCTTCAGAGCTGTGATGTGATTTGTCCTTTGTCCAGATACCTACAAAAACGTACCAAGCCCTATCTTTTTGTCCTACTCATCGTTTAGTTCCCATGCTTCAAGAATTTATATGGCCTGTGAATTTTAAATGGAGAAAAAAAACGAAAATTATGAATCATGGATTACTGACTCATGTCATAACATTGACTTTTTGTGCAGGGTTGTTATCTGTCTTTGTAGCCGAAGAAACAATCCTGAAAAAGTATGGAGAGCTCCTCAGCTAGGAGCAATGTTTCTGAGGGGAATCACCTGGGTTATACGAGAAGCACATCTATGGATTCCACTGGTCCTCCGTCAGCTGGTAGGTCTGGCTCAATGTTAAGTAGGAGAAGTAGCAGACAGGGCTCAAGGGGATCCATCAGCCTCTCAAGGGAGATGGGGGACTCCATACTGAGCTCAATGAGGCATTCTCTTCAGTCGGCGGATCAATTGCTAGGAGACATCGATAGCTCAGTTCTGGCTCAGCTCATCGAAAGTGGTCGAGTTCTATCACCCGAAGGTGATGTTGATGAGGATACAGCAAAGATCTCTGAGCATCATAAGATTGGCCCTCTTCCAGATGATGCAATAAAGCAAAACAGTGACAAATTTGCATCAGCACATGTATGTTCAGTGGAGACAAAAGATACTATTTCTAACTTCCTAGCAGATTCATCTACCAAGGTAAAGATAGTAGTGGAGTTGAGCAGCTGCTTGCCAATCTCATACGTGTGGTTGGTCTGTTCATATGTTGCTGAAAGGTTGTATTTTATGGTATATGTGCTGACATAACCATGCTTTGGTCTGCCTGCAGGTTGAACCATATAAGCTTTCTCTGAGGCTCGACTATGCTGCTTACATGATCCATTTAGCTGTCTTTGGCTTTTTCGGGGTAACTCTCCAATATCTTACATGAGATTCTTTGTGATAGCTGTTACTTAATATGTGTTAATCTAATGTATTGTGGCAACACTTGCTGTTTCATGCTTTTACTAATGGAGGTCATGGAACATTGAAATTTAAAGAAATCTTACAATTATATTTTTGAGAACATACTGTTCCAACTTAGGTGTCTGCCAGCACCAAGTATTGATGTGTGGATGTTTACTTCTTTAGATCATTAAAGGGTCTGGCAAGATTTCAATTATAGGATGATTACCTATCTTGCATTATTCCAGTTCCCTTGGACTAATTATGCTTTTAATAACTGATCAGGTATTCACAAGGTATGGGCTCCAAAAGCTGTTTGGCCCAGACTGCTTGGCACTCACCTCAGACCAAAGCCCGCTTTACCCTGACCTTCCATCTAATATGGTGTGCACAATCCTTTTAGTGTTAAAGTTATACCTTGAGTCGTAGAGAACTACAGGGGGTTTTATATGCACTAACTCATTTTGATTGCCAAATTTCTTGGGCCAGCTTGGATCTTTCTTGATGGGCTGGTTTGGTATCATAGTCAAGGCTGATATACGATACATATCTGACCATCTTATTGTTGGAATCACAACTGGATACATGGGAAGCCTTACAACCTTCAGTGGGTGGAACCAGAAAATGGTTGGTTTGTCTTCCAAAGGCCACTGGGTATATGCTATAGCAGGCGTAGTACTAGGTATCTCATCATCATTCTTATGATGAAGTGCAATATGTCCTAAATTAGATATTATCAAACCAAAACTACGAAGAAAATAATCCTTCTGATGGCTAACAACATTGATTCAGGGATGTTCATTGTCAATGAGTCCATCACGATTGGTGCCGAGACGGGTGAGCGCCTACGGAGTTTGATCCTGGAATACATCAGGGAGAAGAGTTTGATAGGTCACAAATATGATTGGCAGCACTGGAGGGTGGATACCAGGACTAAGCAGTATGTGCTTTTGTCAGTGATGATAATTTTGATGTCTTTCTTTTGGGTTTTGAGCATTGTGTTGACTGTAGTAAAGATGCATAGTCTTGCTGATGGTGCTGTCCTATGGATGGGCTGCTCGGTAGCACCTCCAGGAGTTTGACTACGCTGGTATCTGGCAAGGCTTAATGGCCATGGAATTGGGAAGCAGAGATCCTTGAAATGGCTGCCCATTGGGACCCTAGTAGCCAATGTTCTTGCTGCAGGCATCATGGCGGTTCTTGCTGTAACATCCAAAGTGGTATGGCCAGATAATTTTTCATACAAATTCACCATTTGTAGTTGGTATATTGACTCTTCCATACATTAGCCTGTATATCTGATTTGTTTCATTTTTCTTACAGGTACATACAAAGCGATCGACAACTATTATTAGTGGAATACAGCTTGGCTTCCTTGGTTGCTTGAGCACAGTGTCTACTTTTGCTGCTGAAGTCTATACAATGAGAAGAAGCGGGCAGATTGCTAGGGCCTTTGTTTATGCCGCATCCACTTTCCTGCTTTCTTTTCTGCTGGGAACTCTAGTGTATTCTGTGCCAGTTTGAGAAAAGCATTTATAAATGACCTCTTGCAACTTCCAGGTCAACATATTAGCAGATGGCTCAAATGTGCAATGGGGATTTTTCAAAAACATACTCTGTTTTTTTACATGCTGTATTAGTTTTGTCCTAAGTTAAATTGATAGTCAAAGTTAATATTTAATAATGTTTAACTTAAGAAAAAACTAATGCGACATGTAAAAAAATGGAGGGAGTATAAGATGGGATCCCGTATAAGATTGTGTCACTGTACTAAGCCAGAACATCAAAACCTGAACAAAGTACAAGATATGGAAGAGCTCGAAGGTTCACAAATATGGAAGAGAGCACCAAATATGCAATTTAGTTGCTCAAATATTTTCTTAATGGACCCAGAACCATCTATATACTTGGCTAGGCAAAACAGAGTAAACTCTGCTTTGTAGAATATGCAGTGGTGTAGAACAATTTTTGTCTTGGAGAATGAAGTACATGTATGTTGAAAATGAGCAGCTAAATGGTATCATTAATGTATGAGATTTCAGATGCATATATATGAATTTGGTTAGTGTAGGATTAGCTCCACTTGTATTCTCATGTTGTCGGTTTGTCGCATGTAAATGCAGGACATCTTGACATGTCCTTTTCTAGTTATTGGTCTAACTGAATAAAATCATTTCCTTTTGACAGTGTGTTGATTCTTTGTTTCAAGTGCCATGTACTCTTGTGAAAAGAAATATTATAAATGGATGAAATGATATGTTGTTTTTGTGATGTTGAGAAATGTTTGCCAGTGGTATATGCATATACGGTAAGAATTCCAAAATATAAGTCTTTACATGTAAGAAGGATATATAGAATATAATTGCTATTGCTCTTAATTTGAACTTTCCTTTTCTATGCCCATCATGATGCGGCAGAAAAGTATTCAGTTATCAACAATGTAAATATTTTTATCAAGATTCCTGAGCCAGCTGTCATGCAAAATTGCAGCTCCTTATTTATAGTGCATCATCTGCAATCTGTCGAAGAACAGAACGTCGTTGAGGTTAAAGATTAGCTCTCTCGCTCTCCCTCCCTCCCTCCCTCGTCGCATCTTGTTCCCTTATTCAGAACAAAAGGTTTATGCAAATGGTCTGCAGTATATCGTAATTTGCAATAAAAGTGATTATTTGTTTCATGTACCACAAAAAGATAATTATATTCTCTTGCTGTAATGCGAGAAAAGAAAATGAGAATCTGTACAGCATTCCTTAACAGATTCTTGGGATACATACAACTATAACTTGTATATAAAATTATTGCACAAAAACTTTTGAAAAACCAGCATCGTTCTTAAGAAGATTAGTTGGGAGATGTAAAATTCCCTGTGACTTCTGTATGTTAGCATGTGATGTGATAGCACATTGTTTGCTTACGAAAAGGTGCAAATCCCACCTTTTATTCCCCATCAATTGGGAAGACAAACAGCAGGACATCATTCATTTGAGAATATTCCTTGAACAGTCCTTACAATGATCTATTTCTTCAATTGTGCCGAACACATCATAATTCTGATGTCCACTTGACCCCCTCATTGAGTTTTCTTTTGGAGCAATACAGTCATGGACTCTACAGGGATGCCGTTGTTGTCGTCTTACCTCTACTGATTGAAATGAATGTCTCCTGTGCATCGAACAAGCATGACCATCCTTCGATTTCATCATAAGCCAAACTAGAGAACAATTGTCCATTCATTCTGGATGGTCCAATCTAGCCAGTTGCTCCTCTACCTTATTCAACAATTCAATGTTCTCATGTGCGGTGCAACTCCTAACGAGAACTTCCCAAACTTGTACATTAAAACTAAATGGTGAGCTTTTGATCCATTCAATTACTTTATCATTGGATGATGCATGGCTAACCAAATCAACCATACAAAAATAGTGCTCTTGTCCTGGAACAATCCTGTATCTCTCATTCATCAAATCGAAAAAATTCATCCCTTCTTCGACTAGGCCACAGTGGCAGCAAGCCGTCAAAACCAAAAAGAATGTATTAGCATCAGGCTTCTGTCTTTCATGAATCATCTGAACAAACAATCCAATTGCATCCTGTCCATGACCATGATGACACAGAGCAGACAACATGCCATTCCACAACACTGCATTCTTCCTTTCCCTACCTGTTAGGCTGAACACCTCTATGGCACCAGACAAAAAGCTGCATTTTGAATACATGTCAATGATTGAGCTAATGATCATTACACTCCGATCAAAACCACATCTTAGCAACATTCCATGGATCTGCTGCCCCAGTTTCAGCGAACGCATAGCTGCACAAGCACTCAGGCAACAACCCAAGTTGGTTTGATCTGGCTGCAAACCTTCCTTCATCAAGTGTTGAAACATATTCAGTGCACCCATTGGCTGCTCATGGCAAACATATCCCTCGATGAGAGCATTCCATGAGAATGCATTCCTCTCTGGCATCTGATCAAAGAGCTGACGAGCGGTAGCCAATTGACCATCTTCAGCACAGGCACAAACTACTGTCGTCCACATATGCACATCCTTGATATACATCTCGTCAAACAGCTTCCTAGCATCATCAGCACAATGGCATTTTCTATAAACATCAAGAAGCGAGCTGGCAATTTTCACATCAGACAAGAACCCAAGAACCACCAAATGTCCATGGAATTGCCTGGCAAGCTCCCTATCCATGAGCTGGGTGCCGGCCACAAGGAGCGCCAAGAAGGTGTGATGGCTGTACCCAAGGGAGGGGTACATGTTTCGGAGCTCGGAGTACAGCTCAACAGCTCCCTGCGCTTCACCCCCACGCCCGAGCGCGAGCATAACAGCATTGTAAGAAACGAGTTCCCGGTGTGGCATGGAAGCAAAGACCTCAGAAGCGGGTGCCGCCAATGCCAGGCGCGCGTACCCAGTGAGCATGGTGTTATAGGAGTGGATGCTGGGGCGGGGCATTTTGGTGAACAGCCGGCGTGCGTCACGCGGGCGGCCGAGGAGGAAGTTAAGTGAAAGGAGGCGGTCGGCCAGTTGAGTGGAGCAGGGGACGAGGCGCTTGAGGCCCGCGAGGCGGACGTAGAGGAGGAGGCGGCCAGCGAGGGAGGGGATGGACGACGTGGCTGGGCGGAGCAGGAGGAGGCCCGCGAGGGAGGTGAGGAGCGGGAACGGCGCGCGCAGGCCGGCACGGGCGAGGGTGGGCAGAAGGGAGACAGCCGCGGGGGCGTTGCCGCCAGATATACAGCTGTGGAGAGCGGCGAGGAGGCCCGAGTACTGTGGAGGCGGGGCCGGAGGAGACGGCTCGCCGGGGACGGGCATTGGGGTGCGGCGGCCGTGCGGATCGGGAAGGCCAGCAGAGCTCGGGCAGGGCGCCCGATGGTGGTTGTTGGATCGTTGCTAATTCAAATAAATGGACGGCCTTGATGGACTAATCTAACGGCTATCAATCTGACTCCACTATTCCTAAATCCTGAACGTCTAGTGATGTTCCAATGCGAATTATCACAAGCACTTTCAAATGGGGAAATTGAATTTGGAGTAGCCGTACCAGTGCTAGGACATTTGTGTTATATAGGTTCTATATAAGGGCACCCGCACTGGTGAATCGATTCATCCAGGTGAGAGAAAGCCACGTCAACCAAGGATATGAGTCGACTCCTTATCCAACAGTATCGTGGCCCCATAAAAAGATAAAAAAAAATAGATGCAAAGAGACCGACCGAATCGCTCAGCGCTCCACTGTCACTCATCGCGTGACTCGCGGGCAAAGTGACTGGCCGGAATCGTTCTTTATTTCCAAAGAATCGACTCAGAACAGTGGGTCGACTTTTCTCTCTCTTGCCCATGAGTCGGTTGCTCCCGTCATTGGGTTGATTCATCCGGTTTCCACGTCGGATGACGAGTCGCTTTTCTTTCTCCACCGGAGAAGCCCTAAAGCTAATGGCATGCTTGCTCGAGATGAGCTCGCTTTTTTTCCTTGTTCATGAATTTATATAAATAACTTCATAACTAAATTTGAATAAATACAAATAATATACATATTAATTAATTTGTGGTTCGAATTATTCAAAGTTTCAATCTGTGCTTGCGTTAAACT
Source organism: Microstegium vimineum (assembly GCA_022036555.1). Taxonomy (NCBI): domain Eukaryota; kingdom Viridiplantae; phylum Streptophyta; class Magnoliopsida; order Poales; family Poaceae; genus Microstegium; species Microstegium vimineum. The sequence continues at coordinate 11,464,933 of CM039124.1, read as the reverse complement.
AATGAAACGTCTGTGCTTGCGTATGGCTTTAAACTAATGAATCTACAGCTCAGCTTGCGTTACATTCTCCTTTTATCACGCATGATCAACTTCATAGATTTTTTTTTTTTTGCAATTTCAGACAATTTACAGAGGTGCATTACAATCCCCCAATGCAACGAAGAAACAATAGATTATCCCTGAAAACCGAGGGAATGAGGAATAAGATTGATTGCGAACCAAGGAGATTCCCTTTGTTAGTGCTCATATGTGAATTTCGGTAGTTGTAACATGTCCAGATTATTGTTGTGTTCCAAAGACTCTTTTTTTTTTCCCCGGGAGAAGAGACGGCGGGCGGGAGAAGAGACGATGTCAAGCTATCTCCGGTTGGTATATTTACCGAGGAGAGAAATGTTAAGTTGCTATTAATGTCAAGTTATTATGTCAAGTTATTTTGTCAAACGGTTAGAGGTTAATTTTTATTTTTTTACCAATAATAAATGAATGGCAAATTAAGATAATAAACTTTTAGAGATACTCAGAACAACCAATCCAAAACAAATCAAGGTGATGGTGGCACGCTCGGGAGAATCGCCTCAGTTTCAATACAACTCGCACGTCAGTGATGGTAGCACTCGGAAACGGAATGTTTGTCACTTCCACGATGAATGTACTCAAAAGTCAAAAGCTAAGGTTTTCACATGAATTTCTGAGATTTACCATACACGGACCGGGTACATTAACCCATAATGTTTGTTGTTACAAATTAAAACCGACATCATGTTACAAAAAGAATGAATCAAACTTGACGGGGAAATGAAGTAACTTTGATCAAGCAAATGGGAAGGAGAATGACGACGACATGAGACGATCAAAGCATGTACTTAATTTTTTTTGAGGCTCCGTAGAATATAAAATTAAAGTAAGAGAGAATGACGAAGAAAACCAAGAGGCCAGGTACGGTGATCGATATAACAATGGCGGGTCATCAGTTGAACCTGTTGCAGACCTTGCGGATCTCCCCCTGCGTGCCGGTGAGCACGTTGACCTCGCTAAGCTTAACGAGAACCTTGGCGAACTCTGACTGGAAGAGCCCCGCGTTGCCGGCGAGCAGGTCGACGATCCCGCGCGTAGAGCCGTCGCTGTAGAGGTTCTGATCGACGGAGAGCACGCCGCGGTGGAGCTGCAGGTTCCTGTAGTAGTTGTTGTCCACCTTGAGCGCGCTCCACTGGTCGTCCAGGAACACGGCGTTGTTGTCCGACGAGGGCACGTTGGGGCACACCCACTTCTTGTACACGGACGCGGTGGCCGGGTCCATGCCTGGGTCGGTCGCGCCGGGCTTGCCGCCGTACGCGTACAGCCGGCTGTTCTTGATGGCGCTGCAGTGCGTGGCGCCCACGGTGTGCGCGCCCAGAAGCACCACCGTTTCGAACGCGCTCAGGTCCAGCTTGCCGTAGTACGCGACCGTCTGCGCCGCGGTGAAGTCGGGCGACGGGAGCTTGACGTCGGAGGCCTGTGACCGACGGCGGTCCCTCCGCCCCGTGCGCACCGCGTACCCGGCCCCGCCGGCCAGCGCGACGGTGTCCCTGGTGGCGAGGATCTGGATGTCGGAGCAGGACACGACGCCGGGGCACCTCCGCTCCAGCTCCGCCTTGATGGCCGCGATGACGTCGTAGCCCTTGACGCTAAGGTTCGGCGGCGCCGTCTTCTCGGTGCCGGGGCCGTCGATCAGCAGACCGCTGTCACAGCCCTGCGAATTATTTATATATTTATTACATATAACAAACCAATGCAATGCAAGTATGCAATGCAACGCACGCGTGGACTAGGCTAAGCCATAGCTTGTTCACGCACGCACGTACATTGATGGCGCACTCGTGGAACTGCATGCGGAGGAGGTAGGCGACGATGGGGTTCTCGCGCGCGTAGCGGGCCCTGACGATGCCCTGCACCACCGCCTCCACGTCGGTGCCGTTGCACTTGCCCTTGTAGAACCCATACTGCAGCTGGGGCTGCTGGGCGCTGCCGCCGGCGGCCAGTGCCAGGATGGAGACGGCCACCAGGAGCGCCGCCGCGGCCGCACCATCGCGCGCAGCTGAGGCCATACCGATCGATCCCTCTGACTGGTTTGCACGTATTTGGGATCCTCGAAGATAAGTATATGGTATGGTGAGAGGGAAATGGCGCATGGCTAGCCTACTTATAGGCCGGATGCAGCTGGATCTGGGAGATAAGAGAATGCAACAAAAATAGTGATGCGAGATTAGTTGTTCGTGGAGTCGTGGAGATCACGTAAGACGCTGACAGAACCATATGTATGTCCTTTTATATGTATCCATATCCATCGAACCATTAAAAAAAAGGACCGTGCTAGCTGCTTCTCAAAAAAAAAAGGACCGTGCTAGCTGTGCCTGAAAGATGCAGTATATATGCTGTCCTCTGAGTTTTTGTTGTATTATTGGTCCGGCTGGAATTCAGTTAGACTCAGTGTTTTTATTTGGCCGCACACGGCACACCATGATGTTAATTGATCAGTGTTTTTATGTGCTGCATAGATCCTGCAATAGTGGGCTTGCACTAACCCACTCACACCTACGGCGGAACAGAACAGGCCATGGATGCTGACCATCGTTGTGCAGCATTACTCTTCAGAGCCGTTTTCCCAGCACTTTGTTTATTGTGCATGTTTTCATCATCCTAAATATATTCCTAATAATCGAAATAAGTGTTCTACATTCACAAGTCCTGAACACATCAACTGGGAATTAATATGAAGAAGTTGATGGGAGCTAGTTTGCAGTTTGGCTGCTCTTTTATTTCGTGCTATTCTCTGACTAGGAGGGAGATTAATTTTACATATTCCTTGCGCATGATATTGTCGTCTGATGGAGTGAGAGGTCAGGTCAAAACTCAACTAAGCACAAGTCGCCGCCTTTGCTTGCATCTGCTCAGCTGTTGAAAACAGCGTTTGTTTAGTGGACATTTTTGATTGATTGAATTGATCTACTGAGTCTTTGACTCTGTATCTCGTGGGCTCTGTTACTGCTCTGCTCACGAGAAACAGACTTGGGCCTATTTCAGGCTGCCAGACTCCTGCCTAGGATGGTCTTGTGGGCCTTTCGGGTACAGACTTGGGCCTATGTCAGGCTGGTTGCCTGACTCTTCTCTCTTAACATGAAGATTGAAAACAAATATCTGTCCGGTCCAGCCCATTTCGATCTTGTGCTGTACTCCGCGTTGATTGATGAGATTAATTCCTTGTTTGGGTCGGCGGTGCTCGCTTGACTTGCGAATCTGCGGCTGCGGCACATGGCCACTGTTGCTTGAGCTCCGCCTCCAATGCAGTCTCTTTGAGACATTGTTTGACCCGTGGAGGCGCTAGGGTAGTTTCAGTATATCAAAGGCAGGCATTACTGTATCATCATGAGCAGATCCAGCACATGACTACATGAGAATGTATGTGCAGCTCCGGTTTCTATGGGCTGGTCACACCAACTGCAACTGAATGTCTGGTTGCCTCAAGTGCAGATAACTTTTATAGCAGAACACATATTGTAGGCTATAGGCTATAGCTAACATATGATCGATCGAGGAAGCTCCAAATGGGAACGATAGCTAGCTAGCTAGCTAGTAGTAGGAGTACTGGCGGGCCGGTGTGGTATATATGAATATCACTTCAATTCGCAACAACGAGAACATGCTGCTTTCATCTTCTACGCATGCAACCTGTGACATACATGCATTTGAGGAGCATGCATGTGAAGACACTGTGATGAAATTCAGTTTTCGCTGCAAGAGCGCACACATACTTCAGCTCATGACGACCTATCCGGACTCTTCGTACGTTGGCTTCAAGGATCTATCCGCGCTAGAATAGTATGGAAGTATACTCTCTGAATGACGCAGGAGGTGTCAGCTCTTGAAGGATTATATCGCACTCGCACGTACAAGCAAGTGGCCGGCAAAACATTTCGCCGGCAGGGATCAATCTTGCCAGCCGCGTGCCTTCTCTTGATGAGTTCCTATATATGAATACGTGCACTACTGCACTGGCACCAGCTGCTGCGTGTCGGTGTTCAATTCGCCATAAAATTAAATGGAAGTTGCTGAAGGCCCTACAGCAAGCACCAATCTCTCTGCAACTTTCTATTTAAAGAATCATAAAGCGTTCTGGAAGATTGAAGAAGTCAGAAAACTACACGCTTTACACTGCTACAGCGCGCAATTAGGTCGCGGCAATCTAGGAGAGGTAAAGATCGATGACCCTAGCCTAGTAGCTATAATAACCTTGAACGACTACTGCAGAATACTTGTACGGTGAGAAGACACTCACAAAGTCACCCACAAAACCAACCGCAGACGTATAGAGTGTCTGATCGAGTGAGAGATCTCAGACCTCTCTCTCTTTGGAGTGAGAGACCTCAGACCTCTCCCTCTTTGGGAGCTGCATATATTGTAAGCGCCTGCGCATCGGAAGGGCCGGGCGCCGTCCGTGTCTCGGATCCAAAGCACATGACCAACCAACCGAGTCACTAGACCATCACATGTTTCGTGTTTAATTACTACGATGACCTGTGTGAGAGACACGTACATGTACACACACTCTCTCTCTACTTGATGAATATGGAATCCACATGTAAAACATTTGACTCCAGACTCCACAGATTTCTTAAGTGCCTCGATCGCTTGCTCATTAACTCCATAATCAAAGGACGGAGAGAATATATGCATATGTATTATTAGCGGTATAAGATCTATCATATCTTTGCTAGAGTACTTAATTAATCATATGCATTAGCACTTTGCATACATAGTTGCATGTGTCTTTTTTACTTTTAGTTAAGAGCTTTGTTACGGTGCTGCTTGTGAGGAACCCCGTCAAAATTATTTGTAGCAAATATTAATTACGAAGCTTAATTAATTTTAATTAAGGGTAGTTCAGTACTTTTGTGCTTAATCTCTAACTCCCTTCCGTGTGTCATGACTCGCGAGATATCACTATGCTCTTCCCGCGCCGCCGCCTCCTCGCCTCCCAGGTCACCGCCCGCCTCGCCGCCAATCGTGTTGGCGCCGCTCTCATCACCGCGTTTCCCTAGGGTCGCTGCCCGCCTGTGTGGGTCATTGCCGACTGCTTGTTGCAAGAAACCGGCGGCTGCAGCAGAGAGGTGGGGGGGACGGGATTGTTGGCAGGAGCCTGCACTTCTGCGCTACACTTTCAGAACATGTTCTTCTCAGAATTCAGAACCCAATAGTTATGATTTGAGGGATACACTAGTACAAAAAAACTTATTGGAGGCGGTCGTTTTTGCTTAATGGAGGCGGGCAAACACGACCGCCTCCAATGGAAGACCTCGGTTAATCACCGAATAATGGAGGCGGTTGTCCTTGTCCGCCTCGGTTAATCTGTTTATGGAGGCGGACACCTTACATACGCCCGCCTCGGTAAATCGATCGGAAAAAACAAAAAAAAACCCACGAGCCCACCAGCGAGCCCGTTCCCCACGCGCCGCCGCCGTGGATCCACCAGATCCACGGCCTCCGCTACCTCCGCCATCGGATCCACGCCCTTGGAGGTTGAGAAGGGGCGCCGCCGCCATTGTTGCTCGTCGGATGGGGAGCGGCACCGCCGCCGCCTCTTCTCACCGGATGGGGAGGGGCGGTGCCGTCGCCTCTGCTCGTCGCCTGGATCCCATCGAACAGCACGGCCTCGTCGTCCCTCGCCGGATCTGGCCACCTCGACGCCACCGGGCCTCGCCACCACCGGATCCAGCCACCCTAGCGCCGGATCCAGTCTTTGCCGCGCCGCCCTATGTCTCTCCCACCTCTCCTGTGTCGCCCTACGTGGGAGGTGGCTGGGGAGGGCCTCCTACTCGCTTCTTGTTCGCTCGGGGAGGGAGGTGGACGGGGAGGGCGCCGGGCGGAGAAGCCGGTGGACGGGGAGGGAAGGGCTCGGGGCGGCGTGCGTGGGTGGAGAGGCCGCCGAGAGAGGAAGGGATGAGGCGTGTCGGGGGAGGCCGCCGAGCGCCCGAGAGGGTGCGGCCGAGAGAGGAACTAGGGTTTATGTTGTTTATATACTCAAAAGCATAGTGGGCTATCCATGTGTTCTAGTGGGCTGGGCCTTATTTACCGAGACGGGCTTTTAAAGTTGCCCACCTCCATAAATTAATTTACCGAGGCGGGCATTATAAGACGACCGCCTCCAAAAATAGGCTATTTTTGGAGGCGGACGTCTTATAATGCCCGCCTCGGTAAATCGATTTTACGAGGCGGGCAAAAGTTACTGCCTCCGTAAATCAAAATGTCCGCCTCCGTTAATCCGTCAGGATTTTAGGAGACACGTGAATTTTGTGTCCACCTCTATTAATAAAAGGGCACTGTCTTGCATAATCATTTGTGTAGTAGTGATAGGATACAATATTCTTCTGTGTCCAATTTTGCTTTTGTATGTTTAGGATTTTTTTTTCTTTTCTCAATCTCAACTACCAGCCATTTGCGCATTCAAAACGTGTCACGCCATCCTTTAACATGAAATATATCCACGGTCATAACTCCATAGACGAATGAGCACATCGACATTTAGTTCTGCCTTGCCTGAATGTGCAGTTTCAGTTTCGGCAAAGCTGGAAGAGAGAGGGGTAGAGCACTAGAGCATACAACAACAACATGGCAAACCAAAATCGGTAACAAAAACTAGACATCTCGAGGAACATGCATTAATCTGCCCCATTACTTGGCTGACAGCCTGAAAGCTCCATGTTTAGTGTTGGATAATTAATGATAACCTATGACTAACTTTTGTACTAAGTAGTTGAATTAGACAAGGTGGTCCGATCCAAGTGATGGAGCTAGATGATGCATCATGGTGGATGGAGATGATCCAAAAGATTAATCATGTGCTCATGCTTGGAATGAGAATAAATATAAAATTCTATGGGCTCAAGGCAAAGGTATAAAATAGGATATTTATTTTGCCGGTCAAGACGTAATAGAGTACAGGGTCGGATTTAGAATAGATAACCGTATTATAAAGAGGGGAATTCTTTAATTACAATGGTTATCTAGTGCCACTAAGTGTATATCTCATTTACATATGCATTGCGTTTAGTAACGTGGTGAGATGATATCCTGAAAATCTATTTGTGAAATGCTAACGTAAGTGTCCAAATTTATTTGGATTATTTTTGATAAAGTAAGCACTTACAAAGGATATATAAAAAAAAACAGAGCTGTGGCCGAGCGTGTTGTGCTGCTTGCTGTGCTGAGTCTAGGAGAGAAGCAGAGTGCCGTTGGGTGCTTGGACCAGGGGAGAGGATGCATGCCTGCTGGTGCAAAGAATGCGTTTGCTAGTCCGCTCAGTAGCCAAGTGAAAAAGAAAATATCTCATTTGCTCCTATCCATTCGGTGCTGAGAGAGGGAGAGCATGGGAAGCCTCTGCCGCAGTGTGCGTTGTCGATCACCTGTTGGTTGCCAATTCTTTTTTGTTGCAGCTCGTGTTGACTCCTGCGCTGGTGAGAGGTTCGGTGGCTTGCACCTGGGCGTGCACGCGCGTACAGTCTCTGCTGGGTGGGGTCTCCTACCGTGCTGTCCCGCTGGTCAGCGGCTTCCGTCAGAGCAAGCTGTGTGGGTTCTGGAGAGGCACGTTTGTGCGCGTGAGCTGCTGCCGCTTCGTTTGCTGTCTCTGTTTCCTTCTACGCCTGTGCCGTATAGGAGCCGTTTGGCTTGGGAGTGGGAGGGCCCGGATGCGTGAGTGGGCAGCTGCTGGCAGAAGGGGTATTTTGGCTGGCTCTCCCCTCTCGGCTCCCGACCTTCCTCATTTTTGCATAAAGCTGGATGAAAAACTCGAAGCTCCTTAGCTCGCTCGACTTATGGTTGGCTCGGCTCAACTCGACTCGACTCGTTAAGATAACGAGCCGAGCCGAGTCAAGATTTTAGCTTGTTAGCTATAACGAGCCAACTCGAACCAGCTCGCGAGCCAAACGAGCCACAATTTTAATGAAAAAAGTAGCATAACTTATATTAATTTTTTTATATTAGTATACTACAACATATATGTTAACACATATTATTTTTTTATTCAATTTAAGACGGTTAGATATTTTATTTTTATATTATTACTATTATTAAGTTTTAGATAAATGCAAATATTACATTTTGTGATTTTTTTATACCTGGCTCGCGAGCTTAACGAGCCAGCTCGAGCTTTTAACGAGCCGAGCCGAGCTGACTTTCTAGCTTGTTAGGATAACGAGCCGAGCCGAGTTAGCTCGTTATCCTAACGAGTCTTAACGAGCCGAGCTGGCTCGTTATCCAACTTTATTCTTGCAACAGAAAACTCAAAAGGAAGAACAAGCTCCTCTTCCTTCTCCCTCCTCCAAAGCTTTGTGCTAACCCTAAGAGAGATCTTGAGGATTCGTTTCGCTGATCTTGTAAGCTTGAAGAGCAGCCCCTCCCTCTCCTCTCCTTCTCCAAGCTTGGTGCTTATTCTTGAGAGGATTGAGGGAAACCCTAGGGCATTTCGATTTGGGGAAAAACCTAGTGTTCATGCATTTGTGATTCATTTTTGTGGCACTAGGTGGTGATTGCAATTGTGGTATTCTTATTACTCTTGGTGATTGCCGTCACCTAGACGGTTGGAGATCGATTGATTGGTGAGGGGATTTGGTGATTGTGTCCGCCCCCAATCAAGGTGAATTTGTGAGGTGTTGTTGTGGTTCCCCGGCGGAGTGCTAAATTCCAACTCTAGTGGATTGTTCGTGTCATTGAGTTACCGCACTTGTGTGTGGGTTCTTGCGGTGCCTTGCGGGGCTTGGCTTGAGGGCCTTCTACCGAGGAACCACCAAGGTGTTGGTCGACACAACGGGGATTAGCTTGCCGGCAAGCAAGTGAACCTCAGGAGAAAAGTCATTGGTGTCATCTCTTGTCTCCCGGTGAATTGAATTGATTGATATATATTGTTGGAATTAATTATTTGGTGATTGGCTCTCTACTCTCCAACGACGGTATAAAAATCACCTCTCTTCCTTACATTTTTTTGTTCTCATCTTGCTTAGTAGTAATTATATCTAGTTGAGTAGAAGTTGCTTGAGTAGTTATAATTAGAGTATCCTTTTGCTCACTAGTGGTATTTTAGAGACCTAGAAAATTGAGTGACATAGAGACTATATTTATTAGATTTGCAATAGGTGGCTTGCCTAACAAGTAGAGCTAGAGCAAACCGCATTTATCGTCATTTGTGTTACTAATATTTTCTCTAGTGATCTTGAAGATTTTAAATTAGGCTATTCACCCTCTCTAGCCATATTAGGACCTTTCACAGCCACTAACTGCTAATTCAAGAGGGCCATTCGTCGTCGCTGCCAGAGTGCCCGTCTTGCGCTGCCGCTGCCGTCATGCGCTGCTGCCAGTCACCATCGTGCGCTACCGCCTGACGCTGCTCCCCCGTGCCGCTGGAGCCACAACTAACGCAGAAGAAGGGAGGGAGACGAGTGGGGATTTTGATCCTTGCAAATTTTGACCGGTTGTCTTTCGGAGTGGTATGAGCCATGCGTGAGCCGAAGGGATTTGGGGACGAAGAACATTCAGATAAAAGATGATGAGATAAGACACAACTCTTTTTTTGATTCACAAAAGCAACTCCTTTTTTTATTGAGAGAAGTGGGTTTCTTTTTTTTTAGGGACGCAACTCTTCGGATGTCAAAATACTACTATACCCTCTAAATTTAATTATAAACCAGTTCCGGATCCACGTATTTTGTGTTTCCAGTCCACAACTTAAGTTCCTTCTATCAGGTTTCTCTTATTTTTAAACCATTAGATTTAAAGAAATGGATGACTCCCATTATTTCCAAGCACAATAAAATTTCTCAATTAGTTAAACCCTAAATTATCTTTGCTAAGTTGATGAGAATACAATGCATATATGCTATATAGTATGTAGCTGCAGGGATTAACTGCACATATACATCGTGTATAAGACCAAATCATCAGTTCACTTGTTCCTTCATTCGCGGATCTTACATGGTTCAAATGATTAGGCCATATTTGTGTGTCAGGTATGCATATACATATTTATATTGAGTTTATAGATGGCCATCGGGCCATGCCAGCCCCGCCCGGTGGCCTGACGTGCCGTGCTGGCCCGGCCTGCTGTCGTGCCTCACTGGGCCACCGTGCCCCCCGTGTCGTGCCTCCACCGGGCTCGTGCCTGGCCTTCGGCCCATGGCACGGCCTGTGGGCCGTTTGACCGTGTCGTGCCGCCCGTGGGGCACGCCTTTTTTACCGTGTCGTGCCGGCCCACAGCCCGCCAGACAAAAACAGAACAGCAGAACACAGAAAAAATGACATATTGACAGACAAAAACATTTGCATTCACAACTGTCAACTCACAATGACAGAAGTCACCGAACAGACACTAAGTCACTAACTCATTCATCAAGACATCAAGTCATCAAGTTATCACAGATTCACAGAACATCAAAACACAGACAAAACGAGACAAGATTATAAGCAAATTATGATCAAAAGGAGTTGTTTTGTGCAATGCCACCTCATTAAAAACCTTTCTAGGTAAAACTCACCCTTGTGAGAAACCCTAGAAAGGAAAAAAGAGTGCAGCCAGCTCAAATAGTTCACACTATTAGTGCACTGCTAATCTGCTATCCTATCACAATAGCCAACCAGACTGGCAATGGCAAGGCAAAGTCATATTGACTAAGTTTTTGTGACTTAGTGCACTGCTATCCTATTACAATAACAACCAGTTAGCATCACACTATCACAGTATGACACCATCCAGTCCAGTACTCCAGTCATCCACCAAGCACCAAATCACTCAGTCACACTTTCAGTCTTACACAGACTTGCACTTGCACCAAAAGAGCAAAATATGCCTGTAAAAAATGCCTATTCTTGTTAGATCAAAATATGCCATCATGTGTGAGAATTAAATGAAGCAGCATGTGAGCAGCAATACTTTACCTCTCCAAGTCTTCTCCAGTTCTAGACTTCTAGCTAGCAGCACCACCGCCGCCGCTGCCTTTGCCTTCTTCATCCAAGAGGTTATTGAATGACTCCTCCAGGTCCAGGTCCTCAGCTGCATGTTGTTCTTTTCTTGATCCTTGATCCCAGTCCTTCATGCAGGTGAGCATCTCCACATGCTCAGGCAGCAAGCGTCGTCTCCGGTCTTCGAGTATCCTAGCCGTACAGCTGAAACAAGACTCGGAGGAGACAGTAGATGCAGGTACAAACATAATATCTCGAGCCATAATAGATAGAATTGGATAGGTTAGTTTGTGGTCACGCCACCAGATTAGTATGTCAAAAGATTCATCATGACATGACACAGTATCACTGTCTAAGTAAGCTAATAGCTCACTGACACCAAATCCAGATGGAGTAGAAGAAGATGAGGGGGATGCACCAGGACCTCCAAAGATCCTTCCCCATGCTTGCATTCTCTTACCAGACTGAGCTGAAGGTTGTGAAGCCCTTTGAGTCCTAGCTACACCACCAAATTTTTGCTCATACTTGTTAAACAACTTGTACAATTCATCTTTCATTTCAGCATAATATGTATTATAAGAGGAACTAGTGGCATTACCAAGTAGTTCAAGCACATTAAAAAATCCTTTCATCTTAGCTCTAGGATCAAGGATGAAAGCATAAGAATAAAGCTGTGGAATTTTCTCCTAATATTTAAGAAATTTAAACTTCATAGGATTAGCAATTGATTTAAAATTTGGATCTCTTTCAGCTTTTTGCAAATGTTCAGCAATTTCAAGAATATGGTGCAAAACAAGTGGAGCTGTGGGATAATAAACACCAGATAGTAGAACATTACAGTCATAAAACAGTTCTAGGAAAACCATTATTTTCTCAGCAACATACCAATGATGTGATGTTAACAATTCTGAACCATAATTAGAGTTAAGCCACACAGAAAAAACATCCTTGTATGGAAGCAAATGTTTTAGCATTAAATAGGTGGAATTCCATCTAGCATCCATATCTAAACCAAACTTTCTAGGCCTACGACCCTGAGCAGTGGAGTAGTTCTTAAACAATGCAATTCTTTGATTAGATGAATTCAAAAAGTTTATTGCAGTTCTGAAATCTTCAAGAAACGGTTTCAACCTTTTTAATCCAGATTTGACAATCAAATTAATAATATGACAGGCACAACGCTGATGCACAAGCAAATACTTCACCTTTCTAGGATCATCCCTTGTAGGTGCAGGATAAGAACCCAAGTAACCAAACAAGACATGTTGCAAAATATCATATGCTCTAGAATTAGCAGAGGCATTATCTAGGGTGATAGCAAAGATTTTATCAATCAAACCAAACTCAACCACACAAGCAATCTTTTCAGAAATATTTTCACCAGAATGAGATACCTCAATAAGCCTTAAACCAATAACCTTTTTCTGCATCTTCCAATCAGGACTAATATAATGAGCAACAACAGAAATATAGTCCTCTTTTGCATTACCAGACCAGATGTCTGATGTCAGAGAAGCATATGAAAAGCAGGCAACTCAGAATTCATTATCACAACACGTTGATCAACAAACAATTTATCCATATCTCTAGTAGTTGTCTGCCTAGAAACCTTTTGAAATTTAGGGTTATGAGCATGCTTAATGTAATCTTCCTAGGCTTGTGTTTCCTCAATGCCTAATGGAAGGTCTAGCCTAGCAATCAACCGACATAACTCAGTACGAGCAAGAGCAGGATCATACACCCAATTATGCAAACCATCAGCATTAAGAGCAAGCCTAGTCTGGACCTTACGATTATTATCAAGTTTTGCCTTACATGATGCTATGTGTCATTTCAAATGACCAGTACCAGCAGCAGATCTAGCACTATATCTGTGACCACACAGTTTGCATATGGCAGCAATTCTCACCTTCTTTGAGTCCTTTACCTCAACAAAATCGGCCCAGACAGGAGAAATCCGCCTTCCAGTCGATGAGGTACCATGAGTGTCAGTGGAGGCGTCCATCCCATCGTCGTCCGCGTCGCCGGCGTCGACATCGATAGGGTGCTCTCCGTCACCGAGATCGATGCCGAACAGCCTAGCCGCATCCTCGCGGAGGTCGTCATCGTCCTCGATTTCAAGCTCCTCCTCGACCTCAGGTTGCTCACCCATCAGCGTGATGAGGATCGAAATCCTCCACCACCGGCGTCCTCACCACGACCGAGGGAGAGCCGGATGGTGGGCCCCGACCCCTACCTCGTTCTCCAGCACCGCCCCTCGACGGTGTACAGGGGCACTTTTGCGGCCGAGCCATGGAGGAGGAGGAGGAGGAGGCGGCGTCACGCACCAACCTGCGTCAGAGAAACATATGAACAGAGGGATTAGAGATTCAGATGATCAGATCTAGACTAGAGAGTAGAGAATAGGGTTAGGGTTTCGCTGACCTGTGCCACCGTAGCCCAGTGCCGGAGAAGAGAATAGGGAGCCAAGATCGATCAACCAGAGGAACGACAGACACCGGTTAGAACCACGGCGAGCGGCGGCGGAACGATTGATAGGGACAATGAACTCACATGGTACCGGAGGAGGAGGGGAGGAAAAGGAGGGAGAGGGAAAGGAGGAGCTTAGCGAACTTAAGGGCATGGCTCAAGCCTCCGAGGTCACCGGAGGAGGGCCGGCGAGGCAGCGAGCTGCTGAGCTCACGGGTAGGAGACGGCTGACGGATCGAGTCGAGACTCGAGAGGCGGAGACGGAGAGTGCGAGTGCGAGAGCGGCGCCGTGCGGGTGGGAATGAATGTAGGGTTAGGGTTTGGTGTTTGGGGGCGCATGAGAGCTTATATACGGGGGTGGGCTGCTGCCGGGCCGCGTGATGGACCGGGCCGTGCCTGAGCCGTGCCACGGGCCAAGGTGGCGGCCTAGGCATGACCTGGTGCCTCGGGCCGGGCCGGCACGGGCATGGTGGCCACCGGGCCGTGCCGTGCTTGGGCCGAGCCACAGGCTGTGCCGCAGGCCCACGGGCTGCATGGCTTTCTATAATTGAGTTGGTCTCCAATGAGGTGACTGCGAATTGAAGTTCATCTGGGGAAAGAGCACCGGTGAAATGAAGAGGATTTGGTCAATGTGAGGGCATCAATAATAAACTAGTATTGTAGAACATAATTAGATGGTACTATTGCTCTTTAGTACTCCCTCCATCACAAAAAGAAGATCATTATGAGATGCGTGTAGGTCAAACTTTCTCAACTTTAATGACTAGATTTGTAAAAAATACATGTAATATTTATATCTCTAAATAAATTTATTATAAAAGTATATCCAACAACCTATCTAATGGTACTAATTATATATTATAAATTCTTATATTGTTTTATATATAATTTGTCAAAGTTACAAAGCTTGACTTGTTAAGAAGTGAGAATGACTTCTATTTAGGGACCGAAGGAGTACTATACAAAAGTGTTCCAATTCATATAGTTTTTTTTCTCGAATACACAAAAGATTTGTGCATCATTGTATTAAGGTAGAAGAAGTTTTTACAACGCGCTTTAGGCGCCATTAGGGGGGGGTGTTACAAATGTCCCTAGAGCTCATATCGGACTACTCATGTAACAGGCAACCTAGCTTGTAGGCTCCGGTTTCGATCCAAAGATCGGCGGTATGCCTGATGGTAGCGAGTAATTGGCCGGCGGAGGCAGCCTTCTCTCGAAAGCAGCGTGCGTTTCTCTCCTTCCAAATCTCCCAGGCCACAAGAGCGAAGAGCGTGTCCGCTCCTTTCCTCTTGTCTCCCTGCCATCTACTTCTCCATCGATCCCACCATGACAATAAGGATGGATCACCAACTTGTGAGGCGTTTGCTCCTAGGACCACTAGGATGGTCCACCAAATCTGCCGTGTGAAGGCGCAACCGGAGATGATGTGGTCTATTGTATCTGGTTCCTGGTCGCAGAGGTAGCAGTGGTCTTCCGCCTCCAGCCAGTGTCTCCTCCTCCTGTCTGCGGTCCAGTGTCTTCCTTTGATGACCAGCCATAGGAAGGTCCGGACCCGCAGCGACGCCCAAGTCGTCCAGACTCTCGCACATCCTAGGACGGGTTGTGAGCCGAGCTGCAGCGCACTGTATGCTGATTTGGAGGAGTATTTTCGGTCCTGTGTCCACCTCCAAATGACTTTGTCATCACCGTCGCTGAGCTGGATACTCGTATAGTTATCCAAATGACTTCCAATTCATATAGTTATGCAAACGACACTCTTTAGGTGGACTATTATTGCATCTAGCTACTTCACACGACGATACCTGACTTTATTTGTTTGTTCTTGTGGACAAGTAATTGGCATCACCAAGGCATTATTTTCTATAAATGCCCATATTAATACAAATTTTGTAGTGATGATAGATTAAATCTTGTACAACGTTAACACTGTGGCTGGATCTAGGTTATCAAGTAGGTTCTATATGCCTAGTTAGGAGACATTAACTTGGAGTTTTAGTTTTTTTTCTTGGGCATGATGATTGATGAGAAGTAGTAATTCCATTATGACCAGGAGTCTAATAAAATTGAATTTGTAATTTTTGGATAGTTTTATATATAATTATATTATTGAATTTATAAGTTTAAAGTATTTATACACTAGCACACGAAGGACTTTTAACCCCGGTTGGGAAGGGCCTTTAACCCCGGTTTTACCAACCGGGACTAGGAATCCGGGACCTTTAGTCCCGGTTGGTGGAACCCCTCCATTTTAAAAAAATAAATGCCTCCCACCAATTCGTGCTCCATGAGAATCAAACCTTGGACCTCCGCACAACCTCATGCGCACGAACCACCCAAACTACTCAACTTATCTGTCAATAGTTGAACCTCCTCCCTTTTGAACCCACGCATCGAGGGACCTTTAGTCCCGGTTCGTAACATCAACCGGGACTAAAGGGTCTATTTTTAGTCCCGGTTGATATTTTCAACCGGGGCTAAATGTTCCGGACCTTTAGTCCCGGACGCAAAATTTTCCGAGACTAAAGTTTATTTTGGACATCGACGAAAGACCTCTTCTCTAGTAGTGATAGGTCGAGATAACATAATTAAATAAGTTTAAGGATCAAAATATATATATGATTTATAATTTAGGGATCAGAATGATATAAACAAATAAGTTTATAAGAACCTAAAAACTGAAATAACATAGATGAAAAAGTTTGATGATGTGAGTCTAACCGGCACGGTAGGGTGAGGTGGTGAGCTCTGCCTGAGCACCGGCATCCGAATTCCGATCCACCAGCCTGCAGGCACGTGTGATGGCACGGCTGCTCAAGCGCAAGCGCACATAGCCCTACGCGTTGTGCCAGCTGCACAGGCTCCGATTCCGAACGACGCCGCACGACTCTCCGCGCAATCTCACTGACCGGTGACTGCGCGCTCTGCCCACCGGTCCGCACGCGATCTCTATACTACTCTACTGCTACCTCCGTCCCTAAAACAAAGCAACTGTGGGAAGCTTATCAGTCAACATAGCTCATTTTATATAAAATAGTATTAATATTTATATTTTTAAATAATTTTATTATAAAAATATATTCTATAACTAATTTAATGATACTAATTTCATATCACGAATGCTAATACTTTTTTAAATAAATTTAGTTAAAGTTTAAATTGTTTGATTCTTAAAAAACGAATTCTTTTGGAGACGGAGGTAGTAGCATCTTCTCTGTCAGTGTCAGGTCTTGAGTCTTCTGAACCAGAGGAATCCTCGGCAGCTATATAGCCGGCCACCATTATATTCCGTTTGCGGCTTCTTGAGACCCCATCATCACTTCCTCAGAGCAGAGACGCTGAAGAGATCGAAAGGGGAGGAGAGAGTCGCCTACCACCATTAATCTCCCTGCTCGGGAATGCAAGTGAGCTAGGCTGCACATGCACTGTGCTGTGCTAGTGAACAATACACTTCCCTTTCCACCAGTAGTACATCCACCGCAAGTAACCCAGCAACCGCCGTCGCAGCAGCAGTAGTATTATAGCCACCACCACCGATTGGTCGACCGGAGATGCAGCCGGCCCGCTCCGCCGCGCTGCTCGCCGCCTTCCTAGTCGTGCTGGCTTATTCGGCCGTGAGCTGCCGTGGTCAGCTGGCCAACGACTACTACGCCGGCAAGTGCGGTAACTTCAGCGTGGAGGCCATCATCCAGGACGCCGTCAAGGCCCGCCTCGCGTGGGACAAGAGGATGGTCGCCGGCCTCCTCCACTTGCAGTTCCACGACTGCTTCGTCGGAGTACGCATGCAAACACCACTGTCCACTGCCTGCTAGCTAGCTTCGTCTTCAGTCTCGTATATATCATCGATCTATCGCGCGAGATCGATCCATCCATCAGTATAGTTTGATTATTATTGATTGATTTATTTGTTGTTTTATAATAAATGTAATTAATGAAGGGGTGCGAGGGGTCGATCCTGCTGGACGGGCCCGATACGGAGAAGACGGCGCCGGAGAACAGTAGCATCTTCGGCTACGACTTCATCGACGACGTCAAGACGACGCTCGAGAGTGTATGCCCCGGCGTCGTTTCCTGCGCTGATATCATCATCGCCGCGACAAGGGACGCCGTTGGAATGGTGAGTCACCCCCACATTGTAAATATGCTAGTACCAAAGGAGCTACCAACAAGCAATGTAGATTGATTTTCTTTTTGAGGGACAGCAATGTCGAATTGAAGAATGACGATGATAATTATTGACTGCATTTGCTCCTTATCATATACTTAGTATGCAGTATATGCTTTATCTTTTTTTAATTTTATCTCTTTGTAGATGTGGTTTTTTGCTAAGAAGAATACAAAAAGGTTCAAATTTAATTATTCATTATTAGGCTATATATGACACATTATTATTATTTTGTTGCTTTACTAATTACTAGTATTTTGAAAGTGATTTATTTGCATTGTGAACAAATTATTGATGTAAGTACATGTATTAATCTGTGTGTACAGTGCGGAGGACCGAGCTACCAAGTGCAACTGGGCAGAAGGGACGGCATAGTATCGCAAGCGTCAAGTGCAAGGATTCTGCCGGGCCCCAACGTCGACATCCCCACCGCTCTCGACCTATTCGCAGGCAAGGGCCTTAACGGTTTGGAGATGGCGAGCCTCATGGGTACGTCGCCGCCGCCTATACTAATTAAGTTGCAATTTTTAAGATACACAAGACGACGAGACATAAAAGGGGTTAGCGAAATTATATAAACATCAACAATATACAGGTTTTACTGGCCAGTATACAACTGCTGTTGAAGTTTTACCATTACCCATGTGCATGTCCTCTCTAAGGCAACATATGCATGAAGCAGACTGGTTTTACTCATATAAATTAGCCTCTTTTGACCTAGACCACAGGCACACACAGCTAAGCGTATTGATTCAATGTGCATATATCAAGCAGTTCAACACATGGAATACCACGTACACCAGTGTTGGCGTATAAAATAAACAGTTAGTAGCAGTATATTTAGATATGCGTTATTAATTAATTAATTGAGCTAGTTTGCTGGTCTAACGTTATACTAGTGTAGTACTACATACTATTGTTTGTGTGATCTTGGTACAGATATATAAATCATATTTATTACGTTATTTCCCCTAATCAATATAATGTACCCCATGATGATCGATCACCCAGTTCCTCATCAAACCCGTTATGAAGTTTCTTTACAAGTAAATGCTGAATAAGTTCTTCTGATCGATCGAGACCATCTCCAAATATATAGGTAAGTAAGTGACTTAGAGTAAGAACCAAGCTAATAATCGATCACGCCCAACACACAAACTACTAGCTAGGCATCAATACAATGCAGCTGCATATACAGTAGTGCATTGTATGTGTTTCTCGTGTACATCTCATTGTATAGGCATCAATACTTATGCGTGCATAAACTATATCTCTATACTCTTATATTGTAAAGATCCACTCAGAGGGTCTCCTCCAATCAGGTTCGAGTATTTTGAAAAAGTAATGTCATCTTACATCAGGTGATGTCATCAGCCACTAATCCTCATTTATCTCCCCACTAGCTATTTCATTTTGAAATAGGAAAAAGCCAAAACACATAAACCAAGTATCATAATTAAAATTCAATTGCACCATGGTGTAGTTCCTCACAAGAAACTCTTCAAAACAAGACCCCACATGGATAACCCCACATGGATTATATTCGATAACTCTCTCGTGCGCCTCCAGGGCCGAAACCAATGTTTCTGAGCAAAAATGTGGTAAAACTACATATCACATGGATTTTCTGAGGTCCTCCAAAACGCCTCAAGGAACCATACACAAAACTACCATAACTCTTGGGAGGGGAGATGCCCTCGGGTATATTATGGGAAGGGGTATATTATGGGAAGAGAGTTCGTTTGAGTGAAACCTTGGGGTGAAATGCTTCAAAACCACGAAGGTTTACGATGACCCTCTAACTAGGCTCCACCGAAAGTCGGTCACTTCCCTGGCCGCCGTAGTTGGCCCGTGGCCCGCCGTGGCTTCGGAATACCCGAAATCAGTGTTTCTGAGAAAACACATGGCAATACTGCATATCATATGAATTTTCTAAGGTTCTTCAAAACGCCTGAATGATTCATATACAGAACTTTTAGAAATATGCCCCTCCGGTATATTAGGAGGAGGGGGTTTGGTTGAGTGAGACCTCGAGTGAAATGCTTCGAAACCACTAAGGTTTACGATGACCGAGGCTACACCGAAGATCGGTCACTTCCCCAGCCGCCATGGTTGGCCCGTGGCCCGCCGTGGCTCTGGAATACCCGCAGTAAGGCGCGGGGTATCCACCTAGTATACTAGAATTTTTAAGCGCCAACAGTTTTTCCTTACAAATAATCCGGCTCTATCATTTCCCTTTGGTTGCAGGCGCACACACGGTGGGGGTGACACACTGTTCCGTGATCCACGACCGGCTGTTCAACTACAATAGCACCGGCACGCCGGACCCGGCCATGGATCCGCTGTACGTGTGGATCCTGACGACGTTCGCGTGCCCTAAGGGCCAGGCCTTCGACAACATCGTCTACCTGGACGACCCCTCCAGCGTCCTCCTCGTCGACAAGAGCTACTACTCCCAGATCATGAAGCGCCACGGCGTGCTGTCCGTGGACCAGGCTCTCGCCGACCACAACGCCACCGCCTGGATGGTGAAATTCCTCGCCACCACCGACTTCTTCCCCTCCATGTTCAGCCACGCGCTCAACAAGCTCGCCGCGCTCGACGTCCTGACGGGCACCGACGGCGAGATCAGGGAAAACTGCCGGAGGACCAACTGATAAAGGATGGATCTGGCGCAATTATATTAATTGATTGATGATACACAAAACTAGGTTAATTAATTACCGGCCACAGTAGCTAGCTAGCTAGCTAGACGAGCTGGCTGCTGCCAGGACAAGGAAAGGAAAAATAGAAGAGGAAGCATAAATACGCGGAGCGCGACCAATATTGGAATCGAGGTCCGAGAAGGATGAAAACGGATCGGATACGAATATCGATGATATCGTATTTGTTTTTATATTTTTGTTCGGATTCGGATTCGAGTATGAATAGTATCAGAAATGTTGGATAGGATATGATTAGATATCGACATCATAAATATACTGATTTTAGTATTCGGATATGGATACGATATCGGATGTTAATCTTCGGACTCAGATACGGACATGTCTAAACTCCTCTAAACAAATTTGGTCGGACGGACGGTCGAATAAATATCCGTACCGTTTTCATCCGTAGGTCTGAGCGAGGGATCCGGAGCATTGCCAGTCACGATAGCATGTGGTTTTACCATAGTTAATTTGAGTAAAGATTCAATTTACTGGAGTAGTACAAGGATCATTTTTTTTCGTGTTTGTACGCTGATTCTTTTGTACGTGGCCGGTATAAAATAAACGTTCCATGCATATACACCACTGCTTTATACTATTATTGCTGTAGTAGTACAAGGATCATTTTTTACTGGAGTATGTATGTGTATATATATTAAGATTTTCAAAGGAGAAATGTGTAGTTCTTCTCAGTGAAGGAAGATAAATTATCTTTTCTAGCTCTGCAACAAAAAGAGAAATTAGTGCGGCCAAACAGTGAGGTCAAATGAGGACCTTGGAGGAAGCGTCTGCTAGACTATGACAAAGCAGGGTAGAGTGCATCCCGAGGGAGCTTTGCCCCCTCTCCAGGTCCGGGATGCCGACAACGGCCGACGGGCTCTCCCTTCGTGTACCTCTGAATCTTCGATGGGCCTCATAGCAGATCGGTCCAGTTTTTTTTATTCCAACTTCCAAAGTCGCTTTGAACTAGCCACCGGCCTCTGGAATCTTCCATGGGCCTCATAGTTTAAATTTTTTCAGATGCCTGACTTGACTAAATGGCTGTCAGTGAGAGATTTTATCCTTTGCAGAAGCCCAGATGATAGAAATAAGCCTGAATGACCACATTAATGTATCTTTTCAATGAAGCTACCTTTGGAAGGGAGAAGTTTTGCTTGGACAAATAAGTAGTTTGCTCCTCTTAGAGCAGGTTCAATAGTTGAGCCAAGTGTTTAACTATAAGTTAAGTAGTAAGAGACAAGTCATACACCAATTAGTCTTTTACTTGTCTATAAAATTTCTTTATTGTTTTATGTTTTCATTCTCTTTCCTCTCCCTCCTCACATTCATATTTATTGGGACCTACTAATACCTATGCATCCGTGCCTAGTTTGGTGTTAGATTATGCCAGTCTCAATGCAACGTTTCACCTCGCGCTTTCCTAGTTGTATGAAACTTAACATGAAACACGTTTCTCTCTCAATGCATAGTTTCATTGCATAGTTTCATGCGGTTACCAATGTCTCTCTCTTTCTTTTCTCTCTCATCTCCACCATACATTTGCTTTGCATGTATCTCATGAAACTAAGAAAGGCTCTCAGTGGGGATTTCACACAGTTTCCAACGTTTTGGAAACAACACTATATAGTTTCATGCATGGCCCTGAAACTTTCTCCCTCTCTCTTCTCATAGTTTCATGCAAAAAGTGCACATTTGTTGATGTGGCACTCCATTTAATGTGCATGAAACTCTCTATGAAACCCCATTGAGACTGGCCTAGGAGGCTAGGAGCCAATAAGCTCTCTTCTCTCTCCTTACTTCTCTCCTCCACATCATCAAAAATGCTGACTAGCTTGGCTATAAGCCAATTATTGTACTTGCTCTTATAGAATGCCTAGATTGGTTCTTCACCTCTACAAGTTGGACAATTTTCCACCCTACTACTTTTGTATATCCTCTTGTTATGGAGACTTCTAATTATATTCCTTGTATGATCTCAATCTCACAATCTCAACCTCCATTCCCAGAAGAAGTGTCTTTGATTTTGATTTTTTTTGGATAAAACATCATAACTTCTTATTTGTCCAACATGGTTGGGACTCCTTAGTATATCACAAATGCAGCAAAAGTTATCACTACAAAATTTAAAAATTTGAGGAGAATTCTAAAGGATTGGCAAAAAAATCTCTCTAATCTTAAATTTGCTATTGCAAATGTTAAGCTAACCCTTTCTTTCCTATTCACCATTGAGGAATTTAGGGATTTAACTTTAACTGAATGAAATTTCAAATCTCTTATTTAAGGAAAGCTTGCTTCTCTTCTTCACCAGCAACATATATATTGGAGATAGAGAGATTCTATTAAATGTACCACCTTGGAATGAAAGCATCAAATTTTTTCATGCCACACTAGTACACAAAAGGGCTCTCTTCCCCGTTGGGAACCCCTTTGTTCCCAGTTTCCCAACTGGGAATGCCAATGCGGGACTAAAGGGGTACCAGGACTAAAAGGCAGCTAAGCCTTTGCCATGGGCCCAAATGAGTCCAATACCTTTAGTCCTGGTTGGTGTTTCCAACTGGTACTAAATGTGATTCTTTTTATTTTCTTTTCCTCCCTTTTTCTTTATGGTTTCTTTTCAATTTATTTCATTATGATTTCAATTTAGTTATTCGTAAGGGAATTCTATTGGTTGCTAATATACGTTTGTCGTAGCGCTTTACGTATACTAAAATATATGAAACTATGTACATAAAAAACATAATGATGCTTAATAAAATCTCTATATACACATGCATGCATGAAATACATAAGTATACTGTTGACGATTGTTAGCGTCAACTTTTTATGCAATTATAAACAATATAAATGGATCAATCATATGCAAAATAGAGAAGTATAGGGTTTTATTTAACAAATTCTTTTGGTGTTTCATTATTTTCTATGGACTATTCCAGAAAAGAGCAATAAAGGGAATCAAATCATAGAAGATATCGAATAAATCCCGCGGAGATATAGTTTCCAATCAACTCACAGAGGACCCCGCAGACACCGGAGCGAAGCAGGGCCCCAGACCTAACCATGTGGGGCCGACCGGCATGGGGTGGGGCCGGACGGCACCCCCCTGGGCCCACTGGCCGTCGTCTTCTGGAAGCTTCCACCACCGCCTTTTAAGATTAATCTTGGCCCTACACTAAGTCGGTTTGATCCAACGGCTGCCGTGCATCCCACCAGATTATAAATAGGAGGGCATACCCCCTGGAGGCATCCATGGTCATCCTCAGATCATTTGGAGATCCATTCAGTTTAAGTCATAGGAGATCTAGTCATCCAGAGCCATAAACTTTAGTTCATCTAGAGTTTTTCTAGTTCATAGCATAGCTTAGTTAGATCAAGAGTAGAGGAAGTCAAGATACGATCTTGGACTCTCGACATTGTCAAGAGATTGGAGTTTGGTATATGTCTTATTCTCTTCTTCTCTTTTAGTATCTATCTGTAGTTGTATGATATTTATAGGCAACACTATTCTTTATTAATATGTTCTTGTTTACTTTGTTCATTGTCTACGTTAATATATCTAGTATAGTTAGTTTGCTATTGAGTTCATGCACATGTTCGTATAATGCTCGTCTATTTGTTCATATGGTGGGTGGTAGGCAGTATGTAGGCGTGGTGCTTAGATACATTGCTTATCTACGGATGCCCCCATCTGTGTCGGGTCGTGGGGTAGACCATGGACGTGATAGGTCCATTGAGTCCTTTGTAGGCCTCCCCCCGTGCAGTGGTTTGGTAGGGAGGAATTGTCAGGTTGAGGATATCTTGCTATATCTGAGGTTTCTGAACTCAACTCATTCTGTTCATGGTCCCATTGTGGTTGGGAACATTGGCAGTATTACTTAACAATGATCACTAGATGTACTTGCACTAACTAGCGTAGCTTTGACGGTAGCTAGAATACTCAGGAGTTATTTCTTTATTACTTGTATTGGATGACGCTTGTGTAGTGACTAGAATGCTCTAGAAACTTTATCCTTTCTTTATTACTTGTATTGGATGACGCTTGTGTAGTGACTAGAATGCTCTAGAAACTTTATCCTTATTATTATTATTATTATTATTATTATTATTATGACTGATCTATTTACCCTTATCATATATATTTATCATGTGACTTACCCCTGTTTAAGAGTTGAGATCATTGATGGTTAAATCCTTCATTCATTTCATATGTTTGTTATCAATACTATAGATTATCAGTTTTACTAGACTTTCCCAGTGGTAGAATATAAATGATAACCTAGTAATACTCTAGGTAAAATGCTACAATGGTATATTTAATTTGTCCGCTTGCAGAATCATTAATTCTTTATAATTTCATATCTATCATTATTTATTTCTACCTAGCCATACATAAAATATAATATTTCATAAATACTATAAAATATTCTTAGCTCTATAATTAGGGATGACAACCTAGTTTCATGCTTAGGACTTAGGAGTATAAGGTAATAGATAAGTGGCAAGTTGCTAAAGGCAAGTTAATTACATACCATGCATTTTTGGCACCATTGCTAAGAACTATGTTCTTGGTGATGTCGTTAAGAAATGTCAACAAGCATTTTTGGTGCCGTTGCCAGAGAAGATATTTAAACTTAGGAAGTAATAACCATATGCAAATGAATAAAGATTGATTAACCAATCAACCTCTTACTCAAACAAGTTTACCCTTGTTTCTATCTATCTGTGTATATTATGCAGGGTAAATGAATGCATGGTTTTTCTGTTCGAGATAATTTCACTTCAAATTCAGAGAAACTCCTTCGAAGAAAGTCAAAGTTTACACAAGTGAGGGACAATACCAAATCACAATCAGAAACACCCTCAGCTGAAGCTCACTCTTCAGGAGAGGAAGCTCAAACATTGGAAGAAGAACAACTAGGATCAAATTTACCAATTGCTTTTAAAGCTATGGCCGAGAAGACACTGCACGAGTTCTTTGCCCCAACTACTGCCAACATCCGCACTGGACCTGCAGTTAATGTTGGAGATAATGGATTCGAGCTCAAGCCTACTCTTATCACCATGGTTCAAGGAAATCAATTTTGTGGAAAGGCTCATGAAGATGCAAGTGCACACTTACAATACTTTCTTGAGATATGTAGCACCTTCACGATCAAAGGAGTATCGAGAGATGCTACTCTACTCCACCTTTTCCCATTTTCACTTTTGGGGAAAGCAAAACAATGGTTCTACACAAATAAGGATATCAACACTACATGGGATAAGTGTACCACTACTTTTCTGGCCAAGTTCTTTTCTACAAGCAAGACCAATGCTCTATGTGGGAAAATTTCAAGCTTTCAACAACAACATGATGAATCGTTCGCCGAAGCATGAGAACATTTTCAAAATCACATCGTGAGCTGTCCTCATCATGGAATGGAGGATTGGCTATTATTGCATACTTTCTATCACAGACTAGTCATTAGTTTTCGTGAATCTATGGATGCCGCAGTTGAAGGAGCTTTCCTGTCACTTAAGCTTTGTGATGCGACATCACTGTGTGAGAAGATGGCCTCTAATCAGAGCTGGAATGAAGAACGTAATCAATCTCGCAAGAGAGGAGGAGGTATACATCAACTCAAGGAAGCGGACATGGTCACCACCAAGATGGACCTTATAATGAAGAAGCTTGAAAGCCAGGACATCGAGAAGAGAGATGTTATGCATATCAATGACTCTCGTATGACTTACGAAGAGTGTGGAGATATTGGTCATTCAGGAAACAATTGTTTTGAATTGCAAGAGGATTTGTAAACTTCATGAATAACAACAATAACTATCGCCCTCAGCAAGACCAAGGATGGAATCAACCAAACCAAGGAAGAAGTCAGCAACCTCGACAAGGTAATTATCAAGGTAACAACAATTACAATTTTCCACCTTTGAGAGATCTAGTTGCTGGTCAGTCCAAATTACTCGATCAAATGTCTAAAAAGGTAGCATCCAATGATAAAGCTCTAGAAAATATAAATACTAGGATGGATACCTTTGCTTCTACTATGAAAAATCAAAATAGCTTCAATAAAATGTTAGAGATACAATTAGCTCAGTTTGCAGCTGTTGTTCTCCCAATGAAGGAAGGTAAGATTCCGTGCCAACTAGAAGATTTAGAAACTGCAAATCTTGTTGATATTTTCAATGCAGCCAACTACTACACTCAGCCCACTGATGTGAAGTGGATTGACTATTCACTTCCTGAGAAGGAAGGTGAGCCAGGGAGGCCTGTCATTCCTATCTCCATAGGATGTCTCACCTTCACAGAAGCTATTTGCGATTTCGGCGCAAGTGGCAACATTATGCCTAAGGTAGTATATGAAAAGATTTTTGGGAGATCCCCTGTTGTACACAACCATGCGTTTGCAGCTTGCAAATCAATCCATTTGTTACCCCGAGGGAGTTCTAGAAGAAGTCATCATTAGAGTGGAGCATGCATTTCCCATTGACTTTGTGGTCATGGAGACAGAAGGAGATGAAAGAGCACCCATCATATTGGGCTGACCATTTTTATGCACAACTAAAGCCATCATCTATGCAGAGTATGCCAAGATTGTCTTTTTCATAAAAGACAAGAAAGAGAAGTTCTCATTCAAGAACCGCATGCTCAACACTCCTGCACTACCATGAAGGAAATATGAACAAGATCAACCAGCAGTACCCAAGAAGAAGAACAATAATAGAAGGAGGAAGAACAAGCAAAACCAGATCTCAGAAGGAGCACTCCAGATGATCAACCTAGTCAACACGGAGCACGATCACTTACTAGCCTCACCATACATAGTCAAGAAGGGAGACCTAGGAGTACCAACCATTGAATGCACAATCAGAAAGACTGTCTTCCCTTCGACCTTCTGTGACACAGGATCAGGGGTCAACATAATGTCGAAGGTAACCTATAACCATTTATTTGATGGTATAACTTTATACCAACCTACATGCAGTTGCAGATGGAGGACTTGACGTACAGATTTCCCAAAGGCATAACTAAGATAATAGCAGTAAAAATTCAAGATTCATACATTCCTATAGACTTTGTAGTTCTTGACATGCAGGATGAAGAAGATATGACTCTTATCCTGGGGATACTATTCCTCAACACTGCTAGAGCTGCCATCTTCATCGCATCTGGACAAATCCACTTTAGCCTACCCATTAGAAAGGTATGCTATAAATTCAATAGTTATGCTAACCACATGCAACCCAAGAAGAGACGCAACAGAAGGAGACATCATACCCGCCGTAAAGCAACCCAACCATTGAAGGATGAATGGGCAGACTATCCTGGGGAAGTCACAAGATATGAAGACCAATCCAATGAACAAGAACAAGAAGCAATGGAAGAACCTCACTGGGACGAGTGGGGACAAGAAATTGAAAGAATGGAGCTACACGCAAAAGAAGAAGCAGAAGAGATATGAGTACAAGCACAACAATGGTGGGAGGAGAATAAAGATATACCACTACACAAAGAGGAATTGTCTGAGTCGCCCTCAGATGATAAATCAAATAAGTAAGTAATCTCTCCTATCTAGTCTTATCAGTCGACTATAAATCCTGTTCCTTTGCCGCAAGGTAAAAATGGTAGTTACCTAATTAGTTATCTAATTAATTATCATTAGTAATTTATCACCTATATCTTTCTGCATATTAAAGGAAAACAAAATAAATATTTATTTATCATTACATCATGAAAAATACTAAGCCCAATGTGAGAGAACTCATGGTATTGCCATAAGGAAACTTAATGTGGTGGCACAAAAATAATTTTTATTTCTCTTGCATTATAAAATAGAAAATCCTACAAAAAGATGAGATATTTAATCCCTGCTAGAATCTAAAAAAGTTTAAATTAGCTCATAAGAATATTCAATCACTCTTTTGGCTGACCACTAACCCATTATTATAATGGAGCCTTGAGTTTTGTTTGTTCTTGTTGGAGAGTAACCATGCATGATTGAAAGCACTAAGGAGGAGTGAGACCAACCAAGAGGATACTTCCAAATATCATTCAAACTGAACCATAGCAAAATCAAGCATTGGGGAGGGCACCCCCAGTTATCAGGTAAGTATACCTATATTATTTATCGAGTCTATAGTCATAAAATATTAAAAATATGTGAGCACATGAAGGTTCACCATAGTATCATAAGAAAACTTAAAATTGCCAAAAACATATGGGCACATGAAGGTCCATGTCTGTCGAGTCTTAAGAGTCCTAAATAAAGATATGTCTTAGTTAGGGTATGTGAATCAATAAAAGCTATGAACATTAATTTTGTCTTGGAAATGATAAATAGTTGTTCTACCATAATCCCTTTTAAGTACCTAGTTTTCAACCTTGAATTCTCCTAAGTTTTGGTTAAAACTACTTTGATTTGAGAATTTACTCTGAACTCGAAAATTGTGGAGGCATATACTTAAACTAAGTCTAGGTATTTGGGAGATATGAAATGAAAGTCTGAGCTGCTATTTATCTTACTCCAAGCAATACTAAGTTCTGGTGATTTATCTTTTGAAAATTTAAAATCTTACATGATGAGCTCTTCTATGACATAGTTTAAATTCCTACCAAAGGCATATACATATATATTTATTTAGATTAGGAAGACTCATTCATGCTACTTGTCTTTGTATTGAGTGTTGTCAACCTTTAGACCCTGTGAAGAGTCTCGTCATGCTTTTGAATCAAGATCACATACACACCACCCAAATATGCACTACTCTACACTGGAGTAGGCGCAACAACACGCCATTCATCCACTAGAAAAAGGTTTAAAAATGGACAAGTGTCCAACGCACCTCTCAGAAAAATAAATGAGATAGCTCATACTCTCTAGCCATGTTGTTCAAAAATATTCCTAATTCCAAAAAAGAGAGATTCATTTCAAGGAGCAAAGTAGAATTAGGTTTTCACCATCACCATCATCATCACCACCACTAAGGATGAAAACAGAACGGAAATATCCCGAACCGAACCGCACCGTTTTCTATATTTAATCCGATCGAATTCGTATTTTCTTGTTCGACTTTACCGTAGTTGCTTTTGCTTTCGTATTTCAAATGTCCCGAATGCCGAATGAAAAACCGTTTTTTCGACTAAGTTCGACCGTTTTCTACTTTTCTACTTTTAATATGGAATATTCCGAATTCAAAAATATGATTTAAACCGAATTTGGTTGCCAATCATTACTGTTCAGGCAACTAAGCAAAGGTAAATGTGAAACATTGATATCCATGACATCTTAATTTTTTCTTCTTTATTTTTTCTCTTGCGAAAGAAACAAAATTAATAAATCTGGTCTCTTGTACTGAAAATTTACCACAATGACACTTGTTAATTGTTATTAATGGCAGGTCAATATTTTGAATTGAATTTTCGTATACCGATAGAATTTCTCTCGAATTGGTTCGTTTTCGAAATTCACAATATTTCGTAAGTTTGCGTTCGTTTTCGTGTTCGACTTTACCGTTTTCGCTTTCGTTTTTGTATTCAAAATGTAAAAGTAGAAAACGGTTGAGGAGTTTTTCAACCAAGTTGGACCGTTTTCATCCCTAATCACCACCATATATCCACCATATCCATACACCTACACATCTTGACTTGATTGTATGACCTAACTCTCTGTGGATCTATTGTTTGACTTTACAATATATACAAAGTAAATATGCTAGCCTTGTTAAGCCAT
The DNA here is from genome assembly GCA_022036555.1 of Microstegium vimineum. Taxonomy (NCBI): domain Eukaryota; kingdom Viridiplantae; phylum Streptophyta; class Magnoliopsida; order Poales; family Poaceae; genus Microstegium; species Microstegium vimineum. The sequence continues at coordinate 11,434,892 of CM039124.1, read as the reverse complement.
TCCTATGAAACTCCACTATATTTACTAGTGTAGGAGGGCATGACTTTATTAATGCCTCAGTGAGATCCACAAATACCACATACATAAGAGACTTGATGGTGTCATACAATTAAGCTCTGAGTTTTATTTCGAAAACTTTGCAAAACCTAGAATTTTGGTAGAGTGAAGTGTTTGAGACATAGTGCCTAACTCGATTACTCTGTCTTTCGATTACTCAAGACCCAAGTGATAGTAAAAGCACCACGGTTAAAGGTAATACGAGTGAGTTTGAAAGTCAGAGCAATTTTTTTCTAATTTCTAGAAGAATTTTTGTTTGAAAGCATGTGAACTTTTGAGCTGTGAAAGCATTGCAGCAACTCTGATCCAAGTTTATTAGAAAGGCTTTGCTTAGGGACTAGCAAAGGGTAAGCTTGGGGGAGCTTGTTGACGGTCGTTAGCGTCAACTTTTTATGCAATTATAAACATGATAAATGGATCAATCATATGAAAAATAGAGAAGTATAGGGTTTTATTTAACAAATTCCACAAGTTTTGGTGTTTCATTATTTTTCAGGGACTATTCTAGAAAAGAGCAATAAAGGGAATCAAATCAGAGATGAATCTCCAAACCAAAACCCCCTTTTGGCCCCCTTTTCTGTCAGTATTCGCCTTAGCTCTCGGATGCCTGTTTGATGCTGATATGAGAAAAGAAACCAAGCAACTACGAACACATGGTGGATAAGTACCCATGTATGTTCAGCTTTGATGATGAGTGATTGACCAACACTTGAGTGTTTCAGTTTGAGTGGCTTACCCTAACCCTTTGCGAAAGCAAATGTGTGCCTGTCTATCGGCTTGTGGTGTGCAGGTGCTATGCCTAGTGACAGTGGTCAATGGCGTGGAGAAGGTTGAGTAGAGGCTTGCTGTGCCGATGGAATGAGAGCGGTGAAGGGTGGAAGCGGGGCTCGGACTGAGGGACCATGAGCACCGGCGGACTAGCTGTGGTGGCTAGTACTTGGCACCAGCAAGTGCGAGAAGACATGGAGGTAGACCGAGTCGACCGAGTCAAGACGGTGGACGAGCGGGTCGAGCGGAGGCTCATGGGACTCGGAGTCCGACCGGGCGAGGACAAGGTGGCTCGAGTCGAGCAGTTTGGTGGTTTGGGCCTCAAAACCATCCGAGGACAGTTTCCGAGTTTGGGCCTCAAAACTCGGGGTTCGGTAGTTGAGCCCAAAGCTACCGGTGGCGGGTTTCCTGGGTTTGGGCCTCAAAACCTAGGCGGAGCTTCTGAGGAAGCGGGGATGGCACGTGGAGGAATCCAGGAGGTTGCGTCAAGGCGACGACAACTCCTGGCAGGAAGCGGGGCCGTCCATTCAAAATGCGAGAGATATTTTCCAGAGCTTGGACTGCAATGCTTAGGCTAGGTAGTTCACTCAATGTATCTAGGGGGTCTTTGGGAAATAGCCAAAGCCCGAGAAGTAGGGGGTGAAGGGGTATCCCTCATCCCATCTCTTGAACCCTAATTATTTGCCCCAACTCTCTCTCTAGTTCATGAGATCCCTAGGTTGTTTCCACCAACCTTTGTAAGAACTTGGTTTTGTTGCAAGGAATCGTGTCCCCATTTTGCTTGTGTTCTTCGCGTTTTGCTTTTGCTCCCTCTTTTCCCGAGATGATTTCTCTTTGTAGGGAGTGGCTCTTTCAAATCCGTTTGAACCAAGTTGTGCGTAATCGTGAGGAGCTTCTTTGCACCGAATGAATTCTCCTCAAACCTCCCAAGTGCGTAGATCGGGCGTTTTCTTTGCGGAGTTCTTCGTTCTTGAGCTTTTCCCCAAATCTCTTCTCCTCCCTTTGCTCTAAGACAAATTTAGCGATGATTTCTTCGGGATAGCTCCCCAACTGCACTAGGATCATGCCTACAAAGTTTGGTTGCAGTTGGTGATCATTTGGTTGGGCTTTGGGAAGATTTGGCGGAGTGGAAACTATTTTCACGGGTTTCAGAGTTTCTGCTCAAGAGCGTCGGAGCACCCTCCGGACGACCTTCCCCGAGCTCCGGACCATTGCAAGTGGTCCAGTGGTCTTGACCAGCTAAACGTGTCTAGAAACGAAGGGCGTCGGACCCGGTGCGTTAGTCCGACGGTGAGCGTCGGACCAAAGTCCGGACCTAAGGAGCTTGCCTCATTGTTTTGCGCAGAGGCTGGAGTGAGCACCGGACTACTTCCCATAGTCCGACGGTGAGCGTCGGACCAGTGGTCCGGAGCTTCGGCACTCCCTGTGTGGTTTCTGTGTGGGCGTCAGACTTTCAAAAGTAGGCGTCGGACTAGTCCGACGGTCACCTGCAGAAGCGTCGGACCAAGGCTTCAGACCTTGTGCTATGGTCCGGTGGTCTTGATCAAGTGGTCCGACGGTCACTGTTTTTGCCTATTTTGCCTAGGTTCTTGCCTCTTTTCTATAGGGGTTGAGAACCTATGTTTTGGGGTTTCCGGTGAGTTTCTCTCCACTGTCGGTGAGCACCCATCAACTGGGTTTGGCTTTTGGGAAGAGTGGCCTGAATATTTCGAGAGAAATTTGAGGATCCCATTCACCCCCTATGGTCGCCATTCTTGGTCCTTCAATTGGTATCAGAGCCGGTTAAGGATCAATCCACCTTACACGGTTCTTGATCCGCGAAGGTGACATGGAGCGAGGTGCTAGTAAACCTCCCTACTTCGATGGAACCAACTTTGCCTATTGGAAGGTGCGCATGTCGGCTTACCTCCAAGGGCTTGACACCAAGTTTTGGGAGATTTGTGAGAATGAGAACTACGTGGTTCTTGAGGCTTGGATCGCCGATGCCCAAATTACACAGCATGCGTCAAACGCAAGAGCTCGTAGCATTCTCTTTTCTTGTCTGTCTCTTCCAGAGTTTGAGCAGGTTTCAAGTCTCACTACGGCACGGGAGATCTGGAAAACACTCTTGAGATATCATGAGGGCAACCCTCAGATCAAGTCTAGACTCTTCGACACATACCATAGAGAGTACGAGAACTTTGTTCAGTTGGCCGGCGAATCTGTTGACGGGATGTTCACTCGCTTCCAATCTATCGTCAACAAGATGTGTGCTAATCGAGCCAACTTGCCTTATGATGATCATGAGATGGCTATCAAGCTTTTGCATGCTCTTGATTGGAAGGTATGGGAGATGAAGGTGGCTGCCATTTAGGAGTCACTGGGCTATGATGCCCTGACCGTGGATGAGCTGTTCAACAAGCTCAAGTCCTCGGAGATTGACTACCAGACCCGGGCCAAGCTTGAAAACCCGTCGAAACCCTCTATGGCGTTGGTTTCTGGCCCCGGCGGTACATCTTCTTCCTCCTCTGACCCTTCACACTCTTTGTTCGCTTTGTCTTTCATTTCTGTGATAGAGGATCAAGTGGAGGCTCTTGGAGATGATGAGCTAGCTTTGGTCATCACCAAGTTCTCACGGTTTGACAACAACCGTTTGAACCGTCGATGTGGTGGCTCCGCCAAGGGGTGTTGCCGTTGCGGTGATGAGGATCACTTCATCGCAAACTGCCCCAAGAAAGCTGCAGATGACTTCACCAAGCGCAAGGACAAGCGCGAGCACTACTCGAGGACAAGCACAAGCCCAAGGGTGGCTACCACCGAAGGTCCTCCAAGAAGGTGATCGACAAGGTGAAGGCCAAGCACCAAGCCTTCCTCGCCTCCCTCAGCGACATTGATGCCTCCTCCGACGGAGGTGCTTCTTCGAGCGATGATGACTCCAAGGGAAAGGTTGAGGACAAGCTCAACGGCCTATGATTCTACGCCGACGCCAAGCACAGTGGCTTTTGCACCATGGCGATTGAAGAAGGCAAGGTCGGCAAGCGCAAGGAAGGCCCCAACTACGACTACGACTCTGACACACCCGTGGTACCACCCACCGTCGAGTCCCTCTCTCTCGAGATTGAGTCTCTGAACGACACCTTGATGAGTCAGGATGCTTTGCTCAAGCGTGCCGCGTGCGAGATGAACGATTGCAAGGCTAAGTATCTTAGCACGCTGTATGAGCAAGAGTTTGCTAAGGCATCAGTGGTGGTTACCGAGGAGGTAGAGTGTGATGCTTGTGCCATCCACATGTCTAGTCTTGTCACTCTCCAGGACAAGTATGTCACTCTACTTGAGGAGGTCAGTGAGCTGAAGGCTAGGCCTAGCTTACTTGGTGCGTGCAAGTCTTGCTTAGGCTTGCGTTCTGATCTGATGCAAAGAGATGCTAGGATTGCTATGCTAGAGAAGGTCAGCTCAGATAGTACTAGAGAGTCGAATCGCTTTGAGGCTTTGGAGCTTGAGATCGCATCGTGCAGACACGACAAGATGCGTACCGAGGAAGAAAACACATACTTCGGTCCATCTTGAGCTGGGTGTCTTGCCGAGAGCCGCAGTTGGGGATGATGCTTAGCCAATGCAAAAGGGCTGGCAGCACGGGAGTAGGCTTTGCTATAGTTGGGAAGGATGATAGCATGTTCGGTAAGATCGGTGAGTGCAGTGGATTGAGCGAGAATGAGAAACCCACCACAACTCCCAAGCTTACCAAGATCACTCCACCGAAGCCTACCAACCCCTTTGAGTTTCCTGTGAGAGATGGTGTGTTTGAAGAGCCACCCAAAACCACTCCACAAAAGCAAGTGTGGATTGCCAAACCAAACCATCTTCGCAACCCACTTGACACACTGCCAGACATCTCTAGTGCTCCCCTTCCTAAGAAAGCTAGAGCCACCTAACCCAACAAGAGAGTGCCTACCAAGAGTGCGGTGAGGTACCATTGTGAGTATTGTGGATGGGATGGGCATTTGGCTAAGTTTTTCTATAGGAGGAAGAGAGATGATCGGAGGCAGTTTGAGTTGAACAACCGGGACATGTGCCACCCACCAGTTGGGGCACATGGACCGGAAGTTCGGAGGTGCACTACTAGGCCTAGAGGTACAATGCCTCAAGGTGCTAGGCCTCAAGAGGCGAGACCACGTGGTGGTCGTGCCCGACGGGGGTACCGGTCGTGACCCATACGACTACAGGCCTCGTGGCGGTGGCTTTACTCCACCCTTCATTAGCGGACCACGTTTTACCTATCGTGGTGATCGCTATCCCTCCGTGGGGCAGGAGATGTTTGGTTTTTCTCCTAACCCATTATTTGGGCAAATTGGACAACACTTGTATCCTTCACAGTTTACTAACCCCAGTGTTGCACCGTTTGCTCACCCTATGTCTTTTTATTGATGTAGAAAGGAGGACTAGAGGAGACTTGGCTTGTGGATTTCGGATGTTCACGCCATATGACCGGAAGTGCCAAGTGGTTCTCCAGCCTCGACCTCGTGCGCCACACTGAGTACATTACATTCGGGGACAAGAGTAAAGGTAAGGTTGTCTCCCGGGGGTCCATCCGAGTCAATTTGTCTTTTGTCCTCTAGGATGTTGCTTTGGTTGCGGATTTACATTTTAACCTTCTCTCGGTTTCGCAACTCCTTGGAGACGGTTTTGAAGTGTGCTTTAAGACAAACTTGTCTCGGATTTTGGACTCTCGTGGTGAGCTTGTTTGCCAGATTTTAACCTTTGGAAAGGTTTTTCGTGCAAATTTTTCTATCTCTTCCAGACCTTCTCGTTGTCTTCTTGCCGGTTCTTCCTCCGAGCTTTGGAAGTGGCATAGAAGATTGGGACATTTGAGTTTTGACTTGCTTGCAAGTCTTAGCTCAATGGACCTTATCCAAGGATTGCCAAAGCTAAAGTTCAAGAAGGATTTGGTTTGCCATCCTTGCAGGCATGGCAAGATGGTTGCCGCTTCCCATCCTCCTGTGACGGAGATCATGACCACTAGACCCGGCGAGCTCTTACATATGGACATAGTTGGTCCAGCTCAGGTTAGGTCAGAGGGAGGGAAGTGGTATGTGGTTGTAGTCATTGATGACTACTCAAGGTACTCTTGGATATTCTTTTTGGAGAGTAAGGATGAGGCTTTTCCACTTGTTCGAGATCTGATTTTGAGATTGCAAAATAAGCTACCTAAGAATGCCATGAGAGCTATCTGCAGTTACAATGGCACAAAATTCAAGAATGCTCACTTTGTAACTCTTTACTCTTCTTTGGGTCTCGACCACCAGTTTTCTTCACCTCACACTCCCCAGCAGAACGGTGTTGTTGAGCGCAAGAATCGGACCCTTGTTGAGGTGGCCAGGACGATGCTCGATGAGCATAGGACTCCTAGGCGGTATTGGGCCGAGCCACTCAATTTTGCTTGCTATGTTTCCAATCGCATTTTTCTCCGAGCTTTCAAGAAGAAGACTTCTTATGAGTTGCGATTTGGGAGACCACCCAAGGTAAGTCACCTACGGGTGTTTGGGTGCTGGTGCTTCATCCTCAAAAAGGGCGGTAAGTTGGATAAATTTGAATCATGGTCTTCTGACGGTATCTTTCTTGGTTATTCTACTCACTCTCGTTCTTATCGTGCACTTAACCTTGAGGACTAACCGAGTGATGGAGACTTGTGAGATTACTTTTGATGAGACTATGCCCTGTGTTTCCACCGCTTTTGAGCTTGCAGGTGACAATGAGGTGAACACTAGCATCTTTGTGGAGTAGGAGCAGGATGATGCCGATTGGGGTGATCCCGAGCCAACTCCACTGGCTGCCCCCTTCGACCCTGCGACGTCCACTTCGGCTCACGGTCCCGACCCGACTACTTCCTCTACATAGGGGCCGTTCGAGCAGCTTCCTCAGACTGTGCACGCTGCACCTGAGGGAGCTCCAGCTGCTGTTGAGGGGGAGGCCACTTCGTCCAGGCAGGCTCCCCATCACATCCAGCGGAAGGACTCGCCGGAGAACATCATTGGCGACATTCACCGTTGAGTCACGCGGTCTAGGTCCTATATCTCTCACTTTTCTCATTCGGCTTTTGTCGCTTCTTTTGAGCCCGAGATGTTGGACACACTTTGATGGATCCGGATTGGGTTAATGCCATGCATGAGGAGTTAGAAAACTTTGAGCGAAACCACGTTTGAGTCTTAGTTCCTCAACCACCTAGTTGCCACACCATAAGTACCAAATGGGTTTTTAAAAATAAACAAAGTGAGGATGGGGTGGTAGTGCGCAACAAGGCTAGGTTGGTAGCTCAAGGATTTTATCAAAAGGAGGGAATAGACTATGAGGAAACCTTTGCTCCCGTAGCTCGTTTAGAAGCCATTAGAACCCTTTTATCTTTTGCGGCTTCTAAGGGTTTTAAACTTTTTCAAATGGACGTTAAAAGTGCTTTCTTAAATGACTACATAGAGGAGGAAGTTTATGTTAAACAACCTCCCGGTTTAAAAAATCCCAAGTTTCCAAACCATGTTTTTAACCTTCACAAAGCTTTGTATGGTTTGAAACAAGAACCTAGAGCATGATATGATAGGCTAAAAACCTTTTTGCTTGCTAAGGGCTTTAAAAAGGGATTGGTAGATAAGACGTTGTTTCTCCTCAAGCAAGGCAAAAACACTCTCCTTGTCCAAATATACGTGGATGATATTATCTTTGTTGGTTCTTCTCATGCTCTTGTTGCCAAGTTTGCAGATCTTATGAGCAAGGAATTTCAGATGAGCATGATGGGAGAGTTGACTTTCTTTCTCGGGTTGCAAATCAAGCAAACCCGGGAAGGGACGTTCGTGCACCAAGGCAAGTACACGAAGGATATCTTGAAGAAGTTTGACATGGGTGAGGCAAAGCCTCTTTCGACGCCCATGTCGACTACGACTGCCTTGGATGCGGACGAGGAAGGAGAGGCGGTGGACCAGACGGAGTACCGCAACATGATCGGGTTGCTTCTGTACCTGACGGCGACCCGGTCGGACATTCAGTTCGCCGTCTGCCTGTGTGCTCGCTTTCAGGCATCCCCACGGACTTCGAACAAGCAGGCGGTGAAACGCATCATGAGGTACTTGCGCTTCACTCCCAAATTTGGTCTTTGGTTCTCCACCTCTTCCTCTCTTGTGCTTTGCGGTTATTCTGATGCCGACTTTGCCGGTTGCCGACTTGATTGGAAGTCCACTTCTGGGACTTGCCAGTTTCTCGGTTCTTCTTTGGTTTCTTGGTCTTCTCGCAAATAGTCTAGCGTGGCACAGTCGACGTGCGAAGCTGAGTACGTTGCCACGGCTAGTTGTTGCTCGTAGTTGATTTGGATGATTGCCACTTTGAGAGATTTCGGTCTTGAGCTTACTAAGGTGCCTCTGCTTTGTGATAGCACGAGTGCAATTAGTGTGGCCAAAAATCCCGTACTTCATTCAAAGACCAAGCACATTGAGGTCCGCTTTCATTTCTTGCGAGATCACTACGAGAAGGGCGACATTGACCTCCGGCATGTCGAGACCCACAACCAGCTTGCGGATATTCTCACAAAGCCTTTGGATCAAGCTGCGTTTTCTCGCCTTCGGGGCGAGTTGGGTATTTTATTTCCTTTTTAGAGGAGGAAAGTTTTGTGTTTTATAGTTCTTTTTGGTTCTTTTTGTCTTTTATTTGTCCTTATTCTCAATTGGTGTCTTGTTAGTGTTAGTTGGTGTCATTGCATTGTGCATCTCATTTGCATTTGTGACATAGTTCATCTTAAGCTTCATACTTATAGCCAATATAATGAATCTATACTGTGTTTGAGGTGCTTTATGTGTCTATGGTGTTTCCTAACTTAGACTCTTTTTGATCTATATGATATTGAATAGAGCTAAGTTAGAAAAGCTTTAAAACTGAATTTAATTCCCCATGTCACCTCTGAAATGACACTAGCATGTGTAGGCTTTTGAAGATCCTTCTTGGCTGTCTAGTATATAGCTTGTAACTATGGCTCTTCATTGCTTCATTCACTTCCGTTGAGCACCATACTTAAAATTGATCTAAAATGAAATTGCTCTCTGTTATGTGAATTGGAAAGATCGAGTTGGGTTTGCATGTGGAGCACTTCACCATGTGTTCGAGACCGCTTCCCATATGGGTTGATACTTGAGCGGTGTCGTGTATGACCAAAACCGGTGTGTTAAGTCCTTTGACTTCGCCCGGTTGGTAAGCCGTGGCATCACTTTGCTTACAACCACTCGTATACAACTTAAATGTGCCTAAAACTGAATTTTGGCCGCAAAACTCAATTGAAAAATTCATTCAGTTGGGTCATTGGCTTGTTGTATGAACTGTGCTAGGGATAGTTCTACTTGCTATACATGAGATTGCTTTGAGATAGATCCTATCTTGTTTGCCATGTCTAATTGTCTCTAGGAGGTGATACCTATTCCTTGCTCTCACATGTAAATGCTCTCTAAAATAGCTTCTAAAGTGATCTTACACTCAACTTGAGTCTTTGTTAGGCACGTAGAGCTTTTCCTATTCTCACAGGATCACATCACTTAGAGCATCTATTCATTGTCTTAGCTCTAAGTATGAAGCTTTTGCACTCATCTTGCATTTCATAGCATTTGTGGCTCTCTTTGAGTCCTTGAGCTTTGTTGAGTTGCATGTATCAACAAGGGGGAGAAAAGGTGTGCATTTCATTCCCATATCCATCCAAGGGGGAGAAATCAGTGCACTTTCATACTTGCATTAGTCAAGGGGGAGAATTTGGAATTTGTGGCCTTTCAAGCTTAGGTTCGCTTTGGTCCTTCCATTGGTATCTTTTTTGCATACTTGGCTCTTTTCACCCTCTCTTGGTATCTTGAGTGTGCATTTTCCCAGGGGGAGCTTTTGCTAGATGTGTTGAGCCTCTGCCTCTTCTGGAGGGTCTAGCTTGCTTTGTTGACTTCAACAGGTTTCGATTGCTTCTTGAGCATTAGGGGACGTAAGTGGTTTCAATTGGTATCTTTTGAGCTCCCTTAGTGTCTTATTTGGTGTTCTGAGTTTTGAGGATGCTTTTAATTGGTATCGTTTTTGCTTCTCTCAAGTGACCCCGTTTTGGCTTTCTTAGCTTCTTGGTCATTTGGAGAGCTTTAGCTTGTGGCTCAAATCCAAAATGCACTTGTGTTGACAATGCACTCATCAAGGGGGAGATTGCGAACACATGGTGGATAAGTACCCATGTATGTTCAGCTTTGATGATGAGTGATTGACCAACACTTGAGTGTTTCAGTTTGAGTGGCTTACCCTAACCCTTTGCGAAAGCAAATGTGTGCCTGTCTATCGGCTTGTGGTGTGAAGGTGCTATGCCTAGTGACAGTGGTCAATGGCGTGGAGAAGGTCGAGTAGAGGCTTGCCATGCGGATGGACTGAGAGAGGTGAAGGGAGGAAGCGGGGCTCGGACTGAGGGACCATGGGCGCTGACGGACTAGCTGTGGTGGCCAGTACTTGGCACAGGCAAGTGCGAGAAGACATGGAGGTAGACCAGGTCGACCGAGTCAAGACGGTGGACGAGCGGGTCGAGCGGAGGCTCATGGGACTCGGAGTCCGACCGGGCGAGGACAAGGTGGCTCGAGTCGAGCGGTTTGGTGGTTTGGGCCTCAAAACCATCCAAGGACGGTTTCTGAGTTTGGGCCTCAAAACTCGGGGTTCGATAGTTGAGCCCAAAGCTACCGGTGGCGGGTTTCCTGGGTTTGGTCCTCAAAACCTAGGCGGAGCTTCCGAGGAAGCAGGGATGGCACGTGGCGGAATCCAGGAGGTTGCGTCAAGGCGACGGCAACTCCCGGGAGAAAGCAGGGCCGTCCATTCAAAATGCGCGAGATATTTTCTGGACCTTGGACTGCAATGCTTAGGCTAGGTAGTTCACTCAATGTATCTAGGGGGGTCTTTGGGAAATAGCCAAAGCCCGATAAGTAGGGGGTGAAGGGGTATCCCTCATCCCATCTCTTGAACCCTAATCATTTGCCCCAACTCTCTCTCTAGTTCATGAGATCCCTAGGTTGTTTCCACCAACCTTTGTAAGAACTTGGTTTTGCTGCAAGGAATCGGAGGCCATAACCTCCGTAAGCCATGGTGGCTTCGATTTGTTGATCGTGTCTCCGTTGTGCTTGTGTTCTTCGCATTTTTCTTTTGCTCCCTCTTTTCCCGTGATGATTTCTTCGGGATAGCTCCCCAACTACACTAGGATCATGCCTACAAAGTTTGGTTGTATTTGGTGATCATTTGGTTGGGCTTTGGGAAGATTTGGCGGAGTGGAAACTGTTTTCGCGGGTTTCAGAGTTTCTGCTCAAGAGCGTTGGACCACCGTCCGGACGACTTTCCTCGAGCTCCAGACCATTGCAAGTGGTCCGGTGGTCTTGACCAGCTAAAGGTGTCAAGCAGCGAAGGGCGTCGGACTAGGTGCATTAGTCCGATGGTGAGCGTTGGACCAAAGTCCGGAGTTAGGGAGCTTGCTGTGTTGTTTTGCGCAGAGGCTGGAGTGAGCACCGGACTACTTCCCATAGTCCGACGGTGAGCGTCGGACCAGTGGTCCTGAGCTTTGGCAGTCCCTGTGTGGTTTCTGTGTGGGCGTCGGACTTTCAAAAGTAAGCGTCGGACCAGTCCGATGGTCACTTGCAGAAGCGTCGGACCAAGGCTACGGACCTTGTGCTATGGTCCGGTGGTCTTGATCAAGTGGTCCGACGATCACTGTTTTTGCCTGTTTTGCCTAGGTTCTTGCCTCTTTTCTATAGGGGTTGAGAACTTGTGTTTTGGGGTTTCCGGTGAGTTTCTCTCCACTGCCGGTGAGCTCTCATTTCTCTGTTTTCGTTTGAGCACCCATCAACTGGGTTTGGCTTTTGGGAAGAGTGGCCCGAATATTTCGAGAGAAATTTGAGGATCCCATTCACCCCCCCCTCTGGTCGCCGTTCTTGGTCCTTCATCAACTCATGACAGCCTCCGTTCTGCTCCAACATCTGTCCTTGCGTTCTCATAGGCCGCATGGTCGGCCAATATTCGATCGAGAATTTCTAGTAAGATTTGCACCCGTCTGGTCATCGGTAGTCACTGACTTAACTAGAGAAGCATACTTGCCCCCCGAGACAATGTCGTGACGACTCTGATGCTTTGGCTTTGCTCACAAGTAAGTCCACATGGAATGGCGCCGGTGAAACACGTCCATCAAACTGATCCTCTTTGGGGCAGTGAGCAGCGAAACCGGCTGCCTAGCAGTTGCCCTGAGAGCACACTTGCGAGGGTCACCCTCGAATCATGTTTCCTTGCTCACCCTGGGGTGGTTCTGAGATCTTCGAGGCACTCTCGGTACTCCTCGGGCCTTTGCCACCTCATCGTGGACCTTGCCGGCCAGCCTATGAAAGGTGCAACTCATAGCTTTTCTGATAAGGGGTGGCGACATTCCTCAATCTGAAGATAAGAATTCTTTACTCGTGTAGTTCCGGCGTATCCGAAGGTAGTCGTACGCCACCTTCCGTCGCGAAGATCTGACTGTACCCAGCGTTACCATCCATAAACTCATCACTTTGTGGCCTGATGCTACATCAACTAACATATCGGCCACCGGCGCTGGGTACTCATCCATTGGGGCAGCCTTACTTGCCTTGTCCTCTTGCGCACAGGGACCACGTCGACGATCCATCTGGCACATCCGTTTTGCCGAGTGGTCCTTGCTTTGTAGAGCCGAGCGACTTCAGTCTTCACATCGGCCATGGTTCCATCTTTCCCGGGTCGCCGCCTATCTTAGCCGATACCTTTCCTCGATTTGTAGGTGATGCTCGATCGGCTTCTGGCTCAAACTCGGCCTTTTGCAATCCCAAACCAAACATTCCTTGTGTTTCATAACAATCAGACCTCTTCGAACCTTGGGACTTGGTCTGGTTCTATCGTGCGCCGGCCTAGGCTTGTCGCCATTCAGCTTGCTAGCCGACGTAGGCCTCTTGCCCAGTTTGTCATCGTCGTTGCCTATCACTCCTCCTCATTTAAGCCGACTGCTCGGGTCAGCTGTTGACACACGATGTTGAGAGTGGTGAGATCTTCTTGCAACCTTCTGCCTGAAAAGCAGTCGAAAGCATAATCCTCCAAAACCTAGTGAGCAGGGTCAACGGTTGCTATGGAAATTGAATCATCGAACGGAATGACCTCTAGTTCATCATTGTCCAGCCATTGCACCGCAACCTGATGCATTGTAGACGAAATGCAGCAGTTGGCATGAATTCAGTCCCTGCCCAGGAGCAGATTGTATGAACCATCCCCGTCAATGACGAAGAAGGTTGTCAGTAGAGTCTTACTGCCAACCGTTAATTCCACCTGCAGAACCCCCTTGGCTTCAGACTTCCTCCCTCTGAAGTCACCGAGCGACAGATCTATGTTGAAGAGCCTCTTGGATTCCAGCCCGAGTTTAGGAATGATGTGGGCTAGCATCAGGTTGATTGAGGCACCACCATCGATCAGTATCCTTCCGACAAACCTCTCGTTGATGTATCCCTGGATGTATAGTGCCTTTAGGTGCCTATGCCTTGCAGGCTTGCCGAAGACCGCCTGGAATTCACGCGTGAGTGCGCCGGCCTGCTCTCCGAACTCTGACTCCTCAAAGTCAGAGCAGTGTTCTGAACTCCACGGGCAGGAAGAAGCTAGCAACACAACCTGCTGCATCGCGACGCCGCCTGTCAGCTCTTTGTCGTTGGAAGCTCCTCTTCTGAGTTTTGGTCAGCCCCCTGGGCCTCTGAGATGCTTGGTGCCCGTTGGGCTAGCCTGGTCGAGACTAAGCACGGTCTATACTGACAACTTCAGTACAGTGAAAACCACGAACACCATCTTCGATGACACGCCGATTCCCCTCTTTATATTCCACTTGTCCCCGAGTGAATCGGCCGTCAGCTTGGAGCCTTTTGTATTCTTTGAACTGTTTGTTGCACCTGGGAAAACTATCCCTGGTAAACAACTCCAGATCCTTGTCGAGGTAGTACGCGAAGAACAAGCAATTCTCATGCACGTCGATCGCCTCCATAGCTCTGGAATGCTCTACTAGCGGTTTCTTCTCTTTGTCTCCTTCATTCTAACGTCCCCACCTGGCTTGAGCAGCAGGCAGATAGTCGGCACCAGGTGGATCGATTATCCCGTTCAAGACGAGTAGGGCCCTTTGTTTCTCCATTCTTTGCAGGATTTCCTCAAATTCCTCCTTGGTTACTAGGGAGTCTGGACCGAGGGCCCTCAACCTCTCATCTCGGGTTGGGTGTGAAACTTTAGCTTTGCCCTTGTCCATGTCTGGCAATTGTGGTCTCACTGGGCGTGCCAAAATGTGTTGACGCCAAAAATGGGGCTTCTGGCGTCAGCACTGCGTAGGGCCTGCAGAGACCATGCTGCAGCAGAGCTTGATCTCCTAAAACCCTTAATCGGTTTAGGCCACTTCGATGATCGATTCCAAGCGTGCCAATCAATTTGACCTGTAATTGACAAGGAGATGAAACATCAAATTGTGGAACCTGCCGGTTGTTGTCAGACAGTTCCATGAGTGTGCAGCTCTCATATAGCCGATGAATATAGGAGACTGACTAAAGAGTCAACTCCGGACAGTAGAAAGCATTACGATGGTATATAAACGACTATCGCAAGATATTAAACCCGAGGTACATAATTTAGCCAATTATATGATGATAACAAGGTAAAGATGCGATATATGTAACATTATCATCATCAAACTATCAGATCTATCAAGCATATCAAATAAAGATTAATCATCAACAGAGATGTGTTCCCATACAGCTATGATGACAATTAACCCGATAACCCGACCGATTTACTAGCATTGGGGTGTTTACATACAACCATAAAAGTAAACAAGTCGAACCACATCTAGTACATTTAATAAATCTACTAGATTAAGATGACAACGTACATGCATTGTATAATTGAAGCATAACCAAATCAACAATGTTAGCTGATATGGGATTCATGAGGCTTGAACAAGATCCATGCATTCAACCTCAGATAGATCTAAGTCTGGACAGACATAACTCAACATACAATGGCAGTGGGGTCCAGTAGATGCAGCCGTACCACATATGTTAAACTAGATCCAACCACACTCAAACCAATCTAATAACCGAACACATGTCTCGAACCCGCAACATATAACAACCACAACTAATGGATTACCCGATATGATCTTAGATCTACCGCCCCTTTAAGTGTAATGATAGATGCATTAGAGGCAATAGATCTAAATGAAAAGTAAAGCACATGTCAACCCATTAGTTGAGATTGAACAAGATATTGTAGCAATAGATTAAACAAAACATAACCGACAATATCGATAACTTAATGAATCTATTAGATCGCCAATCTAATAGAGCCCAATGCAGCCCCATGAACAATAGATACAAACCAATAACTAGCTCATACCGAGCTTGCACGAGTTACACAATACAGCCGTACAAATAAGACATGAACCAAGGCTAAACTTACGAGCAAACCGGAGGTCGATCTAGTCGATCCAATCCAATCCGTCGAAGGTTCACCGAAATCTACTCTACTCCTACTCCTAGGGGTGGCCGAAGGTTGGAAACTAAGAACTAAGATGTCTATTTGATTGATTAGATGTCCTTCTCATTCCCTTTGCTATTTATATATCATAGCTTATACCCTAACCGACTGTCACGCAAGTCCTAATAATAAGGAAATAAACCCTGACTTGGGCCTCAATTTACTCCATCGCCGAAATAATCGTGTACGTGTTGCTGAAAACCGGCCGAAAGATCTCTTCACGATCTCTTATTTCTTTAATCGATCTTTCGGGTCCCACTTTAGATATTCTCCGAAGGCCTGCTAGGGGCCCATAAACACGTATCCGGCCGTGCCAATACGGTGTTAACACACACATATATATATATATATATTATATATATATATAGTTCTATTTAGCTCACATGATGTTGAATAAAATTCGACACTCCGGCGGAGCGCCACCCATCTCCGGTTATTAGCCTCCGGTAGTAATAATTAACATCATCGTACTTATATTTACTACTATCAACCCACACAGGAATAAAATCGTCTATTATTTAATACTGCTCTTGCGCGTCATAAGCGTAATAGAATCTATTACCTCTTTCTAGCCCGTGAAACTCGCCTTGATCCTAGCTCTTCCTAATTTCTAGCAGCTTGATCGGATATATTACTCTTCCTGTCACCGGTTCATATTTCATAGGAACCCATCTCCGTTGTCATGGGTCGCAACGAGCTCGTTCGTACCTCTCAGTCTCTCACCACCGGCACTACACCATCCAAGCACGCCATCTGATGAGGTAGCTGGGAGCTGATGCTCGACATGGCTCTCAGCAGGTGGGTGCTTCGACTGATTGATGGCACTGGCCGATGATGAATCTGGGTGTGGAGGCGCAGTGCCTGTTGCCTAGATCAACTGTGTTGCGCGACGCTCTGTTCCTGGTGGCCGCCGGCTGCCGAGAGATCCATCCCATGTGGCCGCGTACGTGCAACACTCCCATCCCCGGTGGACATGGTCTCCCCAATTTTTTTTATCCAGTGCTCCCCACGATCCAGCACACCCGCACCTCACCGTGGCCGTGGCTTCAACAACCTCGCCGCGGCATTCCGTGCGGACGCAATGTCCGGCCTGCGAAGGGACGGCACACGTGGAGCGGGGGCCGGCTCTGCCAAGGACTTCCGTTGGTGTGAGCCCCGGCGATGCGGAACCCGGTGGGGCGATCTCGATGACACGGGTCAGTGCAAGGCCCAATGGTCGGCGGCGACCTCAGATACCCCGATACTCCAAGGTATACACGTATCGTGTATCCGATACGTATCAGATACGGATACACGTCGGATACGCAGCGGATACGTATCGGAGGAGCCGATTTTTATTATTTTTGTAAAATTCCGATACGCGTATCTGAATCAGAGGATACGGCGTGGCCCATTTAGAGGATACGGCCTGACCCAACTGAGGGGGTCAGCATCCCTTCACGGCTTCAGCCGCGCCGCATCGCGGCGCCGCGCCTGGCTCAATCCTCTCGCCCGCGCCGCATCCCCGCGCGGTGACACCCGCGCCGCTCGCCGCCCACCGTCCGCCGGCAACCGGCGACGAGCCCTCGACGGCGACGAGCATCCGTCCCTGCTCGCAGGCGACGAGCTCCGCGGTCCGCCCCTGCTCGCCACTTCGCCTAGCCACGCGCTCGAGCGCCGCTCACAGCCCACCGTCCGCCGGTCACCGGCGACTAGCCTTCCCTCGCCGGCGACGAGCATCCGCCTCTGCTCGGCTGCTCGCAGGTGATGAGCTCCGCCCCTGCTCGCCACTTCGCCCAGCCGGCGGTGAGTTTTTTTCCTCCATTCTCGATCTGCTCTGCTTCAGTTCGTCATAGCAGTAGATGTCGTCTCTCAATTCGATCTCTACCTCATTTTCCTCTCATTCTCAATCTAAGTAGTGTCGTCTCTCAATTTGAGCGCCACTAGTGAAAGTGCAAATGCTAGTGTAGGATCTGCAACCACAGACCAAGCGCAATAAACATCAAAGCTCCACTGTCCTGTAATAATAGTACACTAAGTAGTTATTTGAGACCTTGAGACCTACTGCATATTTGCATTATTATCAAATTTATTTTATTTATTTTTAAATATCAAACGTATCCACGTATCGGATATTTTGGGAAATTGACGTATCTGCATCCGTATCCGTATCCATATCCGTATCCCTATAACTTAGGCGGCGACAACGAGACCCGGTGACGTGAGGCCCAGCGATGCTCCTCAGAGCGAGGTGTAAGCGAGCCGATACATGCTTTTGGTCTGTGATCCGATTTGATATTTTTTCTCTATTTTTTTCCATACATGCTTTTGGTATGTAATGATTTGATAAAGCGATGGCCTGAGTTGTTTTAGGGCGGATCTTGCGTAGAGGCGGCCGACTGCTTGGGGTCAGAGCTCGTGGTGCGGACATGGCATCGCGCATGGAGCGGTAAGCCAACCAGCCCACCGGGGGTGGACTTCGCGGAGAGGAGCCGGCCTGTCGGTGGCGGTGTGGAGCGGCAGTCCCTACCGAGGTCTTCTTCGTCGAGTTCATTTCGATCTATATCTTCCTTCTTCTTCTTCTTCCTAGATCCGTCAAGCGACTCGGTCTCCCATGTCAATCAGCAGTCCGTGCGTCTAGCTACACGAGGAAGGGGGCATGTTTCGGTGGAATAAATATCTATGATGATCCACTGATCTGGAACTGAACAAATATATTATTGGTAATATACTACCGAGAAATAAAATCCATGTGATCGATCACGAGAGTACATCCAAAGCCAGTATCTACGACTGGTGCTTGGCCATGCTAGCAATGGTCCAGGTTCTCAATGCTGCGGCTACCGCGGTTGCCGGGCTCACTGCGCCATCGCCTGAGATAGGAACAACGACAACAACTTTGATCCGAAGAAGCCAGCCGTGGAGGCGCAACTGTCGTTTCAGTCCCCTGCCACCGCGCAACTTTGACAACGGCTTACACTCCTTCAATTGTGTGCAATATTATGCAAGCTACTTTCTTCAGTTGTGTACAATATTTTTGCTAACTTTATTTTTGGACTATTATTAGTAAAAAAATAGTCTAATTGAAGATCGAACATACAGATTTTTATCATAGTCAAATTTACCATTCACATGTTTGGATGAAATTATTTATTTAAAAAAATAATCCTATTAGTAATAAAAATAGATTTATCGAAGCCCGGATACAAACGTGGTTATCACATGTAAAATTAAAGCTGGTAGGTCACGATAGAATTATTTATGTAGCAAAATAATTCTATTAGTAATAAAATGATTATGTTAGTAATAAAAATATTTGATCAGAGACTGGACATGTTCATTATTATCACATAAAAATTTACCGCTCATAGTCCGGATATAATTATTTAATTATCAAAATAAAAGCGCACAAGATTGATTGTCAAATCTTTTGATTTGTAAATAAATCACATCCCTACCGTCGCTTGGGCTAATTAGTCCCGAGATTTTTAATGGAAGTAAAGAAAATCGGGTGACCTCTACCCAATTATGCACTACTCTGGATGGTACGCACCCACCCACCACCATTCAATGAATTATTAATTACTCCTTCATAGCTTGCTAGAATTAAAATATGCATGTATGTGACCATGAGATAATCAAACCTTAGCATGCATGCACTACTCCAGATGGTACGTACCCACCCACCACCATTCAATGCGGAATAGTAAGTGGTAGTAAAATCTAGATGACCTTTATTGAAATATTACTACCTCAGACCTCACCGGAATTTAAATGGTGAGGGTGTCTCCGACCACCGGCACTAACTGCTAAATAGTGCAGTCATATATATATATATATAGAGAGAGAGAGAGCTAGCTACGTAATAGCTTATTTTGTAGCCAGGTCATGTATCCAATCGACCGGCCGTCCATGTTTTTAGCTGATGGATGGAGCTGCAAGCCTACATGCACACCATTATATACTATAATTAATAACGATCGTAATTACTATAATTATTATCCGGTCAGACGGGCATTTTTCACGTTCCTCGATTGTCAACGCATGCATGTCCGGAGATTATAGTAACTGGTCTTTTTGACGATAATATATTTACCAGTAACTTTTACTAGATTTTTACAGTAATTTTTACTATATTTTTTACATAATTATTTAGTCTCTCTACCTTTACTGCTTATAGTAATCTTTACTAGATTTTTACATAATTATTTACTAGAATCTATACTTTTCTGCCCCATGTGTAGTTACGATAATATATTTACTAGATATTTTTTGCAGAATTATTTACTAGAATGACTCCATGCAAATATTAGAATCTATTGCAGTGCTATAGTTGAGGTTTGACGAGTTATACATATATAGACTGCAGAGAACCAAGGCAAATATACACGCAACAAAATAATCGAGATAGAGGTTACACGACACACGAAAATCAACTGTATCATGTATTTACATCTAGAATTTGAGTGAAAAAGGTGCTCTAAATCACTGAGAACATTTCTCGTGGCTTTGGATCACTAACTAAGCCGCCAGAATAATGAAACTGAAGGTGCTGGAGAACGCTTTGTATTTGTGCAGTTGGAGACCTGAGGTTGCAAAAGAAAAAAAAAATTCAACCTGCATCAGCTGAGTGCACTAAAAAAATCCCACCTGACAAACATAATTCTAAGTTACCATAATTAACCAATATTAACATAGGTTACTTAGTTTAATATCATATGAACATATTTGGTTTCACATTGTTCAAATGCCCAACGACCATCTCTGAGTAGCTAAAGCAACAACATGAAGTTGAAACCCAAATGCATCATGCTATCATGGCTAACCAGATAAGTCAATAAGCCTTAGAAAACCAACAATATTAATAAGTCAAACTAAAATATGATAGATAAAATGGAGCACGTTGAAATAATAACAGTATTTAATAGGAGATCTCCTCAAGACCTCGATATTCACGAGAATTTTCTTATTATATTACCCTGATATTTACGAGATATGTGTATTGTGAATGTAAATATTTACAAGACTACTATGAATATCTTGCACTAAGAATATTTACAAGAATTTTGTATTATATTATTCCGACATAACTTACACTGATACTTACGATAAACATGTACTATGAATACAAGCATTTACAGTAATAGTGTAATACTACAAATATTTTATACTGAGAATATTTACGACAATTTGCACGTACTAACAGTATTTACAAGAATATTCTATTATATTACCTCAACATAAGTACACTTATATTTACGAGAAATGTGCACTATGAATGTAAGTATTTACAAGAGTATTATGAATATTTTGTACTGACTGATGACAAAATTAATAGGAATGATCAAATTTACCATCATGTAAGTTACATCATATTTCAAAACCATCATAGGACAACAATGCTTACCATAGGATTGATGTATATGGTTCTTGGATACAAATAAGTACGAGAATTTTGTAGTAGGAAATTAGATATTTTACTAAACAAGGGACATGGATTCAACTCTTTGGATCTGCACAAATTGATGTGTTAACAACAGAAACACCAGTCACTACCTAATTTATTTCTAGAATCATATGCCGCCTAGTTTGAGATAACTAATTGGATCAACAGCGTGCATGCAGCATAGTTTTAGATGCCTAATAAGATCAAGAGTGTGTTCAGGGAAGACAAAATATACATCGATGACATACAACACCTCAATAGCCTATCCCCGCTAGCCTGATGGGGATGTGCAGGGAAGGCACAAGCAGGCAACTTCCCAGTGTTGGATGGCAGCAGCTGGATAACTAAATCACAAATCTGCTTCAGATCAAAACAAAGATGGAACATAGAAAAAAAATTATATAATGGATCATGATGATCACGCCCAACCTGCTCGATCTTGGCCAGTTGAACGATTGTCAGCAAACCTGCATCTTGGTGGCCGAGTCATGGCAACATAAAATATAACATTTTATAAATACCATAAAATATTCCTAGTTCTATAATTAGGGATGACAACCTAGTTCTATGCTTAGGAGTTGAAGGACCGAGAACGACGACCAGAGGGGGGGGGGCGTGAATGAGAGCCTCAAATTTGTCTTGAAATATTAGGACCACTCTTCCCAAAAACCAAACTCTGTCAGGACCTCCGGACCATAGCACGAGGTCCGGAGCCTTGGTCCGACGCTACTGGCCTGACCGTCGGACTGGTCCGACACTCACACCCACTCCCACAGAAACCACATAGGGAGTACCCAAGCTTCGGACGTCCACCTTCGGACTAGTCTGACGCTATCTCCGGGCCAATGGAAATGGTCCGGTGCACACCCTTGCCTCTGTGCGAAACTACGCAGTAAGCGCCCTGCCTTCGGACAAGACAGTCGGACTACCCCCGTCGGACTAAGCAGTCTGGTCCGATGCTCTGCTGACTCTGAGACAGAGACCACCGGACCAATGGGGTATGGTCCGGAGCCTCAAAAGCGAGTAGTCCGGAGCTTGGTCCGACGCCCTTCGCTGCTTGACACGTTCACTGGTCAAGACCACCGGACCACTTGCTATGGTCCGGAGCTAGGGGAAAGTCATCCGGAGCCTAGTCCGACGCTCGCGAGCAGAGCTGCTGAAACCCGCGAAAATGATTTTCTCTCCGCCAAATCCTTCCAAAACACAACCAAATGTTCACCAATAGCAACCAAATTTTGTAGGCATGAACCTAGTGCTATGGAGGAGCTATCCCGAAGAAATCATTGCTCAATTTGGTGTGAGTAAACGGGAAGAAGAGATTTGGGGAAAGAGAGAAAACGAAGAACGCAACAAAGAAATCGCCCGATCTATGTGCTTGTGAGGTTTTAGGGAAATTCCTCTGGTGCAAAGTTGATCCTCACAAGTACGAAGAACTTGGTTCAAACGGATTTGCAAGAGCTACTCCCTACAAAGAGAAATCATCTCGGGAACAAAGAGGGAGCAAAAGCAAAACGCGAAGAACACAAGCAAAACGGGGACACGATCAAGAAAACGAAACCACCCTGGCTTACGGAGGTTACCGCTGCCTCCAATTCCTCGCAACAAAACTCAAGTTCTTACAGAGGTTGGTGAAATCAACCTAGAGATCTCATGAACTAGAGAGAGGGTAGAGAGAGAGAGAGAGTTGGGGCAAATGATTAGGGTTCAAGAGATGGGATGAGGATACCCCTTCATCCCCTATTTATCAGGTTTTTGGCTATTTCCCAAAGACCCCCCCTAGAGACATGACCGAATTAACTAGCCCTAAGACATTGTAATCCAAGTCGATAACTCTCAGTCACTTGTTTGAATGGACGGCCCCGCTTCCTGCCAGGAGTTGTCGTCGCCTCGACGCAACCTCCAGGATTCCGCCACGTGCCATCCCCGCTTCCTCGAAAGCTCTACCCGGGTTTTGAGGCCCAAACCCGCGAAACCCTCCACCGGTAGCTTTCGGCTAATCTACCGAACCCCGGATTTTGAGGCCCAAACTCGGAAATCGTCCTCCGATGGTTTTAAGGCCCAAACCACCAAACCGCTTGACTCGAGCCAACTTGTCCTCGCCCGGTTGGACTCCGAGTCCCATGAGCCTCCGCTCGACCCGCTCGACCGTCGTCTTGACTCGGTCAACTTGGTCTACCTCCATGTCTTCTCGTGCTCGCCGGTGCCAAGTACTAGCCACCACAGCTAGTCCTCCGGTGCCCATGGTCCATCGGTCCGAGCCCCGCTTCCGCCCTTCACCGCTCTCAGTCCATCGGCACAGCAAGCTTCTACTCGACCTTCTCCACGCCATTGACCATTATCACTTGGCATAGCACCTGCACACCACAAGCCGATAGACAGGCACACATTTTCTTTTCGCAAAGAGCTTAGTTCAAGCCACTCAAACTGAACCGCTCAAGTGTTGGGAAATCACTCATCACAAAACTGAACAACATGGGTACTTATCCACCATGTGTTCGCAGGAGTATAAGGTAATAGATAAGTGGCTAGTTGCTAAAGGCAAGTTAATTACATACCATGCATTTTTGGTGCAATTGCTAAGAACTATATTCCTGGTGATGTCGTTAAGAAATGTCAACATATACATATGTATAGAACTTATATACATACCACAAAAGCTTATGTCTCATGTCCTTCCATTGCAATACATCCTATCGTAGGGTGCTCAAGTCAGTGGTACTAGGTAAAACCATTTTATAGTCATAGTGGTACTCGCCAGTTGGAGCTATAACTTGATCCATAAGAAATCCACTCATTGCCTCTTGGATTACTTTAAGCTGGTCCACATGGAAGGTTTTCTCCAATATCCATTGCCTTCCAAGCATCTCTTTTGGAGTCTTCCATGTGTACTGCATGATGAACTCGTAGACGTAATATCCACATAGGTTGTTTCCTTTCCCTGCTACAAACACCACTTTATGAGAGGAAACAAAAGATTCATCATGTATATCAAACGATGCAGCAAGTTAGTATAATACGATCGTACATATTGAACTAAATAAATAAAGCTACTTACAGGGTATTGAGCTACTTTTAGAGGCACGATCTATCGATGGTCATTGTGTTTCTTCGTGAACCTAACCCAAGCACTGTGTTTCTTTGTGAACCTAACCCAAACACTGCATGCCCAATTAAGAAAATGAAAAAACATAGTATATCAATTAAATGTGCACGCATAATAAATACACGAAATTATATTACTTCCTGGATCATATTGAGCATATCTTGATACTGCTCTCTCGGTTTTGTGCATATCGATGACCAGCAGTATCCAGTGAAAGTTGCATGTGTATGTGTGCATAAATAAAATTGATCATTCACTAAAGTTAATGTACATGAATGCTGAAAGAGTTCCACACTCACTTGAAATTGTAAGGGAAGAGCAGAGAATCCTTGTCATGTAAGGCATCAAAGAACCTGATGAGATTATTCTCTGTTTCTGGCACCCAATGCTCTGGTCTAGTGTGGATGTCCTTGAAAATAATATTTAGATCCACAAAACCAACATTGGTTTGCCCAGCCTCTTTGTGACAGAACCTCCTAAGAAATATGGCCAACTTGTGCTAATCATTGTCTCACAGACTTCTGATTACAACACAAGTGTACCAAACTCTTAAGAAGTTTGTCTGGTGTCATCGGATTCACCCGAGTCATCCACCAAACTTCGAACATGATCTCATTACAGACATTGCAGATGTATTACAATAATTAATTTAAGTTTAGAGTAAACGGGAAGCAGAAGTCTTACAAAATAATATTACAGATCATACGTTTAGAAATAACTTAAGTATGGTTATTACATCTCCAAAAGCTTAGTGACAGTCATACTACACACAAACTACATATAGTGTCCAAGGGTCACATCAAGCCATTTATTCATCTTCTTCGATAATAACAACACGAAGCTTAGTGGCCTATAATATATTGTTTCTGCTTAATTATTCCTCAATCAACGTTACAAATATATAGCCTATGAGATCCTAAGTTAGGTAAATAACTAAACTATTTTAAGGAAATATATAAATAAACAATCAGCCCACTAACGGGTCTGGTGCTGAGCCCGACATAACAGATACAATGTGTGTGTAATAGTGGATTAAAAAAAGATATGACTTGGCTTGACAAGGTGAGGATAGCAAGGATAGGCTTCAAGGTACTAGGCAATGGTGAAGTGCAAGTGATGGCTTGGTGCCCGAGGAACCAAGCTCATGGTGAAGAAGAAGGTATTACTTGCATTTATTCAAGGCGCTAACTAAGCTATCTGGGTCATGTTTGTGTGGACGACAAATGATTGGAAATGTGACTTTGGTTGATATGGGGCGCCTTAATCAATAAGCTTGATAAACTCAAAGTCACAACTCAAGTTATATTTTTTTGTGCATCACAATATAAATAATAAAAGTCACAAAAAATTCCTTCATGCAAATACAACATTTTTTGCACTATATATCTTACAATTTTTCTTCTTCTCAATCTACGTGTAATTTGCACCACTTACATAGTATTGGGTAATATTTCAAATTTAACTTCATTCATCCTAAACTTTTCTAAATATTAGTTTCCTCAAATTTCCACAGAAAACACTACCTATGAACAGGCCATTAGTGTCGGATCTCAACCCATCTTCACTGCCGGAAAACAAACCAGCTGTGAACAAGTAACATTGATGTGATTTTCGCAACTCGACCATCATCATTGCCGGGAAGCGAACCGGTATGGAGCAAGTGACATGACTGATGCTTCCAGGATTTGAACTTGAAACCTCAAACACATATACCAGTTGAGCTATGAGATACATGTGACTATATAGCTGACGTTATTCTTTTAACTCATAATTTTTGATCTTACATTGTATATTTGACACTCAAAACAATCTCAAATAAAAATATTGCTAACTGCAAAGTAGTATATTTCATCTATCACTGCAGCTTTGGTGTTGGCTTTATCTCTATTCGACATTGTTAATCATGCCAAATCTGACCCGAGTACTTATATATATTGAATATTTGGACTTATAAATCATAACAAATTAAAAATGTTATGAACTAGTTTTAGATACCTTAAAAGTCTATAATTTTGATATAAAGTTTATCTTAATCCAATCCCGCATGAAAAAGTTAATGATTTTTTTTGTGGAAAATAGTTATCCTTACAGTTCAAGCCATGAACCGGCACTATCACTGTTATTTCATGACTTGAACCAACAATGAAAGACATTGATAGTTTAGTGATTGTCAGTTCTATAGCGGTGAAAGTGCTAGGTAATCACCTAGTATATTTGACAATATATATATATATATATATATATTAAAGTATGAAATATTTATCATATTGTCGCTTTCAGTGAAGGACCGAGAACGGCGACCAGAGGGGGGTGAATGGGAGCCAAATCAAAATTTCTTCTCACACTTGACCCTTGTCCCAAAATCATGCCCAAAACTTAACCTTGGAAGAAACAACTCGCACACGACCTAACAAGTAGTTGGACACCTTAGGAAGACCCCTAAAGGTGCAGCGAAGCGGTCTCAAAAGTACCTAATCATGTTCCTTACGTGAATACGAATCCAACGCAACAAACGGAACTTGATTCGGAGTCCGGACGAGAGAGATACAAGCAAAACAGTTCTGCAACTTTCGCGGACTGTCCGGGCGAGAACCGCGGAATGTCCCCCCTTGCTGAAAAATTACATACGGACAGTCCGCAAAATAACCCCGGACAGTCTGCCGTTATGCCCGAAAACGCTCAAACAGGATGTCCAGAAACAATGTTGTTCGACGGATTTACACGCCGGATAGTCTGGGAATCAAGCCTGGACAGCCTGCAGTTGTCCTGGAAAAACAGCTCGAGGAAGTCTATCTCGGTCCCGATCCGCGGACAGTCCGCAAATGAACTGTGGACAGTCCGGGAATGCCTCGACAGAGATGATTTGGGAGCGATTTTGAATCGCCTATCCTCCAAATCTTTCCAAATCACTATCAAATGTTCACCAATAGCAACCAAACTTTGTAGGCATGATCCTAATGCTATGGATGAGCTATCCCGAAGAAATCATCGCTCAATTTGGTGTGAATAAACGGGTGTAAGAAGATTTCAGGAAAAACACCAAAAACGAAGAACACGAAATAGAAATTGCCCGATCTATCTGCTCAAGATGTTTGGGGCAAAACCCTTAAGTGCAAATGTTCTATTCGTGATCCCGCACAACTTGGTTCAAACGGAATCGCAAAACTCGCTCTCAATCAAGAGAAATCAACGCATGAACTTAGAGGATTAGAGAGGAGCAAAAACACGATTAGAGAAGAACACAAGCAAAAGAGACACAATCACGAAATCAAAGCCACCATGGCTTACGGAGGGTAAGGCATCCAATTCCCACCAAAAACTGAGTGCAAGTTCTTACAAAGATTGAGAGAAATCAACTTAGGGACCTCATGAACTAGAGAGAGGGTAGAGAGAGAGGTGGTGCAAATGATTAGGGTTCAAGAGGTGGGATGAGGGATACCCCTTCACCGCCTACTTATCGGGCTTTGGCTATTTCCCAAAGACCCCCCTAGATACACTGAGTGAACTACCTAGCCTAAGCATTGCAGTCCAAGCTCCGGAAAATATCTCCCGCATTTTGAATGGACGACCCCGCTTCCTACCAGGAGTTGTCGTCGCCTCGGCGCAACCTCCAGGATTCCGCCACGTGTCATCCCCGCTTCCTCGGAACCTTCGCCCGGGTTTTGAGGCCCAAACCCGCGAAACCCGCCACCGGTAGCTTTCGGCTCAACTACCTAACCCCGAGTTTTGAGGCCCAAACTCGGAAACCGTCCACCGGTGGTTTTGTGGCCCAAACCACCAAACCGCTCGACTCGAGCCACCTTGTCCTCGCCCAGTCGGACTCCGAGTCCCATGAGTCTCCGCTCGACCCACTCGTCCGCCGTCTTGACTTGGTCGACTCGGTCTACCTCCATGTCTTGTCGCACTCGTCGGTGCCAATCACTAGCTACCACAGCTAGTCCGTCGGCGCACATGGTCCCTCAGTCTGAGCCCCACTTCAACCCTTCACCGTTCTCAGTCCATCGGCACAGCAAGCCTCTAGTTGACCTTCTACACGCCATCGACCACTGTCACTAGGCATAGCACCTGCACACCACAAGCCGATAGAGAGGCACACATTTGCTTTCACAAAGTATTAGTGTAAGCCACTCAAACTGAAACACTCAAGTGTTGAACGATCACTCATCACAAAACTGAACATATATGGGTACATGTCTACCATGTGTTCGAAATCTCCCCCTTGATGAGTGCATTGTCAACACAAGTGCATTTCAGATTTGAGCCACAAGGTAAAACTCTCCAAGTGACCAAAAGCTAAGAAAGACAAAACGGGGTCACTTGAGAGAAGCAAAATGAGTCCAAAACTTGGTTCCCAAAGACATAGGCAACGGCTCGACGCAACAAAGCAAATCAAAGCTAGACCTCAAGAAGAGGCACAAAACGGGCTCAACACCGCTAGAAAGCCAAAGATACCAATCAAAGCTCTCAAAGCTCAAAATGTCAATCAAAACATGTCGGAGCCAACAAGGCAAGCTAGACCCTCCAGAAGAGGCAAAGGCTCAACACATCTAGCAAACTCTCCCCCTGGGCAGAGGCATACTCAAGATACCAAGAAAGGGTGAAAAGAGCCAAGAAGCAAAGAGACACCAATTGAAGAATTTTAAAAGCTCAAAAACCACATTTTCTCCCCCTTAGATGAATTTCTCCCCCTTGACTAGTGCAAGTATGAAATGCACCGTTTTCTCCCTTGGTTGAGTATGAATGAAATGCACATTTCTCCCCCTTGGTGACACATGTAGCTCATCAAATCTCAAACCTCAATATTTCGGCCACAAATGCCATGAAATGCAAAATGGGTGCAAAAGCTTCATACATAGAGCTAAGACAATGAAGGGACGCTCTAAGTGATGTGATCCTGTGAGAATAGGAAAAGCTCTATGTGCCCAAAAAAAACTCAGGTTGTGCTAAAGATCACTTTAGAGCCAAATTTAGAGAAGATTACATGTGTGAGCAGAGAAAGGGTATCACCTCCTAGAGACAACTAAACAAGGCAAGCAAGATAGGATCAACCTCAAAAACTGTCGCATGTATAGCAAGTAAAACTATCCCTAACAAAGTTCATACAACAAGCCAATGACCCAACTAAAACAAGTTTTTCATTTTTCAGAGTTTTGTAGCAAAAATCAGTTTTAGGCAACTTTCAAGTGTATGTGAGTGGTTGTAAGCAAAGTGATGCCACTTATCAACCGGGCGAAGCCAAAGAGCTTGACCACACCGGTTTCGTTCATACACGACACTGCTCAAGTTCAACCCATATGGGAAGTAGTGTCGAACACACGGTGAAGTGCTCACAAATGCGAACCCAACTCAATCTTTTCAATTCACTATTCAGAGAGCTACTTCATTTTAGATCAATTTTAAGCATGGTGCTCAATGGAAGTGAATGAAACAATGAAGAGCCATAGTTACAAGCTATATACAAAACAGTCAAGAAGGATCTTCTCAAAACCTACACATGCTAGTGCCATTTCAGAGGTGACATGGGGAATTAAATTCAGTTTTAAAGCTTTTCTAACTTAGCTCTATTTCATATCAAGAGATCAAAGAGAGTCTAAGTTAGGCAACACCATAGACACATAAAGCACCTCAAACAGAGCATAGATTCATTATATCGACTATAGGTATGAAGCTTAAAATGAACTATGTCAAAAATGCAAATGAGATGCAAAATGCAAGCTGACACCAACTAAAAACTAAAAATACACAAATTGAAAGAAGGTAAAAGAAAAGACAAATAAGAACCAAAAAGAACTATGATACACAAAAAGCTTCCCTCGACTAAAAAGGGAAGCAAACACCCAACTCGCCCCGAAGGCGAGAAAACGCAGCTTGATCCAAGGGTTTTGTGAGAATGCCCGCAAGCTGGTTGTGGGTCTTGACATGTCAGAGGTCAATGTCGCCCTTCTCGTAGTGATCTCGCAAGAAGTGAAAGCGAACGTCAATGTGCTTGGTCTTAGAGTGAAGCACGAGATGTTTGAACACACTAATTGCACTCGTGCTATCGCAAAGCAGAGGCACCTTAGTAAGCACAAGACCAAAATCCTTCAAAGTTGCAATCATCCAAATCAACTGCGAACAACAGCTAGCGGCGGCAATGTATTCAGCTTCGCAGGTCGACTGAGCCACGCTAGACTGTTTACGAGAAGACCAAAACACAAGAGAAGACCCGAGAAATTGGCAAGTCCCAGAAGTGGACTTCCGATCAAGACGACAACCGGCGAAATCGGCATCAGAATAACCGCAAAGAACAATAGAGGAGGAGGCGGAAAACCACAAACCAAACTCAAGAGTGAAGCGCTAGTACCTCATGATGCGTTTCACCGCCTGCTTGTGTGAAGTGTGTGGCAACACCTGAAAGCGCGCACACAAGCAGACGACAAACTGGATGTCCGGCCGGGTCGCCGTCAAGTACAAGAGCAACCCGATCATGCTTTGGTACTCCGTCTGATCCAAGGCAGTCGTAGTCGATATGGGCGTCGAAAGAGGCTTTGCCTCACCCATGTCAAACTTCTTCAGAATATCCTTCGTGTACTTGCCTTGGTGCATAAACGTCCCTTCTTGGGTTTGCTTGATTTGCAACCTGAGAAAGAAAGTCAACTCTCCCATCATGCTCATCTCAAATTCCTTGCTCATAAGATATGCAAACTTGGCAACAAGAGCATGAGAAGAATCACCAAAGATGATATCATCCACATAAATCTGGACTAGGAGAGTGTCTTTGCCTTGCTCCCGGTTTCAAAAATCCCAAGTTTCCAAACCATGTTTTTAAACTTCACATCCTCTATATAGCCGTTTAAGAAAGCACTTTTAACATCCATTTGAAAAAGTTTAAAACCCTTAGAAGCCGCAAAAGCTAGAAGGATTCTAATTGCCTCTAAACGAGCTACAGGAGCAAAGGTTTCCTCATAGTCTATTCCCTCCTTTTGACAAAAGCCTTGAGCTACCAACCTAGCCTTGTTGCACACTACCACCCCATCCTCACTTTGTTTATTTTTGAAAACCCATTTGGTACCTATGGGGTGGAAACTAGGTGGTGGAGGAACTAAGACCCAAACACGGTTTCTCTCAAAGTTTTCCAACTCCTCATGCATGGCATTAACCCAATCCGGATCCATCAAAGTGTGTCCAACATCTCGGGGATCAAAAGACGCGACAAAAGCCGAATGAGCAAAGTGGGAATACGATACGACCTGGAGCGTGTGGTACGCTCGTCAATGTCGTCGTTCATAGTCTAAGGAGGGTGGTGATGCTGAATGTGTAGCGACGTCTCACGTGAAGAAGTCGCCTCCCCCTCGACAACAGCTGGAGCTCCCTCAGGTGCAACGGGCACGGACTGAGGAAGCTGCTCGAACGGCCCCCCAAGTCGAAGTGGACATCGCAGGGTCGACGGGGACAACCGGTGGAGTCGACTCGAGATCACCCCAATCGGCATCGTCCTGCTCCTCCTCCACAAAGATGCTAGTGTTCATCTCATCATCACCTGCAAGCTCAAAAGCGGTGGAAACACAGGGCATAGTATCATCAAAACTAATCTCACAAGTCTCCATCACTCGGTTAGTCTCAAGGTTAAGAGCACGATAAGCACGAGAGTGAGTAGAATAACCTAGAAAGATACCGTCAGAAGACCGAGACTCAAATTTGTCCAACTTACCACCCTTCTTGAGGATGAAACACTTGCACCCAAACACCTGTAGGTGACTTACCTTGGGTGGTCTCCCAAATCGCAACTCATAAGAAGTCTTTTCTTGAAAGCTCGGAGAAAAATGCGATTGGAGACATAGTAAGCAGAACTGAGTGCTTTGGCCCAATACCGCTTAGGAGTCCTATGCTCATCAAGCATCGTCCTGGCCATCTCAACAAGGGTCCGATTCTTGCGCTCAACAACCCCATTCTGCTGAGGAGTGTAAGGAGAGGAAAATTGATGATCCAAACCCAAAGAAGAGCAAAGCGATGCAAATTGACCGTTTTTGAATTCTGTGTCATTGTCACTACGGATAACTCTCATGGCATTCTTAGGTAGCTCATTTTGCAATATCAAATCCATGGTTTTAAATGGCGGGCTATAGAAATTAGCGGAAGCTTGGCCAAAACGCTATAGCGGCGCTATTAGCGCGCTATTTGGCGCTATAGCGCGCTAATGAGCGTTGCAGTAGCTGCTTCTAGATGCTATTAGCACGCTATTTCGATGCTATAGCGTGCTATTTTTTTCAGTGTCAAAATCACATCACACATATTCACAAAAGCCTCATCCTTACTCTCCAAAAAGAACACCCAAGAGTACCTCAAGTAGTCACCAACGACTACAACAACATACCACTTCCCTCCCTCCGACCTAAACCAAGCTGGACCAATTGTGTCCATGTGTAATAGCTAGCCGGGTTGTTTGGTCATAATATCCATCACGGGAGGATGGGAAGCAGCAACCATCTTGCCATGTCTGCAAGGATGGCAAACCAAATCCTTCTCGAACTTCAGCTTTGGAAATCCTTGGATAAGGTCCATTGAGCTAAGCCTTGCAAGCAAGTCAAAACTCAAATGTCCCAATATCCTATGCCACTTCCAAAGATTGGAAGAAGAACCGGCAAGAAGACAACGAGAAGGTCCGGAAGAAATAGAAAAATCCGCACGAAAAACCTTCCCGAAGGGCAAAATCCGGCAAACAAGATCAACCCGAGAGTCCAAAATCCGAGAAAGATTAGGCTTGAAACTCACTTCAAAATCGTCTTCAAGGAGTTGCGAAATCGAAAGAAGGTTAAAATGCAAGTTCGCAACCAAACCAACATCCTTGAGAACAAAAGAAGAATTGACATAGATGGACCCTTGGGACACAACCTTACCTTTACTCTTGTCCCTGAATGTGATGTACTCGGTGTGGCGCATGGAGTTGAGGCTGGAGAACCACTTGGCACTTCCGGTCATATGGCGTGAACATCCGGAATCCACAAGGCAAGTCTCCTCCAGTCCTCCTTCCTACATCAATAAAAAGACATAGGGTGAGCAAACGGACCAACACTGGGGTTAGTAAACTGTGAAGGATACCAGTGTTGTCCCACTTGCCCAAAGAATGGGTTAGGAGAAAAACCAAACATCTCCTGTCCCATGGGAGGATATCGATCGCCATGATAGGGAAAACGTGGTCCGCTAAAGAAGGGTGGAGTGAAGCCACCGCCACGAGGCCCGTAGTCGTATGGGTCACGACCGGTACCCCGCCGGACACGACCACCACGTGGTCTCGCCTCCTGAGGCCTAGTACCTTGAGGAATTGTACCTCTATGCCTAGAAGTGTGCCTCTGAACTTCCGGTTTACGCACCCCAACTGGTGGGTGGTACATGTCCCGGTTGTTCAACTCAACCTGCCTCTGATCATCTCTCTTCCTCCTATAGCAAAACTCAGCCAAGTGTCCATCCCACTCACAATACTCATAGTGGTACCTCACCGCACTCTTGGTAGGCACTCTCTTGTTGGGTTGGGTGGCTCTAGCTTTCTTAGTAAGGGGATCACTAGCGATGTCGGGCAAAGTGTCAAGTCGGTTCCAAAGGTGGTTCGGTTTGGGAATCCTGACTTGCTTCTGTGGAGTGGTTTTGGGTGGCTCTTCAAACACACCATCTCTCATAGGTAACTCAGGGGGGTCGGTAGGCTTAGGTGGAGTAAACTTGGTGAACTTGGGAATTGTGGTCGGTTTCTCGCTCTCGCTCAACCCACTTCACTCACCGATCTTGCCAAACACCCTATCGTCCCTCCCACCTATAGCAAAGCCTACTCCCGTGTTGCCAACCCTCTTGAATTGGTTGTACAACATCCCCAGTTGCGGCTCTCTGCTAGACACCCAAGCTAAGACGGACCAGAGGTATGTGTTGTCCTCATCGGTGCGCGCCTTGTCGTGCCGGCACTTCGCAATCTCAAGCTCCAAAGCCTCAATGCAATCCGACTCTCTAGTGCTATCTGAGCTAGCCTTCTCTAACACAGCGATCCTAGCATCCTTCTGTGCCAGCTCAGAACGCAAGCCTAAGCAAGACTTGCACGCACCAAGTAAGCTAGGCCTAGCCTTCATCTCACTATCCTCCTTAAGTAGAGTGCCATACTTGTCCTAAAGAGTGGCAAGATCAGACATGTGGATGGCGCAAGCATCACACTCTACCTCCTCGGCAACCACCACAGACGACTTAGCAAAATCTAGATCATGAAGCGCGCTAAGGTACTTTGCCTTAAAGTCGTTCCTCTCTCTAATCGCACGCTTGAGCACGGAGTCCTGACTCATGTATGTAGCGCTCAAAGTCTCAAGCTCGAGAGAGAGGGATTCGATGGTGGGAGTTACCTCGGGTGCATCGGAGTCGGACTCGGAGTCGGAGTCGTCCTTGCGATTGTCGGCCTTTCCTGCTTCGATCGCCATGGTGCAAAAGTCACCGTGCTTGGCGTAAGCGTAGAAGCAGAGGTCGTTAAGCTTGTCCTCTACCTTCCCCTTGGACTCATCATTGTCGCTCGAAGATGAGCCTCCATCCGAGGAGAACTCGATGTCACTGAGGGAGCATGAAAGGTCCTAGATAGCTAGAGGCGGGGTGAATAGCCTAATAAAAATTCTACAAACCACTAGAGCAAAGGTTAGAAAACACTTAAGCGAAGCTTTTTTCTCTAGCTCTACTAGGGGTGCAAAGCCACCTATCCAAGCAATTCTATTTGATTAAGTGTCTATCATACAATAGCAAGAACCTAAGGCACTTAACTTGAGCTAGCAAGAACAACTAACAAACTAAGCTAACTAGACAAGATATGAAAGAAAGTAAAAGCTAGGAGGAGGATGATTATTATACCGATGTCTTGTGAAGAGAATCTACCAATGTGAAGACCAATCACAATAAGATCACCAAGAGTGGCCGGGAGACAAGATTGACACAAAGATTTTTCTCCCGATGTTCACTTGGTTGCCACCATGCTAGTCCCCGTTGTGTCGACTACTCAAGTGGTGATTCGGTGGCTAATAGGCAATAACAAGCCTAGCCCACTAACTCGGGCGCCACAAGAATCCACCCAAATGAGAGTAACTTAAAAACACGAGCAATCCACTAGAGTTACCCTTTGGCGCTCCGCCGAGGTGGGTACAAGCCCTCTCACAAGTCGTCGAAGCCGGCCGCAGACAATCACCAAATGTGTCAAACCTTCCTCAATCTCCCAAGCCGTCTAGGTGTTGGCAAACACAAAGAATAACAAGAAACTTTGTGGCGATGATGATGACCAAGTGCCACTAAGATGCAATGCAATGATCAAAGCACTTGGATCACTCAAACTCTCATAAGAATGCAATTGAGTTGGGGGCTATCTCAAGCAAGCACAAGTATGTCAAACGGATGGGAGGTGCAAGCGTAAGCCCTAGGAGCCAGCCAAAACACTTATATAGCCTTCACCAAAGAACTAGCAGTTTTGCTCCCCTTTCCCAACTTTCTGCGTGACTCCAGATACAACCTTAATGGGGGTCCAGATCAAAGGCCATGCGTCCGGACCCCTTGTCGTTTGAATCCTACCGTTTGGCGCCTTCACTAGGGTCTTCCGCGCGTCTCTGGACGCGGTGTACAGTGCGAGTCTGGACTAACGTGCCATGCGTCCGGACTCAACACAGAGCCGGTCTAGAGAGCTCCTCAGCTCCGGACGTGCGTCCGGTGTCCTGCGTCCAGAGTGTTAGCCTTCACATTATATTTTCTTGGATTTAATTCATGTTTGTGTCACTTGGGTTTGTTTTATATGGATATGCAATGCAAACCTAGTGGCATATGATAACTGCAATCGAAATGAGTTTTCCCTTCTTGATAGTACGGCTATCTATCCTAAATGTAATCACACTCTCTATAGTGTCTTGATCACTAAACCAAAAATGGCCCTATGATGTACCTTTGCCTTGAGCCCATTTTTGTTTTTCTCTTTCTTCTTTTCCTTAGTCCATGAAGCACTTGATCAATGCACCATTGTCATCCTTCTAGCTCCATGTGTCAAGGTGGATTACCCTATCTTGATTATGCACTTAGCAATAGGGTTAGTCCATAGGTTTCATCAATTAACCAAAAACCAAACATGGGCTTTCAATCTCCCCCTTTTTGGTAATTGATGACAACCTTTCATAAATTAATATATATAATGAAAATTCCACTTTGCCCCTACATATGTGATATATAAGTTTGGTTCATTTTGATCACATATGCATGAATAGGAATTATGGGAGAGTGAATGCTACCAATTGATGCTAAGGTATAAGGGATGGACCTTTGAAGCGTGATACCAAATGGAGTGCAATGTGAAACCATCCTTAGCATTGTACCATGAATGCCTAGAAACCACTTTAAAACAACTTGATAGAACTAGATACCATTTTGAATAACCTAAGCATGCTAGTTCTTCAAGCACCAAATCATTTAAGTTTCTAGCATTCACCACACAAGCATGTCATGAATATAAATATATATGCAAGCAAGCATTTATGAATGCACAAAGATATGCAACAACTTTAATCATAGGCTTGCTCCCCCTACTTGTGTGCTTTCATTTTCAAAATTTTCAAAAATATTTTTCTTTGACTTACTACTTACTTCTC
The DNA here is from genome assembly GCA_022036555.1 of Microstegium vimineum. Classification (NCBI taxonomy): domain Eukaryota; kingdom Viridiplantae; phylum Streptophyta; class Magnoliopsida; order Poales; family Poaceae; genus Microstegium; species Microstegium vimineum. The sequence goes on along the minus strand of CM039124.1, from coordinate 11,398,363 downwards.
CCCCTTTGTCATCTATTATCATAAAAGATGTGCTCAAAAGGATTGATTATTGGAGAGAAGCTTAGTTGTGGTTCAATCTAGATTACTTGCCCCAAGGTATTTAACTCGGTTTAAACCATGGACAAGCTTGTTCACACATCTTAGAATGGTTATCTTGCCCATGTTGAGCTAAACATTTGAAGTTTATATTATAGATCAAACACTAGGATTGCAAGCCCATAAATATGTCATATGCTACCACTAGATCATATCAAGCATAGAAGCAATAGTGGTACCATATAAGAATCAAAACATTTGATTTCTATGAATGAGCCTAATGAATTGATGTCTAGATGCAGTAGCAAGTCCTAATAGAGATGAATGACATGTCAATCAACTTTTACCTTGCTTTGCTCGAAGGAGATTCATGTCATATATGGGGTGCATCAACACATATTTGAGAAGTCAAGAATGTTCAATTCATTCCTTAGCTTGCAAAATCTCTTCTCATCTAATGGCTTGGTGAATATATCAACAAGTTGATCATCGGTGCCAACACTTGTGATTTTGACATCACCCTTGAGTTGATGATCCCTTATGAAATGGTGCCTCACATCAATGTGCTTGGTTCTTGAATGTTGAACCAAATTGTTGGTTAGCTTCACCAAACTTTCATTTTCACATAGCAATGGCACTTGCTTGAAATTGATTCCATAGTCATTCAAAGTTCCTTTCATCCAAAGCAATTGAGCACAACAACTACCCGCACTTATGTATTCGGCTTCGGCGGTAGAGAGTGCAACACTATTTTGCTTCTTTGATGACCAAGATACAAGTGACATGCCTAGCAATTGACATGTGCCTGATGTGCTCTTTCTATCAATCTTGCATCCCGCATAGTCAGAGTCCGAATATCCAATCAACTCAAAGTTGGACCCCTTGGGATACCACAATCCAACATCTTGTGTATGCTTCAAGTACCTCAATATTCTCTTTGTAGCCTTCAAGTGACTTTCTCTTGGAGAGGCTTGGAATCTTGCACACATGCATACACTAAACATCACATCCGGCCTAGAAGAGGTCACATAGAGTAGGCTTCCAATCATAGACCGATACAACTTTTGATCCACCATGTTGCCACTAGCATCACTATCCAATTGTCCATTAGTGGCCATTGGAGTGCTAATGCCTTTAGACTCTTCTAAGACGAACTTTTTCATCATATCCTTGATGTACTTGCCTTGACTCACAAAGTTGTCATTCTTCAATTGCTTGATTTGAAGACCAAGGAAGTATCTAAGTTCACCAATCATTGACATTTCAAACTCATTTGCCATCATTTTGCCAAATTCTTCACAAAATTCTTGATTGGTTGAACCGAATATGATGTCATCCACATAGATTTGGAGCACAAATAGATCCTTGCCAAGCTTCTTGGTGAAGAGAGTAGTATCAACCTTACCCATGATGAACCCTTTAGATAGAAGGAAGTCCCTCAATCTTTCATACCTCTAGGTGCTTGCTTCAAACCATATAAAGCCTTCCTCAACTTGTACACATGGTTGGGCTTCTTGTCATCTTCAAATCTGGGAGGTTTCTCAACATATACTAGCTCATTGATATATCCATTCAAGAAAGCACTCTTCATGTCCATTTGGTATAGCTTGATGTTGTGTGCACATGCATAGGCCAATAGAATTCTAATTGCCTCTAATCTTGCAACCGGTGCATAAGTTTCTCCAAAGTCAAGACCCTCAACTTGAGTGTATCCTTGAGCTACCAATCTTGCTTTGTTTCTCACAACTATACCATCTTGATCTTGCTTGTTTCTAAATACCCATCTTGTGCCAATCACATTGTAGTTCTTGGGTCTCTCAACTAGTTCTCAAACTTGGTTTCTAGTGACATTGTTGAGTTCTTCATGCATAGCATTAACCCAATCAACATCTTGTATGGCTTCTTCAATCTTGGTTGGCTCTATGGATGATACAAAAGAATAATGCTCACAAAAGGATGTCAATCTTGATCTTGTTTGAACACCACTTGTAATGTCACCAAAAATTTGATCAATGGGGTGATCTCTTGCAATGTTGGTTGGTTGGAGGATAGGGACTTTATTGCTTGAGCTTGGTTGAGATGAACTAGCAACTTGTTGATCTAGAAACTTGTTGATCTTGCAATTGTGAACCACTAGCTTGCACATTAGGTGAGTTGAGCACTTGATCTTTGTTATCTTCAATTTCAATTACTTGCCTAGGCCGAATATCACCAATATCCATGTTCTTCATACCCTTTGACAATTGAGGTCCACTCACATCTTCTAGATTCTCATTTTCAACTTGTGACTCATTGATTTCATCAAATTCAACATCATGAACTTCCTCAAGTATGCCACTAGCCGAATTCCACACTCTATAGGTTTTGCCCTTGGTTGAGTAACCAAGTAAGAACCCTTTGTCATATTTCTAGTCAAACTTCCCAAGTCTTGTGCCCTTCTTCAAGATATAGCATTTGCAACCAAACACTCAATATGCAATGTTGGGCTTTCTTCCATTCAATAGCTCATATGGAGTCTTCTCCATCAATGGGTGACAATATAGTCGGTTGCTAGAGTAGCAAGCGGTGTTGATAGCTTCGGCCCAAAAGGATTGACTCACATTGTACTCACTAATCATAGATCTTGCCATATCAATCAATGTTCTATTCTTCCTCCAACAAGGCCATTTGATTGTGGAGTATACTTGGCCGAGAGTTGATGCTTGATTCCAAGCTCATCACATAGCTCCTCAACTCTTGTATTCTTGAATTCACTTCCATTGTCACTTCTCACTTTCTTGATGGTAGTTTCAAATTCATTGTGACATCTCTTGACAAAAGATTTTAAAGTGGCAAATGTATCACTCTTGTCATTGAGAAAGAATACCAAGTATATCTTGTAAGATCATCCACTATCACAAATCCATACTTGTTGGTCCAAATAGATCCATGTGCAACAACTCAAATGCTCTACTAGTGCTCATCATGCTCTTCTTTGGATGGGTGTTACCAACTTGTTTGCCGGCTTGACAAGAGCTACAAAGTTTATCCTTTTCAAACACAACATCTTTCAAGCCTCTTACTAAGTCATGCTTGATCAATCTATTTAATTGCTTCATGTCAACATGACCAAGTCTTCTATTCCATAACCAACCCATACTTGATTTAGTGAGCAAGCAAGTTGACAATTGAGACTCACTAGCATTGAAATCAACTAGGTAGAGGTTCTCATATCAAAAGCCCTTGAAGATCAAATTTGAACCATCTACACTAATGATCTCAACATCATCCACTCCAAATATGTATTTGAATCCAAGATCACACAATGGAGCCACAGATAGCAAGTTGAAGTTCAAGCTCTCAACTAACAAGACATTGGTTATAGCAATCTTTCTAAGACCTTTGACCTTGCCCTTGCCATTATCACCAAAAATAATACTATCAATGCCATCATTGGTGTTGGAGTTGATTGATTTGAACATTCTAGAGTCCCCGATCATGTGTTGAGTGCACCCACTATCAAGCACCCAATGCCTTCCTCCGGCTTTGTAATTTACCTACAAAACAAATTAGTTCTTCTTAGGTACCCACACTTGTTTGGGTCCTCCAAAGTTAGTGACCAAGGATTTTGGCACCCAAATTGCCTTCTTCTTTGGGCCAACAAAGGGTGTGCCAACATACTTAGCCATTACACCATCTCTCCCTTTGGTAAGCATATAACATGAATCAAAATGCATGGAGGTGGCTTTAGCAAACTTGGTTTGGCTCATGTTAAGCTTGCAATATTGGTCAACATGCCCCCACTTGCTTGCATTTGTTGCAAAACCGACCATTGCTTCTCACAAATCTAGGCTTTGGAGCTACAAAGGCCGACTTGCCCTTCTTGGAGGTATATCCCAATCCCTCTTTGCAAAGGGAGAATCTTTGGCTACCCAAGCACTTTAGCAAGTGGGCATCTCCACCATATGCCTTACTCAAAGCATGAGTGAGTTCATTAACATCATTTTTCAATTTTTCATTTTCACTCACTAGTGTAGCATCAACCTTTGAGCTCTCACTAGTGGATGTGCAAGTGGAGGTGCTACATTGTGTTTCGGTTGGTGTAACAATGATAGGAGTGAAAAATGATTCATCTAGAATATCACAAGTGACTCCAATATCACATGATGATGCAACAACATTAACCTTGTTTTGTTCAAGGAGGGAGGAGTGAGCTTTTTCAAGCTTGTAGTGAGTCCTCTCAAGCTTCTCATGGGCTTCCATTAGCCTCTCATGAGAGCCATTGAGCTCATCAAAGGATTGTTCAAGAGCCTTAAGCTTCTTGTTCAATTCTTTGCACTCCTTCCTCTTTGTCTCAAAGCAAGCATAAGTTTGCTCCATCATATCTACTAGTTCTTCCTTGGAGTACTCCTCATCATCATCACTACTATCATCATCACTGCCAGTATCATCATGAGATTGTACCTTAGTTGGCTGAGCCATGAAGCATGATGGAGTGTCGAAGATAGAAGGCTTGTTGTTGATAGAAATGTTTGCCAATGCCTTCTTCTTGGACTTCTTCCTCTCATCATCACTAGAGTCATCATCGGAAGAGTCACTACTATCCCAAGTCACCATATATGATTCACCCTTCTTCTTCTTGGTGAATGATAGCTTCTTCTTCTCTTTCTTGGCATACTTGATTTTCTTCTTCTCATCATCATCACTATGACTGGGACAATCCGCAATCATGTGATCGGTGCTCTTGCACTTGTAGCATCTCTTCACATAGTCATTGCTCTTGAAGTTATCTGTTCTCTTTCCAGCACCATAGCCCTTCTTCTTCATGAACTTGCCAAACTTGCGCACAAAGAGGGCCATCATCTCATCATCAATATCACTAGCTTCTTCATCATCACTTGATTCTTTCTTCTTTGCTTTGCCCTTGCTCTTAGATGATGAAGCCTTGAAAGCTAAGCTCTTCTTCTTCTCTTCTTCTTTGACCTCTTCTTCATCACTTTCTTCATTGTATTGTTCTTCAGTCATGATCTCACCAAGAACTTCATTCGGAGTGATCTTATCCAAACCATATCTCCTAATTATTTGCCTCAAGGTTTTGTATTTCTTGGGCAAAAAACCAAGAAACCGGTTTGAGAAGTCCTCATCCTTGACCTTCTCACCCAAACTCTTGAGATCATTGATGATTACTTGGATCCTATGGAACATCTCCAGGATCGACTCATCATCCTTCATCTTGAAATGAGATAGCTTGTCCTTGAGCATGTACAACTTGGCATTCTTTACCGTTGAAGTGCCTTCATAAGTATATTCAACTCTCTTCCACACTTCACTTGCCTTCTCAAGATCTTTGATTTGCTCAAACACTTTTGAGTCAATGTCGTTGTAGATCACATTGAGAGCCATAGTGTTGCATTGTCGGTTCTCTTGCTCTCTAGGTGTGGGAGCGGTTTCATCAAGAATGACAAAAGATGTGCCATCAAACATTGGTGGTTTTCTTCCCACATGATTGAATGATATTTGAGCCATCACAAACATCGAAGGTTGTTAAGCCTTGATAATAGCGGTGACCATGGCTCCGATACCACTTGAAAGGTCCTAGATGGCTAGAGGGGGGTGAATAGCTTAATAAAAATTCTACATACCACTAGAGCAAAGGTTAGATAACACTTAAGTGAAGCTTTTTACTCTAGCTCTACTAGGGTTGCAAAGACACCTATCCAAGCAATTCTAGTTGATTAAGTGTCTATCATACAATAGCAAGAACCTAAGGCACTTAACTTGAGCTAGCAAGAACAACTAACAAACTAAGCTAACTAGACAAGATATGAAAGAATGTAAAAGCTAGGAGGAGGAGGATTGTTATACCGATGCCTTGTGAAGAGAATATACCAACGTGAAGACCAATCACAATAAGATCACCAAGAGTGGCCAGGAGACAATATTGACACAAAGATTTTTCTCCTGATGTTCACTTGGTTGCCAACAAGCTAGTCCCCGTTGTGTCGACTACTCAAGTGGTGATTCAGTGGCTAATAGGCAATGACAAGCCTAGCACTAACTCGGGCGCCCCAAGAATCCACCCAAATGAGAGTAACTTAATGACACGAGCAATCCACTAGAGTTACCCTTTGGTGCTCCGCCGAGGTGGGTACAAGCCCTCTCACAAGTCGTCGAAGCTGGCCGCAAACAATCACCAAATGAGCCAAACCTTCCTCAATCGTCCAAGCCATCTAGGTGTTGGCAAACATGAAGAATAACAAGAAACTTCACGGCGATGATGATGACCAAGTGCCACTAAGATGCAATGCAATGATCAAAGCACTTTGATCACTCAAACTCTCACAAGAATGCAATTGAAGCAAAGAGAGATGAGTTGGGGGCTATCTCAACCAAGCACAAGTATGTCAAATGAATGGGAGGTGCAAGCGTAAGCCCTAGGAGCTGTCCAAAACACTTATATAGCCTTCACCAAAGAACTAGCCATTTTGCTCCCCTTTCCCAACTTTCTGCGTGACTCCGGACGCAACCTTCATGGGGGTCTGGACCAAAGGCCATGCATCCGGACCCCTTGTCGTTTAAATCCTGTCGTTTGGCGCCTTCATTGGGGCTTGTCGCGTGTCTCCGAACGCAGTGTACAGTGCGAGTCCAGACTAATGTGTCGTGCGTCCGGACTCAACACAGAGCCGGTCCAGAGAGCTCCTCAGCTCCGGACCGCACTTAGCATCCGGACGCTACACATAGAGCATCTGAAACCTCAAAACATCCGGACACCAGTCCGGAGTCAGCGTCTGAACACGCAACAGTGTCCGGACCTTCTGTCCACCAAAACCGAGGCTTAGGGTATGCCTCCGGACACATCTCCATTGGTCTAGACCGCATCTCACTAGCGTCTAGACCTGCGTCCGGAGCTCTGTCTCGTTCCAAACCGAGATGCCTCTTCTTCTCCAAGTCTTCAAGAGCTAACACGTTGTGTTCCAAACCTTTTGCTCAAGTGTTAGCCTTCACATTATATTTTCTTGGATTTAATTCATGTTTGTGTCACTTGGGTTTGTTTTATATGGATATGCAATGCAAACCTAGTGGCATATGATAACCGCAATCGAAACGAGTTTTCCCTTCTTGATAGTACGGCTATCTATCCTAAATGTAATCACACTCTCTATAGTGTCTTGATCACTAAACCAAAAATGGCCCTATGATGTACCTTTGCCTTGAGCCCATTTTTGTTTTTCTCTTTCTTCTTTTCCTTAGTCCATGAAGCACTTAATCAATGCACCATTGTCATCCTTCTAGCTCCATGTGTCAAGGTGGATTACCCTATCTTGATTATGCACTTAGCAATAGGGTTAGTCCATAGGTTTCATCAATTAACCAAAAACAAAACATGGGCTTTCCGAGGCGAGGAAGGCTCGATGATCAACCTTCACCTTCTTAAGCACCTTCTTTGTGGATCTCCATTGAAAGTCGCCCTTGGCTTTGTGCTTGTCGTTGAAGTAGTGCTCGCGCTTGTCCTTGCGCTTGTGAAGTCCCCCATAGCTTTCTTGGGGCAGTTTGCGATGAAGTGATCCTCATCATCGCAACATGAGCACCCCTTGGTCGTGCCACCACGTCTTCAGTTCAAATGGTTGTTGTGAAACCGTGAGAACCTAGTGATGACCAAAGCCAGCTCGTCATCTCCAAGCGCCTCCACTTGTTCCTCTATCACAGAGATCAAAGACAAAGCAAACGAAGAGTGTGAAGGGTTAGAGGAAGAGGGAGACACACCACCGGGGCTGGAAACCAACGCCATGGATGGGTTTGACGGGTTCTCAAGCTTGGTCCGGGTCTGGTGGTCAATCTCAGAGGACTTGAGCTTGCTAAACAGCTCATCCACGGTCAGGGCATCATAGCCCGGTGACTCCTAAATGGTAGCCACCTTCATCTCCCACACCCTCCGATCAAGAGCATGCAAAAGCTTGATACTCATCTCATGATCGTCATAGGGAAAGTTGGCTCGATTGGCACGCATCTTGTTGATGATAGATTGGAAGCGAGTGAACATCCCGTCAATAGATTCGCCAACCAACTAAACAAAGTTCTCGTACTCCCTACGGTACATGTCGAAGAGTCTGGACTTGATCTGAGGATTGCCCTCATGATATCGCACAAGTGTTTGCCAGATCTTCCGTGTCATAGTGAGACTTGAAACTCTCTCAAACTCAGGAAGACACAAACTTGAGAAGAGAATGCTACGGGCTCTTGCATTTGACGCATGTTGCATAACTTGTAGATCGGTGATCTAAGCGCCAAGAACCACGTAGTCCTCATTCTCACAAATCTCCCAAATCTTCGAATCAAGCCCTTAAAGGTAAGTGGATATGCGCACCTTCCAATAGGCGAAATTTGTTCCATTGAAAAATGGAGGTTTGTCTGCACCTCGCTCCATGTCGCCTTCGCGGATCAAGAACCGTGTAAGGTAGAAAGATCCTTAACCGGCTCTGATACCAATTGAAGGACCGAGAACGGCGACCAGAGGGGGGGTGAATGGGAGCCAAATCAAAATTTGTTCTCACACTTGGCCCTTGTCCTGAAATCACGCCCAAAACTTGACCTTGGAAGAAATGACTCGCACACGACCTAACAAGTAGTTGCACACCTTAGGAAGACCCCTAAAGGTGCAGCGGAGCGGTCGGAGAAGACGGAGAACGATCGAAGCCACTAACTCAAAACTGATACACCGAGAGAGGCATTCTCATCCCCTAGAGAGAAGAGGCAAGAGAACACCCAAAAATACTTATAAGAACTGGTCTCAAAAGTACCTAATCATGTTCCTTACGTGAATACAAATCCAACGCAACAAACGGAACTTGATTCGGAGTCCGGAAAAGAGAGATACAAGCAAAACACATCTGCAGCTTACGCGGAATGTCCGGGAGAGAACCGCGGAATATCCACCCTTGCTGAAAAATGACCTGCGGACAGTCCGCAAAATAACCCCGGACAGTCCACCGTTATGCCCGAAAACGCTCAAACAGGATGTCTAGAAACAATGTTGTTCGGCGGTTTAACACGCCGGACAGTCCGGGAATCAGGCCCGGACAGTCCGCCGTTGTCCTGGAAAAACAGCCCGACGAGCTCTGTCTCGGCCCTGATCTGCGGACAGTCCGCAAATGAACCGCGGACAGTCCGGGAATGCCTGGACAAAGACGATTTGGGGGCAATTTTGAATCGCCTATCCCTCAAATCTTCCCAAGCCACTACCAAATGTTCACCAATAGCAACCAAACTTTGTAGGCATGATCCTAGTGCTATGGAGGAGCTATTGAAGAAATCATCGCTCAATTTGGTGTGAATAAACGGGCATAAGAAGATTTCGGGAAAAGCACCAAAAACAAAGAACACGAAATAGAAACTGCCCGGTCTATGTGCTCAAGATGTTTGGGGCAAAAACCTTCGGTGCAAATGTTCTATTTGTGATCCCGCACAACTTGGTTCAAATGGAATCGCAAAACTCGCTCTCAATCAAGAGAAATCAATGCACAAGCTTAGAGGATTAGAGAGGAGAAAAAACACGATTAGCGAAGAACACAAGCAAAAGAGACACAATCACGAAATCAAAGCCACCATGGCTTACGGAGGGTAAGGCATCCGATTCCCACCAAAAACTGAGTGCAAGTTATTACAAAGATTGAGAGAAATCAACCTATAGACCTCATGAACTAGATATAGGGTAGAGAAAGAGAGGTGGTGCAAATGATTAGGGTTCAAGAGGTGGGATGAGGGATACCCCTTCACCCCCTACTTATCGGGCTTTGGCTATTTCCCAAAGACCCCCCTAGATACACTGAGTGAACTACCTAGCCTAAGCATTGCAGTCCAAGCTCCGGAAAATATCTCTCGTATTTTGAATGGACGGCCCCGCTTCCTGCTAGGAGTTGTCGTCGCCTCGACGCAACCTCCAGGATTCCGCCACGTTCCATCCCCGCTTCCTCGGAAGCTCCGCCCGAGTTTTGAGGCCCAAACCCGTGAAACCCGCCACCGGTAGCTTTCGGCTCAACTACCGAACCTCGAGTTTTGAAGCTGAAAGCATCTAGGCCCCTAGAGTTTCGGTGATTAACGACAATGCAAGGTTACTATGACTAACGTGTGTTTTGCAGAGGCAATAAGAAAGTTAGGTCATGGTAATGGATGGTTGTTTGGACTATCATGATGTATGTGCCCCTTATTGGAATCGTTTAGGTTTTCAAAGGATTGGCGACAAGGTTGAAGATTAGACTTGGTCTAAGTGTCATTGGAGTTGAGAGACACTTAGAGTAGTTTAGCACCTTTATTTTTCCTTTGACCGTACTATTAAGAGGGGTTCTATCTAGTAGCTTGACCTAGGAGAGGCTTAGTGGTTAGGTGTGGTGCACACTTGTCAAACTAGCACTAGGAAGCTTTAGGAGTAGTCCTTGGACCAAGTGGAGAAACTTCCATGAAGGAAGTGTGTTGATCTGCCCTGAAAAGAAGGTCCAGACACAAGTGTATCTCTGGGTCCGGACCATTGGCTGTGCGTCCGGACCCTAGGGTTAGCTCTGCATATTGCAGGCGATCCGGACGTAGTGAACAGTGCAGGGTCCGGATAGCAGGTTGCGTCTGGACCCTACACAGAGAGTTCCAGAGAGTGTAGTTTGATCCGAACGCTGTCCGGTGTGTTGAGTCCGGACCATTGGCTGTGTCCGGACCCAACACAGAGAATTCCAGAGAGCAGAAATAGATCCGGACGTTGTGGACTAGAAAGTGCGTCCGGACTCCCAGGGTTTCAGTACTGAGAACAGTGAAGTGAGAGGGTCCGGACGCATGCTAGATGGTCCGGATCCCTCTCTCATCCTGCGTCCGGAGTGACGCACAGAGGCTGTTTTTGCCTCTAACGTCTAGGGCTTGCTTGGGGGGTATTTATACTTCCCCACCAGCCCCATGACATCTCTCTTGCCCATTCCAATTGCTGAGATTGTCTTGTGAGAGTGCAATAAGTGCAAGAGCCCTAGTGAGAGTGTGAATTTCCATTCCATGTGTTGATTCTCACTAGTTGCTTAGAGTTAGCAAGTGTGCATCCATTCAATCACTAGACTAGCCTTGGTCAAGTGAGAGTTAGTGCTTGTTACTCTTGGTGATCGACATCACCTAGACGGTTTCGCGGAGGTTTGCTTGGTGATCATCCGGTGGTGTTCTTTGTGGATGACCCAAGTTCGATTGTGATCGGTTGTGGGCGATTCACCGAGCCGGAGTGGCGAAGAATCAGCCCATAGAGAGCACTTAGTCCTTGCGCGGACTAAGGGGGAGTGATACCCTTGCGCGGGTGCTCCAACGAGGACTAGCGCGGAGTGTCGACTCCTCGATACCTCGGCAAAATGTCGACGTGTCAATTTCCTTTGCCCTACTCCTTACTTATTGCATTTAATCTTAAGCACTACTTTCCGCTTTATATTCTTGTTGCTTGAGTAGAATTGCATAGGGCTTTACCGCTTTCATTGCCTTGTCTTGCTTGTTTAGCTAGGACACACTTGGGAAAGCACTAGGGGGTTAATTGGCTCTTGATAGGTTTTAATTATTGCTTAGAAATTTAAAAGAGCCTAATTCACCCCCCCCCCCTCTTGGGCATCTTGATCCTTTCAATTAGTATCAAAGCCGTGTTGCTCTAATTTAGGCTTAACCGCCTAGAGCAAGATGTCCCATGGGGATGGACCGCCGCCCATGTTTGATGGGGACGACTTTCCATATTGGAAAGTGCGTATGGAGGCTTATCTCGAAGCCTTAGATGTTGTTGTGCTCAAAGCTGCCACCGATGGATTTCCGGCTTATGATGGAGAACCATTCGGTGATGAGGTCCACTATAAGAAGTGGAATGTCAAAGCCCAGAACACCCTTTTTAGGGGCATTGGCAAAGAAGTGTTCAACCGCATGCGCACCTCCAAGAATGCGCATGAGTTATGGAAGAACATTTGTGCTCTTCATGAGGGCACAAAGAGCGAGCGGGAAGAGCGATATCACTTAGTCATGAATAAGATGAATGCTTTTACCATGCTTGCTCATGAGAATGCAAATGAAATGTACTCACGTTTAAATGTTCTTGTAGAAGAATTGAATGCTCTTGGACTAAAGCAAATGGATGAAGCCGATGTTGTGAGAAAGATTCTTTGTGTACTTCCAATTGCCAAATATGCCAACATTGTGACCGTTTTGCATCAAGGTGATCTTTCCAACTATACACCAACTCAAGTCTAGGGAAAGATCAATGCACATGAGATGTACATGCACATCCACAAAGAATATGAAGCTTCATCGTCCACCAAGAAGAAAGACTTGGCCTTCAAAGCTAGCCATGACACGGGAAAGTCAAAGGTGGTGTATGATACCTCAAGTGAAGATGATGATGACTCAAACATCGCTCTAATGGTGAAGAAGACCACCAAGATGCTAAAGAAGCTAAACAAGAGCGGTGTCAAGTTTGATTCAAGAAAGAAGAAGTTCTTCACTAGCAACAAGAGGAGGCCATTATTGGAGATGGATTGCTTCAATTGTGGTGATCTTGACCATCTAGCTCACCAATGCACCAAGCCCAAGAAGGACAAGTACAAGAAGAAGTACAAGAATGGCAAAGAGAAAAAATATGAGTCAAGTGACGATGAGAAGAAAGATGAGAAGCCACACAAGAAGAGAGTTGGCTTCAAGAAGAAGAGGTTCCAACACCAAAAGAAGAAAGATGGCAAGGCATACATAGTTGGTGATTGGTTAACCGACATTGAAGATTCAAGTGATTCATCCGACGATGATAGTGATGATGAGAAGGTGGACGCACTAGTCATTGGAACTTCATTGCCTCCTCCACCACCACCGTCTTCCTCCACTACATCCTCTACACACCTATGCCTTATGGCCAAGGGTGACCAGAAGGTACAATCCAAAGTAGAGGATAGTGATGATAGTGATGATAGTGGTAATGAAAGTAAAAAGGAATACCAAGCTCCTTCTTATGATGAACTCATAAAATTGCTCACTAAGTATACTAAAATTTTGAAGAAGGAGCAAGCTAAAAATGAAGAGCTTGAAAAATAAAATGATGACTTGCAAGACAAACTTGAAATACCATCCAATGCTAGTGATGAGCTAATTAGTGAAAACAAATCCTTATCCTCACATGCTAGGGAGCTCAAATCCTCTCTCAAAGAGCTAAAAGAGAAACATGATAAGCTAGAGAGGATATCACAAGAGCTTAGAGAAAGATGCAACAATCTTAGGGAAGAGTACACCGAAGTAAAAATGAACTATGATACTCTCCTTATAGCTAACGAATGTCTTGAAGATGCTTTGCCTATTGATGCTAACACCATTTTCAAGATTGACATTGGTACATCTTGTGATGATTTGATCGTTGAGCCAATTGAGCAAGAACCTAAGTGCAAAGGCAAGCAAGTGGTTGTGGCGGATCACTATGATGACTATGTCAAGATCAAGAATGAGAATGAGAAGCTCAAGCAAGATCTTATCAAGCTCTAGTCAACCAAGGCAATTGTGATTGAGTCACAAGATGAAGACTATGATGTGGCACTTGAAGTTGATATGCTTAGAGAAGAGAACAAGAGGCTAAAGAATGAGAAGAACCATCTAGCCATTGGAATGGAGAAGTTCACAAAGGGCCACAATCTTCAAAGTGAGCTCCTCATGAACACCGTCATGAAGAATGACAAAGCCGGTCTTGGTTACAAGTCCGCTCAAGTGAAGAAGGCCAAAGCTAAAGCCAAATCTCAATATCAACAACAAGCCAAGTACTTCTATCAAGCAAAGCCAAAGCCAAAGATGAAGACATTCTTTGAGTGTGGAAAGCAAGGACACTTTGCTCATGATTGTGTGACTCCACCTCCACAACCCTTGCCCAAGCACACTAGGCCTTTTGCATACAATGCTCACTATGTCATCAACAAGGATGTCAAGGGAAGGCCACTTGTTGTGTTCTTAGGACCACCCAACAAGAATAGACCAAAGACACTTTGGGTGGCTAAGACACTAGTAGAGAAAGCAATGGGCCCCCGTACTCAATGGGTGCCTAAACAACAAGCTTGATCTCTTGTGTGTGTAGGTGAACTACAAGACCAGTGGAAGTCATTGGGTGATTGATAGTGTATGCACTCAACACATGACCGGTGACCCCCAGATGTTCACCTCAATATAAGAAGATGTCAACAATCAAGACAAGATTACATTTGGGGACAACTCAAAGGGAAAGGTCAAAGGACTTGGAAAAGTGGCAATCTCAAATGACAACTCAATATCAAATGTCTTGTTAGTTGCATCACTAAGCTTCAACTTACTCTCGGTTGGCCAATTGTGTGATCTTGGTTTCCAATGCTTATTCACTCCTAATGAAGTCATTGTGTCAAAGATTGATGATAGTCAAGTCATATTCAAAGGCTTTCGGCACAATAACCTCTACCTTGTGGATTTCTCATCAAATGATGCCAACCTCCAAACATGCTTATTCACTAAGTCATCTCTTGGTTGGTTGTGGCATAGAAGGCTAGCTCATGTTGGAATGTCTACTCTCAAGAAGCTATTGAAGAAGGAAATGGTTAGAGGCATCAAGGATGTTATGTTTGAAAAGGATAAGCTTTGTAGTGCATGTCAAGACGGCAAGCAAGTTGCCAACACTCACCCCCACAAAGCATTCATGCCAACATCAAGAGTTCTTGAGCTTCTACACATGGATCTATTTGGACCTACAACATATGCTAGTTTGGGAGGCAACCTCTTTTGTCTTGTGATTGTGGATGATTATTCAAGATACACATGGGTGTTCTTTCTTCATGACAAAGGGGAAGCCACAAGCTCATTCAAAAAGTTTTCCAAGAGAGCCCAAAATGAATTTGATGTAGAGATCAAGAAAATAAGAAGTGACAATGGCACCGAGTTCATCAACACAAAGATTGAAGATTATTGTGATGAAGTTGGGATCAAGCATGAAGTGTCCACAACATACACACCTCAACAAAATGGAGTGGTTGAGAGGAAGAACCGGACACTAATTACTCTTGCAAGAACCATGCTAGATGAGTATGACACCCTAGAGAAGTTTTGGGCCAAAGCGATCAACATCGCATGATATGCTTCAAATAGATTGTTCATCCAAAGATTCTTGAAGAAGACACCATATGAGTTACTCAATGGGAAGAAGCCAGATGTATCATTCTTTAGGGTGCTTGGGTGCAAAGTCTACATCTACAAGAAGCGTCATCATCTAGGGAAGTTTCAAAGAAGATGTGATATTGGTTTCCTAGTTGGTTATTCCTTGAAATCCAAAGCATACCATGTATTTAACCAAGCCACTGGCTTAGTTGAAGAAACGTATGACTTGGAATTTGATGAGACTAATGGCTCCCAAGGAGCAAATGAAAATCTTGATGATGTAGGTGATGAAACATTGAGGAAGGCTATGAAGAACATGCCTACCGGTGATATCAACCCCAAAGAAGCAGATCAAGTGGTGGTTGAATTTGATCCAAGTGCTCAACCTTCTACATCACAAGGGCCTCAAGATGATGATGATAAAGTGAAGGAAACAAATGAAGATACATTCATCCCTCAAGCTCAAGTAGAGGTCCAAGCTCAAGATGTTGATGCACCTACACCTCCTCCTCAAGTGGTTGATAAAAGATCCGCACCCATACTCCAATCCCATCCACAAGAACTCATCATTGGGAGTCCTTCAAGGGGAGTAATGACTCGGTCCCAAAAGATTGCTTCATTTATTGAACATCACTCCTTTGTTTCTTGTGTTGAGCCTACTTGTGTAGAGGAATCGCTTGAGAATCCGGATTGGGTGAATGCTATGCATGAAGAATTGAACAACTTCACCCAGAATCAAGTGTGGACTCTAGAAGAAAAGCCACAAGATGCAAGAGTGATAGGAACTAAGTGGGTGTTCCGCAACAAGCAAGATGATCAAGGTCAAGTGGTTAGAAACAAGGAAAGGCTAGTTGCAAAGGGGTTCTCCCAAGTTGAAGGCTTGGATTTTGGAGAGACTTTTGCACCTGTTGCAAGAATTGAAGCCATACGTATCCTCCTTTCATATGCATCACACCATGATATGAAGTTATATCAAATGGATGTGAAAAGTGCATTCTTAAATGGTTTCATAAATGAACTAGTCTATGTCAATCAACCTCCCAGTTTTGAGGACCCTAGATATCCTAACCATGTTTATAGGTTGTCCAAGGCGTTATATGGGCTAAAGCAAGCCCCTAGAGCTTGGTATGAGCGTCTTCGGGACTTCCTATTCAAGAAGGGATTCACTATTGGGAAGGTTGACACAACACTATTCACCAAGAAGCAAGATGGAGATATCTTCATTTGTCAAGTGTATGTTGATGATATTATCTTTGGCTCGACGAATGAAGATCATTGCAAGGAGTTTGGTGACTTGATGTCGAAGGAATTTGAGATGTCCATGATTGGAGAGCTTACGTTCTTTCTTGAGTTTCAAGTGAAGCAATTGATCGAAGGCACATTTGTATCTCAAGAGAAGTATACCAATGATGTGCTAAAGAAGTTCAAGATGGAAGATTGTAAGCCTATCAAGACCCCAATGCCTACAAATGGACACCTCAACCTTGATGAGGATGGTAAACCTATTGATCAAACTCTCTACCATTCTATGATTGGTAGTTTGTTATATCTTACCGCATCTAGGCCTGATATCATGTTTAGTGTGTGCATGTCTGCTAGGTTTCAAGCAAAACCTAAGGAAACCCATCTAAGTGTCGTAAAAAGAATCCTTAGATATGTAAAGCACACCCCAAGCATTGGCCTTTGGTATCCCAAAGGAGCTACTTTTCAACTAGTGGGCTATTCCGATTCGGATTATGTCGGTTGCAAAGTTGATAGGAAAAGTACCTCCGGAGGTTGCCATTTTCTTGGAAGATCACTTGTATCATGGTCATCTAAGAAACAAAATAGTGTGGCTTTGTCTACCGTGGAAGCGGAATACATAGCCGCCGGAGCTTGTTGTGCACAAATCCTATACATGAAACAAACTCTTCTAGACTATGGTGTTGAGATTAAAAGTGTACCACTTCTTTGTGATAATGAAAGTGCGGTAAAACTTGCTAATAATCTGGTTCAACTCTCCCGCACTAAGCACATCGATATCCGTCATCACTTTCTAAGGGATCATGTTTCAAAGAAAGATATCTCCCTAGTTGGTGTAAGGAGTGAAGATCAATTGGCGGATATCTTCACAAAACCTCTTGATGAAGTAACCTTTTGTAGGTTGAGAAGTGAACTAAATGTGCTTGATCTAAGTAACTTCACTAAAAGATGATCTTGTGTTGGTACCTTGCATTCATGTTTTAATTATGTACGTGCACATAGGCTTGTCTAACGCGGTTAAGATAACCGCCCCAAAGCGTGTGAAGAAGCTTAATCGCGGTTTAAACTTGACAAGCAACTAGATTCAATTTCAAGTATTGCATTGCATATGCATGTTTGTTGCTTGATCGTTCTTTTTCGGTTAAGTTTGAGCATCCTCTGAGTTCGTCCATTTTAGGGGGAGCATTCCACGCTCAAGTTGTCACTATACCCCTACTAATGGCCTTACGGTGTTCCTCGCCCTCTTTTATTGACTATTTTCATTAAAAAGAAGCTAACCCAAAGGCTAAATATTTGAAAACCCTTAAGGGTTTGAGTGATGGTTTTCACACTATGTCCAACTAGTGTTTATTCGAGTCTTATTTGTGTTGGAAATAGTGAGGGAGAGAGCAAAGGGAGAGAAAGAAAAAATTCACTGCATTTCGGCTTCGGCAGGCACTCCGGACGTTGTTTTCTCCTCGGGTCCGGACTCGCCTTTGCGTCCGGATCGTCCCCTCTGTTCTCTGTGTTGCTCCGGTCGCAAGGTCCGGACGCAAGTTTTCTGCGGTCCGGACCATAGCGTCTGCGTCCGGTCAGCCCCGCCCCCCCCCCCCCACTGTGCACTCCTTCCACATAGTGCTCCGGACGCACCTGTTCCCTGCGTCCGGACTCCTTTCCGCGTCCGGATAAATAGGTTACAGAGAGAATGTAGCTCATTTTCTGCCCCCCCTATGTCCGGTGTCGTGGGTCCGGACTCTCTTTTGCGTCCGGAGTCCGGTTTTCTCGCGTAGTTATTCATTCAAGTGTTCACCCTCTTCTGTCTTCCCTACCCGCGCTCGTTTCACTCGCATCCGTACACCGCCAACCGCCATCGCCATTAGCGTCGCCCGCACCTCGTCGTCGGCCTCCTCCAGCGGGCCCGCGTGCTCCTCCACCCCGCCCCCGCGCCGAGCCGAGTCCCCTGCTCCTCGCGCGCCGCCGCCGCTGTGTATCCCGCCGGCTGCGCCATTGCTCTGCTCTGCTCTGCTCCCCTCGCAAGCAGACCACCCCCCCTCTCTGTTCTTCCTTCCCCCAACCAGACCCCCTCCCAGCCTAGGGTTTTCCCTGAACCCTAGAACCCCCCCGCCACCAATGCCCCCCTGCCTTCATCTCCACCACAGCCCCCTCCCTAGGGTTCCATGTTTTCTCCAAAATCCTCCCTGGGTTTCTGTTTCGATTCGTCGTAGTGCGTTTTAGCCGTCGTCGACTCGCTCTTCGTGGTGCCCTCTGTCCGAGCCCGACGTGCATTGGATTCGCACTTCTTACCTCAGGTAGCCGGCATTTTCATTCTTACTTATCTCATATGCTTGCTTCCATAGGCTTTTCGCACCTCTAGATTACTATATTGCTTATATATATCCTTTCTTTCTATTCTATCTTGTGGCAGTCGGGTTAGTGGCAGTGACAAAAAACTTGGGGCAAAGCCCGCGAGTATGGATTGAGGCAAAGCCTCTCGAGATTGACAGTGGAATACGGGCCTCTTGCAGTGATAGCAGAGTTTTGTCTGATCAGGCAGTGTCAGTAGCAGTGACTCAGTGTGTCAGGGGTTTCACAGTTGGTACTCAGTGGCAGTGGCATTAGGGCCCCTTTCTGGTTAATTGAATGGTCGATATGGCTCGATGCAAGAATGTTGGTGGTGGTCCCGGTGACAATCAGCCGCCTCGCCGTCCCCCTCTCACCACTCCACAGAAGGGGAAGGCCAAGGCGATGGTCCCAGGCAAGAAGCGGAAGCTTCTGGACAGAGACGCTCTCGCAGCGATAGCAGTGGCAGAGGCAGCAGACAGGGCCAAGAGTGGTGCCTCACTTCGGATTGGATCTCGCCCTCCATCTTCTCGAGTTTCCTCGGCCGCCAGAGCTCCGTAGACATTATCTTCACAGGCAGCAGAGACAGCTACAGGGGCAGAGCCAGCAGAGACAGCGGAGCCCGTTCAGCTGTCACCTCCTCTCAGACGGTCCTCTCGTGCCCGCTTCGAGGTTGCTCCTCGTCCTGAGGGTCCTCGCCGTGGTGACAGAGTTCCCAGGGCCGCTCCACCACCTCCGTCGATGGCAGGGCCTCTAGTGATGCCAGTTCACGTGGACCTCAGTTTAGCCTCTACACAGCAGGTGTGTGAGCTTCGGCTCGTTGAGCTTGAGGAGTGGTGCCCAGTTCAGAGACACCCTGACGCTCCTCCTGGTTGGTGGCACCCACGCCACAAGGATTTCTACGACGCAGCCTGTACCATGAGGATCCAGCTGCGACCCCACTGAGTGTGCCCTCTTGAGCGTATTGTCTAGACCGGTGGAGAGGTGCTTCGACCTCTACTTGGGTACCTTCCCGGGCTAGCAGACCTCCTAGGCCGCTCGGGGAGCTACATTGAGTACTGGGTCCGCGAGTTCTACGCCTCCCTCTTGATTGACCTGGATCACACCTTCTTTCAGTACACTTTCAGAGGCGAGCGTCACAGGACCTACCTGAAAGACCTCCGAGCTCCGTTCCACTTGTCAGAGGCTCCTCTCAGGTTACACCAGCAGTGTTTTGGGAATGTGGATCCCCCCCCCCCCCCCCGCAGAGCAGTTGGAGGCACGCCACCTAGCACCGACTTAGTTGCTCCCTGTTTCCGTCCACCGTTCGGTCCCGGTAGCAATCGGTCTCTTGGTGAGTTGCACCCTCACGTTCGTCTTGTTAACGACGTGATGAGGTGCACTCTTCTCCCTCGCACCGGGTACCGTGACACGCTCACGAACCTCCAACAGTACCTTCTGGCAGCGATTACCACTCAGACATCGTTTGACATTGCCGATTTCATTCTGTGTGAGATGGAGGATACCATAGCAGATGGTATAGTTTCTAGGAGGCAGCTACCCTACGGGCACTGGATTTGTTCCTTGTTGGCTCTATCACTTCGAGTCTCAGTGCCAGGGATTGCTAGTGAGCTTGACCAGTCACCCTTAGTATTTCCTATCTACATGATGAGTGCGGTGATCGATGGTCATCGGGGCAACAGAGCCCTTAGGAGGGTCCGCCGTGCAGTATCGGCCCGAGAGATGGATGAGATCGACGCCCAGGATGAGGCGATGCGTGCTGTGGCCCAGGTTGAGCTTGCTGACCTTCACAGGCAGGATCAGGGCACTGAGCCGATCCAGTCTGACAGTGACGACAACGACTACCGTGCACACCGCCCAGCACCACCCCGTCCTGCAGCAGCCCACGACGCCGAGGCAGGTCCCTCCAGCGCAGCACCTCCTCCAGCTCCACCCACCGACCCTGTCCTTCTGCGGGTTCTGGATAGGCTCGACACTTCTCAGCAGCAGATGGTGGCCATGATGGGCCAAGTACAGGCCAGGCAGGACCAGTTCCAGGAGCAGCTGCTTGCTAGTCAAGCGATGACATTCCAGTTCATGGGCTACATCTTACAGCAGACTGGAGCACCTCCTCCTCCGTTTCTTCAGAGGCCGCCTCAGTTTCAGCTTGGCTCGCCCCCGGACAGTTTGGGCAGTTTGCGGGCCCCTCAGCTCAGTCCCAGCTTGGCCTGTTTCCAGGACAGTCAGCTCAGCCTCAGTTCAGTCAGGCACTGAGACTGTCACCTCAGCCGCCACCTCCTGGCGTGCCTTACTATGTTCAGCACCCGGCCCCGTCGTCGTCTTACTTCACAGCACCGGTAGTTTCGACTCCGTCGTACGTGTGTCGGCTTGCTACTCCAGTGCCGACTCGACCAGTGACTCCGCCTCCAACTACACAGTCCTCTGGTGGACCTCAGAGTGCGAGTCCTTTAGGCCAGTTCTAGTCTCCTATCAGGCAAGTCAGTCAATGGTTCAACACAGTTGGGCAGACAACTCAGTTCTCACCGATCACTACGGGGTTTACCCCTTACTCAGCGTCTGCAGGCTTGGATAGTTCTGCTCTAGCGTTCTCTACTAGCTACAGTGCCCTCACCGGCCTTCCTAGTCCTACCGACTACCAGCCGTCTCCGCCGGAGCCCGTTCCACAGACTGGAGGTATCTTTCCCTCCTCAGTGGCCTCATCCAAGCTAGCTCCTCAGGACCCACCTGCTCCAGCTACTACTTCTCCAGAGGTCCAGCCCGACGTGACTCCAGTGGCTGATGAGCCCAAGGGATAGCTCGTTCAGACCTCAGTGTCAGAGACACCAGCTACAGCTCCTGAACAGCTCGTCCACGGTCAGGGCATCATAGCCCGGTGACTCCTAAATGGCAGCCACCTTCATCTCTCACACCCTCCGATCAAGAGCATACAAAAGCTTGATAGCCATCTCGTGATCGTCATAGGGCAAGTTGGCTCGATTGGCACGCATCTTGTTGATGATAGATTGGAAGCGACTGAACATCCCGTCAATAGATTCGCCATCCAACTGAACAAAGTTCTCGTACTCCCTACGGTACGTGTCGAAGAGTCTGGACTTGATCTGAGGATTGCCCTCATGATATCGCACCAGTGTTTAACAGATCTTCCGTGTCATAGTGAGACTTGAAACTCGCTCAAACTCAGGAAGAGACAAACTTGAGAAGAGAATGCTACGGGCTCTTGTGTTTGACGCATGTTGCGTAACTTGGAGATCGGTGATCTGAGCGCCAAGAACCACGTAGTCCTCATTCTTACAAATCTCCCAAATCTTCGAATCAAGCCCTTAAAGGTAAGCGGATATGCGCACCTTCCAATAGGCGAAATTCGTTCCATCGAAAAATGGAGGTTTGTCTGCACCTCGCTCCATGTCGCCTTCGTGGATCAAAAACTGTGTAAGGTAGAAAGATCATTAACCGGCTCTGATACCAATTGAAGGACCGAGAACGGCGACCAGAGGGGGGTGAATGGGAGCCAGATCAAAATTTGTTCTCACACTTGGCCCTTGTCCCAAAATCACACCCAAAACTTGACCTTGGAAGAAACGACTCGCACACGACCTAACAAGTAGTTGGACACCTTAGGAAGACCCCTAAAGGTGCACGGAGCGGTCGGAGAAGACGGAGAATGATCGAAGCCACTAACTCGAAACTCATATACCGAGAAAGGCATTCGCAACCCCTAGAGAGAAGAGGCAAGAGCACACCCAAAAATACTTCTGAGAACTAGTCTCAAAAGTACGTAATCATGTTCCTTACATGAATACGAATCCAACGCAACAAACGGAACTTGATTCGGAGTCCAGACAAGAGAGATACAAGCAAAACAGTTCTGCAGCTTACGCGGAATGTCCGGGAGAGAACCGCAGAATGTCCGCCCTTGCTAAAAAATGACCTGAGGACAGTCTGCAAAATAACCCCGGATAGTCCACTGTTATGCCCGAAAATGCTCAAACAGGATGTCTAGAAACAGTGTTGTTCGGCGGATTTACACGAAGGACAGTCCGGGAATCAGGCCCGGACAGTCCGCCGTTGTCCTGGAAAAACGGCCCGACGAGCTCTGTCTCGGCCCTGATCCACGGGCAGTCTGCAAATGAACCGCAGACAGTCCAGGAATGCCTGGACAAAGACGATTTGGGGCGATTTTGAATCGCCTATCCCTCAAATCTTCCCAAGTCACTACCAAATGTTCACCAATAGCAACCAAACTTTGTACGCATGATCCTAGTGCTATGGAGGAGCTATCCCGAAGAAATCATCGCTCAATTTGGTGTGAATAAATAGGCGTAAGAAGATTTTGGGAAAAACACCAAAAACAAAGAACACGAAATAGAAAGTGCCCGGTCTATGTGCTCATGATGTTTGGGGAGAAACCCTTCGGTGCAAATGTTCTATTTGTGATCCCGCACAACTTGGTTCAAATGGAATCGCAAAACTCGCTCTCAATCAAGAGAAATCAACGAACGAACTTAGAGGATTAGAGAGGAGAAAAAACACGATTAGCGAAGAACACAAGCAAAAGAGACACAATCACGAAATCAAAGCCACCATGGCTTACGGAGGGTAAGGCATCCAATTCCCACCAAAAACTGAGTGCAAGTTCTTACAAAGATTGAGAGAAATCAACCTATAGACCTCATGAACTAGATAGAGGGTAGAGAAAGAGAGGTGGTGCAAATGATTAGAGTTCAAGAGGTGGATGAGGGATACCCCTTCACCCCCTACTTATCGGCTTTGGCTATTTCCCCAAGACCCCCCTAGATACACTGAGTGAACTACCTAGCCTAAGCATTGCAGTCCAAGCTCCGGAAAATATCTCTCGTATTTTGAATGGACGGCCCCGCTTCCTGCTAGGAGTTGTCGTCACCTCGACGCAACCTCCAGGATTCCGCCACGTTCCATCCCCGCTTCCTCGGAAGCTCCGCCCGGGTTTTGAGGCCCAAACCCGTGAAACCCGCCACCGGTAGCTTTCGGCTCAACTACCGAACCTCGTGTTTTGAAGTTGAAAGCATCTAGGCCCCTAGAGTTTCGGTGATTAACGACAATGCAAGGTTACTATGACTAACGTGTGTTTTGCAGAGGCAATAAGAAAGTTAGGTCATGGTAATGGATGGTTGTTTGGACTATCATGATGTATGTGCTCCTTATTGGAATCGTTTCGGTTTTCAAAGGATTAGCGACAAGGTTGAAGATTAGACTAGGTCTAAGTGTCATTGGAGTTTGAGAGACACATAGAGTAGTTTAGCACCTTTATTTTTCCTTTGATCGTACTATTAAGAGGAGTTCTATCTAGTAGCTTGACCTAGGAGAGGCTTAGTGGTTAGGTGTGGTGCACACTTGTCAAACTAGCACTAGGAGGCTTAGTGGTTAGAAGTAGTCCTTGGACCAAGTGGAGAAACTTCCATGAAGGAAGTGTGTTGATCTGCCCTGAAAAGAAGGTCCGGACGCAAGTGTATCTCTGGGTCCGGACCATTGGCTGTGCGTCCGGACCCTAGAGTTAGCTCTACATGTTGCAGGCGATCCGGACGCAGTGAACAGTGCAGGGTCCGGACAGCAGGTTGCGTCCGGACCCTACACAGAGAGTTCCAGAGAGTGCAGTTTGATCCGGACGTTGTCCGGTGTGTTGAGTCCGGACCATTGGCTGCGTTCGAACCCAACACAGAGAGTTCCAGAGAGCAGAAATAGATCTGGACGTTGTCCAATTGCTTGCGTCCGGACTCCCAGGGTTTCAGTACTGAGAACAGTGAAGTGAGAGGGTCTGGACGCATGCTAGATGGTCCAGATCCCTCTCTCATCCTGCGTCCGGAGTGACGCAGAGAGGCTGGTTTTGCCTCTAACGTCTAGGGGCTTGCTTGGGGGGTATTTATACTTCCCCATCAGCCCCATGACATCTCTCTTGCCCATTCCAAATGCTGAGATTGTCTTGTGAGAGTGCAAGAAGTGCAAGAGCCCTAGTGAGAGTGTGAATTGTCATTCCATGTGTTGATTCTCACTAGTTGCTTAGAGTTAGCAAGTGTGCATCCATTCAATCACTAGACTAGCCTTGGTCAAGTGAGAGTTACTGCCCTCTACTCTTGGTGATCGACATCACCTAGACGGTTTCGCGGATGTTTGCTTGGTGATCATCTGGTGGTGTTCTTTGTGGATGACCCAAGTTCGATTGTGATCGGTTGTGGGCGATTCAGCGAGCCGGAGTCACGAAGAATCAGCCCATAGAGAGCACTTAGTCCTTGCGCGGACTAAGGGGGAGCGATACCCTTGCGCGGGTGCTCCAACGAGGACTAGGGGGGAGTGTCGACTCCTCGATACCTCGGCAAAACGTCGTCGTGTCAATTTCCTTTGCCCCTACTCCTTACTTATTGCATTTACTCTTAAGCACTACTTTCCGCTTTATATTCTTGTTGCTTGAGTAGAATTGCATAGGGCTTTACTGCTTTCATTGCCTTGTCTTGCTTGTTTAGCTAGGACACACTTGGGAAAGCACTAGGGGGTTAATTGGCTCTTGATAGATTTTAATTATTGTTTAGAAATTTAAAAGAGCCCAATTCACCCCCCCTCCCTCTTGGGCATCTTGATCCTTTCAGAAGCCCAAACACGGAAACCGTCCACCGGTGGTTTTGCGGCCCAAACCACCAAACCGCTCGACTTGAGCCACCTTGTCCTTGCCCGGTCGGACTCCGAGTCCCATGAGCCTACGCTCGACCCGCTCGTCCGCCGTCTTGACTTGGTCGACTCGGTCTACCTCCATGTCTTGTCGCACTCGCCGGTGCCAAGCACTAGCCACCACAGCTAGTCCGCCGGCGCCCATGGTCCCTCGGTCCGAGCCCCGCTTCCTCCCTTCACCGCTCTCAGTCCATCTGCACGGCAAGCTTCTACTAGACCTTCTCCACGACATTGACCACTGTCACTAGGCATAGCACCTGCACACCACAAGCCGATAGACAGGCACACATTTGCTTTCGCAAAGGATTAGTGTAAGCATGCGTCTCGCAAGGCCGCACACCGCCGCCTCCCGCCCGCCCGCCGCCTCCGTCGTCGCCATTGGTCCCCCTCCCTTCCCCTCCGGCATCTTGCCGGGGGCTGAAGGGAGTGGGGATCCATTGTTTTTAATAAGTTTCTCCAGTAGATCGAGTCTTTAGGGTTAGGGTTTATCCATGCCAAAGTTCTTGGTATTGGAGTTTTATCTCCTCCTTCTCGTCTTCTCCAGCAATGGTGAAGGAGAAGGGTGGAATCGTTTTCTCCATGACGGCTCCGTTGAAGACGAGGGCAACAACTTCGGCGTCACCATCTTCATCGACATGACGACATGGAGATCTTTGTTTCCGGACGGTGGCATCAAGGCGAAGATGATGTCGCCGCCATGGAATAATTTTCTCCGGTCTTTTTTCATTTTGTTGTAGTTAGATCTGGCCACAATGAAAGACTATGGAGAATATCCTTCAGATCAGCCTTCCTCATTCTTCGGTGGCAGAAACAAGAAGAAGGAAGACACCAGCAAAAAGAAAAAGATCCTCAATTCCACCTACAGGAATGTTGGCCGTTCGTTGGGCATCTGTTCTCAGGCTTGCCGCTATTGCTGGTGCCGAGTATTTGTCTGTGCGGTCATCTATACGAAGCGTCAAAAAGGTTTAGTTTTGAGATTTGGAGCTTTTCACGGCGTGGGTATATTTTAGATGAAAATCAGTTTTTGGATTTATCTAGTGTAATCCAGAGTGTTTGTATTATGTTGATGTACCCAGCTATTATATAATATAATTCTTCTTTCGTCGCGAAAAAAAAAAAGATTAGTGTAAGCCACTCAAACTGAAACACTGAAGTGTTGAACGATCACTCATCACAAAACTGAATATACGTACATGTCTACCATATGTTCGCATTCAGGTTTCAGCACAGCTAGTGGCGTTCTATTTCATCTTGAAAAAGAATGAGAAGGGTCCAGAGTTCGTTTCGATAAGACAAAACTTTAGCCACCAATTTGCATGTACAATCTATAATCATGAGTACATTTTTTTATTATGAAAATAAAATACATACTATGCATTGATAGGTCATAACGGCACAAAGTATGTCTTCTAATTCTAATTCTAATTTTAATCAGAGGGAGTACTTTTAGTCTAGTTCATCAAAAGCGCATCGAGAACTGTTTAGGTATTTTTCAAATGGGTTTCACAGTTGTGTTGATGCATTATAGGTACAACTTGTGCTTAATTTTCCAGCTTCAATAATATCGCTCAAATTGTTATTGGGTTGACCACTCAAAATATGCGTTTCGGCCGTGCCTGTGACGACCTCTCGGATCGTGAGAAAGCACTATCTCTAAAAAAAATGATTATTTATTTTTTCCTAAATTGAATTATTTAAATTTTGAGCGAATTTGTAGAAAACAATATTGATATTTATATTACCAAATAATTTTGATTGGATGATTAGTCATAGGAATATTTACATAGTATACCTATTTGGTGTTAAAAGCGTTGATGTTCTTCTCTATAAATATAAATAAACTTTAGAAAAGTTTGACATACAATAAAGCTGAAATCTCTATTTTTTAAGGACAGATCGAGGAATTTTTTTTTCCTACTTCTAATAGGCAGATAAGTAAGAAAATTGTATCGACAAAATAAAACCGCAAATGCATGCAGCTTCTGCGTGGGAATTACTTCCCTGCTAATTTGAAGCAAACAAATCAAAGTGCAACCGTAATGTGAAATAATGACACTTCGTTTCCAAATCGTTAATCGTTTTATTAGTATTGTGCTTTGGAACTTGTATATTACGTGTGCAAAAACCTTAACTTGAGTGGTGATTTCCCCCACAGTTTTATTGTAAAAAAAAACGTTAACTTGATTGGCAAGCAGATCAAATGATGAAGGAAACTGTTTAGCATGGAATGGAAAAGAAGGAATTAGTAATGAGTAGTGGATAGAAATGTAGAGAGATGATGATGCTCTGAAATCTGAGTGCGCTGTGTTATTACTAAATAATGATGTAGTTGGTGAGTGTAGTAGTGCAAATCCACTAATAACATTGGAACCAATCTAGTAATCAGTTCATACTGTTCAATCAACATATCGAAAGTCAGCCTAATATAAATTAGAACCCTGAATTCTTGCCTGCTTAGTCAATTCATCAAAAAAAAAAAAACAAGACCGTGTTATCAGACTTACTTAATTTCTATCGGCCACAGCTACCATATATAGCTTATTATTTGGTCAATCAATTGGAAAAGGAAGAGAAACAACGGTGAACGTATACGTGATCTCCATGACGGATGAGCAGTAAACAACAACAACCACTGACCTCGATTACGTACTCCGGTATCATCTCCCGATCATAAATGGGCCTGGGAATTCGCCATTTGCATCTCACCGCCCTGATCTGCTGAGAGCATCTAAGAGAGGCCGAAAGCAGTAGCTACGTGTACCTTGTGCCAGTAGCGGCAAAGAGACAATGGCCTCTCCAGCAGCGCGCATCAGTGCGACGGCGCTAATGGCGATGCTGGCGGTGCTGGCGCTCGCCGCTGGTGGCAGCGCGCAGCTGCAGTACGGCTTCTACAAAGGCAAGTGCAACGGCAGCGACGTGGAGGCGGTGGTGCAGGGCATCGTGAAGGCCCGCTTCGCGCGCGACGCCCCCATCGTCGCCTACCTCCTCCGCATGCAGTTCCACGAGTGCGCCGTCAATGTACGTGCGTGCGTGTGCAAGCTATATATACTTGCATTGGTTTGTTATATTCATATATATATATATATAATAAATATATAAATAATTCACAGGGCTGTGACGGCGGTCTGCTGATCGACGGCCCCGGCACGGAGAAGACGGCGGCACCCAACCTTAGCGTCAAGGGCTACGATCTCATCGCAGCCATCAAAACGGCGCTGGAGGGGAGGTGCCCCGGCGTCGTGTCCTGCTCCGACATCCAGATCCTCGCCACCAGGGACACCGTCGCGCTGGCAGGCGGGGCCGCGTACGCGGTGCGCACGGGGAGGAGGGACCGCCATCGATCACTGGCTTCCGACGTCAAGCTCCCGTCGCCCGAGTTCACGGCGGCGCAGACGGTCGCCTACTACGCCAGGCTGGGCCTGAGCGCGTTCGAAACGGTGGTGCTGCTGGGTGCGCACACCGTGGGCGCCACGCACTGCAGCGCCATCAAGAACAGCCGGCTGTACGCGTACGGCGGCAAGCCCGGCGCGACCGACCCAGGCATGGACCCGGCCACCGCGTCCGTGTACAAGAAGTGGGTGTGCCCCAACGTGCCCTCGTCGGACAACAACGCCGTGTTCCTGGACGACCAGTGGAGCGCGCTCAAGGTGGACAACAACTACTACAAGAACCTGCAGCTCCACCGTGGCGTGCTCTCCGTCGATCAGAACCTCTACAGCGACGGCTCTACACGCTGGATCGTGGACCTGCTCGCCAGCAACGCGGCGCTCTTCCAGTCAGAGTTCACCAAGGTTCTCGTTAAGCTCAGCGAGGTCAACGTGGTCACAGGCGTGCAGGGAGAGATTCGAAAGGTGTGCAGCACGTTCAACTGACTGACACAACACCCGTACCTACAATGTCGGCTCTTCTTCTCTATTTATTAATTCGTTTACTTAATTTCCTCTTGCTGTGAATGTGATGAACCGAAATGCCTGCTACTGCTTCTTGGCATTTCCCCCTTTTGGTTTGATCAACGTTGTATGATTTTCAATCCATTCTTTTTTTTTAATTCCACCATTTTTTTGTAATAACATACGTATAATACTTTGTATGACCAAACTCTTCTCAATAGTAATGAACAAACTGTTCATTTTTGTTTTCCTCATCATTCCTGATCAGGTGATCGTGGTTCCAAACTGTAGCCAACTTGTTTTTCCTTATATGCTCCGTACATGAGAGTTCATGGTATTTTGAATAAACTCTGGCTGAGCAATGGGGACGAGAAACACAACACAACAAATTTCAAAACCATTCGAATGAGACTAGTCAGCACAATAAAATCTGCAGTTCAGAAGCACAAACACCAGATGAACAATGTAACCATTTCAAGTTCGTTTCACGCACCTTCGTATCCATATCTGCGCACTTTATGAGAGCGTGCTATAAAGAAAAGGGGCATTAACATAACTCCAGTTCACAGCGGCCAAAATTCAATGTGTAACTAACACTCATCTAGAAGCTGAGTTCACAAACATCCAAATGGCATACAACAAAGTAGGGGAAAGATAAGTCCATGCAGTGGAGCATTGGAAGGTAAGCCCGAAATTTTTGTGGTAAAATTCATTCAACTACAGCTAACAAATCTGACTCACGGCAGAAGCAGTGCTTCTCATCGGTACCAAGGTCCACCTACAACACAGTGAGCTAGATCAGCTAAGTCGATTTTATCAGAAAATGTAGGACACAGGACAAGGCCAAAAAAAAAAACGGTTAAGAAGAAAACAGTCAGTTACCTCATAAGCATTGATGTCTGAGAAGAGGACCTGCAAGTGCAAACTAGTTAAGAGTATTCTAAATTATGAGCACTGTACTTCGGTAAAAGTATATTTGACGGACTATGCAAACTGTAAGAATTGACACAATAACAAAAATCCATTGCAGGGCAAAATTGACAAGGATAGAAAACAAAAACGAAACATGTCTATTTTCAGCATGACAAGAAGATTAGAGTAGAAGCTTGCAAATTAGCAAAATGTATTTGTTTCAGAAACATAACCACTCTTCAATCTACTCAAGTAAACATGATAGATCGTTCTAACTATAAACGACTTCACATGCAAAGCACAAAAATGCTTCTTGTTGGCACAAGTGGGCATTTGGGCATGAGTCAATAAGAGTTAAGTCACAAAGTGTTGCTTACCTTCTTCCCAGCCTCAATTTCACTAACATCAGCACCAACTGATAGAATCTAGCATGAACAATACAATGTGGTGAGATTATATTCTGCTAAAATTAACAATTACAGAAACAGATAGTAGTGTCTTTAAGATCTCACCTCACCCATCAGATATCTCTCAAACTTAACAGCAGATTTCGGTAGCAATACACCACCAGCAGATTTCTGCACGAATAAAACAGTTTTGTCATAACAAACAACTGTACAAAAGTATCAACTTCTAAAACTTGAGCAGATACATGTGCACTCCTGTAATACAGTTTCACAGGATTGTACAGTAATTCAGGTATAGAAAAGGATGTGTACGTAGTACTTTCTTAAAACAGTTGCTTCTAAAATTTTTAAATGACAGGGCCCTGCTAACATGTCAAACTAACCACACTTATTGATAGGAGTACTGCAATATCTCTATGCAGTGCAGTGAACAGAATACTGTAATTATAGTTGGGGGAAATGTACATGTTAGCTTGAGTGAATCGATTATACCGCTTTTTAAATAAACTCAGACTTCCCTAAGACATTTCAAAACCCAAGTGATGGGAGTTGCTCTCGAAGTCAAAGTAACTATCGCACTTAGGGCTTGTGTACTGGAGTGGATTGGGGTAGAAATTAGGACGCGTTTGGTGTATGGTTGTGGTGCAAAAATGAACTACAGAGCTGTGGCGCGCTGCAAGTGCGAATACAAACCAAACACGCACTAAAACTGTGGCGCAGTGCAGACGCGAGCCAAACACGCCCTTAGTTAAGGTGGATATGGATTGAGGTGGATATGAGCACAGCCAAACAAGGCCTTAGGGTATACATTTACTGTGGTTAGGCTTGTTTGAACATACCCATTCCCTCCCAATACAGAGTGGAGAGGGAAATGAACTATTTTCACCTTCAACACTTCCCAATCCAATCCAAACCCCATCGGGAATGGGTTTGTCCAACAAGCCCTGACACTTCTATTCTGTTATAAGCCACCTTAGGCTTTGTTTGGATGCGCATGTATCTACTTCAAGCCACATGGATTGGAGTGTAAATTAGTTCAAATACAGCCCAACTCATATGGTTTGAGGGAGATACATGTGCATCCAAACAAGGCCTTAGTACTGAACTTCATGTGTCTCGTCAAGTTCAACAATACATAGTTGAGAAGGGGCGAAAGATTATACTTCTCTGTCATTGAAACTTATAATGGAAATTCCTAAAGATCAAATTTGCATGCTCTGCATTTTTTTTATATACAATGGTTCCTACACTGTGTGCTTACTTTGCAAACTGAAATAAGAAAATCTAAGGATTTATTCCACTTGAAGTGTTGAAGTGAGAGCAGCAAACCAACAATTAGCAACAAACAAATCTAAATAAAACAAAATAGGAGCGCAATAAAGAGACGATTGATAGCGGAGAGACCTCAGGGATCTGCTGGAGACGGACGAGCACCCGGTCGTTCTGCGGCGCCACCTGCCCCAAAAAAAAACAAGCACCACACCGTTAGACTTAGACCACGAATTCCACCCAAAGGACCTTGAAGATTCGAAACCAGAGCGCATGATCACAGCAGCGAGCCCACCCACCTTGGCAGGGTCGTGCTTAAGCGCGGCCACGCGCAGTCCGGCCCGGCGGTGAGGGCAGCACCCTGCGGCCTGCGGCTTCTGCCGCTGCCGGCTAGGAGAAAGGGCGAGGCAGACACGGCGGCGAGGAGGGAAGGTGCCATTGGAGTGGAGACAAAGGGGAGGGAGCGTGGAAACTTCTAGAAGGACGAAGGCTTCTTCCCTTGGTGATAGTTGCCTCGCTCAGCCGTCGTGTGCCTTCTCTTATCTGCTTTTGCGCGAGGATGGATTCCTTCTCGATACTTCCATAGTTTCTTGTTGGGCCCTTATCGCGAAATGGGCTGTAATCTTAAGGAGGTGGAGGGGCTTAGCATCAATTTCGTTTGGTTCGGCCCCATTACGATTGGTGCTGGCCTGCTGGAACAATGGGCGTTCTGTGATGACTAATGGTGCTCCGTAGAACAATGGCTTGGTACTGCTCCGTATATAGGGCCTGAAACTCAGCTTCACGTTTTTCAGTTCTCCTCCACGATTTTTAGCTAAACGGTTTCAGCTCCACTCATATAGTTTCAAAAAAAAAAATATAAAGTTGTGAGAACAGATAAAGATCCACAAACTCCAGTTTTTTTAAAGTTACTTCACAGTGGAGTTTGTATAGCAGAGTTTGAACACAACCATATCCTACCTAATATGTTTTTTATTATAAAAAAAATTAGGGATAATGTTACAACCGCGCGGCCGTACAGGATATGTCAGTCCGCCTCCACGTGTAGAGTAGGATATGTGTTTACAAAAAACGTTGGTGCTCTTTTTAAAAAAGTTAGTCCAAATTTCACCATGAACTTCTAGGACATGTTTAGAAGAGCTCCAGCTTCAGCTTCTTCGAGGAGAATCATTTTCACCTAGTCAAACACTTAAAATCAGAGGTGGACCTAGCAAAAAAATATGAGCTAGGGCGGATTGCTATATACACATACAAAACTTTATCGTAGGACGACTAGATGTTCATCTTAGAAGGGCGGATTGCTATATACACATATAAAACTTCATCATAGGGCGGCCGCCCAAGCTCGCCCTATAGGTCGGTCCGCCCCTGCTTAAAATGTCAGCTGATTCACGTGAAGATGAGATAAGAATCACTTTTCCATTCACTACTGCAAAAAGGATTTTCTGAAGCGGACGAAATAGATTTTCCACGGCGGGCAAGTGCGGCCGCCACGGTGGTGAGGCCACGGTAAATGATTGCTTTCCCGCGGCGGGCGTCGTTGCCCGCCGCAGTAAATCATTACGAAAATTAAAAAAGAGAGAGAAAAGACCTTAGACAGGCATAGCCAGCCCATCCAGGGGCCTGCCGAACCCATCTATGGCTCCAGCGCCGCCGCTGTCGGATCTAATGCGCCGCCGCGCCGCCAAACCTGCGCCCACGCCTCTGCGCGCCGCCGCGAGCAGCCGAGCCTGCGCCCGCCCCCGCGCCCGCGCCTCTGCGACACCGCGTCGCCACGCCCCTACCAGATCCGAGGCGCCACCGCCGCCACGACCCAGCGCCGCCGCGACCCCGCGGCGAGCCTCCACGTCGCCGAGCCTGCACCGCCGCGACTCCGCGCGCGCAGCGCCGCCGCGAGCCACCGGGCCTGCGCCTGTGCGCGCTAAGCCCAGGCCGCCCGCTGCCGTGACCCCATGCGGGTGTTGTGGAGAGAGCGAGGGATGTCTGAGGGAGAGAGAGAGGGATGGGAGAGAGAGAGAGAGGGGCATATCTGAGGGAGTGGGTGCGCGAGTGAAGAAATACGAACACATGGTGGATAAGTACTCATGTATGTTCAACTTTGATGATGAGTGATTGACCAAGACGTGAGTGTTTCAGTTTGAGTGGCTTACCCTAACCCCTTGCGAAAGCAAGTTTGTGCATGTCTATCGGCTTGTGGTGTACAGGTGCTATGCCTAGTGACAGTGGTCAATGGCGTGGAGAAGGTCGAGTAGAGGTTTGTCATGCCAATGTACTGAGAGCGGTGAAGGGCGGAAGCGGGGCTCGGACCGAGGGACCATGGGCGCCGGCGGACTAGCTGTGGTGGCTAGTGCTTGGCACCGGCGAGTGCGAGAAGACATGGAGGTAGACCGAGTCGACCGAGTCAAGATGGGGGATGCGCGAGTCGAGCGGAGGCTCAGGGGACTCGGAGTCCGACCGGGCGAGGACAAGGTGGCTCGAGTAGAGCGGTTTGGTGGTTTGGGTCTCAAAACCATCCGAGGACGGTTTCCGAGTTTGGGCCTCAAACTCGGGGTTCGGTAGTTGAGCCCAAAGCTACCGGTGGTGGGTTTCCTGGGTTTGAGCCTCAAAACCTAGGCGGAGCTTCCGAGGAAGCGGGGATGGCACGTGGCGGAATCCTGGAGGTTGTGTCGAGGCGACGGCAACTCCTGGTAGGAAGCGGGGCCGTCCATTCAAATCGAGGAAGATATTTTCCGGAGCTTGGACTGCAATGCTTAGGCTAGGTAGTTCACTCATGTATCTAGGGGGTCTTTGGGAAATAGCCAAAGCCCTGTTAAATAGGAGATGAAGGGGTACCCTCATCCTATCTCTTGTATTACTCTCTCTCCCACCTATTCTTAGGTTTTCCCTTCCCTAGCTTCTTCTTGCTTGAGATCCACCGCGTCACCGGTGTAAGAACTTGTGATTGTTGCGAGGAATCGGAGGTCGTAACCTCCGTAAGCCATGGTGGCTTCGATTTCGTGATTGTGTCCCCGTTTTGCTTGTGTTCTTCCCATTTTGCTTTTGCTCTCTCTTTTTCCCGAGACGATTTCTCTTTGTAGGGAGTAGCTCTTGCAAATCCGTTTGAACCAAGTTGTGCGCAATCGCGAGGAGCTTCTTTGCACCAAAGGAATTCTCTTCAAACCTCACGGGTGCGTAGATCGGGCAATTTCTTTGTGGCGTTCTTTGTTTTGCTCTCTTCTTCACCAAATCCGAGTGTTCCAGTTTATCCTCTCCAAATTGAGCGATGATTTCTTTGGGATAGCTCCCCAACTGCACTAGGATCATGCCTACAAGTTTGGTTGCAGTTGGTGATCATTTGGTTGAGTTTTGGGAAGATTTGGCGGAGAGAAGTTCGTTTTTGCGGGGAATAGTTTTCTGTCTGTGAGCGTCGGACTACTTTGGCCTAAGCTCCGGACCATAGAAAGTGGTCCGGTGGTCTTGACCTTTCACGTGTCAAGCAGCAAGGGGCGTCGGACCACCCTCCGAACCTCCCAGTTTTTGAGCTCCGGACCTTTGACGAGTGGTCCGGTGGCTCTGCTGAAAAACTCTACCACGCGTCGGACCACTCTCCTTGGTCCGACAGGGTAGTCCGGTGGTCTGGTCAGGAGGTCGGTAGCTTACTAGACTGTTGGGCGAGTGAGCACCGGACCAGTCTCCCGTACCACCGGACTAGTCCGGAGCAGGTTGTCCGGAGGTCGGGTGCTCCCTGTTTCTTCTCTGTCTCGGCCTGGCCAGCGTCGGAACATAGCTCCGGACTACTCGCCATAGTCTGGTGGCTCTGTCCCAACTGGTCCGGAGCCTCTGCATTGGTTGCTGGTTTCGCCTGTTTTGCCTAGGTTCTTGTCTCTTTTTCATAGGGGTTGAGAACTTGGTTTTTGGGGTTTCCGGTGAGTTTTCCTCCACTGCCAGTGAGCTTTTATTTCTCCGATTTCGTCTGAATCCCCACTCGCGTTGCTCGGGAGAGGTTGAGCACTCAGCAACTGGGTTTGGTTTTTGGGAAGAGTGGCCCGAATATTTCGAGAGAAATTTGAGGCTCCCATTCACCCCCCCCCCCCTCTGGTCGCCGTTCTCGATCCTTCAAGAAACCCTAAGTGTCTCTTTTATATCTGGTGTGGCTATCGGGCCTCGACTGGGCCTGTTGGGCCCCGGCCTTAACCATGGCGGACCTTGTAGTATGCCCGCTGCGGTAAATTGATTTACCGCAACGGGCTTCTTAACACGTCCGCCACGCTAAATAGGATAAAGCTCGCCACGGTAAATCGATTTACCGCAGCGGACAAAATTATCCGCCACGGTAAATAGAAAATGTCCGCTGCGGTAAATCATGTGATTTACTACAGCGTAAAAAAATGGTGTCCGTCACAAGAAGCAAAAATGCAAAGCTGCGCAAAATCCTTTTTTTAGTAGTGATTTACACTATGAGGTGGGAACTAAAAAAACATGCTTCACTCTGGTCCTTATTAAATTCTAGTGGGGTCAACAGAGAATCAATTTCCATCAGCTCTCCACCCTGCCGCCTCGTAGGAATCTAAAAAATCACTCCATAGAAGAATTAAGAAGCACAACCGAAGAATCAGAGGGTGGAGCTCTTCCAAGCGGGGGCTAGATCTATCATCAGGAACAAGTCTACATTGAGACTAGTGAATGTGGACGAACTCACACAAAAACGAAAAAAATAGTGATTATATGATCAATTTTTTCATCAAACTTATTCTCTTCGTAAAAAAATCTATACACCTTATTTCGTCCCAACAACCAAGTTTAAACACCCGTCTTATTAAAAATTTTATGTAAAATATTATTTTTTTTAATAGTGACTTGTTCTATTAATAAAAAATATTTGAAAATAATTTAAATATAATTATATTTATACAATTTTCCTAATAAGATGAGTGTTCAAATAAAAAAGGAAATAGAAGACAACCAACGCCTCCCTTAAATCGCTCCGTCCCTGTCCATCACTGACTGATCCTGATCTAAAGATGTTAGCTATCGATCAATCGGCTAGTGGTGGTAGAGGCATGCAGCTAGGCGTGCAGCAGGGGGCGCGGCGCGGACGGTGCGCTGCGTGCATTGATGCACGTAGATCCACGGTGTCTGCCTGCACCTCACCTGTGCACGGATCGATCACGTAGACGACGCTCGCTCGCTGTAAACACTACATGCTGGCATGCTGCAGCTCTTGCGCACGCACCGTACCAGCCGGTCCTAGCTTTCTGCCACGCATTGATGCACCGCTTGGCTTGCTATACTGCATAGTACGTACCTGTATGCGCTACAACACTTCTCAGACTCAGCTGGGACTGGGAGAGAGGACCACTAAAAAGCTAAGACGGGTTTGCTTGGCCAGGCCCTCTACTACTTACTTCGTTCACTCGCTCGTACGCTACCATGGGTATGTTTGGTTTACCCCCTAAAGTTTAGTGGTCCCTAAAGTTTAGTGTCCCCTAAAGTTTGCATCAACTAAAGTTTAGGGGACACTTTAGGGAGGTGTTTGGTAGTTTAGGGCCTAAAATCACCTAAGTTTAGCTACTAAAGTTTAGGGGTTGTAACCAAACACCCCCTATAACATTCAAGCCAGATCTGGTACATAGTATGATCGAACCAGTATATGTACGTACGGCCATACTGTGAGAACAGTATATATATACACGTTCATTTAGGGCGTGTTTGGATGCCTGCATCCGCCGCGTCCAGGCTCGCGGGATGCAGGTCCTCCGTGTTTGGATGCCTGCATGTACCCCTTGGCCAGGCCCGACTCGTGCAACCCGCCCCTCTCGGCCAGGCTCCACGCGAACGCCAAAATCGGTCGTTCCTCTACAGCCTGGCTCGCTCCGTGCTCTCGCGTGCACGCGCGGGCGATTTTTTCGGCCGCCTGGAGATGGCGTGAACTCGCTAGGGTTTCCTCTCCCTTTCGCGCCATTGACTGCCTATATATCCCTCCTCCCGCCGCCGCCTCCTCGGTTCTTCAGTCTTGGTCATCGGCTCCACGGGTAAGCCGCCTCCATCGCCTCTTCGTTTCCTCTCTGTTCTGGACCGATTCTTGGCCTGATGATTCTTGTTTCCTCTTGTTTCTTGGCAGCTCTTGTGGATCTGAAACCTTATCAGGCAAGTGATTTCCCCCCTTCCACATCCCTCTTGCTCTTGATGTCGAAACCCTAAACTCACCCTTTGTTCACAATCTTGTTGTAGGCGCACGAGATCTGAGTTCTACGTTGTTCTTGAGGTATGAATCCATGTTCAGGTTCTTTGTTTGTTCCATTTTTTTCATTAACCTAATCTTTGTAGAAAATGTTTTCGTGCACTTGCAGATCTGCACTGTCTCGCTTGTTCTTGTGGTTTTGCTTGCGGATCTACCTAATCTTGTTCGGTATATGAGACATCTAATCCCCTCTCTCGTCTCTCTTACTCTCTAATGTGCGGTAGTTTTAACTGTGCGTGATGCGATGAAGAGATATTTGCTATTTTCTGAGCTATTATCCAAGTCTATGATGATATCATTTTTAACCTGAGCATATGTCCAAGTCTATGATGATATAATTTTTAATCTGAGCATATGTCCAAGTCTATGATGATTAAAAAAACTCTGAGCATTTGTCCATGCATATGATGATTTGTCCAGATCTTCAGCATATGTCCTTTTTCTGATGTTTGTGCTATCTCTGTTTTGTTTGTCCTGAACTTGTTTGTGTATCCTGAACTTGTTTGCCCAAGTTCCTTAATGATTAAAAAAACTCTTAAGCATCTCTGTTTTGTTTGTCCTAAAATTGTTTGTGGTAACTTAGTCCTGGCATTTGTGTTGCTTTATATAGATGGATTTGCAAGAGAAGAGACAGTTGCTTTTTGCCCAGGTTGTTGCTCTTATCACGGCTATGTATGCCTATTTTTTGAGTAGGATTAGATTAAATAATTGTTCACAACCTCAGCTCACTTATGGGCCACTGAGCAAGTTTGATGAGGAGCGCCAAAAGAATTTGGACTTAATTTACAACTACAATGATGTAGAGTGTGTAAACATGTTGAGAATGAGAAGAGCCCCATTTTTAGGCTATGCATCTTGCTTAGGGAGAGAAATTTACTTAGAGACACAACACATTGTTGTGTAGAAGAGCAAGTTGCAATGTTTCTTCACATTATTGGCCATAACCAACGCTTTAGAGTTATAAAGCAAAACTGGAGGAGGTCTATAGAGACTGTCCATCGCCATTTCAAAGAGGTGTTGTATGAGACTGTCACATTATTGGCCATAACCAACGCTTTGGATGATGTTTCTTTTTCAATTCTAAGCACATGTCTCATGCCAATGATGTTTCTTTTTCAATTCTGAGCACATGTCTCATGCCAATGATGTTTCTATGCCTTATGCCAATGATGATTTTTTAAAACAATTGTGGCTTAGATGGCTTGGTATGTGGTTCATGTTGGCCGCAACACTGGTGTGTTCTCCACCTGGGAGGCATGCCATGACCAATTAATTGGCTTCAAGGGATCTTGCTATAAAAAGTACAAGACAAAAGAAGAGGCAGAAGAGGCATTCCATGGTGAAAAAAGGAAGCCTACAACAGATGGGGAGCCTGCAGTATGTTTTCCAAAAAGGGGAGGTCACAATTGAAAGAATATTGTAACAGATGGGGAGCCTGTAGTATGTTTTC
The DNA here is from genome assembly GCA_022036555.1 of Microstegium vimineum. Taxonomy (NCBI): domain Eukaryota; kingdom Viridiplantae; phylum Streptophyta; class Magnoliopsida; order Poales; family Poaceae; genus Microstegium; species Microstegium vimineum. Next base: position 11,358,805 of record CM039124.1, on the reverse strand, counting down.
CAAAAAGGAGAGGTCACAATTGAAAGAATATTGTAATTTTAGTGGAGGCTGTAATAATATTAGTCCAGGCTTTAGTTATTTACATTTTGCTATCCAAAATGATGTAATAATATTGTCATGTTTGAACTTGATTGTGGTAACCTGACCACTCAAACAAACTGGGTTCAATGCAAGCAAACAAACAAGTTCTCTGCATCCAGCTAGTTTGAATCTAATGCAAGTTTGGAGAACCAAACAACATCTCTATGTATCCAGGTTCAAATTAGCCAGGCAACCAAACACCCACCCCTTGCATGCATAAGGCCTGGCCGAATGGGGCTGGCTGGCTCGTGCGAGCCAGCATGAGCTGGGAAGTGAACCAAACACATCATTAGCAGTATACAATATAGTATTACCGTTACGTGCTGTAACCTGTAAGTGCATATATACAATTCAACTATCCAAGTACACTAATGTACGTACGTCTTTTCAATATAGATCGAGGAGAAGACGCATATAGAGGTGGAGCACAGGAAATAAAAAAAAATGTCTCTGTTTGGAGGTGGTTGTCACTGACATATATAGACTTTGAGGTTTGTGAACAACGTACAGGACGACGTGCTCGAAACTTTTTCAAATTTTTACCACACGCACATGAGATCATGACACGTACACAAGTTTCGTGATTTTTGGAATTTGCTTGCATTTAATATAATTAAAAAAACTACAAGCATGTACCGAAGTTGGCGACGTTGTCCCGTGAGTACGTTGATCGAACTTTCGAGACAGACCATGGATTTAGCCATCATTTACACTAACAAACAACACTACCATTTTTAGAACGAAAGAAATCTATTATTTAATACACCTGCAATTCAAATGAACATTAAGCGGAAAATTTGAAGAAAACAAAATAAATTAAGGAACAATATCAAAAAGCAATGAAAAGCTTCCAAATTTGAACATGTTGTTTACAATAGTTCACTAAACACACACAAAAAAAATTGGGAGCAAAAAAAAATTGCCGAGTGCCAAACGGCAGGCACTCGGCAACTTAAACGGAGCGGGATGGCGCTAGCCCTCGTGGTAAAGTGCCGAGTGTTTTTTTTTTGCCGAGTACTAGGCACTCGGCATTTAATTAGTTACCGAGTGTTTTTTTTTGCCGAGTGTGACATTCCGACACTAGTAGAAAAACGATTTTTGGCTGCGCCCCCAAAAAATAGCACAGGCGGTTTGGGTTATCAACCGTCAGTAGAAAAAAATAGAAAAAAAAGCAGTTACGAACCGTCACTGAAAATTGATTTTTTACAGACGGTATTATTAGGAAAACCGCATGTAAAAATACCCTATTTTTAGTGTATTCTCAGCCCCTCCCAGAATTTAATTCTTTTTTCATTTTTAAAAACTGATTTCTAGACAAATATTTCTACAGGAAATCGCTCATTTCTACTGGCTTCTCCCACCGGCGGTTCATAAAAACGCCGGTAAAAATGTGTTTACAACCGCCGCTATAGTATAGTTCTGTACTAGTGCTAGTGCCCGATATCTGGCACTCGGTAATTGGTTTAGCACTCGGCAACTCGTCGTTTTCCTGTAGTGATAGTGCCATGGCCATGTGGTATACTTACTACATATCCCCATGCACCCCAATATAATGCAATATAGTCACCAGCTCTTATAGTTATGTTATCTGTTCGCTAAATTTATCAACAATGCTACTGTATTTTTGTATTTTTTTAACAACAAAATAATTAGTATCAGACAAGTACAAGTGGGTATAAGATGTCGCTGTCACGAATTAGCACGTGCAGTGTCCTCAGCTCCACACAGGTGCGGGCCACGGAGTCATCAGTAGTTCCTCAGTTTCAACTGGGAAAATAATTAATAATCAAACGAAGTAATCCGCGATCGTCGTCATGAACTGGCCGCCGCGTTAGATTCGTGATGAGTGGACTAAGATTGATTTAATTGCCTTAACTACGGCCTATGGGGGTGCTATATAATACGTATATATATACTGTATTCATGAGGCGTCATTGGATTTTGGATAGACGACGACGACTCGTGGACACGAAGTCCTAGTCGTCTAACTGCACACGAAACATACGATGGAAGTTACGACGAAGATCACCTGCACAGGCGCGCAGCAAGTCAATTTCAAGATGGCTAATAAGCTAGACTACGGATATACCAAGCCAAACCATCAACGAACGCGAATCAATGTCATGTTATAAGTTTATTGGCCATGTTCAGCTCTGCGATTTATAAGTCGGCTGATGTTATTTTTGTTAGGAGAGAAAACTATTATACTATAGTATATAGCTGATCGATAAGCCGAACTGATAAGTTTAAATTAGCTCTAAATTTTTTTTCTTAGTTGCAAAGGTTAGTCGTCTACAGTGGCGAAGAGATCAGGAGGGCTAACTCAGCCTCTCCCAATAGTTTGTATTTCTTAATTTGTTAGGTACTTAAATATATAGATATTTTTAGTACTTATATAAGCTCTGGCCCTCCCTCTAAATTCTAAACTCGTCCCACTATGTTAGATTCCTAGATAGCTTAGTCTCTAGTCGTCTAGCTTATTGGCTGATGACAAAGATGTGTGTACTCTCTTTTTTTTCTTTTTCTTTTGCGTTAGGAGGATCGATCTAATCATCTGATCAACAGATCGAGCCGAGTTGTTAACAATGGGCTAGATAGCTAGCAGAGCTAGGGGGCAAGGTGGCACCTACGTACTAGCTTGCTTATAATGCTAGCTGTCTCGTTGGTTTCAAGTAGGTCAGGTGCATGCATTGACGTACGGTGCGTGCCTGCGTACGTGATGATGCATATAGGGAGCGGAGGGCATCAGTGCGGCATGCATGACGAATTGAAGCGCGAGCGCGAGGAAGGCGTGGGCGACCCAGGGAAGAAAAGAGAGCATCACCGATCCATGGAGTAGTGGAGTGACGGGAAAGAAGCGGTAAGAATGTTCTTTTCTTTGTTTGTTTTTGTGTCAAAAACACTCAACCTGCCGAAACGTAACTCTCATGCGCATAAGGTTCAACAAAGTGCACTCCCCTTGCGTTCACACTTCGCAGCATATAGTATATGTACAGTAGCTGTACCAATGATCCATACGCCTCTACTAGATCTTTTCAGTTGTTTTTTTATTGCCAGTTGCCAAGTAAAAACACGAGATATGATTAGTATAGGTGTTCAATATTTAGACTCGGTGATGGTCCTCAAATTATATTCTAGCAAGATATGTGGTTGGGGAAACATGCATCCTCTAAAAAATATAATATCCAAATCTTTATAATATTGTTCGACAAAACAAAAAAGGTTCAACTTTTAGTAATATTGCTCTTAATATGTTTCCTTCGGATGGACATTAATTGGAAATAAGGTATTAGAGTGGAATAATCTCGTAGCATGGATTCAAACTTTGGTTTACAAGTTGAAAATGATATGTTTTTGCTTTTTAAAAGTAATGGTTCCTTCAAGTTAAACTCCATGTATAAACACCTTATTATGAATATAGTCATCATCATCACACAAGAAATTAATCATCATCTGACATGAAATCTGACAATTAAGGATACCATGAAATTTTTTAAAAAAATGAGGTTCCTAAAGGGAGGAGCGACAGGAAAAAGTGACTATGAATTCCACTTTTTGTTTGGGAATCCCTGTTTGTATCCTTTGAGCGCACGCCCATAAGTAGCGATCAAGGAAATCGATCAAACGATCCTAATACCGTGAAAGAGAAACTTCCCAGATCCAGGGAAACTTATCATAAAGGGCTTCAACAAAGGGTTTTATTCGTTCTTTGAGCAAAAAGATAAAGATCGGATATATTCGAACCGCAATTGCAAAGAGGATTTTAACCAAACACAACTTAGCAAAATGGAATTGAAGGGGGAACAAATCATTTTTCTCGAATACACAAAAGATTTGTATATCATTGTATTAAGAAGAAGAGTTTAAAAATACAGACAACGCGACTCCATCGAGCATGCCAAAGGAGGTCGACCTACACAACTGTAGTTGGACCATCCTACCAAAAGACCTCTAGGTTCGATATTACATAAAATGGAAAACAGCCAAAATCAACGTAGCAGTGCGACCTAGGAGGTTGCCTCGCATCTTCGTGACTGCCTGGTTGGGCCCTGGGGGAACAAATCACATGTGTTGTGTTGTAGAGACAATAAAACAATTAGACACCCTAGACATGTTTAGTGTCCATCTAAATTGACAAGCATTCCTGTTAGATGTGGCAAGGAAAATAACCTCGTAAAAATAGAAAATAGAGTTGATGACATATAGGCTACGGGAAGCAGACTATCTTTAACAACCAAACACTAAATAATAGTACATTGTGATCAACAAGAGTGACATGTGGCCCACTCTTAGTTGTCAGCCGGATATATGTCCAAGAACCAGGGGCTCTGGATCTAACGGTGGCCTAATCATAGTTTGTATATGTCTACATGCATAGACGTTCAGGAGAACAAGTCTCCAGAATCCTTGTCCTTGTGATCTTGTACCGAAACCATCATCCTAGATCACGAATTGTCAGACTACAAGTTGGGGCCAGGGAGGTGCTCGCCCAGGTCAATAAGGTCCTAAACTAATGAAAGTCCATATGGACATCCCACATCCCAAGTAATGTTTCCTTTGTCTCAACTGTTTATCTTATACCTGCGGATGTGTTACGTATTAAGACGTTCGAACCTCCAAACCGCATTATGGTAGCTACCAACTAGTAGCAGGAAACGCTTAAGGGTAGGGATCCGCCACGGAGTCAAGGTAGGGCAAGCGCCCTACCTCGCCCTACTGGATCCTCCGCCCCTGCTCCACCGCTCATCGACAACTTCGCACCACCATCACCAACGACATCTCCTACGTATACATCTCCATGCATGACCAGCAACACCATCTTCCGTTGCAAATGAAATGTACATGCTGTGTGATCCAATCTATTGTTGTCGTTCGTCTGTTGTGTCGTTCATCAATCATCATGATGATCTTCGTTGTGTCACTGTTGATGCTATTCAATCTAACTAGTATATGTTAGGGCTCTACATCTACATGTTAGTTTATGAGATTGTCACGATTTATATTATGATATTAATCTAAAAAATTGTCTATCTAATTATCTAACACATCTAAACTGGAGCTAAGGAAAAGACAGAATGGTGTGGTAGGGTACTGTAAAGCCGAGCACTATCACTAGCTAACTAGTGAGAAGTGGCTGTACTCCCTCCGTATCGGAAATAGAAGACGTTTTAGACAAGGTTTGAGTCAAACATTGAGAATATAAATCATCTATAACTTTTAAATTGTTGAGTTTCTAAATGTAAAAATTATATGAATAGATTTGTCTTGAAAAAAAATTTCATAAAAGTATACATATATCACTTTTCTATAAATATTTTTTATAAAAATAAAGGGTCAAAGTTATGTTTTGGAGACCGTGTCACTGTCCTAAACGTCTTCTATTTCCGATATGGAGGGAGAGATTATGTGTTCATCGGCTTTCAACCACGGCCCACGGGGTTTGGTTGGCGACGGGTGTCCCACTATACCACTATATAATAACGCCTAAAACTGAGGTGATTTCTGATTTGCCCCGTTGAATTTTTGCTCTCCGACACAAGAAGATAGGATCAGTGTTCCATGTCCACTGAGGTGCACTGCAGGTGTTCCCCAGCAGCAGGCATCTCGCGCGCATGCGATGCGATGCGTGGTAAAAAAGAAAGAAAAAAAAAGGCTCGCAAGAGCAAAAATAAATCTCTCGAGCTCCGTCCTTTTCTTTTTACCCGGCGCAAGCATCAGCAGTCCTGGTTCACTCCACTGTCTCCACATGTACAGACTTGAGGCGCAAACATCTCGTCAGGTGGTCAGGCAGGCCATGCATCATGCTTGGGAGTTCCAGTGTTTGTGATCGATCGGTCAATGGGCACAACAGTTGGTGCAGCGTTTTTCTTACCGTTCGGTTACCGCGGTAACCGGTCGGTTACCGACAAACCGGTCGGGACCGGTTCGGTTTGAATTCAAATTTCAAATTTGAAAAAAAAATTGAAAATGCTGAAAAAATTCCTAAAAATAGTTCATGATTTATAGAGTCGAATGGTGTACAAATTTTTCAAATTGGAGTTCGTTTGCTATTTATTTTGACGTGTACAAGTTTGAAAAAAAAAGAAAAAGGATCTTTTCTATTTTTTTCCAAACTTGTACGCGTCAAAATAAATAGCAAACGAACTCCAATTTGAAAAATTTGTACACCATTCGACTCTATAAATCATGAACTATTTTTAGGAATTTTTTCAGCATTTTCGATTTTTTTTTCAAATTTGAAATTTGGTTTGGGGCGGTTTGGGGCGATACCGTCGGTAACCGGCCCAAACCGGTCGGTAACCGGCCCTAACCGACCGGTTACCGACCCCAAACCGTTTGAACTACGCCGTTTGAATTCAAAATGCGAACCGTTCGGTTTGGGACCGGTTTGGACCGGTTACCGCGATTACCGGCCGTCCGCTCGCCGGCTGTTACCGGCCACCGGTCGGCAACAAAAACCCTGAGTTGGTGTACGTTCATAATCGAGACGTCGTCAAATATTTTTTGACTCGAGTGGATCACTCCACCAGCATGGCTGCGTGGGTCACGAAAAATCAGCTCGAACTTGAAAAGCCCGCGGGGAGACCGTATATATGGATGGATCAGCTGAAACGAAAGGAAAGTTAAAATTGAAAAGAAAAGGAGAGAGAGGAGGAAATTGCAGAGTCCAGAAGCAGGCCTTTTGCTTTTCTGGCCTTGTCTCTTGCCCTTGTTGTCCCCCCTTGGCCATGAGAAAAACAAGTCAAGACATCAGTCACTCGGACACTCAGTCAGTGCTTGGAGTTAGCTCGCTCGCTAGCCCTAGCCATGCAGTACGGAACTTGGTGCTCTCCCTGTCTCACCCTTGCTGGGGAAAAAGCATGGACTCTGCAGCAGCTCACACAAGTACTAGAGTAGTACTACTACACATTATCATATTCGCTCCCAATGCCAAGAAAAGCTACTAGAGGCGAGATGTAAAGAAAGAAGAGAGCTTTGTATTGGCATCGGCATGGCAGGCAGGGAGGGAGGGAGGCCAATGCATGCGAAACAGCACTTGCTTTCACAAGGCAAGGCAAGGCAGCCAGGCAGTGCCGTACCACATGCATGGCAATGGCAATCCAGTCCTTGGCTGAAAGCATGCGGTACAGTCCAGTGCAAGAGCAAAGGACAAAGCCATCCACCACCAACAGCGACACGAGCTCTCCTCCGCTCCGTCCGATCCTCCTCACACAGTAGCGAAGGACGAGGGAAAGGCAGGTCAAGCCAGAGCGCGCGTACAGTCAAAACGATGCCCTTTTTTAATCTCTCATGTTATTATTATATTAGAGCAAACCCGGTTATTATTTGCGCTAAATACTTAATAACTGGGAATAGCGAAGCGCATGTGTGATGATTAGCCGGCCAGGCCAGGACAGGACATGGGGCCAGTACGGCGGCGGTGCAATGGGACAGTGGAGTCCTTTTCCAGTGGGGAGGAGGCAGGACTAGGACGGACTAGAGGAGAGGGAAGTGTTCTTGTAGGCCTGTGCGTAATCTCATGCCTGGACCACCAATCTTGGCCCATATCCTAACCTCCTCTGTCACCATGTGCATTGCATTCTGCTGGTGCACTCGACGACGCACACTGCTGCTGCATGTATGTACACTCTTTGCACAGTGCTCTAGTAAAATGGCACACCCTTCAGTTCCTCTAATAATATGAGGAGCAGAGGATCCGTCCTCGTTTGTGTGGTTGATAAACCGGCTAGTGTTGTTTTTGTCATGAAGCAATATAAACAATCTCAAAGTACAGTGCATGATAATATGAGTCTATGTAGTATCAAGTCTTCGCTTGACGTATCAGTCGGCTTATTAGCCACCAAAACAGTATTTTCTGTTACAACAAGCCAAAAACAACATCAGCCGGTTTATCAACCTTTGCAGATGCGTACCACCACAGCATGAGAATTGAGATAAAACATACAGTAGGTGATGGAGTAGGAGATTGATGAATACTCCGTACTAGTAGTAGGTTGTACGGAGTATACTGTATCTCCTACGACCTTTGCTAATTTATTTTATATGCAAAATGGCCAATCCACGCTACATGCATACATATACTGTACGTACACAAACGATGAGTACCACAAAATCAAATCAAAATGCAGCAAAAGCCCCTAAAATTTCTACAGTACCATTTTCTTTCGATTGGCCGAGAGACTGCTGTGCATCTGCCTAAAAATCCACAAATTCATTCCTCATTCTTCTCGCCGACATTCGGAAGCAGTTTTGAAATCCGCGAACAACGGGGCATCTCCGTCCTCGAAATCAGCCCACCCGCCCCAGAACCAAAAAGAAAATTAATAATCAAAATAACAATTCGACGCTCGCATGCCGAAAAGAAGAGGCAGACAGACAGACACCCCCAGTTCATTTCGATTCGTTTCACGAAGACGACGAGGAGGGCCTTTCGGGAACACCGCCCGTCGCCGGGCGCCGCCGCCGCAGGGGCGAAGCTAGCTTCCACCGCTTTCCATAGATGCATGCTACTATGCTAGCACCGTACGACACCGTAGTATTTACTAGTACGCTCCGGTGAGCCACCGCACGAACCCGTAGAACGACGCGCTGCCGTCGTCCGCGTCCCTCCGCCGCGTCGCGGCGGCCACGCCGCCGTCCATGTCCCACCACCACTCCGCCGTGGCCGCGGCCGTCACGGTCCCGGCGTCGTACCGGCTGCTCCAGCGCCCGCTGCTCCACCGGCTGCTCCACCGGTTGCTCCACCTGCTGCTCCACCGCTCCGCCGTGGACCTGAACGATGCCGTGGGGGTCAGGTCCACGGAAGACGACGACGACGACGGCTGCCCGCGCTCCACCGCAGCGAGCTGCTGCTGCTGCTGCTGGCTTGGCGGGTCGCTGGACCCGGCGGCGGCGAGCGGGCTCGGTTTGAGCACGACCTGGAGCTCCTCCTCGACGAGGTACTCCGACGACGCCGAGTTGGGGAGGCCACCGGGGAGCGGGTACGCGCGGACGGCGGCGGCCGCAGCGTCCGGGTTGGAGCGGCGGCTGCTGACGCTACCGAGCTCCACACGGAGGAGGTCCGTGAGCGGCGGGTGGGGCAGCGCGATGGAGGCGCGGCACAGCGGGCAGGATGGGTTGGCGCGCAGCCACGGGTCCACGCAGCGGGAGTGGAAGGCGTGCCGGCAGCCGGGCAGGAGGCGGAGCTCGTCGTCGTCGCGGAACGCGCTCTGGCACACGGCGCAGTCGCGCGACGACTTGGGCACCGAGGCCAGCGACGAGGACAGCGTGAACAGCGGCAGGCGCGCGATGAGCCGCTCGGCCTCCGCCTCCGACGCGGCCGCCGCCTTCGTCCCTCCTCCTCCTCCTCCATCCTGGCCGTCGGCGGGTGCAACGGACGCCCCCGCCGTGGGGCGCGCCACGAGCGGGAGCGGCGGCGCCTGCCGGGACGAAACGGAGGAGGACCCCGCTGGACCCATGTGGCGGCAGAGGTGGCGGATGAAGTAGTGGATGCACAGCGACGCCAGCAGCATCACCACCACGATGACCGTGATGATGAGGATGCTCGGCGAGATGCCCGCCACGCTCCCGCTCCCTCCCGCACTACTCCCTCGCGCTTCGTCCCTTCCGCCCCCGCCGCCATCGTCCGCCAGCCGCGGCACCAACGGTAGTGTCCGCTCCGGTACCACCAGAGGTGGCGGGGACGGGATGGCGGCGGTAGATGCCATCAACGTGTACTTGTCTCTCCTCCTGCCTCCTGCTGGTGTGGTGGCACGGCTGAAGGAGGAGGGCGTCCCGCTGTTGTGCGCTTGTCCGTGGGCCGTGGCTTTTAAGTGTGGTTTTGTCCGGTGGCGGCTTGTCATTTATAGTTGTGCCGGCTAATTTGTCCAGGAGGGGGACGGATAGAGAAAAGGGGATGGGACTGGGAGTGGACCAGGTGTTGCGTTGGATTCTTGTGGGATTATTTTAATCTTTTCTTATTAGTAGTATTAGTATTATTATATATATATAATATACAACAAATGGCAAATGTTTTTAGCAGAGTCAGTGTAGATTTTTCACATTGAGATTTCTGGGGCCCAAAGTTTTGGCTCCCGTTGAATTGTGCCGCTGCCTCACCTTCTCTTTTCGTCTTTTGATTTATTTATTTTACAAAATATCTAGAGATCGTTAGCCGGAGGATAAAGGAGTGGTGAGCGGGTATTTTCAGTTTCTATGTCAGGGAAAAATCAAACTTGTCAAGTTATTGTACAACGCCAATTAGGCAAACGCCAATGGCTATGTATATGCAGCAGGAGACAAAATGGTTTAGCTTGAAATATATTACTAGAGGGAATTTCCTCAAGTTAGAGCTTTCGAGGAAAACACAGAATGAGTTGTTTCTGTCCGAAATTATTCCGGTCATTATACAACTATATACACATGTATTCTTGGCCGAATCGGATTGGTTATGAGTCTTCGTCCAAGGTAACCGAACATGGCCATCATGATTAAGAGTCACCCCTTAGCAAAACTATGGTTGGTAAGACTTTACATGTCGACACTTTCCAATAACATATTGGTAAGCAATATGAGCATGTTATGTTTTTATTGTATTTTTTGTATCATTCAAATTTTAACTCTAAATTGTAAATTAATGCATACAAATAACTTATCCTATTTGGTACAAAGTATTACACAAAATGGCCGTGGCTATGTATGGGCAGCGGGAGACAAAATGATTTGGTTTAGCTTCAAATTGTTAGAGCAAATGTCCTCGAGTTTAGAGCTTTCGAGCAAAATACTTCATTTAAGCACTCAAAGTACTTTGTAAGACAACTTCAATAGACTCCTTATATCCTTTCTAATTGATAAAGAAAGTACATTTCATAACTAATCAGACGGTATTTATTTAATATTATAAATGTATATATTCTTTTGTAGATCTTTTATCTATAATTAGTCAAATTTGATATAGTAAAACATGATACTATTTCATAATTGCATTTTTTTTAGACGGAGAAAGTATCAAACATTCTCGAAAGCCATATTTGTCACATTTTTGTCTTCTATGTGTAGATTTCCCTCTAGTATTTTCTTCTTTGTCCATTTTTGGCACTTTAAATCTCATTCCTATCGCCCGACAGACTTCACACTTTTGAATGAAGCCATCACTTGGTACTACAAAATATCTAAAATCATGATAGCATAAATAAAATGTAATTATGCAAAGCAATCTTACTAAGCATTGATCTTAAAATCACTACCATCTGCTCCGTTATGGAGATATCTCAAGACTCATCAATAAACATAGAGAAGTTTCTACTCCAAACCCATCGAAAATCACGGTTGTGACTTGATGTGAGATTCTTTTGAATATGATGAGATATTATTTAACAACGTGCAAAACCTTTCTCATATGTATTACTCACCCATTTCCTGTCTTTATAGCAATCAATCATCTTTCTAAATTTACCCTTATCAAGAAAAGTAACATTTAGTGGACCAGCATATTTCAATATTGATAAAGTCATCATAGGCGACTCACTATCGATAGATACTTTTCCTAATAACACCAAAGTAATAGCACCGTTAATCCTAGAATAATTCAAAGAAAATGCAAGCATCCACGTCAAGTTGATGAACTGGACTCAGGTAAGCCGGTTGCATAGTAAGAAACCTAACTAGCTGGGAAGTTTGCTAAGACACACTCTTTTGAATTACACAAGTACATATTCAAATACGTAAACCCTACCTCTATGAGCACCTCTGAAAAATTATGGCATCACATTTCAAGATTGACGAAGTCATCACAGGTGTCATGCTATTGACAGAAACATCACCTACCACAGAAAGCACAACGTCGTTAAATTCGATCCACCAGAAAAAACCTAACTAGTTGGAAAGTTTGCTAAGACACTTTTTTTTTGCAAATTACACAAATATAGATGTAGACGCTTAACATGCACGCATACCGACCACCTATGAATACACGTATACAAACCCTACCTTTGATCCACCATACAAAACCTAACTAGCTGGGAAGTTTGCACTTTTTTTACTAATTACACAAGTACATATACAGACGTTAAACATGCACGCACACTCATCCTCTATGAATACATGTATGCAAACTCTACATGAGAAACCTAACTAGCTAGGAAGTTTGCACTTCTTTTACTAATTACACAAGTATAAATGCAGACACTCAACATGCATGCACACTCACTCCCTATCATCGGCTACCATTAAAAACACAACGCAACGCCGTTAATTCTGACAGAAACTTCGTCTACCACTGAAAGCACAACACCGTTAAATCCTAAAATAAATCTAAAGAAAGTAAGACTACTGATGCCAAGTTGAGGGTTAAAACCTAGATGGATAGGTTCCACCATAAAAAAAAACCTAACCAATTGAGCTAGGCTCACCACTAAGGCACATTTGTTCTTTTCTTTTTGGTACATAAAGCCTTCACACCTAAGGCCTGCAATATCGTGAGACTTGATTTACTATGTTTATTAAAATTGTGTATAGCCTTCTTCCTGTTGTTATACCTAGACTTTGCAAAGGCATCATTTCTAATCTTTTTTAGGATTTGTTGGCTCAAACAAAAGCAAAATGTTACATCTCTTCAAATAATATACTCTAACCATGAATTTTATTAGAATGATCTCCATTACCATTTTACTATCTATCTATTTTACCAGTGGGTCTGTCACTGTCAGTAATGGAAAACCGTCATTGGTGAGCAAAGCGGGCCATACAATCCAGTGCCGTAATGGAAAACCGTCATTGAGTTGGCTGCGCAGATCAACTCGCAGTCTCGTTTTGTCAAAAACAAAAAAACAACACGCAGTCTCGGGACTTCGCTGGCGTGTGATTTTTGGCTCGAGAAATCGGAAACTAGGCGCACCTTTGTTTGGTGACTCGTGGCGGGCTCGGGCTGGTTGTCCGCTCGCTTGGGCCTCCTAGCGGTGGTAGCGGCTGCCGGGGGCCCACGGAGCTGCGGCGAGGACGATCGAGTGGCTGAAGAAGGGGAAATGGAATGGAATGGAATAGGATCCGATTCCAACGCTGCCTTTTGTGGTGGGCAAGCAAAGCAATCGACGACTCGCTCATCACCCACCGATCATTTTATTATTATTATTATTATTATTGTTATTATTATTATTATTATTATTATACGCACGCAAAATGTGGAGTGGCTGGAATGAGCTTATCAAATGACACTGTCGTCGATAACTTGTTAATGAACGTATTGTGTTATCTCTTGGATTCCGTGGATGGATTCTTTAGCTTTTCAACTTTTGTTTTTGTTTTTGTTTAGTATGTTTCATTTTGATATGTATGTACCAGGAAATTAAAACTACTTATGATTTAGAATGGAGAAAGGCCTAGAGCATGCGAGCACGAATCATTGGTCTAGTCATTAGGCTCGCCAGGATCAAAAGACATGAGTAACACTGCACTGTAAAAGCGAGCCGCTTCTGTAGCCTGTACTATCTCCAACCCCAATGCATTGTCTTGAGCGGGTTCATGATGAGGCCCATCCCATGAGCGATCGAGAGGTTCTGCTCTGCTAAGGTACTGGAGCACCCCACCGGCGCCTGGCGCTGCGTTGCCTGGCGGCGGCGGTGGATCGGAGCAGACGACGACGACGACGACGGAGCAGTAGTGATGCATCCTCGATCGACGGCCGCCCAGTTCCCTGCGCCCTCTGACCTCCTGCTGCCCTCCGCCAGTTAAATACTGTATCAATCATGGAAGGAGCAAGCATTAGAGTCATGTCATGTGCATTATGCCTCCTCCTGCCGGCCTAGATCCATCTCCATGCCGACGCTGCCTGCTGCCATGGCATGCATTGCAGTGCTCTCTCAGCACGCTGGGTGTGGCCGTGTGGGTGGGCTCTCATCTGTCCCTGCTGTGTACTACTACTAGAGAGAGTATCTCGAGAGACTTGCTCAAGTACGCGCCCCACACCCACCGGGCCGCGAGCGGAATAGAGCTACGACCCTAGTACCATATCAGATCGGCACCTAGTGTAACTGACATGGGGACAGCATGGACGCATTGCATGATGCTTCAACAGTGCTAGTAGTCCAGCACAGCCGCAGAGGAATCTAGCTTAGCCGGAATCATCGATCGGCATCATGGATTCATAGTATTTCATAGTCATGGATGCTGCGTGCGTGCATGCATGCATATGCTGTGCACTGTGGACTGGTCTCCCACTCTACCTCCTCCCCTGTTTGGCTGTGTGCCTGCCTGTATCGTTGCTATGCTATCCATCTGACTGACTCTTTCTTACTGTACCATACACTACTCGATCGCCAAACAAAACTAGAGATAAAAAGGACGGGGCACCCATCTGTTTTGCCTGCGGAATTTGTAAAACTGCGCTCTCGTTCTGACAGCGAGGTAATATTATTATGCTCCGAAAAAGATCTTACCGAAAAGCATGCTCTAACAAACCCCGATCGCGCCTGATTTGATTCGCGATATATAATGCCTGCGCATCATGAGGATTACTACGCATTTCTTTGATTAAGGTTGCTTGCGCTTTAATCCTCTGCCGATTCCGTGAACGATAGCCATTAAATACTTTACTACTCCCCCAATGGCCAATGCAAATGCATAGCAGTAATTAATGTGTTCCCAGTTCCCATCCCCATCTCTGGCTGGTATCACTGTCGTCAACCTGTGCGCTTTAAGCAGATGCGAGGAGGAAGAAACCGATGGACGACACTGCTTTTGTCCTGACCTACCTACCCATCGAGAGGAAGAGCATTTTGCTGAAACTGTTTAGTGAAGCAAAATCATGACGCCTCTCTACCGAACCTGAACATACATGGATGGATCAAGAGGAATCGGATCCTCTATGTGTTTACTAAAGCCATTACCACATGCAAGCCGCCAACTTTTTCCCCAGTATCATGCTGTTGGACGGAGGGAATAAAGTAAGCACGTGCTTCACTGATCTGTTCTTGTTGTAGTACTACTCCTACAACCGATGGCTACCATGCATGCAGATGATCTTCAGTCCGTCCTAAATTTCGTCGATCGGCTGGGGACGGATCGGACAACATGCATGCATGGAAACGCCAGATTCAGATTCAGGCATGAGCATGACGCGACGTGTGGACAGCTTCACGCTGTTCGTTGATTGGTGTTAGCAGTGTTACTGCGCCGTTCTTTTTTCTTTTCTTTCAGTCAATCATGGATCGCGTGCCTCTGGTCTTTTGCTGCACTGATGATGGTTTCAGACAGTAATGGCGCGAAAAATGGCAGGTTCTAGAACGGAGGAACAGAAAATACTATCCACAGCAGCGAAAGAAGCCAAGGCAGTCTTTTCTGACGTACTGCCCATTCAGGATTGCAGCAGTAGCAGCAGAAGAAGAATCCGTGACTGAAAAGGCTCCAAAATTTGTGCCAATCACTTCGGCCAGCCAGCTAGCCATCCATGTACTACTATTCTGAAGAGATCAAGAGATGCATTGCTACTGATGCTAATCTAATTATCTGAAGAAATGGAAGCTTGATAGTTAGGCTACTCTACTAAATGCCTATTATGTGCTGTGATTGGGCCAGTGTTTCGTGCTACTAGTAATCTTACTAACTGCTGACACTGACACAACACCAGTGGACGACTAGTAATTACCTTGTGTTTGTTTGCCTGTAAATCGATTCCCCCAGTCCCTTTCCAAAAAGAAAAATCCCCCCAAGTTGACCGACCTTTATTTCATCTACGGGCTGGGCAAGCGATTGTACTAACGTAAGATAAATAAAGAGCATATCGAGAAAAGAGATTCAGAGATGACGCGACATGGACAGCTAGACTCTGTTCCTGGATGGACTACGCCATAGGCCGTCCTTCTTATACTCCATCATGCAATGCGTGATGCGTCCTTCTTATACGTCTGATCCAATTCCATGTATATACGGAGTACAATATACAATGGTTTCAGAAAAGGATCGGAGGGCGAAACTGAAATCATGAGTGACTGTGATACTGAAAAACAATACGGAACACTAGTATATATTTTAAAAGAATCACTGGCATAGTGACAATGAACACATGGCATATATACTGCCATGAGATGCAGTAACTCAGGTCCTGGTCTTCTGGAACCGAGACCATATATCCCGGCGCTCTGATTTCCTGACTGTGCCATGCAGCTAGTCGTATCTGATGAAAAGGCGTCCACCAGTTAGCCAAGGTAGCCATCCACGTGTACATGCAGGTAGCATGTAGATAATGAGCATGGGAGAGCAGCACCACCAAGTGTAACTGTATACTCCTGTATATACAATTATACTAATGCAATGGAAGTGAGTGACACCACACCGGCCACCGGCGCAGCACTGCATTTTGTTTAGCTGTTTTTGGAGAGCATATATATGATGAACGGGGCCAGGGAAAAAGAGCTAGCGAGATCGATCAGAAATCAGAATCGAATAAAACTTGTCGTCAAACATCTTTGCACTGACCGGCCATAAACCTAGCTTCGCAAGCTAGCTTTGACAGAAAGAGAAGGAGCTGTTGGCGGATGGTCCGGGGGTTTTACACACTCTTAAGCAGCAGAAGAAGAGAAGAAGATGACGATGACTATTGACTACCGGCCGGTGTCTGCTGCGCTTTGCTTCTTAATTTGACAGTCCGCCGTGCATGCAGCACCGTACCTTACAGATGAACGAATGAATGATTAGCCCGGGCGGCGGGAGCTGAAAGCCGAAACGTGTCCCTGGCCTGGATCCGCCCGCAGAAGCCACGGCGAGTGGCCGGCCGCCCCGCCCCGCCCGGCCTGGAGTCTGTCTTTAATTTTCCGATGCATCGATTCTCTGGTTCTTTTCTCTCTCCGTGTCGCTTTTAATGGGCCCGAAAGTGCTTTCCTACTCGGATTAACGAATATATTTAGACACTGCTAACACTGTGACACACGAAAAGAAATTCTCGGCGCACTGCGCTCTACGGGCCTAATCTTTACGTGTAGTTCTACATCTGGGCTTACGCTGTCAGAAACTGGCCCAACGGACAATGAGGGTGCAGACTCTCGAGAATGGCCAGGCCCACTCGTGGTTTTATGCTGCAGCTACAGCTAACCAAATCAGCGATTCACTTCAAGTCGACACCCGAGCGTGCAAAGCAAAAACGAGTTTATCAAAGTTCAAGCTTAAAAGATCTGTTGAATTTTCTTATAGCTTTGAATTCCCGACTCCATTACTACTTTTAACATGGAAGGCAGAATTGCAGCGGATGGTTGAGTGGAAGGACGCACATAAACATACGTGTGAGGTATGCATTTTCTAAAGTGTGGGTGCAATTCCTTGGGCGGATTGGAATAGGGAGATTTTACTGTTTGGGTCCACCTGAATAAAGTTTAATTAGCTAAAATTTTAAAATGAAACTTTAGACAGTTAAAAGTTTTTTTAGCTAAACTTTAATTAGGGTGTTAGTTAATAGACTTACTAAATTTTAGCTGGCTTTAGCTGGGTTAAAACAGTTATACCCAACTAAACTTTAGCTAGTCTTTTAGTTGGATAATTTAGATAATTATAGATCTCTGGCAGCTAAAATTAGTTAGCTAATTTAGCTGGTGA
Organism: Microstegium vimineum; assembly: GCA_022036555.1. Taxonomy (NCBI): domain Eukaryota; kingdom Viridiplantae; phylum Streptophyta; class Magnoliopsida; order Poales; family Poaceae; genus Microstegium; species Microstegium vimineum. The sequence continues at coordinate 11,341,165 of CM039124.1, read as the reverse complement.
ATCCAAACAAGCCTTTATTATCTGGGTTGTGGGATATTTTTGAGCAACCTAGCAGGTAGAAATGAAATTTATTAAAAAAAACATAGTATTTCTATAATGAAGGTAGTAGCGTTGGACCCATAATTTGATCCCTGAGTATATGGATGTAGTAACCGAAGATTATTACGTAAATGAATCAAAATTTCAAGTCGAGAAGGACATTCGAAAAAAAAAGATGCTGTGTCATCTCAAGATTTCTTACACAAAAACAGGCATAAATAGTTGTTTTCTCAGCCTCGTAATTGCAGACATTGCAACGTCCACAGTCTGTCTTGTACTCTCGTAGGAGCAACCATAGAAAGAATTTACATCTCGGTGTATCCATACTTTTTGATCTAATTTGTCCTTCAAATTGGACCTTGTAAGCTAACCGTGCCGTGTATTCACACGAGCTTTTCTAGTGACCAAACAATCATGAGCTCCCTTCCATCATCCAAATCAAATCATGTGCTTCCTTTCATCATCCGAATCAACTTGCTGCGAGCTAATTTTTTTATAAATCTAGCTGAAAACAGAAGCATGTTCTCTCAGACGGAACCCGAGAATATCAGAACATCCTGTTTCTACGGCAGGCTGGGCGAGGCGTTCCAATGCAGGTGAATCAAAATCCAAGTGCTCGGTGTTTGACACTACTATCTTTATGCCAACAACCTCAAAGTTTTTCTAGCTAGCTGGGCCACTTATATAGCTTTGTTGATTTTGGTGCCGGTATTAGTTCACTTTAATTTTCACCACCAAAGATTAAAGCCTCTCGAATAGCAATGGAACGGTGGACAGGATTGTTTTATACGAATAAATAAATAAAGTTAGGTTGATCCCAGCTTTGCTGAGCACTGCTGCCGGTTGCTTTAGTTCTCTCTTGCATGTGTCTGTCATGTCTGACTTTGATTCTCCAACACACACTCATTGTTGCTCTAAACCCGTCACTTAGCTTGGTGGTGATGGTGCCTCTACCTTGGTCATGATCTTCAGGCGCACATCGACGGCCATATATGCCATATACTCGTCGGAACGTAGATATTATTAAGGCCTTCCCAACTTTGTGTCATCATTGTATTCATTCAGTGGTTTGTATCAGAAGAACCTGCTTTACCCCTGATGGTTTTCTTGATTATATCCACAGCCCACAGGGCTAGCTCTATACCTAGTACAGTCAGTCAAACAATAATACGATGAGGTAACAATCAACTATGCCTCTCTTTTTTCCTGAAAACATTCATTCATTTATTTGCAAAAGAACACCCATACCCTGCACCTCCTCTCCGAGATCCTTTGTTTTATTTATTTTTTCTTTGTTTGCAGGCAGGTGAAGTGCCCCCAGTGATTGTGAAGTCTGATATAGAAGATTTGGAGCATGCAGTTGAGCTGAACCGGTTGTGTCATGCTGAAGGAATGGAACTACGACGAGTGTACGACTCCTCCTGCCATATATGATCAACATGAGTTGCACAGCAAGGTGTGGTTGTGTCTCTCTTGTTCAGCAAGGTGTAGTTAGTTGGTTCATGAGTTGCACAGGTCGCTGGTGGACATCCATCCAACCCATTTCTGATGGACAGTGAGACCGCTATCAATTGGTGGCAGTTGCATCGGCCGTGACCTGCCGTGCTCCTGCTAAAGGGTACTCTTACGTAGATAGATGAGCTAGCACTGATTATAAATGTTTTTTTTTTCCTGGGCAAGTATCAGGTCCACAAGACATCACGTTTATATTAATGCCTTTGTATTGTTGTGACTGACTTGTGGGTAGGTCATGTTGTAGACGACGACTTGCCTGTTTTTCCCCCCTGCAAAACCGTGCCCACTGCAAGGTTGCCTTTCTTCTGACGGTGAACACCGTACACGCATGTAATATTTGCCCGGTTTCTCGCTTGCTTGCATTTGTTGCTGGCCGGTCGGTCATCTGACCCTGCGGCTGCGCTGCGCTGCGCCTGTCGTCCTATCTTTTGTTTTCGAAAGATTATTACGGTGGATGGAAGGAAAGAAAGCCAGGGAAGGCGCGAAACGATGCGCTTGTGCTTGGAAGCGCGCGCGGGCGTCCTCTGGAGAAAGGCAAACGCGACTGCGACGGCACCGGCAGCATGACGGACGGACGAATAATGACGGCGGGGCTGGGTCACACACGGCGTTGGGCTCCGCAATGGCGACACCATTCAGAGCTGCTTTCAGAGGTGGAGCGTGCAGTGCGGGGCTGGGCACTGGGCTGCTGGCATCTGCATCTGCATCCCAACAGTACCCTGTTCCTTCCTGCCCTTTCTTCTCTGCTGCTGTGTGTCCGTCACTTCATCAGTACTCCAATTGGCTACTATTCGCTGCATCCTTTACTGGTTCCAAAGCTGCAGCGACAGCGAGCGAGGAGATCACACACACGATGGAAAGCAAGCCGAGGTGAGCAGGACGGCAGGCGATCGATCGAGGAGGGACAGATGCTAGTGGTGTTGCGTGGTGGCGGCGGTGCCTTGAGGGTTCGGGAAAACAAAACAACGGTCAGTACGTGTTGTTGCTGCCGGTCATATATATACTGTACTCCTGTGTATGGTCAGATCAGATGCGATCTCTCTTCACGAGTGCTCCGGATGCTTGCTGCGTCCCGCTTTGCTCCCGCGTGGACAGTCTACTGGGCTTTGAGATCCACGCAGCACTGGGCTTCTGGCCTTACTTGCTGTTATTATAAATAGGCTTTTGCTACGGTATTCCGCTACGATACTCCGGAATGAATATGGATCGTCCATTTATTCCGATCCAATGGTTACGATCATCTATTACCTCTTATGAGGTAATAATATTTATTGAATTATTATTTTATAAAAATAGATTGCCGCCGTCGGCGAAGGAGCAACCTTTCAACGACGTTAGCGGGGCAGTTCGTGGCGGCGGAGCCTCCCTCAGGCTGCGTCGTTAGGCGGCAGTGCGTACGAAGCGTCGAGTGGCGGCGTCAAGGCTACGTACGACGCGTCCAGCATCGGGGGCGTCCGGCGGCGGAGCCTCCCTCGGGCTGCGTCGTCCAGGCGGCAGCGCGTACGGAGCGTCGAGTGGCGGCGTCAAAGCGACGTACGACGCGTCCAGCAGCGGGGGCGTCAGGCGGCAGAGCCTCTGAATGGCTACGACGGCGTCATTACCGGCCGCGTGGTGTTTTATTTTTTATTTTTTTATTCATTAATTTATTTAGTAAATTATTAAGTTTAAAAAAATCAACAGTCCAGATTTGATTTAAGATATTACTTTTTAAGAGCTAACCGGAGTAAATGCAGCATTGGCGGTCTCTCCAAATTGCGACACTGACAGATCTATTTAATTGCATGTTTATGCAGCCACAAAAGGAAGCATCTGCAGGAAGCAATGAAAGAAAAGGGTCAGTTTCAGGCAAAGTGGAGGTGACAGGAAGTGGCCGAGGCCCGAGGCAGGGATGGCACCGCACAACACAGTCCACCACCACCTGCCCAGCTGCCTTGATGCAGGTTTTGCTTCGCTTTCACGACCCATGATGACGTACGTAGCCCGCTGCTACCCTCTCAGCTCAGCCAGCCAGTGTGTGTATGATTTGGGAAATGCGAACGAGCTGGCCGGAGCCGGATGCCATGGATCTGACAGGCCGGCCATTCTCGCCTGGGTCTCTCAACCGCTGCGACTGCGAGTATACATATCATGTGACTGCGACTGCGAGATACCAGACACCTCACCTTGGGGGAGGGTACAAAGTGGGAAACGCATCCGAATCGAAAGTTTTGGGGGCTGTGGTTAGCTTGCGAGGTCATCTAGACCCTGTTTGCATTGAAGGACTAGTGACAAGTATTGACACAAAAACCGTCAGGATCTGCGAATACTTCGGGCTTATATCTGAAATTCGATATCCGGAGACGTACCAGTCGATTTGACCAGTTAATCGACAAGGACGATAACTAGAACAAGATTCAATCAAGACAACGGCGATGCGCCCGGATGTCAAGATTGGAACTTGATCAGGATAACTAGAGCAGAGCTGAACGAGGCAACAACGATACGCCCGGATGTCAAAGCTCAGAGGTACTCCCACGCGGAACTTACAAGGGTTTGACGGAGATCAAGATGATGCAGCCCGTCGAAGCTTGAAGAACTCGTTGATAAGCTATAACTAATGCAATAAAAGGTAAATTACGATAAAAGTAGAATAAGAGTAAATTGATTTGATTGATATTGGATTGATTTTTTTTACACGCAGCCCTTAGGCACATATTTATACTCCCGCATGGAGAGTTGTACAAAGATACGACTCGTATCTTTCCTAAAACAAACTCCTAATTTTAAGGAAACTGACTCGCGTAGGAGTCAGATTTAAAATAACAATATTATTTTCCTAAACAAACACATCTATTTTAAAGGAAAATAAACGACTCATGCAAGAGTCGGACTCAAACTGTCATAATAATATTGGTATAAAATCATCAGTTTCCTTATCTCTCCCTCGATGAAAACCTTCCATCGGCAGATCCCTTCAATCCACGGCTTCCTTCTTTGGCCACCGGTAATCCTCTGCTGACATCAAACGCTAAGTCACCCTGTGCTCATCGGCATCCCATGCCCATCGGCATCGGCAATACTTCCCGATCGGCAACCTTGTACTAGTGACTTGTCTTCACCAATCAATCTCTATCAGCATTCGGCATCGGCAACACCTCCTCATCGACAATCGGCATCAACAACTTTGCAATTGACCTCTGGTGAGCCGTTCAATTCCTATCGGCAATATCTGAGACTTCTAGCTTCCATCGACACCACACTTAGTCTTCTCACAGCACACTCCCATCGGCAATACTGACCTATGTCTTCCCAATGCCGATTGAAAACGACTGCCGATCAACACAAGCCTTAGTTCATTTGACACGTGCCGAAAAACGGTGTCAACATATGCCCCCTAGTTTCGGAGTGTATAATACTTTACGCGCCGAAATTCCCCCTACTGTAGCCGTTACCTTCGAGATAACCGCACAACTTCCTCGATCTCCACGCGCGGAACCGTAATTTATTAATAAAATCCCTCGATCATAGCACAAACAGTTGCAAATCTAACAATATCCCCTTGATTATCGCGCACATCTACTGCGGGCCTCTCCACATTCCTGCACAGTGTGAACCGAAACCCCAAAATACCCCTGAGTAAGCTTATAAAAGTTACCAAGATTCAATTTGCCTTTTTACCCCGAGTCCATTTTCACTTTCACATCTGCCTTCGTCTTCAACCTCCGGCGGCGCCTCCGAAGAACCCGAGCTCGAGCAACAGTATTTTTCCGCAAGCCAAGCACGACCCGCAAGAACTCCTTAGCTCCAATGGCAATCCAAGTCGACATCCCTAGGGTAAATCCACTTTCCTCCTCATCCAATCTCCTGCTAGTTTCTTTCCCGCATGAATCCAGAATCTTCCCCTTTCCTTTTCTGATTCTTTCTTTTCTTTTCTTTCCAAACCCTAGGAACTGTACAACAAGGTTTTAATCCCTCTCGATCAGTCCAGTTTCACCTGCCTAGGTCCAATGGGAAATTCTGACCCTAGCTATCTAATTAATGCGGAGGCCAACCGGATTCCATTCAGGTCTGAATGCTTCGGTTTAGGATTATGGAAAGACGCCTTCCGGTCATGGCCCAAACCCACCAAAGGGTGGAAGAACTGGTACCTCAGGGTCGTTAGGACGCAGCAAGTCTATTGGTCAGAGCGTAGTTTGGATCAGTGCATCAGGCTCTCCATTGCCGATATGGAGAAAAATGAAAATATGTTGATGGCGGCCTCCTACTTCTGGTCTGACAACATGAACGCCTTCCTATTTAGGCATGGACCAGCCACCCCTACGTTTGCCGATGTACACATGCTCACCGGGCTTGACGTCTCCTCCGCCGATACCTTCACTCTGTTCAATAGGAAAGCTGAGTACAAAGTGAACACTCAAAATATCGGCGGCTGGACCGGCTATATCCAAGAATATCAGAAGACCGGATCGGTAAACCAGAGGGAGCATGCCACCTTTCTGAACATGTGGCTGGAGAAATTTATTTTTTGTGGCAAAATCGTCGGACCGACCACAATGTACCTCCCAGCAGCAGAGCTCTTAGCCGATGGGACAAGACTCCCTCTCGGTCGATACCTTCTTGGAGCAGTGTATCGTCTTCTACATCAAATGTCCAAGAAGCTGTTGTTAGGTGAGCCCATCGGCAACCTTGGAGGCCCCTGGTGGTTCTTAAACATGTGGTTAAATGCACACATGTATAAAGCCCTCCAGTTCGACTTATTTGCTCAGCAATTCCCCAGAGACACATCGGAAAATCATAAATACAGGGATGACGAATCAGCAACCCGTTCTCCATTCAACTTCGGAGAGGCCATCATAGTGCTGCCAGGGACCGATGTCGATGCAGAGCAGTTTGGCTTGTTCTTTCAAAAATTTTACAACGGAATCTCTGCTTCGGAACGGCTCTGGTGGCCATACGTTGACGAGGACAACCGATTCCCGTTGCTGTTCAACCTTACCGATGGGAATGTGCCCCAGAATCAAACAATTATGAAGGCCAGCATCGTTCCCCGAGCTATTCCAGTGAACATCTTCGGATCCGGGAAGAATGCCCTTCCATCGTTTAAGTTCTACTACCCATCGGCAGCGGCAAGACAACTGACATTTGGCCAACTGCCGATCAAGCTTTGCTACTCCAAGGTGGTAAAGCCCAGGCAGACTATCTCCAGCGCCCTAGACTGGAACAAAGTCGTCAATCTTCCTCCTAGTGCCGAGCGTGTTGCTCTTGTGTCCTGAAGCAATCAATCATCAGATTACTTTGATGTGCTAGTACTCCGGCTTGAGGATTCATCAGCATGGGCTGACTTCCAGTCGCTATATTCTGTTGCATCGACATAGAGCTTGCCGATGGTGGCATCAGAGGTATTTTAGGAATCACTTGAAAATCTTCTGATGGCACCTGCACAGTCGGAGAGGGCACAAAATAATGCATCATAGGGGCCACCGGCTGTGATTGCGTTGCCGATGCCATAGAACCCTTCCAGGCTGAGCTATCTCCCTGCACCAGATTAGAACCAGCAGATAGATTTGGAGGCATACCGTATCCCCACCAGTTAGTGGGAGCTGGTTGATTCTGGATAGCAGGTTCTGAAATCGCTGACGCCACTGTATCTGTGTGGAGCTTGGTGACGCTGTCAGGACTCGGTCTTGGCGGTGTAGCCACATCGGCAGATGGTTCTACCGGAGTAGAAGACGTCATTGGGGCTGCCGATGGGCTTATAGATGTCGATCTAGATTGATGATACGCTGGACCAACATATTGGGGTGCATGTCCTTCTTTGAATGATTGCATAACAGCATTGTAGACGGTATTGGACAGCACGCTGGAGTGGCTAATCAATGCTTGACTTAGAGCAGAATTAACCATCTCTTGTAACTTACCAGGATTGGCGTCATATGTGACCTGCCGTGGCAACGGCGGATCTTGCTTCTGAATTGCTTCGCCGCTCCTGCTTAGGCTGAAGGATTTCAGATACAATTGCTTATATTCCTCCATAGCCCGCTCCATGACCAGCTTCTGATCATCTTTTAGATCGGCCTCGGAGACTTCAATGACGTTCCTCTGGTTAACGTCGGCGTTATCACCCATGATAGATGTATAATTTGTATAATCAGGTCCCACTGGGCGTGCCAAAAGAGGTGTTGATACAAAAAGCGTTAGGATCTGCGAACACCTCGGGTTTATACCTGAAATTCGATATCCGGAGACATGCCAGTCGATTTGACCAGTTAATCAACAAGGACGATAACTAGAACAAGATTCAATCAAGACAACGGCGATGCGCCCGGATGTCAAGATAGGAACTTAATCAGGATAACTAGAGCAGAGTTGAACGAGGCAACAGCGATACGCCCGGATGCCAAAGCTCAGAGGTACTCCCACGCGGAACTTACAAGAGTTTAACGGAGATCAAGATGATGCAGCCCGTCGAAGCTTGAAGAACTCGTTGATAAGCTATAACTAATGCAATAAAAGGTAAATTACGATAAAAGTAGAATAAGAGTAAATTGATTTGATTGATATTGGATTGATTTTTTACACACAGCTCTTGGACACATATTTATACTCCCGCATGGAGAGTTGTACAAAGACACGATCCGTATCTTTCCTAAAACAAACTCCTAACTTTAAGGAAACTGACTCACGCAGGAGTCAGATCTAAAATAACAATATTATTTTCCTAAACAAACACAACCTATTTTAAAGGAAAACAAACGACTCATGCAAGAGTTGGACTCAAACTACTATAATAATACTGGTATAAAATCACCAGTTTCCTTATGCCTCTCCCTCGATGAAAACCTTCCATCGGCAGATCCCTTCAATCCGCGGTTTCCTTCTTTTGCCACCGGTAATCTTCTGCTGACATCGAACGCTAAGTCACCCTGTGTCCATCGGCACCCTATGCCCATGGGCATCGGCAATACTTCCCGATCGGCAACCTTGTACTGGTAACTTATCCACCAATCAACTCCTATCAGCAATCGGCATTGGTAACATCTCCTCATCGGCAATCGACATCAACAACTTAGCAGCTCAGGCGATTTGACTTTACCGATAAGCCCTTATCGACAACATCCGAAACTTTCAGCTTCCATCAGCAACATTTGAGACTTCTAGCTTCCATCAGCAACACACTTAGTCTTCGCACAACACACTCCCATCGGCAATACTAACTCATGACTTCCCGATACCGATAGAAAATGGCTGCTGATCAACACAAGTCTTAGCTCATTTGACACGTGCCGAAAAAACGGTGTCAACAACTAGTGACTATTAATTAGTCTCAATTAGTCCAAATTTTACTAAGCACTTGGACTACTAGAGGGACTAGTAGTGACTACTATATAGAAGTCTGAAAGGGGCTACTATTTGAAAGTACTACATAGAAGTCACTAGTCACTAGTCCCTCCAATCCAAAAAGGACCAAGAAATTCCATTCCTGTGTATATGTATATGGTGAAAAAGAGACTGCATTTGCCTTTTCCGGTTACACTTGCTCCACCTCCACGTGTAGTTTCAGAGGGAGTACACGGAGGGAGCAGAGCAAGGCAAGGCAAGGCAAGAAGGGCAAGGCGGGCGACGGACGAGGAGTTTATTGCAGTGCAGTTGAAATGGCGTCGGTCTGATACAGGATGCAGGGCCACGAGCTCCTTTCATGAATGGCCCAAGCCCAATCCAAAGCTCCTTCCTTTCACCGGGCTCGCCGTCGCCCGCCGGGAAGCGAATCCTGCAGTGCCATCACCCACCCTCGTGCTGTGCTCCCTCTCCCGCTCTCTCGCTCTGCCCCCTGTCTTTGCGTTGCTTTGCTTTTCGCGTATTATCTCGATGATGACTAGACGCCAGACACGTGATGGATCCGAACGGCGAAATCCCACAGGTCTGCAGTCTGCAGGCCCCGGCCACTTAAATTCGGCCTGCACGCAATCACGCACGCAGGCGAAGAAGGCGATCCATCCACACATGCCACCCCTTGTCTGAATGTACGTACACGTACAGCAGCACGGAGATCTCGACTTCATGAGCTTTTACTCCTACCCACGTATAGTACGGTACTGCTTATATGATGTACAGTATACATGGATCCCATTAGAAATTAACAGTGGTATGGTATGTTGAAACAAAACAGGCTACAAGCAATAGAACATTTGGAACATAAATAAAATAAGTTATAAATAAAAAAATATAAATAGGAAAAATTCTTAAGCAAAATGGTACGAGTTTCATATATTTTTTCTTTAGAATACATAAGTCATGAATTTTTAGATATTAAAATAGATTTTATTATTTTTAAAATAGAAAAAAAAACACCTTAAAACACCGCCTGAATACCATAGCTATTGAAAAAAAGATACAGAGTATACAACCGACAGTCAACTTGTTTGGCTTGAATTTGCATCATCTGATCTGACTGACAATGCACTAGCATTAGAGCCGACTTGGTGTCCTTGGATTAACGCGAGTGTTTGAATTACTACTAGTTTAATCAAGTGGCGCGGCGCGCCGGTGGAGATGCTCGTCGTAGCGCAGGTGCGCGCTATTAGCACTGATCTTTGTTGACTGCACTTCATACTGTAGGTGTAAATAAAGATAAAGAAGATTGCATGGCCGTGCGTTCCGGACATTTGACTGTTTCACTTTCGGGAAAGCACACCGGTTCTTTCACTAGTACTCGTAAATCCTTTTGATGATAATAAAAAAACAGTAAATCCTTTTGGCGTCGGCACTGCAAATCTGCTGCAACCTTCGAGGCCTCGCTGTTCGAGGTTATGCGCGTGATTGGTTGCCAAGGGGTAGGCGAGCCGGTAGAGAGGGGCGGCCGTCTTTTTTTTTACTATTTAACTCTTTTTCTAAAACAATCTCACAACTAGACTCTTGACGAAAAGATTTCAGAAAATGGATCCTTGACTCGGCGTTATCGTGGCTGGCGCCGAGGTTACACGTCTCGGCGCCAGACACTCCGGCGCCATCGTAAGTCCCATAAAAGCCAACGTGACGCACACATGGCATGAACCTCGGCGCCATAGTGGCTGGCGCCGAGTTTTTTTCCATAGATCTCGATTTGAAAGGAATAGGCATGAACCTCGGCGCCATAGTGGCTGGCGCCGAGTTTTTTTCCATAGATCTCGATTTGAAAGGAATAATTAATATGTCTCCTAACAATTTACACTATTCTGTTTCAGTCCATCTAGTTGCCTAGTGCTCGTTAGAACCTGAGGTCGCAAGTTCGGTCCCTGAGAATGACAATTTTTTGCTACCTTTGTGTATTTTTTACAAAGGAACAAAAAATCTGTTATTTACAAGTGTAGGAAAATATTAAATTAAAAACAAATTAAACATAAATATTAAGGAATAATAATATTTTGTTATGATTGCTTATAAAAATAAAAAAAATGTAGTAAAAAGATTTGTTACACAGTTCTAGTTCTTTTGCTTATAAAAAATATACAAATGTAGCAAAAAAATTATTCTGAGTGGGGTGTGACCCAAGACCTAAAGTTCAAAGAGTAGCCACTTAACTAGTTGAGTTGTACATCTATTGTTGTATTTGTTTCGAACGAATTATATTTATTTAATTTTAAACCCAGATCTATGGATAACAGTTCGGCGCCAAGATCCATGGCGTCGAGCTCGGCGCCAGCCACTATGGCGTTGAGGTTCGTGCCACGTGGACGTCACGTCGGCTTCTGCGAGACTTACAGTGGCGCCGAGCGCCTGACGCCGAGACGTGTAACCTCGGCGCCAGCCACGATGGCGCCGAGCTAAGGGTCCATTTTCTGAAATCTTTTCGTCAAGGGTCTATTTGTGACATTCTTTCGAAAAAATGGTCAAATAGTAAAAAAGACGGAAGGGGCGGTTCAGGTTCATGTGATGATGAGAGTGTGCCCTTTGGTTTGTTTGGTTGCAACTTTGTCGATGATACTGGATGAGAGCAAGTTTGTTTGGTTTGCTGAATCTGTACAAGTTTGGCCTTGTTTAGTTCCAGATTTGGGTGTAATAGATTTGGGTCTGCTGTGGCCTGCTGCTACTGTCAGCTTTTTGGCCCAAATCTGGAACAAATTCATGTACAGTCCAAATGTATTGAATCATGTACAGGTCCAACAAAATTTCATATACAGGTCCAACAAACTTTCCTCATCTAGAAAATTGATACAGGTCCTCTTAACGGACATCCTCATCATGTACACAAATAAATAAAATTCCGCAATCAAGAATGATATCTATTGTATAATTCCTGAGCCAAGACGTCGCGGAACAAATTCATGTTCACATCGTCCTCACTGTCATCTGCATCATCTGTCTCTGGCTGATCCAAAGACGCTTCTGCAGGCACATAGTTCTCATTGCTATCAACTATAAACAAGTCCTTATCAAAGGCACCATTGATCCTGATGAAGTTGTGCAATGCCATGCATGCACATATAATCTATGTTTGTACATTAGGTGGATAGCTCGAGATCGCTAACAATATGCGCCACTTCATTTTGAGAACTCCAAACGCCCTTTCTATCACATTTCGTAGAGACGAATGTGCATGGTTAAACGTCTCTTTCATACCTTGTGGTTCGTCGGCGTTTCGGAACTCTTGGATGTGATACCTCGTTTGCCGATAAGGAGACAAGAACCCCATCTTGTTGGCATACCCCGAGTCCACCAGGTAGAACTTCCCTACAGGATGTAGTACCTGTAAGTTTGCAGTGTCGAAATTAGAAGGTTGTCATGAAATAGGCAAATGTGTACCTCTAGGTGCCTTGGGGAACTTCCATTTGGGTTCAGTGAGTGCATTGTCTAACACTCTCATGTCATGAACTGATCCAGCCCAGCCAGCAAGGACAAAGGTAAAGAACATATCGAAGTCACAAGCCGCCATGACATTCTGCGTTGTCTTATTCTTGCGACACAAGTGTTGTGTGAACATGTCCTCTGGCACAACTACAGGAAAATGACTGCCATCTATTGCGCCAATGCAACCATGGAATTCAGGATAGAATCTACTGTCTACAAGCTTGGTATGCATGTGTTTGAAATCTGGGTCCCTAGGTTGAATGATGTCAGCAGCAAAGGCTACCATATATTTTAGGACTTTGTGAAAGAGGGTATGGACAGTGCCCAGTGACCTTTCAAATCTGTCCCTACTTTGCCTAGATGATTGTGGTGCCCCACAAATCCAAAGAAAGACGGCTAAAGCCTCGTAAGAGGTAGACTTGGTTGACCCTTGAAGGCCATATCTTGATTTCAACTTATCATGCAACATATAAAACAACTCAGGACTCATCCTAAACATGTCATAGCAGGCCTCTGGATCAGCCAGCTTTTGTTGTACCCATTCGAATCCACTCAACTTTGGTGTCCTATACGGCCGTCTAGTGCAGTACTTGTCAATATGCATATTCGTACATACCGTTGACAATGTGAATTGTTTCATCGTCGTCTGTCAGCATGCTTCAGAATTCTTCCCACCAATCGTCTTCCTCGTCCAGGTTCATTGCTGGAGCTTCTTCAACAGCAAATGGAGCTGCCATTTCCTGCCCAACGCAAAAAACTTCAGAGTCAGCATATACAATTAGTGAAATCCATTGACCTATTTCCCATGGCCACACAACACAGAATAGTAGTACTAATAGTAAACATGACCACTTATTTCAACATAACCAGTTCATCATCACAAGGAAAGACATAATTGACATAGTTCCACAACCAAAAGCATACACAAAAGCACACTCCAACTCTTTGGCAACTAGAGACACAAAATCACATGCATGCGAGGGACTTATTTCAGCACCGGATTGACTGCGTAGTCCTTGATCATTTGAAGCTGCTGGGCTGGTGGTGATAGCAGGAAGATCAAATTGATGTTGGGGATGTTGGCGATGTAGCAGACACCTCTCCAGAGCTCTGGTTCCATCTTGTCCACCCCAATGGCTTTTGCAGCTGCAACAACAGCTTGCAGGTCTCCAGTCACTTTGTCCTTGTCTTGCTTCATCTGGTTCAATTGCTGCAGCGTCAACTCCTTCTTCTCCTCCCAGATAACCTCCATTTTTTGTGTCCTTTCTGCATACAGGTCCTGCCACTGCTTCATGCCCATTTTCATGTTTCTCACAGCAACATTCTTGGGCTTCTTGGGGATGACTGGCAGTACTCCACTCTTGTTCGGACTTGTAGCGGTGCTGCTGAGGCTGTCAGCACTCCTCTTGCTACCACTGCTGGCAGGAGTTCCAGAACTAGGAGTGCATCCAGAAGGCTGAGGGGTGGCATGGCTCCGAGGGGTACAGTACTCATCTGGTGCTTCCTCGTCTTCATCGTCGCTACTAATGAAGTTGAGCTGCCTGTTTGCCCCAGGAGCAAATGCAGAGTCGCCGGTGACAGCATTACCAGCAAACATTTGGTCCAATTCTTCAAGGTAATCTGGCCAGCCATTCTTGAGGTCCGCCCACTCTTCCTTTTTCTGCAGTGCAAAGAAACCCATCATTATTGTAGTATGTACTAGACAAGCCATTGTGGATACAAATTACAGGTTAAAGTACGGTACCTTGTTGCTGCCAAGCTTATCGTTCCACCACTTGTCACTAGCTAAGATGGAGCCGTCGGCTCTATTTCCTACGCCGGAGGCCACGTGGCGAAGTTCCTCGATGAACAACCAAAGCTTTCTCAGCTCTCGCACTCTATGACCGAACTGCTCACTGTCATGGAGCCTACCAGTGGCAGCTCGGAACCTTTTCCTGCACATCCTGCCATCCAAACTTGCTCATTTGCCCTTGTTTGCATCTGCCCGCTGTAATTTGCATACAGTAAATCTCACAGAACTTCTTCGTATCCGTTTTGTTCCAATTGGCCCTGTCGTACTATGGCTGTGGACATTGTAAAGAACAAGCAATGCATGAACAAGGAATGGACAGCAAAACAAGTAAATCATTGGACAAGCATGCAGTGGACAAGGCAAACCAGTAAGTAATTGGGCAAGCAGACATTGCACAACGCAAACAACTAACTCATTGCACAAGCATGCATGGCAGCAACGAAATCAACGACCTCGTACCACAACTAACTCATTTCCACAAACATAGGCAAAGAACAAGAAAAATCAGGGAATGAAGTGCATGTACCGGGACTTGAGGGTTGTTGTTGACGGCGCCACGACGGCCACTGCGCGACTTGGATGGCCTTCGGCGCGGGCGAGCCACGGGAGGCGCGTCCACGTCTGCGCCGGGGCCCCCTTGTCCCTGTTGTTCTCCTGAACGAAGGATTCCTTCGTAGTCGCTCATGTGCGGGAACGAGCTTGCATTGAGGTTGAGGCCGGATAACCCCAGGTGGGTAGCGGTCGGCGACGAGTACGGAGGCGGAATGGAGTACTGGTTGAAGACACCAGATCCGGACCCCCCCCCTCGCCGCGTAGGAGTAGTGCTGCTGGCCACCGGATCCGGACGCGCCCACCGCGTAGGTGTACGGTGGGTACGCACCGGGGACGAAACCTGGCGGCGCACCGGATAGGAAGGCCGGAGCAGCCGTGTTGGGGTCGTTGACCCCGGATCCGGAGGCCGGAGGCGCCTGGGAGAAGAGATCCATGGTGCGCCGGCCCTCGTCGTAGTCGGAGCCGTTGCCGCCGCCTTCCATGGCCGTCAACGAGGTGAAGATGGTTGCCTCTGCTACGGGGCGCGGTGGATCCGGCCGCGGAGGAGAGCGAGAGCGGCGGAGGAGAGGGAGAGCGGCGGCGGAGAGCTAGGGTTCGGACTGTGGCGAGGAGGAGAGCGGCGGACGAGTGTGGACGCGGAATGGATAAGGGAGAGAGAGAGAGGAGCGTCACCGCCGGGGCTATAGGAGGCTGATTTTGGGCGGAGTTGGATGCAGATTCTGATGGCCCGTTTAGTTCAATTCGGGTTTTTTACTGTTGCCGGCCGATTCTGGTGGCCCAAAATCGGGAACTAAACACGGCCTTTGATGCATTAGCTTCATCCGGAAGGATGGCGCCATGTCCTGCGTGGGCCACGCGCCGCACTGTGCCATCCTGGCTCACATGGGAAGCTCAAATTCTGCGTAGACCAAGGGCCTCAAATGCACGGTCCAGTACATCAGTTTCGTTCAGCACAGGGAACCAAACAAACCGATAGTGCATGACTCGATACTAGATGGACGTTTGGACGGATCCATCTGGCCTACCAATCACGCCTTATGAGTACAGTGTATACTGCTCGAGAGAGTTGCGGAGGAGTCAGAATCACGCGGAATTCCTGAGAAAATCTTGGCGGCCAAAGCTAGTACGAGAGAAGAAAGAACAAAGCCAAACTGCATGCTGTATGCCTGCCTGGCCCTGCCGTGCCGTGTTCCCGTCTCGAATTCTTCAATTGGAACCGATACCACAATAGAAAAATGTCTCGCATCTTGTATGCCCGATGCTTGCTGCTGTAGATATCTGAATATACCCACTAGACTGCCACCACAGCACTAGGGAGCATCGAGAAAGCGAAGAAACCGCGAACAAACGGGTGCCTTCTGGTTGATGTTGATGTTGATGTTGATGATGATGGGGATGCTAAGATCACTCTTACTGTAGGCTGGTAATTTAGCTTGCTGCTGGCTGGCTAAACGAAGGTGACATGCCCACATATATACAGTAAATAATATAGGCCATGCTCATGCTAAATACTCATGCTAATTTGTTGTAAAAGAATAATATTATTCATTTACTAAAAAATAGTGTTCATAGTCTAGTTGTATAAAAAATGAGTTAAAAGACCAACTGTATATCATATAGTAGTGTACGCAAATAATTAATACTTTGACGTCGAGGGTCACATACGAGAACCAAGCACAGGCTCCTAGCTAGCATCCAGCTGCAACAGAGCTTTTCCACCTTGTATTCTGTGTTTCAGTCGCCGAGAAGATAAGCGCTGGTTTCACCACCTCTCTCTAATGTGGCACTTTTTCTATTGATCTAAACTTCATCTTAAGCCAGAGTAAAAAAAATTAAATTACCCTCGAAGTTAACTTGGTGCACTGACAGCTAGTCGGATTAAGCTACCCTTCCATGCAAGTTAGAGGTTCCATATCCCATGTCAAATTCAACTCCATCTTAGACTCTAAGACCAGGCTGTACTAAGAATGTTGCCAAGGTCACATATATATATATATATATATTGTTTTCTATGCAAGGAAGTTTAAGAAAATAAGCTTTCGAATAGCACCGGTTTCATGTCTATGAGCTTGTTTGGAACGTAAAAATTTTATAGGAATTGTATAGAAATTTGACCAAAAAAAAATGTATGAACGGAAAAGAATTCTCATACTCCAAACATGCCATAAATTGTTTATGAGTTAATCAGAATAGTCGAAACAAATGGACTATGCCACCGTTTTTTTGGCCTTCGATCGTGTATCATGCCGGATTCTATTATGGAGATCTTGGGTTCCTTTGGATACCTTAATCTTATACTATGCAATAGCTATCACCTAATGTAGCGTTTATATTTTTTACTTAGATTAATCCATCATTAAATAGTCTCTTCGTACATCTGTTTGTGAGACCACAACATGCTAGTTTAATCATTTTCAGCATACCCAGTTTGTGATTTTCTTGTTTCGACTTGCGTTCTTGATTTGCTGACAGAAATTAATCTTCGTGGCGAGATCAAGAGCGTGGTTGAAAGCAGATAAAAACATAATCTTGAATCGGAAACCGAATCGCAAGCGTCAAATTTCTACTATAAATCACCGTCTGGCGGAAAGTCGGGTATTTCGTTCCGATCAGCGATCCTGTTGTGCTCCTCCAGTTGATATTTGACGATGGGAACAAGGCAGAGTAGAGTAGATAGAGCGCGTGAAGAAAAAGAAAAGCCAGATGCGTTCGAATCATTTTCAGCGAGGAAGGACGGCTCAACACAACGTGACGACGACTCCGGCTGCTAGGTGCTCTGTCCAAAACTCGGTAGGCGGTAGCCGCCTGCGTATGAACCGATCAACTGGAAAACGTCTCAACTGAACACTCCATTCATTCAGTCTCCCAAGGCAGAAGAAGACTGCAATAAACGCCCGAATAACGTAAAAGAAACCGATGTTGTGAATGCGAAGGCGTTTATTTTTTGTGCTAATAATCCGAAGGCATTGCTGCTGCCAAGCAGAAGTGTTTGGATTTTGTGTTTCCGTTTCTGAGATACCTAACACACAAGTTGAGGAACTCCAGGATCAGCAGATTTGGACGTTTTATTCTCTTTTCCTTCCAGCCGGCCCATTTCTCCACAAGATTTAATTCCTTGTCTTGCGGTGCATGTCACGACATAATAGCTATTTCACACCAAAAACGCGCATGATGGTCCGTGTATGGTATGGCACACCGTAGACGCGGACACATGAAAAAAAACGCTCTGTCATCGGCGACGACGGTGTGACTTGTGAGGACTCGGAATCGGTTTTTTTTTTCAGTCCGGACTCTGGAGTGATCAATTAGCAAGCCATTTTTCATATTTCGCAACCGAAACTTGTTGTACTTGCTAGAATTACAGAGCATCTAACTAAAATATTTTTTAAATCCGCATGAAATGGACGGGAGCAGACAGTATTAGAACTTCAGAACGACTCTAGTGTTTATTCAATGTGTCTTCTTTTTTCAATCACTTTTGTGAGTTGAGTTACTAATAGTATGATAAAGTAGACAGGCTGTTTTCAAATCTTTTTCTTGGGGGGATTCCGTATGGGGCCTTGAATATTTCACCCACCCATAGCCATTCATAAAACAACATGATTTGCTTACAAAGGGGGTATCACTCCAACAGTACCGTGACATGATGAAATATGTCGCCAGCACCAACCGCGCCCACCGTTTTTTTTAGCATTTTCTCCAACATTTTGTGCTGACCACTACGAGACAATATACTACCATCAGAATAAAATAAAAATTAAGTTGTCTAACACATTACTATGGATCAAAGTGTCACATGTCAACAAACAAAAAGAACAAGCCTACAAACAAGCTAATATTGAACTTAGGCGCTGAATATTGCAGTTTCATCGGTTCAAGGGCGAATAGTGTGTTTCTAGCAAAACTTATTAAGGTTAAGGGCCTCTTTGAAACAAAAAAAAATTAAACACGAGAATATATATAAAAAAAACTAGAGATGAAAATGATCGGTAGGAGGCCAAATCACTTTCATTTTCATATTTTTTTCTCAAAAACAAAACCGATACGATATTGTTGGAAACAAATACGGTACCGGTATTCCGGTAATTTCGGAAACGATATAGTCGATCGGAAAACTTAGCGATAACGGTCGAAATCGAAAAAAAATGGTATCTAAAAACGATAAACAAGTAAAACCACCTGAGATAAACGATAAAGTTCTAAGTTTACATGATAAGCAAGAATTACGGATGCAATATAGTATGTCATTGGCTGATTGACTTCTTATTACTATATGGACGAAATACTTGACGTATAATTCCTTTTCAAAAAAATATTTGCCTTATGTGCCTGCGAGTGTAGATGGACTCCTGTGCACTATATAGTCTATAAATAAATTATTAGTAATTTAGGATTCAAGTCACTTGAATCGGTAATTACCACGGTAAATTATCGACTAAATGCGGTAATCTTCGGAAACGATCGGAAGAGGGCAAAATCGTTTTCACTTTCATTTCCGTTTAATATTACCATTATCGTTTTCGTTTTTTTCGATTACCGCTACCGTTTCCATTTAGGCCTGAAAATTAGAAAAAACTAGAAAACGATTCCCCGAAATCGGAAATTACCATTTTCGTTTTCATCCCTATAAAAAAACATAGGATTAGAACTCCTAGAAACTTTAAAAGTACAGGAAATCTAGTATGGGAGTTGCTTATTGTCATGTGCCTGAATTTTTAGGAATTCAATCAACTAGAATAATTCAAAATTAACTCACAAGAGATAATTCATTTTTTTTCATAATTGCATGTTGCCATTCATAACAAAAAAGTTGAAATATAGACATAAAGGAAAGTTTTTATGCGTCCAACCCCATGCTAGTTTTTGTCCAAAATTTCTATGGTTTTATAATATCCCACAGGAATTCAAAGAAAGAATTTAATTAATCCTTTGTATAAAAGGAACATATACAACATTTTTGTAAGATTAAAACCCTCTAAAACTCATGTTTTTTTCCCTTTGTTTTCATAAAATGGCCTAAATGCAGAAAGTTCCAAATTCCTCTCAACGTTGAAAATGACAGAGAAGTTAATCGTGTGTGTCAGTATTCCGATGGTAGTAAATCACAAAATTGCCAGATAGTTTTCACACTAGCCATCTCTTTTTTTTTTTATCGTTCACTAGCCATCTCTTCTCCTCAATACTCCGATGGCACCAGCGCATAATATAACAGTAACAGAGAATTTAATCGTGTGTCAGTATAAACTGGGTGCTTTATATATATATATAAGGATACGATAATGCAAAGGCAGCAGCTAGGGTAGGGATGAAAACGGATCGGATCGGTGATAATAGCTTCCTCATGTCCTAATCTTATTTTGTAATCGGATTCGGAGCGGGTCGGATATTATGCGGCTTCGGATACAAAAGCGGATTTTTTCGGATATCGAAAATGGTACGGATTCGGGTCGGTTTCGGAGTGGAAGCGGACTTTTCTAGGTCGGATAATACGTGCTTATATGTTGTTTTTTTATGATAAAAAATCATTTATTAAATGTCATTTATGTTTAAAAACAATAAAAATATATCAATAACTATGTGTATGTACTACAAATAATAATCCTAGTGTCATGGGTTGTGCTGATTTGTACTCTTACGCTTGTACCCCTTTAAATATTCGGATTATCTTATTAGAAACATCGGATAATCTATGTTCAATTATCGGATAATCCATATCCATCGGATTTCGCCAATTCGATACTCTATATCACATCCACGTATAGTCGGATTCGGATTATCCATATCCACACGGTTATAAAAAACACTTCCCCACGTTTTTAAAATTCAATTTCAGAACCGATCGAGCAGAGGATTATCCATTCCGCTTTCACACCAGGCAGCAGCGCATCAGCATCAGCAGCACCCTCTCATCAACGGAGCCAGCGGGCAGCCACGCCTCCTACCTGCCCACCCGTGTCCTCCCTTGCTGCATGCGCGAAGGCGAAGCAGGTGAGACTTGACAGGAGCAGCCAGGCAGCCACGCCCACGGCACGCTCCCCATGACGCCCTCCTCTTAAGACGAGGACGAGGAGGCGGTGGGAGGACCAGTTCGTTCGCGTTGCCCGCGACTCTCTCCGTCCTCCTCCTCCTACTGCCACCCGACTCCTCCCACACGCTTGGCGCGCGCGTGCTTCCACCCGTCCGTCGCCTCGCCTCGCCTCGCCTGCTTGATTGGTTTGGTTTGGTTGCCCCAACCGGCTCCAGCAATGGCGGTGCAGGCGCATTATCACCACCACCACCACCATCGCGAGTCCCCTTTCCTCGTCAGGTACCTGTCGTCGCCGCTGTACATCTTCTAATCTTTCTCTTCCGCGTCGATCGTCGGTCTGCTGGATCGGATTCGGATGGGTGATTTGAGCGTCTGGGTTCTCAGCAGCAGCGGCACGCCGGAGAGCAGCCGGTTGGCGGCGGCGATGGAGCTGCATCAGGCGCAGAAGGAGGCGATGGCTCCGCCCCTCTTCTTGGACTTCTCGCATGGAGATGGAGGTAACCAGATGAAACAAAAGCGCCCGCCTTGGCCCCGCTCCACAGATTTCGTCTTGTGTTCTGCTTCCGGATGGATGCTGAAAAGGTCGCGATGGTTTATATATTTGTTTGGGTTGTTCTGAAATATGCACGTAGATTGCGCCGGCGGCAGGAAGCGGCAGCGCGAGGCGGAGTCCATGTCGCCGCACTTCTTCTCGCTGCAGCAGCAAACGCAACCGCAACCGCAGGCGACCAGGTTGATCAACCTGGCGCAACTGCACAAGCAGCCGACGATGGGTCTCCGGCTCGACTTCGACGAGGTCTCGGAGCACGTGTCGTGCACGTCCTCAGCCTCGGCGTCGTGTCTCCTCTCCGAAGAGCTCGCCGCGCACCGCGATCAGCACAAGAACGAGATGGACCGGCTGATCCAGGAACATGTAAGAACCGCTTGATCGATTGCGTCCGTCGTTGCCGCCGACGCCGCCGATATCGACCTCTGTTGCTGATGGGCTCCTTCCTTCCTTGTCGCTTGCAGGCGGAGAGGCTCCGGCGCGCGCTGGCCGACACTCGGCGGCGGCACTACCGTTCGCTGGTGGGCGCGGCCGAGGTGGCTGCTGCTCAGCGGATAAGGGAGAAGGAGGCGGAGGCATCGGAGGCCGCGCGGCGCGGCGCCG
This sequence comes from Microstegium vimineum, assembly GCA_022036555.1. Lineage (NCBI taxonomy): Eukaryota > Viridiplantae > Streptophyta > Magnoliopsida > Poales > Poaceae > Microstegium > Microstegium vimineum. Next base: position 11,319,286 of record CM039124.1, on the reverse strand, counting down.
ACCTAGAGGACCGGGTGGCGCGGCTGAGAGCGGAGGCGGCTGCGTGGCAGGGCAAAGCGGTGGCGGACCAGTCCACGGCCGCGGCGCTCCACGCGCAGCTGCAGCAGGCGGCGGCCACGGCGCAGGCGCAGGCGAGGGGCAAGGCCGAGGAAGAGGAGGACAACGCGGCGGACGACGCCGGGTCCTGCTTCGTCGACCCGGACAGGGTGGTGGAGATCGCCCCGCCGCCGGCCAGGCCGTGCCGGACGTGCAGGCAGCGCTCGGCCTCCGTCGTGCTCCTCCCGTGCCGCCACCTCTGTGTCTGCGCTGAGTGCGAGCCCCACGTCCCCGTCGCCCCCTTCGCTGCCGGCGCCGTCGCGGCTGCCTGCCCCATGTGCCGTGGCGCGGTCACCGGCACGGTGCAAGTCTTCTTCTCGTAGCAAGCAATTATTAGGGAAATTGGGGAATTTTTTTTAAAGAAATGATGCTCCTTCCTGCTAAAAGGAATGGCAGGTGAAAATTGGGAATGAACAATGGCAAATTGTGTAGAGTGCATTTACTTCTTTCTCTGTTATTTTTTATCATTTGTTCATTATTATAAACCTTATTAGTACGTATTAGCCAATCTCTTGCTCTTTTATTCTACGAGTAAAGTTATCCTGCTGTCTTTTGCCTTGGTTCTTGTGGACTTCCTCTGGATCCAGTACGTAATGTAGTACATTTTGGAAGCAAATTTCCACTTTTTACCGCCTGATTAATGACTTGGGCAGTACACATCCGCGAGGCGAGAGAAGGATGATGATGCCTCTGCCGACTGCCCTTGGCCCTGCAGTTGCTGGTACACCCTCCCTCCTACGTGACATACTACAGTGCAATGCTACCACAAACTGCAGCCGCGCCTTGGGGACGATGCGTTTAAAGGCGAGGCGCGCGGGTTCGCGTGATGCGCGTAGTGGCTGGCGGGAGACGCGGCCGGTCACGTGACGATCTCCATTCGCTCCTACGATGCCGTGCGATCCCGATCGGACGTACAGGCGCACGTCGCGGCTGCCTTGTCGGTTGTTCGCCGCGCAGGCAGGAGCATTCAGTCAAGACTCAAGAGGTGGATGGAAGAAAGGATTGGGGTGCGGTGCGGTGCGGCGTGGCTTTGGGCAGCAATTGAATTCGGCGCGAGCGCAACCGCCCCCTGTGTGCTGCTGATCGGAACCGGTCACGGGATCTCGGGCTTTGGTGGGAAGTTGGGCTGCCGCGGGCCCACCTGCACTGATGGGCTGATTCAAAGCTAGTAGTAGTAGTAGTAGTGGGGTCGGTTGGGTGGCCCGCTGCCCATGGGGCGACCGTTGGTTCCCGCGCTTTTTCTGGCCGCTGTGTGCCGCGCAGGCGCAGCAGTCTGGCTGGCCGGCGGTTGGGGTCGGTGTGCGGCACCGTCGCACCGATCCAGGAAGACTGCACGAGTTGTTGACCTTCCTGTCACACAGGCACGATCACTGTAGGGCGGTGCGGTGTGCAATTCCATATGCCACGCCCAGCACTCCATCAGGCATCATGCCACCACGGCTGGCTTGCGCTTTGAGAGAAACGTTCCTGCCGAACAAGCTAGCAGTGGCCGGTGGACGGGAGGCATCAAGCCGAAATATCCGAAGAGATAGGATTCTGCGAGCCGCTGGTACGACTAGAGATGGATCCCCGTTGTTGGGACGATGTGTGAGAACGAAAACTCCTATACCGTACTTTGGGGCCGTTTGGTATGGATTCTGCAAGACCAGCACGATATGTGGAGTACGAGTACACGGGATACGGTGGTAGGAAGGCAGTGTATGACCGTAGTACGTGACTCTGACTACAATGTACTCGTACAGTATATATAGGATCAGCTATCCGGGCACGGGCATAGTAATTGCATTACGGCGGTGGACGGGAGAGCTGTGCACTCGGTTCGACAGACGAGAGACGACGACTACAGCGCGCGGTCGCCATCTCCGCTGGACGTGACGATGCACTGCACTGCACTGCACTGCACTTTGGCTGGTGCAGCAGCTACGCGTGCGCCAACAAGCTAGACAAGCGCGAGCGCCGAGCAGGGAGGGCCGGAATCGTGAATTCGTGCCGTACCTGCACTGCACCGCGATTCCGCAATCGACAGCTGGGACGGACGCAGGGAGGCCGTCCGTCGGTTGTCAGCCGAAGGGTGGGTGGGCCCTCAGCAGGGGTGAACCTTTTCCCTGTGGAACTCGAGGTAGATACATGAGACATGACATGACATGACGACGGATAGTGTAGTGTTGGCTGATGAGAACCAAGAGCAGGACGAATCGTTCGCCTCACCTGTGCAGCCAGCGCGTGCTTTGAGGTGTCAACGACAAACGGCGTCGCACCCCAGCCCCGTGGACCTTGTACCCCATCAACTACGTAATACTATGTACTCCATCGCGTTTCATTTGTTTTGGCTCATCAATCAGACACTACACATGTGACCGCTACCTGCCCAACCGAACCAACGCCACTCGGCAAAGTCCAACAAACTCGATCTCACCTACAACAATGAGCGCGGAGAGAAGACTTCTGATGAAGCTTGCAGTAGCTGCTGCTGCTCTGCTCACGTTGCCTCTCGATCGATCACCCTGCTTGCTAATAGATTAGATTAGAATGGATTTAATAAGTTGAATTTTCTAATGGATTCATTTTGGATGGGTGAGAAGTGATTGATTTACTTAATGGTTGGGTCTAAGAGCAAGCTAAATTGAATGTGTTAAGTTTGGGTTCTTTTTTAATGAGTTAGTTTGAATGAGTTGGACCCATATATTTGAATGAGTTGAGTTTGACTTGAAAATATATTTAGCTTTTGATGTGGAACCCATGTGTAGACTTTGCTATGACAACTAACAAAGATTAGCTTCATGACATTTTAAATTTTATCCAATAAATTTTAGTCAATTTCAATAAAATTTCAAACTGTGAACGCGAGTTTTATATACTCCCTCCATCCCAAATTGTAAGTCATTCCAAGAATCTTGGAGAGTCAAAGTTTTTCAAGTTTGACCAAACTTATATAACGATATAATAATATTTATGATGTCAAATAAGTATCATTAGATTCATTATCAATTATATTTTCATCATATACCTATTTGATGTTATAAATCTTTATAATTTTGTCTATAATTCTTGGTCAAACTTGAGATGTTTTGACTCTCCAAGATTTTTGGAATGACTTACAATTTGGGATGGAGGGAGTATTTTTTTAGGTCCGGTTCTGATGCGAGACCCATATATTGATATATAAGTGCGAATTGATATTTAAGTATAGCTGCTTGCAACATTAAATCAAGTATAGTCAATTTTATAAAAATTCAAGGTGTGAACACGAGCTTTTATTTTTTAGGTCTGGTTTTATTGCGGGGCCCACATATTAATCTGATAGTGCCAATTAACATGAAGTAACTACTTCCAACATTAAATCATTTGCAACAAATTACAGTCAATTTTGATAAAATTTTAAGGTGTGAACGTGAGATTTTAAATCCAAGGTCCGACTTTAATATAAACGTAACACATATGTCTTATATGAGCTTATATATACATTTTATGCAAATTTATGAGTTCTTACAATAAATTCATGGGTATAATTAGTTTATGAATTGGATTAGTTTGGATTGAAGTTATAAAATTATGGAATGGGATGGATAGTAAAAGGGAGATAATTTGTTTTGATTTGGTTTGAGTATGGAGTGGGGTTTAACCCATTAGCAGGGTGACCTCTGGGCTCAGCCAGACTGGTCCTCTACACCCGAGCTTTCGATGTACTACTAACCAGGAGCGACCTTTTCTCGACAAGACTACGGAGCACTACTACATCGTTCGGTTCAGACGAACTACGGAGCAGTGCAGAAAAATCCTGGTTGGGATCTAAGCAGTAGGACGTTGTAAAAAAATGACGCTGGCGGCGCATGACAATTGGCGTCCCAACCAACTGGAGATGTCGAACCAACTGCAAACTGAGAGTGAAAACACACCAGTGACAAAAGCACTGACGTAAAATATCGGGATCGACCAGTAATCATACTGCAAGCCAAGACAAGGAACCCGTACGTCTGCCGATAAGTGATTGGACATTAGAGAACCGGAGATGAAACTAACCAGCGCCAGGCAACCCTTTTGTCAACGGAATCGGGAGCTTCTGAAAATTACTGATACCAAACTGCGTACCGCAAGCTGGGGGCCTCGTGTCGTGGATTGGATGGACGGCTGGCCGGGACGCTATCTGTTTCAGACGCCAGGGAATCAAATGCGTGCACCAAGGGAAGGAAGGTGGTGATGCCTTTCTCCGCGCACAGAAGAACAGCAAAAGATTCCAGCTTCAGCCTTGGAGGGCTACAAGTAGGAGTAGTACAAGAAGGTGGTGGCTTGGAGATCGGGCATCTTTCCAGACAGATGCTGTACAGTACAGTACTACAAATCCCTCTGCTGCGTGCGCCGTCAGTCGTCACCACTAGACAAATCATGAAAGCGGCAAATGAGCTGTAAACTAGCCAACGGCCGGGCAAACTGAGGCGTGGAATGTCTAGATCGACACGACGTGCAGGTGGCCAGGCCGAGGCCGGGGATGGCGCAGCGAACTTGACCAGAAAACCGTCCACGTCGCGGGGAACCCTTTCTACTAGTTTTCTTTCGTGGAGCAGTGCAGCGTGCGGGGTCGTAGTGGTGGTTTAGGCACGGGAATGATGCTTTGCTGCTTGCCCCCGACCACGAGAAGTGCATGAATGAATGATGGATGCAGAGATCGGGTACAGGATGCGCCGCGCGTGTGATTTTTTTTTTTTCTGATCGAGAAGGGGGGAAGTAGTACGTGGACAGATTTGGCTTTCTACTAGGTAAACTGGTGTGGTTCGTTGTGCACTCAGCCGCAGGCTGATGCGCGTGTTTTTGTTAGGTTATTACTAGGAGAACATTTTCGAGCGGTCGTGCTATAGTGCTAGTGCATCGTACAATCCCTTTTATACTACTGCTACTAATAATATCATATATCACGAGATGATGTACGCAAAAAAAATAAAAAAGGGTGGAGGCTTAACATGTACTAACATGGACCGAATGATGCTCCCTCTCTATCAGGCAAAAAACATGGGCCTAAAGATCGGATGGGTGGACTAGATGGGCCTTGAACCAATATGGGCACGCGGCCTAGAACAGGTCCTTGCCGAAAAGGAAAATGGGCTAAGAAACCCAGTTGACGCTATTAAAAGCCCATCAAGTACTCTTTGAACTTGAACTAGGATAGGCCTTTTTGACTAAGGCCTTCGTGGCCATTTCCTCCTAGTATAGATTAATAATTAATCTATACCTATATATAATATATAATAAAATAATAAAGAGACAAAATTTCGGTATTTTTTTGGTCTGGTAATTTTTTGGTCTGCCCTCAACATTAGTTCACGTATTAATCATGATTTCTATTAATGTCCACAGCTCTATTCAGAATTTTGATTACCGTCGGCCGACCGACCGGCCAGGATTTGTCCTGTTTAGGGAATTCACCAGGAATTGACAGCCCAGGCCCAGGTTTCCAAAGCCTTGACCCATGTGGGGAGAGGACTTTTTTTTATTTTTAATCATTTTTATTAACTAATTTTATTAATAAACTGTTTTTTTTTATTTTTAATCTAACCTGGCCGCGCCATGGATGCCTGGAGCGGCGAAATCACGCTACCGCGCCATGCATGGCGGCGCGACAGAGGTGATGACTCAGCATGCCCCGACGCGGACATGGTGTCTCACTGAGGTGATGTGGCGGTCCTGCCGCGCCCCCATGCATGGCGCGGCGTGTCACGGATCTTGGCGT